>BSBN01001573.1:0-1200000 GCA_027924645.1 Cunninghamia lanceolata | reverse complement strand
TTGATCTTGTCAATTGAATCCTCACCCTCCATCCTCATCTCCAAAATCCTATAAATTGAACCACTCTCTAAGCCATTAGAGAGACCACTTAATGCATCGAACTCTGTCAAAATTAGTCCACAATCCCCTAATCCTATCAAACCTCTGCCAAAATCTTGTCTCAATCCCATCCAATCCATCACCTAATCTCATTTACATTGTGTTGTGAGCATTTGAGCAATCCACATCTACACTCTAATTAGGGAAATATCTGAGGAGCTCTATTAGGTGCAAGCTTCTTCCCGCATGGATTTGTGAGGTCTACACGAAGGTATAATCGTTTGGTTATGCATTAGATTAGTTTATTATCTTCATTAGATTTCATTGATTACATAAACCATCACCCATCTTTGAAAAGAAACATCTCCTGGATCAGGATGTACTCGAAGATATCTCATCCTGACTATATAAGGACGAAGAACCTGAGTAGGAAGCTCCCATAATACCAAAAAAATCTATGGTAAAGGGTTTGAAATTGTCAAAAACATGGGTTACAAAGGACAAGGTGGTATCGCTTCATGAATAGGGGATCGTGGAACCAGTCCAAGAGACAAGAAACCCCTATACACAAGGGTTAGGATATGGTCAATAACAATGTATCCTCACTTCCAGTGAATGTATCTTAGCCGAGGTCGCTACAGTCTCCTTTGAAGTCGACAATGTCAATGAAATAGGCCATCAGGACTCCTTTAGTGACTTTGTTGATTTCTTTGACTCATCCATATGCACCATCCACACAGTAACCACCATAGCCTCGTCATCCAATGACTTACCACTCATATACCTGGACCTCATAGACTGGGACCAACGAGGACCTCTTGTCTTCGACGTAGCACCAAATGATTTGGCCATCACTAAAATGATGGGGGTTCGAGATCACTTCCCCCTGGGAGATCACGGAGTAGGATACATCATGGAACTTGATATGCATGCCTATTTTAGGGAGACAACCCCTGCTTCCAGTCATAAAAACATAAAAATAAAAAATGGATCTAATGGTGAAAATCGTTCTACGGCAGTGTTAGATCCCAAAAAAGTAAAAATAAAAGACATATCTCATGGTGAAAACCTCCATGAGGCGCTAGGAGATGGAAGCATGGGCCTTCTCGAGATAGACAAGGTTTATCCAAATAGATCGCCTATCCTAGTCGAGCCAGCCCAAGAGATGAATCTTGGGATAGAAGAAGAATCAAAAATCACTTTCACAGTAGAATCTCTCAGCACACAAGAACAGGAAAACTTCTTGGCATTCTTCAAATGCCGAAATCACAATTTTGCATGGACCTATGCAGACATGCCAGGGCTAGATCCCGCTTTTTTGGTCCATCACCTTGCAGTATGTGCTGATGTGAAACTTGTAAAGTAGAAGCTCAGAAAAATGAATCCGTAGGTCGCCCTCCTAGTTAAAGTAGAACTAAAGAAACTACTGGATGTTGGATTCATCCAACCAATTGATTATCCCAAATGGGTCTCCAACCTAGTACCAGTAGCCAAACCAAATGGCTGAATCTGTTGCTGCACCGACTTTAGGGATCTCAACAAAGCCTGCCCAAAGGATGACTTTCCATTACCTAACATTGACATGATAGTAGATCTCACGGTAGGACATGAGATGTTATCCCTCATGGACGGCTTTTTAGGGTATAACCAATCCAGATCGCAGAAGAGGACCAGCATAAGACAACCTTCATATGTCCATGGGGAACATACTACTGGGTCATAATGCCATTTGGCCTGAAGAATGCTGGAGCTACATATCAAAGAGCTATGACTGTCATCTTCCATGACCTCTTCCACCACATCATGGAAGACTATGTGGACTACCTGCTAGGGAAATCGAAGATAAGAGAGGAACACCTTGATGTATTGGAAAAAATCTTTGACTGACTAGAGCAATACAATGTTCACGTAAATCCAAAGAAATGTGTCTTCGGGGTCAACTTAGGAAAACTCTTGGGATACATAGTCTCCAGAAGAGGAATCGAGGTAGATCCCGCAAAGGTCAAAGCCATCACTGAAATGCCACCTCCAAAAACCCTAAAACAATTGAGAAGTCTGCAAGGCAAACTCCAATCTATTCGGTGGTTCATTGCTCAACTGGCCGATAAATGTCAACCATTCCAGCACCTACTCAGAAAAGACATAGCTTTTGTCTGGAACACTCCGTGTCAGGCTACCTTTGACCAGCTCAAAGATTATCTGGCTAATCCCCCTATTCTAACTCCACTGAGGCAAGGAGAACCCCTCATGTTATATATCTCAGCAACAGAGATAGCTATCGGAGCCTTACTAGCACAACATGATGAACAAGGGAAGGAAAGAGCCATCTATTACATCAGCCGCACCCTGATCTCTAATGAGCTAAACTATACATAAATTGAACGAGCATGTCTAGCCCTCATCTTTACGTCACAAAAATTAAGACACTACATGCTCAATCACAAGACCAAGCTCATCGCCAAGATCGATCCATTGAAATATCTACTCAACAGAGCTGCTCTTACTGGGAGAATGGCAAAATGGGTCATGATCCTCACAGAATTTGACATCGAATACACTGAGAGAAAAGCCATCAAAGGATAGGTTATCGCCGATCAGTTGGTTGAAGCACCCATTCCTACAGAGCATCCTACATTGGCAGAATTCCCTGATGAAGCTATATTGACAATAGAACCAACAGTAGAAACATGGAAAATGTACTTTGACAGATCATACACACACAGAGGCTCGGGGGCAGGTGTCCTGTTTGTTACCCCTCAAGGCGACACCATCCCTAAATCCTTCAAGATCACATTCCCATGTACCAACAACGTGGCAGAATATGAGGCCCTCATCACAGGTCTCCAAATGGCAATAAAATGGAAAATTGACAACCTGACTGTGTATGGAGATTCTCAACTAGTCATCCGGCAGGTAAATAATGAGTACAAGACCAAGGATGATAAGCTCCTGCCCTACAAAAAGATGGTCGATGACTTCAAAGACTACTTCAATGACATCCACTTCAAGCAAATCCCATGGCTCAACAACAAAGCTGCAGACGCCATGGCTACCATCGGATCCTTGGTCGACATGAAGAAAGACAGCAAGAAGTGTGAGTTCCTGATAGAAGAACTCCCCATCCCAGCATATGACATTCCTCAATCAGAACTAGTGTGCGAAGTCATTGGTCCCCTATCCCTGTGGTACCAAGAAACCTACCTATACCTCCATGATAATATCATCCCCCCTAACCTATCCACCTCACAGCGAAAATCTTTCATCCACCAAGCCTCCCGCTTCATCCTTGTAGGAGATACCCTATACAAAAGGAGTCTTGATGGCACGCTTCTATGATGTTTAGACTCTAGGGAAGCTGAGGTAGCCTTGGAAGAGGTACACGCAGGCATCTATGGGGCGCATTCAAGTGGACCCACTCTTTCTAAAAAGATCCTGAGGACTAGATATTATTGGTCAACCATGGACCAAGATGCCTACCAGTTTACAAAAAATGCCTACCATGTCAACAACATGGCGATCTCATTCATGCACCAGCATAGGAGTTGCAACCTATCACGATGCCATGGCCTTTTTCACAGTGGGGACTTGACCTTGTAGGGAAAATACATCCCCTAGCCTCCAATGGCCATAAGTTCATGGTCACTGCTACCGAGTACTTCACCAAGTGGGTGGAAGCAATACCACTCACCTTCACTACTGGAACCTAGATATCTAAATTCATCCTCCACTATATCATCTGCCGCTATGGTATCCCTCATTCCATCATCACCGATAATGGAAAGCCATTCAAGAGCCAGGAAGTTTGCACTTTGTGTGGAAAATTCCAAATCAAACACCATTTCTCCACACCATATTACCCTTAAGGAAATGGTCAAGTTGAAGCTTCAAACAAAACCATCTTGCGCATTCTAAAGAAGATAGTTAATGAAGCTGGCTGTGACTGGCACCTCCAACTCAACCCCGCCCTATGGGCCTACCACACAAGCATCTGCACCCCCACTGGAGCCACTCCATTTTCCCTAGTATTCGGATTTGAAGCCATTTTCCCTGTTGAGGTTGAGCTCCCATCTCTACGAGTGTCCCTGCAAAACATAATCACTGATGAGGAATATCGAGTCGCAAGACTGCATCAACTAGAACTACTAGATGAGAAACGCTTGACTGCGTTGAACCACCTGCAGGCATATCAAAATCACCTCAAAAGAAGCTACAACAAGAGGATTAGAAACTGAAAATTTGAAGTAGGTGACCTTGTCCTTATGGAAAATCAAAAGAACTTGTAGGAGTGGCCTAAGCAAGGAAAGTTTGAACCCAATTGGCTAGGACCTTATGTCGTCACAGCCGACTATGGATTAGGAGCATATCAGCTTGCAACACCTGAAGGGCAGCCTCTGGATGAGCCTATGAACATCCTACATCTAAATAAATTTTATGCATAACCCATCAGGTAACCCAAGTCAAAAAATAAAAAAATAGAAAAATAAAAAAAATCAAAAAATTAAAAAAATCAAAAAATCAAGAAAAAACTTGAGTGCAATAAAAACTTCCAATGGTGAAAATCACTTTGGTGACGCCTTGGATAAGTACCATGGTGAAAACCTATTTCAGGCACCATGCGTAGTGGCCAATTCTACCATCTAATAAGTCCTCTTTCCATCACAACACCCCATATCCCACACATCCCATGGCTTGGAATTGTCAAACATCAAATCCTATCGCCCACCCTGCACTATCCCATCCCAAGGCTAACTCATGGAACGAGGATCCTTGTAAGCTCCCTTTTGTACAACAGAAGATCCAAAAATCCAAAAAAAAATACAAAATCAAAAAATCCAAAAAAAAATACAAAATCAAAAAATCCAAAAACAACACAATTCACCGCAGATCACCCCCCATACATCACTCTCACTATAACTCGCAACCATCAACATCTATCAACTCATCACATCACACCCATCCTAACCCATTCCCACATCATCAAGTCTTGCTAGAACTACATATTCATCTCACCCGCATCTTGAAAGTACCTTGATCCCATGGATACAAGATCTGTAGGTAGTCTGGAATACGAAGGATGTTTCCCATACTCAGGTACCTAAGATGCACCCATCCAAACCGTATGGATGGTCCCCATTCACTGAGCTTGCTAGACCCATCATATGATACACATGCTAAGTATACACTTGAATCATGTTCCCTAACACAAAAATCATCAATCAACCTACTAACTATAATCCCACACATAGCCTGACTATCATTTTGCCCACCTTTCGAAAAATTATCCAACAAAATCCACTTGATTTGCATCCTAGGATATATCGTTCCTACAATGGACAAGAATCTGTCATCTTATCAACATGTATCTTGGCAAGAATACACAAAGGCTATTTGTATTTTTTGTTGGTCTTTTTTATTATTGATTTTTATCTTTTGTCTCACTCTAAGTCATCTCCAAAAGCTACCTTGATCTCATTATATCATGGTAAGTAGCGAACAACACCTGGAGTGGACAAGGTCATTATTTCTGTATGTTGTGCTTGTGGGTTGGTTTCATTACTCCAAGAATAGTATTCATATCTTGAAGCCTGGGTCGGTTCTAGCATGATGTGTCCCATTTGCATATATAGGCATCAAAACCTTATATGTACTATTTGCACTCATCGCTATGAGTCCCCTTCCTAGGCTAGGCAAGATTATACTACCTTCGGCATGCATGAAATCAACCTATTATTTATGGGTCTAGTCCATGTAATCGTGGGATGTATATCATCACCTAGGTCATTTCATACCTTTGTGAACTATATCCTACATTGCTATAGTAAACTAAGAAATGCTCTCAATTAATCTTATGCAACTACTGTTACTATTTCAAAATCATCATCCTAATCACTCATTCAACTATACCATCTAGGCCTAGATTTTGTAATCACCTACCCTATCCCCCCCATCTAAATTCCCCTCACTAATCCAACCCCCCCATCTTACTCCCACTTAACACATCTTGAACCAATGTAAATCCCCCCACAATGACGTGGTGTCCTATGACCTAACAATTCTCTCATATACCCACTCCCATCTTCTAGACACTCCCAATACTATCCATACCCCCATCCATACACCCCTATCCTCTCCCCACCTAATCCCCTTTTGCACAGTCCCACCACTCAGGGTCAAACAAAGAACATCATGTGTATCAAGACTCGATTATCTCACATATCACCTACTTTGCATCTCACCTAACATCTTCCATATCATCACATATTAGTCACATTTCATTTAGCTTCATTTTAATCCTTTAATTTGCATAATCATTTAGGTTCATTTTAGAATCATTTAATTTGCATAATCATTTAGATTCATTTTAATCCTTTAATTTGCATAATCATTTAGGTTCATTTTAGAATCATTTAATTTTCATAATCATTTAGGTTTATTTTAATCCTTTAATTCGCATTTCATTTAGGTTCATTTTAGAATCATTTAATTTGCATAATCATTTAGGTTCATTTTAATCCTTTAATTCGCATTTCATTTAGGTTCATTTTAGAATCATTTAATTTGCATAATCATTTAGGTTCATTTTAATCCTTTAATTTGCATAATCATTTAGGTTCATTTTAGAATCATTTAATTTGCATAATCATTTAGGTTCATTTTAATCCTTTAAATTGCATAATCATTAGGTTCATTTTATAAATCATCACATTTACATTGCATTCCATATATCATTGCATAATCACTAGTGACATTTTATAACTCTTTACATTGCATAAATCAATAAACATTTAGCTACATATCCATATTTCCATACATAACATGTGTTTATTTAGATAAGCATACATCTCCATTGCGTCACATTTTTGCATCCATAATAAATGTTTATTAATCTGAACATTTATTTGCATTATACATCATAGACCATAGATCACAAACATGCACATATCACAATAAGTAAACAATCATTACATCCATCATAGGTGCATCCATAATATCAAAAACATAATTGCATAAACACAACACATCCATAGCATATAAATCCATAAAGCATACTGCATCCATCAACATAGGCATCATCATAATCATAATAGAGCATCATTAACAAACACATAGACCATAAAAAAGCATCATATCATATATAATCACCGCAAAAAATGTACATCGCTCATATATACATCAAAAAATATAGTGTCCTGATACAACGCCTCCAAGGGCTAAAATGATATAACTGTCACATAACGGATCCTCTATCTGATCGAGTGGGGGATCCTGACCCTGGTGGTGGCTGTGGTCCTCCTTGTGACTATGGTTGTGGTCTGGCCTATGCCAGTGGTTGTGGCTGTGGTTGTACCTATACCTGTGGGACCTGCTAGGGCATATATGATGGGGGACTCATCGCCTGCTGAACGCTCTGAACTGATCTAGATCTGTGTGACCTAGATGCCCTCGATCCACTGACCTGGTTGTAGCTTGGTGCACGCTGCTCTACTAGCACTGCCACGTAATAAAGGCCCTGATAATACTCCACCTGCCCTCTGGTCTCTTCCAACTCCCCCTGTGCCTATGACAGCTACCCCTATACCTGGGTCAACTGTCCTTGTAGCTGATATGATTGTGTCTGTGCCTGAGACAACTGTGTCTACATAACTGTCAAAACTGGGGCCAGTCCACCACCTGAAGCCTGTAATCTACCCATTGTAGTCTTTGCTCGCTGTGCCCTTGCAAGTACTGCATCTCGTGCTCCAGTCAAAATCACAATGTCACCTTGAGCCTAGGCTAACTGTGCCTGCAATGTAGCCACTTGTCCATCTGACCCATCCAGCAAGGCCACTGTACCTCGCAATTGAACCAACTCTGCATCTTGACTCTCCAATGCCTCCTACAGGCTCGCCACCTATGTTCTCAAGGTCTCAATCTCCTCCTCACCTCAAGCCCACCGACGAGGTGTGAGCCTCTCAACCTCTGCCTCTCCACCTACCCCCGAAGGGCCTGCCTCCCCCTGCTACTGTTGCGCTACCTGTGGTGGGGGTAGATCACCCCTATCCACCCTCAGTTGTCCCCCATGCCACTGAGGTCCTCTATGATGTCACCCCACTCTAACCTAAACCTGCTCAATAGGTACCTACTGTGTAGGTGCCTGTTGTCCCACTTGCTACTAGGGCACCTGTCCAGCTGCCACCGCTGCCAGCACATCCATCGGCTGTCCATCCCTCCCAACCAACCTCTCCTCTCCATCCCCTCCAACCTCCATGAGGTCATCTGCAATGATCTCCTACCCCTCCTCTAGGAAATCATCCCCATTAGAATCATCATCCCCATCATCCTTCGAATCATCCCCCGAACCCGCTGCCTCCTCCGCCGGGACTACCTCCTCTGCTGGGTCCATAAACTGAGTCAGCCGCCACATCTGCCACCATATATCATATGCAGGTGTAGTACCTGCATCCCTGACCGTGCTCCCCCAATCCCACTGTAACAGCTGCAAAGCCACAAAATCATCTAAAGCGACCTAGGGCTGTATCGTTGCAGGCCAAAAATGCATATCTCAGTGGGTCTGAGCAAAGATAGCCATCTGCTACGGTGTATCCTGCCACAACCCAAACTGTTGCATGACCCGCGATGGTAGATACATGTCTATCGTGTGGTCTCCTCGACCCATCAGATACCGCTACTGAAAAGCAAAGGGTGAGTGAATATCATCATCAGGCCATAGCTCCAGCCTGATGTAAGGTTGCCAGGTCACTCAAATGACATCATCCAGCATCCGTCTCCAATAACAAACCTGTCTAGTGTAAGTGTACTCTGCATCCCGATATAAAAACATAAATGCCTCAAATGGCCAGCGATAGTACCCACACGTCAGCTGGGTAACTGTAATGTGCTCCCAAATCCACACGTGTAACAGAGTGACCCCAGCTAACAATGTTGAATCATATAGATAGACAACTGTATGCATCTCATGATACAGCTGCCCGAACATCGCTGGTCCCCAGGCATACACAGTCTTATGCCTCACCATCCCCTCGATCATCTCCCCCCAGCCAACTGGAAAACCCCTGCCCTGCCTATCTGGCATCACCACACCACCAATCAAAGCGCATAGGAATAAGGCAAATGGATCTGCATCCACAACTAGTGTCCCCTTGTAACTCATCTCCTGACCATCAGCAGACAACACAATATGAGCCTCACCAAAAACCCTGATCAAGGCCCTCCCTCCCCTCCTCGTGTCATATCGCCCCCGCCGTCCATGAATAGGTAGATTGAGGATCCGATAAACATCCTCAAGCGTGATCGTGATCTCCCCAGTCGGCAACAAAAATGTACAGGTCTCCGAGCGGCACTCCACTACTCTTGTCATCAGAGCTCTATGAGCTCATAGCACCGGCATCGACGTAAATGTCAGAAGCCCTAATCTAGCCAGTCGAGCCCAAGTGGCATCATCAAACGGATCGAATAAAGCCATCACTGATGGCACGCGTCACTCCGGTGAGTACACTATAAATGAACACGTATCTTGCATCCATAACTTTCGGGTCAGAAATCTACCTGTCTTCTTCCAAACACCCCCTTTCTTCTAAAGTTCAACGCTAAAGTCATTTGGCGCCAAAACACTCCAAGCTTAGCAGCATTTTACAAATAGCGCTACTAATTCTTCTAGATGGCGCTATTATAGATAATAGCACCACTGCACAATATACTTTGCACCACTCTTAGTTATGGTGCCACTGCGCACAACACTTAGCGCCATGCTAGAAAATGGCGTTACTATGTCATTTGGCACTATTTTAAGGAATAGTGCCAACTCTCCCCATAGCGCATTTATAGAACATTGCGCTAATCCTACGCATAGCGCTAAAACAAAACATAGCACTACTCTAACAACTAGTGCTATTATAACACATAGCACTACTATAATGACCATTTAGCGCTAAAATGCCAAAATTCTACCCACTGCGCACATTGCGCCAAAACTGACAATGGCGCCAAAATGCCAGGTATTTGGCACCAATCTACCCCTATGCTACCCTAGCGGATAGTGCCAATCCAGAGGATGGCACTAATCCACTTAACTTTTGGCACTACGTGTCCTCGCAATAGCGCTACCATTCTAAAACCCATTTCCTGAACCCCAAAAATGCACACAAATCAAAAAATCACAAAGCTAGGATTAGGCCCTACCTAGGGTCTTGCCGCTCGTGCCCAGCCAAATGATCGGAACTGCTCAGAAATGTGTCGAAGTCACGGAAAGTGGGGGTTGCGCTCAGCCATCTCTCCTCTGCTCCTTCTCACCAAGTCAATATGTGCAAATGTGGCACTCTTAGGGCCCACTTCTTCTAATATAGCATGCCATGTCATCCCCCCATCCACTCTTTTTTCCTCCAGGGTGCAGATCATAGCCTTTTTCCTCCATTTTTCTTCCTGCCATCTTCTTTTTCCATTCCCTATCCAACTTTCACTCCCGTTGCGTCTTTTTCAGGAGGTCACCCTAAAAATTCTATTTTTTCCACCGACCTCTCGAGGGGGCATCCCTCACCCATCTCATTCCTTCCCGACAGCTGGGACATATTTTTTCTTCAACCTGACGCCACTTCCCTCATAGGTCCTGATGCCACGTCAAAGAGGGGCAAATGTAGACACCTAAAAATGTCTTTTACCATCAAACCGACTCCCGACATCCCTAAACATACCAATTTCCCTTCTAATCAATTAATTAAATTTTTATTTAATTAATTATTCATTTATCACCTAATTTTATACCATTTTATCCCTAAAATTGAATTAATTTCATTAATTCAATAGTCCAAACCTTAGCCAATTGATTTAATAAATATGCAATATTTATTTAATCAATGTCCCCTTTTTTCACTAAATCTAATTAATTAGCTAAACCATGTTTAACTAATTAATTCAGCTTATTAATTGACCTATCCCTACCCTAGGTAATTAAATAGCTATTATTTAATTACCTACCCTAGCCTACCTCATCTTAGCCCTAGGATTAATTAAATAAAACCTATATTTAATTAATCCTAACCTCTCATTTGGGCGGTCAAACCTAGTTTAACACCCTTCCCCACATCCTCCAAATAAAAAATTGAAATAAATCCACATAAGTCAATTTTTTATTTAAATATATCCCACATCACAATTAATTCTCCTTACACCCCCATACCTCATTTATCTCCACTTATCCCATTCATTTTACATTCCCCATATGAATCTTTACTTCAAAAATAATCCTTCACACCCATGCTCATTTAATCACCCATTTTTCTAAAATGAATAAAAGATTTACTTTTATTCCTAGCCCTTTATTCCTCCAAGATCAAATCTAGGCCCTCCACATCACTTTCATCCTCCACCATTGATCTTCCAAACTAATCTCCACCCTTGGATCAAAATCCCTCCAAAATCTCTATAAATACAACATCTCTCAATCCATTTTAGGATCCAAGTTTTGTGCAATGTTACCATGCCCAAATATCTATTGAGCTAATTAGTAAGTTGTAAATTAAGATAGCATTTCACATTTGAATCATTATCTAGGGATTATCATGTCTTAGGAGCTCTTGGGTGCAAATTTCCTCTTCCCTTGATGAGATTAGGTTTTCTTATCTAGGTATAAACTATTTCTTTTGATTTGCACTTGGTTTTGTGTTTTCATCTTGATTTGATCACCTAATCTACACTCCTCCTTTGGCATTGATGGCAACACTTAGTGAAAAATGACTAAGTGTCTAATGTAGCTCCTCCTTACTCTGTACACTTGTGCTTCTTTATTAGTTCTAAAGCTCCCCCTTTGCTAGATTCCTCATTTTCACTGCTTTTCACTCCCCCTTTGACATCAATGGCAAAGGGTGGGGTCCGCAAGCCAAAACTCTCCAAAAATTCTGTATATACTGCTGCATATGTACAATTAATTATTAAGTTCTATTTACATAAACTTGAGAATGTCTACAAAACTGGTTTTTATTTGCACAAGTTTGGAGGCCCAAGCTCTTCTTTCCATCCAAAATTGAGATGTGCCCACTCAACAAAAATGAATATGCTTCTATCTTTGATAGATTTGATGGATCACTGGTTTGAACTGCAGTATGAGCTTCAAATAGGGCATTATACATTGTCTCTAACTTAGGGGCAGTCAATCCCTGGAGCTCACACATTCTCTTCATAATGTTGTGTTTCTCTTTAACAAGTCTCTTAATCTCATCAATGAAGCTAATTACTTGACATTCCTGACTTATGGGTGAAATAGTTAGAGGATCAAAATTATTGGATAGATTTGACAATTTTAGTTCTTGTTCCTTTATCTTCTTCTCAATATCCTCATTACTTTGGGCGAGGATAGACAAAATTTATATATATCATTTCCATCACTTAGAGAATTTTGAACACTCTTTATACTGATAGCAAGTATAGTCCTATCATACCCTATTAGACTCTTAATTTCACTCAATCTCTTATCCAAAAACTCATTTCTAACTTTTGTCTCTACAGACTTCTCAAATGACTCAAAATGAGTATTTACAGAACTTACAAGGTTTTTTAGATGTCTGGAGGGGGAATCAAATGGACTCTTTCAGTAGGAAGGCATTAACTTTTCCAAAATTATGGTTGCAAGCCCCAGTAGCTCATTGTCCTCCATGTGGAACTTTAACATCTTTTCTCTAGCCTTTACTTGGGTGAATGATGCTATTTTCATCAATTGAATTGGAGAGAGAGCATCTGGATTGGCTAGACCTTGGAGTAGCTCAGGCTCATCAAGTTCAATCATTTATTTTTCAAGAAGACTTTTCACTGCATCTACAGTGTCTCTTGCAACAATTTTTGAACCATTCTTTTGTTCATTAGATTTCTCAATGTCTGCTTTAGCTGCTTCAACATTTGCACCATCTTCTTCTGATTTATCCTTCTTTCCTTTTTCTTCCTCTTTCTTTATTTTACTTTTCTTTATGTTCTCTCCAGAGGGACTCTTTTTTGTTTGCTCACCACTTGCTACCTGATCTAGAGGGCTCTGTGTGGTAGCAATATCCTCTTCTTTTCCAAAGTGGTCAGGTGGAGGAGTTACTCCTGCATCAACTATTTTGTCTATCATTTCTATGTCCTCCTGATTGACTTGTTCCTCTTCCTGAACTTCTCCAATATTTAGATTTGATGAATCAAGTCCAACATTAATCTCCTCATAGGTTAACTCCTGAGGATCTAGAGTAATACTTTGATCATTAATTCTCTTGTTAGTTTCTTCTTCTAGAGCTTCTTGTTTCGGAACTAGAGGATTGTCTTCTTCAACTTGTTTGTCTGAAACAATATAGTATTTATCTTTGTCTAAAGCCTTTCTCATAATTTCCTCTATTTCTTTTGTAATTTCCTCTGTTTCACCAAGCATTAGCTTGTTGATCCAGACTTTGCTTCTAAATTTTTCTTTGACTTCTTTGAGAATTTTATCTACTTCTCTTCTAGTTATTACAGGATATAGTATGGAGAGGACATACTCTCTGAGTTCTAGATCATTAGCCTTAGCTGTTTCTTTTCTCATTTCCAGTACTCTCCTTAAACTTTTAGGAAGTTCTTGTAAAATTTCCAATAGGGCTCTATTGAATTTATTCAAATACATGATGGTGGCATCTTCCAGAATTTTCTTATTTGCTTGATCAAAATTGTCATAGTAAACTCTGATAGGCTTTAAATTTTCATGAACGGTGATTGTTTTTACAATTTCATCAATAGACATAGCGACCTTACCAGTTGCTTATTTTTTACTAGCTTTATTGCTTCTAAAAGGCTGGTCTTTATAATTCTTTAAAGTTTTGGCTTTCATGGATCTTATTTCTTTCACTTCTTCATCTGTTTCTGTCTCCTCATCATCTTTTGTGCTCTTGTGGATTCTTGTGGCCTTGGTTTTCTTTCTTTTTCCTCCTTCACTGGATGGAGTGGCTTCCGGTTTCTTGGTGGAAGTGGGCTTGGGTTGCTCAATAAGATTTGCAGAGCTCCTTATCTTCCTTGAGGAGCTTGGTGGGACTTTCGGAGTGACTGCTGGCTCACTTTCTACTTTTTCTTCTGAAGTCTACTCAGTGCTCTTCTTTATCTTTTCAATCCTTTCTTTGTTCTCTCTCATTGCTTCTTTTGTAATTCCCAATGCTTTCTTCATACATCTCCACTTGCTTGTGCACTTTTCTTTTTATTTCTGGCTATCTAAGTTCCACATGCAACTTTAAACTTAGTTCCTTGTATGTTCCAAACCTTTCAACAGAGGTGTCTTTAGGTTTGCTTAGAAGATGCTAAGCATACATGTCTAGAATTGTCTCATCCACCTCATAACCCATTGGCATTATCCATACTGTTCTTGGTTCTATAGCTTCCATCAAACATTGATCTGTGTCGACCATAAAACATATCTCATTTTCATACTTTTCTACAACTGAATTACGAATCCTTTCCCTTGAATGCATCAGACTAAATTTTTTTGAAATATCCCCAGATTGCAGTCTTTTGTCCACCTAAATCTCCAAGACTATATAAATGGTCTCTTATCTAGATTGCCACTAGCCTGTCATTTGTCTAGTGCACACATTACACTCTAGGCATTTCATTCATGAACTAGAAAAATAGGCATATGGTCAAAGAACCATATTTGAAAGAGTTTTTCTTATCCCTTTTGATTTTGCTCAGATTCTCTACCAGCTGATTTTGTAGTAATTCACACAGATCATAGTTAGCATTCTCCTTTAACATCTTATAAGCTGCATATATTACAGTCCCGAAAACTAAATTTTCCCTGATGGAGTGATAGATCTTATAGCCAATGATCATAGAAGCAAATTTGACATCTGGTTCAATGATGTCATTTATTGTTATTGCTCTTTTGTCATACTTTGCTCCGGTTGCATCGGTAACAATTTGATTCTTCACAGCTTTCAAAGCAGGTAATCCACCGGTTGCATTCAGCCCAGTCACAATTCTGATAACATCTTTAGTGATCTTAAATGATTTTAGTAGCCAAATAAATTCATCCTGCATCTAGCTCAACACATACCAAACCCATTCGCTTTCATCAAAAGATAGAAATTCAATCATTTGCAGAAAATGTTTGCTTTCAAGGGCTTCAAATTTAGGTTTTAGTTGATAATTATCATCTTTCAGATGGCTCTTAAACAACTCCATCGGGTTCAGATTTCCAAATTCTTCTATATTGCAATGAATGTATGCCCTAATGTCTTCAACATGTAAAACCCCATATGGAACACTCGGAAAGGCACCTAGCGACTTGACTTCAACAGATTTATAGGGATGCTTGTCGAATTTAGGACAGGGCCTCTTAGTGATATCAACAAGTAAAGGTGTAGCCATTTTTAGAGATTGAGAATTCAAGAAGTTTCACAGAAAATAGAAATACCTTGTTATGTAGATTAGGGTTTTGCTAGGAGATCCTCTTCGTGCTTCAATTCTTGGGAATTCTCAGCTCTGAACTCATTCACTTCTCCTCTTCTTGATTTCTTCTGATGCAAAGTGATCTAAATGAGGAATGAATGACCTTTTTATGTTCCGCAGCACCTAATTTATATTTGTAATAAATTCTCTACCCTACTACATCTAGTTACACTGTTTGTTGAACAGTTTCTCATAAATTACTTCGTAATTTGCCATATCCACCTCTTTTCTTCCAGAAATCCTTCCAAATGATTTGAAACAATTCAAGATCTCTTTCATTATGCAAGATTTAGGCACTTACTTATTAGCTGGGGGAATTTGATTTATAATGTTGCTCCCCCGAAGCAAAGCCTTCCCAATCAATTCCCAGAGGAATTTTCAACACCGGATTCTGGTGTGGATCCAATACTGTCATTTATAATTGTTTTCTTGACCCATGTTTTGTTCATTTAATTCTGAGTCTCATTTGCATTAATTTTTTCTTTGCCTTTGTCTTGTCTCTGCTCATCTAGTTTTCTGTTTAGCGGACCTCTTCTTCCATTGTTCCTATTTCTGCAGAATCTTGCAATATGACTAGATTTATTGCAGTTAAAACACAACATTTCTTTTCGTATAAACTTGAGTTCCTCTCAATTTGCACTAATTAGCCATGTGTCCAAACCCATTGCAAGCAAAACAGTAACCATTGAAGGAATTGCCAATTCCTCTATTGTTAGCATTATTCATTATCATACCTCTGCATTCATTTGATCTATGACCATACCTCTTACACTTGAAGCATTGACTAGAGAATGATGGACTATTTTGATTTACTCTGCTTCTACACTGAGTAGCTGTATGACCAAATTTGTTGCAATTGGAAACAATTTCCATTGAATGATGGATATCTTTGAGCATTAGGCTGTCTTACCAGAGGTTTTCTAGTTCTGTTTCTCCTATTCCTTGGTTGAAAATTTCTCTGTCCGGATTCAGAGCTTTCACCTTTCTCACATCCAAGACCATGCTTCTCATCAGCCTTTTTTTGTCCTTCGAGCAGTGCTTCTAGTTTTGTTGACCTTATCTTGAACTTCTCCTTATATGCATTTGCAACTTCTAGCTCATGTCTGAAAATGACAATTTGCCTTTCAAGTTCTCTCTCATTATCTCTACTTTCTTGTAGATTAGACTCTAGATGTCCAGCTATTTTATCCAATTTGCAACATTCTTCAGTTCTTTCTCTTAGTTTTTGATTTAGATCTTCTTCAATTTTCTTCCTATCTTCACTTTCTTTGGTTTGCCTCATCACCCCATATTCCATTTCAATTTTTAGAACAACTTCTTTTGATAGCTTCTCACATTCCTTTGTCTTTTCTTCCAAAGCTTCATTCATGCCATCTTCTTCAGGTAAACTTAATAGCTGCAAAAGTAGTTCCTTTTTCCTTTGTAGATATTTCTTTAATTTATCTTTTAACATTTCAATGGTATCATCAGCATCTTTAAATTCACCTCTCAAATTACCAATTTCTTCTTTAGACTGAACAAACTCTTCCAGGGCCAACTGAAGTTTGATCTTTGAGTGAACCCATTTAAAACTCCTTCCAAGATCTTTTCCTCAAGCTGTTAGGCTTCTCAAAGGAACCTTGCTCTAATACCAATTGTTGGAATTAACCCAAACAACTAAGAGGGTGGGTGAATTAGTTGTCTCCAAAATAATCTTTTCTTTTCTTTTAAACTTCTTTCACTATTGTCAATTTGATTAATGATGCAAACATTAAAGCATATGACATTAACACAGAAGCATAAACATAATCAACACATTTGACACCAAGATTTTTAACATGGAAACCCGATTAAGAGAAAAACCACAGTGGGAGTTAACCCACAAAAAATAATACCCTGTTAAAAGTATTTTTACAAATGAGAATGCACATGCATTTAGGCTCACTGCCCAGAGCTCACTGCTCAAATAGAGGCTCACTGCCTAGAGAAATGTTAGAAGAGAATAACAGAGATTTTGAATTGATGAATAGCATCTACCCATGCAAGAGTTTCAGTTCTGGTTAAGCACAAAAACTGATCTTACACATTTCATCTTTGCTCTGATCTTCTTACTGCGCTGCCTTCATTCGCACCTTAGGTTTCTGCTCTTCTCACATACACCTTATTTGCACACCACACACTTCAAATCATCTAATTCCATCGGCTATATATATCCGCAACATGATCTACAATCATTTTGCCAGTCGGCTTCAAGAACATTTAGAACTTTGTTGAGTACTCTGCTCTGTTCGCTAAATCCATACATAATATGAGATGCGGACCAAAACATTCACTCGTAAATCATCAATCATGTTAGTTACCATCACTAATCATCACCAATTGCCCAATAAACAACTTCTATGCATTCAGAATTAAGATCATTCACAAGGTCAGCCTATTCTTCTACTGTCTGTTCTGTCAAACTAAAACCCGATACTCACAAGCTAGTATCTTTTGAGTCCTTCATCACCGGAGGACAAAAATCTAGATTTAGAGTGTCTTGAAAATGCGTTCAACTACCTTAGATCGGTAGAAAATGATGCCTTTCCACCAGAGAGATCCGGACCAAGATACTAGACCTTGTTACTGCTCTGTTCCTAACTATCCAGACTTCAAAAAATTCTGATTCTGACTTTCGGTATGAACAAATTGTGTTATGTGGATGATTGGGATGATCTTAGTTGCCATCATTGACAACACCTATCAATGCAAAGTAGTGTCTCTTGCCAACAGACACTAGGATCCCCCATGGGAGATCCTACTCAAATAGGGATGACCCTAGGAAGGAGGACTCCTAGGTGAAATTTGAGGGTTGGAGAATGGTCCTGGGAGGTCAAAGATGCCATCTGGCCTTTGAAATAGGTCAAAAGGAAAAATTAAGGAGGATCCTTCAATTTACTATTAGGATCCCCCAAGGGGCAACCCTAGAATAAATAGGGGCAACCCAGAAGGGATGAAAGCCAGGTAAAAACTGAGAATGTGGATAGGTTTGGGAGGCCAAACAGAGGCTTCTAGAGGTTTGAAGCATATGAAATAGGCTTAAGGAAGATGAATTTCCCATGTTATGACACTTGTAGGCCATGTTTCCAAGCCCAAAAAGTAAAGAAGATGAAATGACAACAAAGGGGAAATGAAGAAGGAATAGGGTTTCACAAGTTGGCTAGGGGTTAGAAGAGAAGGAATGAAAAAGGGAAATTCATTCCACATGTTGCCAAGAAGAATGCTTGCTGAGAGGTCATATATACATGCTTACATGTACGTGTTTAGGATTACAACTCATCATAGGATTACCATGTAGGCACATGCGTCTTTTTAGTGCTTGCATATTTGCCCCCTCAGGGATAGTAGTCTATATGAAGGATAGGCACCTCTCCCAAAATAAGCCTTACCTGTTGTTGATTTCCCATGATTGTTCTTGAAATAATAATCATTAGTTCAAAATTTTTAGGGATTTTTAAGGTTTTATAGTTTTGGGGTTTTTTTGAGTTTTTGATTTTTATAGTTTTTTTGAAGATTTTATGAAGGTATGACTTGATGCTCCTTGAGGTCTTTGGAAGATCTATGTTTATTGAATCGATTATACCCTTTCCTCCTTGCATGGGGAGATATGTATATCTTCAGAGAATTTTTTCTTTAAGCTCTTGAGTCTTGCTTTGTATAACGACTTGTAATCAAACTTTTGATAATACCAATGAAATTGTCCTTGTGATCTTAATTGTTGTTATTATTCACCTTTTGTACACATGAATGGTTTAGACTATTTTATTTTTGATCTCTAAAACTCTAACATAGATGCAAAAATGATTGTGCAATGTTTTCGGTCTCTTTTTTAGAATATATATGAATGCATGTAATGTGTGAAATGGAGGGGCACAATGAGGGAATGCAACACATCTTAATCCTATAGAATTCCATGAGTTATGACATAAACTTATTTCTTTGAATTATTTTGATTTTTGATATGATGAATGTATGATGGAACAAACAATGTGACAACTCTTTAGTAAGATTTCTGATTAAGGGGATTCCAAATTATCTTGGTATAGGAGACTTATTAACCTTTTGACATAGGATTTTGAACTCAAGTGTGGATGGGGAGAAGATGGAATGCTTTTGAATTTTGGGCATCGCTAAAAGCTACACATTGATCCTTACCTAGAAAAAACTTTTTGACAAGCTTGCAACTTAGACAAGTAACAAATTTTATTAGCACTCGCTAGACTTAGATCAAAATATGACCAACAAGATAGACCAAGGGTAAAAGAAAAGCTCCAAAATAGAAAATGGCCCTAAAGATCGCTAGACTCCTAGTATTGCTTAGCTGGTGTGTGTGTGTTCTTTGTACCTCACTTTCTCTGATAGATTGTCACTCTCGTAGCTTCAAGCTTAGATTTATCTCCACTCAAGAGTATGGACAATCAAAAACCTTCTCTCTTGCAGTTTTTTTTTAATTCTTTTTTATTTTTTTCATTGCTATTACTTTGAATACTTTATGGATGCTTGAATATTCACCTGCTTTGGTGCTTCTATATATATTTTGATCACTCATTTTTTAGATTGCTTCTTGCAAAGTTACAATCTTCTTGGAATTTTTGGCCAAGAGAGATAAGGGTCTGAGCACCACAAAAAGTTTTTACTATCTAGTTTGATTTCCCTTCTACTAAGGATGAATTGGGAGGTCTAATTATAAGATTCTATTGATTATTTTTGGTTTGAAGACTAACTTTTCTTAGACTCACAACATGGATCGTCTAGACTGAGATCAGTGTAGAGCTACGAGCTAGGCTTTGAGTGAAATCATTGGGGAATGTGATAAGAGAATAATAAACAACAATTGTGAATACAAGTGATCTTAAAATCTAAGTATCAACCTATACCTAATTAATCTTAGGCTACTTACTGAAAGAAAATCAAACAATAGCATGTTACTCACAAGAATGCGGAGTGAAACGTGATAAAGAATGCAAAGTGAGTGAAATAGAATGATAAAGAATGCAGAGTTTTGATTTTTCATGATTTTTGAGATTTTATATTTTTGTTTGTAATATTATATTTTATGTTTTTTTTTTATTTTATTTTTTTATATTTTCTATTTTTTTGTATTTTTAGATATAGTATTTGTTGAGGTGAAAAGCATTGATTGTCTCACCATCACCTTCCGTTGTGCACACAAGATATTCACCATTTCTGACATCTTCTTTGACCATATAAGGACCTTTCTGATCTTCATGAAATTTTCTTTTCTTCTTATGTTTCTTATTTTTAGTACTACCCCTTTTGAGAATAATTTCACCTATTCTGTAAGGTCGTGAAGGCTTGCTTTGCTCTAGTTTACTTGATTGTGGAACATCTCCTGTTGAATGCACAAGGAAATGAAAGGTTTTTTGGTGGGAGGGATTCCAATATGTAAAGACTCCATCACAATTCAAGAGTTCATTGAGCGAGTTGAATTCATCTTGCATGTAGATTTTTACTTCAGGATGCTCTTGAATACTTTACAGAAATTGAAACAATTCGAGAGGAGTTTGACCTCGCTCCCTTTGTTCATCTGGAGGGATGAAGCTTATACTTGTTTTTACATTCAGTTCTACCCATAAATTCATCAAATACCCTATGTATGTTTTAGGCAATTCAAAGATGACACGATCTTCTATTCCTATAGTCACTCACATTTTAAGTTCTTTTCAAAATTCTCCCTTGCTCACCTCATCCTCATATAGGAGTCTTTCCACCATTTCTATTTGTAGTAAAGGTGCTTCCCATTCACCTATATCATTAAATTGCACTGAGGTTGAAGAGGAAGGTTGCTCATGGGGTTGAGGAGTTAGGAATTATTTTGATGAATTTTTTGGGACATATGTTGATTCATTGCCTACTGAGTTAATTTCTTTTTGATCATGACCCTTTCACTCTATGGGTGGTGTTAATGGTGTGTAAGAGTCTTTGGAAGGTGAGAGTGGTACATACGAATCACTCTACTCTTACATTTCAGGTATGTATGTCTCACTTGATGTTGTTTCCTTCAGTGGCATTGAAGGAGCATAAATATTAGATGTTTCTGCCTCTAGGTCTAAGAAGGCATGCATGTCTATTCTATTTAAGTTCAATGTGTTTGTTTCAAACTCTAGCCATTCTGTCTGGAGGAGTTTTTCTCCTATACACAAGATAGTTTGATCAACTTTCCTTATTTCATCTTTGAATAATACATGAATTGTCAATATATCCAAAGGGAATTGTAGAGGACCATCCTTCTCTTTAACCATTCCATGAGTTTAGATGTTGTTTCTCTTGAGACTACCTCTTGTTGTTTTGACGATTCTCCTTTCTCAAAAGCTTTGACTTCTATGTGGTTTACTATTTCATTCAATGGCCCTCTATTTTTGATTCATATTGATTGTATAGTTGGATTTGGTATGGTGACCTTGTTTGTTGACAATTCATAGTTGATAAGAATTCCCATCTTTTTCTTGGATGTATATGTCTTGATCGTGCTAAAAGGTTCCGGTTGTGACATATATTGTTCCAAGGTGTAAAAATCTAACTTCTTGGAATAATGTTGAGGGCAATACTTTGATCTTGTGTATCCACGGTCTTCACACACAAATTATAACTAGTACCTTTTTTAATGACATACAATATGGTGGGAACCATTTTAGGCCCTAGAGAAACTGTTGGTGTGATTTTTCCAATTGTTGCTACCTTTAGGTTATCATAACCCCTAAGAGTGTCTTTGTACATTGTGATGTTTGTGTGTCCATATCCCATCCTTTCTAAGAGAGAAAATGGAACTACATTTACAGAGGCTCTATCATCAATTAAAGTCCTTTTTATACACATGTCGTAGATCCATACTTGTAGATATAAGGCTAGATCTCCTTTCTTAGTCAACTCAGCTTTGAAAGGCATTTGCTATAGGTTAAAGAAAAATCCTAGGTCCTACAACTCAGCATTTGGTGGGTTCATGACTAGATCTACTTGGTCGATTTGCTCACTAGGAGGAGGAATGATTTGATCTAGATACTTCAGCCCCATAGCTTGTAATAGAGCTCACCTATGCGATGGTGAGATTTTGAGAAGATCTATAAATGAGATATGAGCATATGTTTTCTTGAAATCTTCAGTTAATTCATAGGGCCCAATTGGAGTCCGTGTAGGCTCTACGACTAATTTTTACTACTCCTTCATGGGGCTTTTCATCCTCATGGTCAGATATAGTATCCTCTTCATGTAATATCTCTACTATTCCTAACATCCTTGTTTCTCCTTTTGGTCCTAACTACACAGGGATGTTTGTTTCTAGGGCTTTTAAATTATTTGTTGACCCTAAAGTTGTCGCATCATATGTGTTAGTTTCATTTTTCCTATGCTTTGGGAAAGGATCTTGGAATATTTTCATGTTGTGTTTTGAGGTGTGATAGGTGTGTTGGTTTGGAATTGTTGTGGTTATTTGTTGTGACCTCTTGTGGGTTTAAGAACATTTCGATAAAAAAACTTTGCTAATCCTCAAGTAATTTTGTGATAAATCAGTTGTATTCTCAGCAAGACTCAGTGTTATGCCCCTAGTCCTATGAAAGGAACAAAATTGATTGTACTTGTAGGGTGAGAGTTCATGCCTATTATCATTTTAATTTTTGTTCCACGTTTGTTGATTATCTCTTAGGTAATTATCATTGTTTCAAGGTTGGTCTATCACATCAACATTTGAAGGATAGTAATCTCTTCCATTGTAGTCATCCCTTATTTTGTTCTTCATAGAGGGTTGATCTGTTATCTCATCTGTCATCACATTTCTATCACTTTTTAATATCTTAATCATGGGAGTGTTATTTACACCATTTTCATTTGTCCGAGTTCTTAGTCATCCATTCATGTCATAAGTTTTTCTCCCATAGTCAATGGTAGCTTGATTAATTCTCAATGCACTCTTTAATGCTTCTTCATAAGATTTGTAAGGTAGTTTTTTCACTTCCTCTTGAGTATCCCTATTGAGGGCATATAAGAAGAGGTCACATAATTCCCTATGATCCATATTCTAGGCACTTGTTGATGAATATAGCACTTATCTCCATCACATAACAAAATGTGCCACTGATTCATTTGCATCTCTGTTTCATAGTGAGGAATTCATGTATCCCTATTTTCATAAGTTTGTTCATGTCAACTACTCTAAAAACTCTTTTATGAGCTGGTGGAAGGAATGGATTGATGCCTCAGGTAGTCGATGGTACCAATCTAAGGTGATTCCTTCAAGTTTCTTCAAAAAAATTCTCACTATAACTCTATCCCAAGGAAGGAGTTCTCTCACCATAGTTGTATAGGCCTTGATGTGCGAATTTTGGTCTCCGTAACATTTAAAATTTGGTAAATCAAGGAGGGGTCATGGTAATAATAGATTTTATATGACATGATCAAGAGGCTCTTTTAGGTATTCAAGGTATGTCCCCAAGAATGTCCTTTGGGACCACAGAGTCAAAAGCATTAACTCCATTGGCAGATTTTGATATCTAAGTGTCGCAACTTGATTTGGTTGATCATTTTGAATGATTTGAGTGTTTTATACTATGTAGTTTCCATTTGGGAAAGTTTCATTGCTCTTATTTTGGGATTAAAAGTTTAAGTATGGGAGGTTTTGAGATGGTCCTTGGTCTTGTTCGATTCTATTATTGTCATGCATTTTGATCATTTTTCTTGGATGGGTTGTTCTACTTCCAATGTCCCGATTCTTTGAACTAGTGTAGCTATGAGATAACCAAATGTAGCACCTCCAGTTCTTTACATTTATTCAATGTTGGTGGTTTTGTAATTTGACCGGCTTGGTTGTCCTTTTAGCGTGTTTTGTCATTGAACTCTTCTCGAGAAGCGATACGTAGAAATTTTTGAGCATCTCTTGCTTCTTACAAATGGTTTTCTAAGCATTTTACTTAGTCATCTAAGTGTGTGGAGTAGCTTGTTGATGGTTGGTCTATTTTATGGATCTTTGATCTTACTACAACCTTAGATGGTCTAGAGTATGTTGGTTGGGTTATCATTCTTGATTCCCATGTAGGATTATTGAATGTGATAGGATGATGAGGTTCTTTTCTATTATTTTCATAATTAGAGTCTTAATAGTCATAACATTTGGTGATTGGTGCCATTGGGTCATTTGGTGGCACATACCTATAGAAGGAAGGTGTCTTAGGCTCCTTTAAGGGAATATTCCCTCAGTTGAATTTTGGTTTCGTCATATTTGAGGGTGCCTTAGACACCACAAAATAAATGGAATGAATGAATGTGGAAAGAGTGAAAGTGAAGATGAGTGTGGTGAAAATGAAGGAAATGGATTACAAAGGTGATGTGCAAGCGATGGTTGATTAGAAGTTTTTGTAATTTCACGTCAGGTTCACCAAAATATGTACTCCTCAAAATGTGACTCCGGCAAAAGCATGGATGAGTCAGCATAGACATAGCACATGGACCCTCTCCTTTCCTTGGGTGACCTCCAAGTCACTCCCACTCTCATGGCATAACCTAGTTGAGTGAAGGTGAGACCCAAGGGTGGTTCTATTCTCTTAGGAGCAGAACATCACGAAGAGCGATCAACTATTCTTGGGCCATGTTGTGGTTTACTATATGTTATTCTATAACTGTTGTTGTGGAGATAATAATATGAACTGAAGGGTCGGTAGTTATCAATCTCCTGTTTGGGTTTCTTGTGTTCCAACATCTAGATGGATGTCAGTTATAGTTGTTGATGAGCCTAGTTTTTTGTAACTAATCTCCGATGGCTTGAACATGTTGTTTTATTTGTTCTCTTTGTTGCATTATCCTAAGCACACATTCTTGTTCTTCTTGTGTTTCTTATGCTAGTTGTGGCCTATGATATATTTCTCCAATCTCCTTGAGCATAGCCCTAACCCACTCACCTCTAATTCCAGGGCACATTCGTATGCTTGGATAGAGAGAATTGATTTGAGTTGACCAAGAGTTGACTTTTGACTTAGTTATGTTATCTAGGGCTTTGTATGAGTTCTCTTGAATTCTTGACCCCGTGATCGAAAACCGCTCGGGTTTGAACTTGTGAAGTTGAATCCTACCTCATGATTGAATCAAGGGTTTGAATTTTTCTAAGTTCTAATTTTTTTTGTATTTTTTTGGTTTTTGATGGATGCAACTAATTATGAATGCAATACAAATTTTGGTTTCGTTTCTCAAATGTAAAATGATCTAATTAATCTAGAAATCTAAATATGTATGTAGTCTACTATGATTTTTCTAATGCAAGCTATACTATGTTTTTTTGTATTTTCGAAAGCGATTTTTGGGCAAATCTAAGAATTGGAAATGCTTGGAATGGAGCTAATCTAGAATTGCAATTTAACTACTCAAATAAAAGCTAATCTAATCAACTTTAAAGCAAATCTATCAAGGAAGTCACAACAACAAGATTACTATTCCCAAGAGAAAAAATGATTTAATTAACTATTGAAATCATAAATAACTTGTATCCTCCTTGGTGCATGAGTCTAGAGTTTCCTTAGAAATCCTTTGTGTAGCAACATTTCCTTTACTCTACAACAATGGGGTATTCCTCTTGGTGACAGGGATTGAATGGCTATTGATTCGAAATGATCTATGAAAGCTTGGATTGGGTGAGCTATGAAAGCTATGATTGAAGCACTTGGGCTTGAAAATTGGTGAGTGTAACAATGCTAAATGAATATTTTTAAAAATCTTGGGCAATGCAACTAAAAACAAAAGGAACCTATGTCCTACAAAGAGCATAAGAATGGTAAGAGGAGACCAAAAACAAAGCTTCTGAATGGCTGCAATAATGAATTTGCCTCCCATATTGGTTGAGGGAGGGGTTATTTATAGTATTGGAGAGAACACAATGGGTGGAAGTGATTGGGATGTTAATTAGATTGAGGATTTAATAGGGTAGATTTCTTAGTGAGCTTAATTGATTAGACAGTAGACTAGGTTGATTGAATAGTGATCTAAGCTTGAAAGCTTATCACTCATGGAGGAATGAGAGTTGGCATGAGAGAGGGAGGAGCTAAGAATAGATAAATTGAGCTAATTATGGCTGATTGAGAGTGATGAATGGGCTTAGAATAGACAAGGTTTAGTTAGGGTTGAATTTGCATGCAAACTGGAGCAAAAGCATAGCTATTTTGGGCCTAAACTGAAGAGAAACTCATACATGCAAACACGACAAGGTCACCTAGTTCACCAATCTAGGTGACCCTAGGAAGGAGGGCTCTTGGGTGAAATCTGAGGGTTGGAGAATGGTCCAGGGAGGTCAAAGATGGCATCTAACCTTTGAAATAAGTCAAAAGGATAAATCAAGGAGGATCCCCCAATTCACCATTAGGACCCCCCAAGGAGAGGCCCTAGAATAAACAAGGGTGACCCAGAAGGGATGAAAGCCAGGCAAAAAATGAGAATGGGGTTAGGTCTAGGAGGTCAAACAAAGGAGTTTGGAGGTTTTAAATAGATGACATAGGCTTAGGAAAGATGAATTTCCCATGTTACAACACTTGTAGGCCATGTTGACAAGGCCAAAAAGTGAAGAAGATGAAATGATGACAAAGGGGAAATGAAGAAGGAACATGGTTTCACAACTTGGCTAGGGGTTAGAAGAGAAGGAATGAAGAAGGAAAATTCAATCCACGTGTTGTCAAGAAGAACACTTGTTGCTAGGTCATTTATAAACTCTTACATGTACGTGTTTAGGATTACAACTTATCATAGGATTACCATGTAGGCCTAGATCTATCTTTTTAGTGCTTACAATATGCATACACAACCCACCCAACATGGGATAAATCATAACATTCTATAAATTCATCACATTTAATGTAAATCATCTACAACTAGCATCATCTAAGAACATGATGCATAATCAACATGTTTCATAGTGCTTAACCATATGATAGTCACAACTATAACAAATAGTGAAAACAATGAAGCTAAAACACTGCAATGATCTATCATAAATAATCACAATGTATGCATCCCATAATGCATAGTCAGATTCCAAAGTCAATATAAAACCCCATCAAAAACACCTCGATGGTCATCTAAAATATATCATCAGAACCTCTCGATGGTACAACAGGCATCATCGACAAGTTCAGTGCAACGGATCAACGCATGACAATCCAATAATATAATAATAAACACCTAACACAACATGTATAACATATGAATTAGAAAACACCCCAAGAAAACACTAGGGTGGGCATTATAGATGAGCCCTTCTTCCGTAATAAATGAAATGTTCATAAGTTTTAGTATACTAAATTCTGGCCCTTTAGTCTCTCGATAGATATATATTAGAAAAGAATTATTGTCTATTTGCGATATACATAATTTGCATAGATTACATATTATTGATATCAAAGAAAAGGTAATGAAATTAACCCCAACTTGTTTTGAAGAGAAGGTATATATTTATTAGAAATATCACATTTTATTTTTCCTTGTTTTGTCATTCTTATAATCAAGTATTGAATATATTACATATACAAGAACAAAAGAGTGTACCCTAAAGCATCAGGAAATAATTTTACAACCCAACATAACAACCACCACTAGGTTGGAATTTGCAATTTGATATTTCTTTCCAATATCTTCCAAAGTGAAAAGCAACAACAAGGTAAAACCCCCAACAAATTATAACCAACATAATTAACTTTATATTATCAAATAGTAGCACACTAAATTGTATGCATTTTTTATATTTTATTAAAAAATAATGTAGTTTGAATTTGTCCCATACAATTCTTTGAAAAGGAATAGCAACATAAACTCTTAAATTTTCTTAGCAAAAAAATCTATTTTTCCATTTACCAGAAAGATTTGATCACTAAAAGTTTATACGAGTGATAATGAATTTAGTCATAAAGGATACTAGTCTCAAGTAGAATGAATCAATTTTGGAAAGAAAAAAGAGGTCTTAACAAAAATATATGAACATAAACATCAATCCATAACATGTCCAAAATTCTTAATTACTACATGCTTGCTGAATTGGCAGAATGAAAGAGCATCGAGGACTTCTTTCCAATCTTAAAGCTTGTTGAGTCACCTATCTTTTTATATATATTTCACATACTTGTGTCATACATTCCACGTCATATAACAAACAGAATCAATCTTTAGTTTTTAAATTAAAAGTTGAACCCTTAAAAATGAAGAGACATCACCACATAAATTTAAAGTGTTTTGTAATGTTTATATTCTACATTGGAAGTTCCAAATGATTTCCCCATGACATGATACATGTGTTAGTTTAGAATTTGTAAAGTGTATAGGTGTCATAATGTTATCAACTCTACACAATAATTAGAAGATTGTAAATTCAAATCCTTTTAACAGTTAATTTGCATTTAAATTAAAACATTTGAGAAGCTTAAATAACACTATAAATTTGAAGGAAATGGGATAAAAGATGATTAATGTGACAATGATGAGAGGATGGTAGATTGTAGTAAAACTTTTAAAAGTGTTTTTTCCTCCAACACAAGGACATAAGATCAATTCATTCATTAACCTTTTTTCCTCCAACACAAGGACATAAGATCAATTCATTCATTAACCCTTTCTGCTTATCCTCTACAAAAGTTGAGCTCCTCAGTGAAGAGCATCACTAGAAGATCATTCGACACTTCCACCTATTACTCGGATTATGAGCACTCTTCCTAGCTGCTTGTTAATTTATGATTAGAATGATTTACTGAAGATATTCTGAGCTAGAATCCAGGTAGGGGAAAACATGACATTTATACTTGGAAGAACCTCTTATGAGTAGTACAATTTCACTATCCTTGTAAATGTATTAGATTCTCATTGTCTTTAGATATTGATTTTATATAGATATGAATTGTGCCAAAGCAACTCTTTGAGATTGACCCTAATAGAGGAGTCAAATAGACACATCCACATATATATATGCACCCCCTAACTTTCCTATCAACTCATCCCTTACACCCTTAGGAGGTACAAATGCTAGTTAATAAATACTTACATATTTAATAGTGTGTTTAATAATTTAAACAAACATGTTCCAAATAGTCTGAGAAGGCTATTTGATTAGCACTTTTACCCATAGGAGGTTTAGGGAATGCGCCGATAGGAACAATCGATGAGTTTAGAAAATTTTCTAGTGTGAGACAATTTCGAGCACTATAATGCTCACATATAAAAGCCTATCGACTAATTATACCAAAATAGCTTCAACATATAATCACTATAATATTTTGTTACACAAATTTATATAATTTATTTATCATTATTGGATCTTATTCTCCCATCACCATCACAGAAGAAACATGTAAACTTAGTGGAACAAGGGCTGTGGTGCAGCTACAGTCCCTGCCAAGGGTTGCTAGGACAGGTGCAAATCAAGTGTATAAAATGACATTTTTGCTATCTATTTGCTCTCTGGATGGGTCAATTTCATTGTCAAGGGTTTTCACATGGTGGTTGTACAATTCAAGCAAGGAGGGTATAAGCAAGGGGCACTGAAAAACTACAAATGTGAAACACATCCATTATGAAAGCCATGATGTAATGTTGTCAATACTTGTTAGGTGAGAATGTGGCCACATGGTTTTACAAACTTCAATGATCATGAGACAGAGATGACAAACATGAGATGTTGATGAAACTATAGAGATGCTGCAATAAATATGTATTTTGAATTACATGTGTTATAGATTGATGTCTAAAAACTAATAAAAACAAAAAATATAAAGAAATGTTACTTTTCTTTGGCTTTACCGTTGGACATATAAAATATGAAATGCTAAACAATAGAATAAATATGTTGGGAACCACAACTATCCCAATAACATCAACATCAATTCATATTGCATTTCATCCAAATGCTTTTCCAATAGCTTGAATCCTAATATCAAGTTGGGAAAGCATATTTGAGGTGTTGGAAAATTAATGTTTGTAATTAGAGAATGATTCCATATGAGTAGCTTAGACAAGTATGACGAGTAAGGATGGAATCTCATCTCAGAGTTGAGTTGTGTGTATTAATTAATGTCACATCACCCGCAAAATAGCAGGGACAGAAGTCAACATGGATTGACAAGATCAAAAGTTTTCCTCAGCATGGAAAGCATGCAAAGTCATTTAAGTATTGACACCAACCTCTATTCCCTAGTTACAATAACATGTTTGTTCCTGTGACAAGTTGTGAGTACACCACTATGATTCAGATATGTCCTTGAAGATAGGCCCTAACAATTAACTATGATTGCATTATCCTTTCAGTTATAACTTATAAAATACTGGTACACATAAACAAGCCATTTTGACCAAGTCAGGTGTTCCCAACATGAAAACAAGGTCTTAATTGTTTGCATAATATGTACTCCTGGTTCACAGATTACCCAAGGGGAAAGAATGGATATTATGAACAAGGTTTGGTGGCATCCTGTACATGGCTGATTCAAACTAATGTGATTGTACATAAATTGGTTCTGTCTGTTAAGATGACATGTAATAAATAGCCAATTACACAAATTAGAGCCATGCATCAACCAAGAAAACTTTGACCTTTGCTAAACTAGATAAAAAAGTGCCTTTTCTCCAAACAATTACAAAACTGGTAGCTATTGAGGCATACTGCTAAAGCCCGGACAGGATCAAAAGTTTTCCTTGGCATGGCAAGCATGCAAAATCATTTAAGTGTTGACACCGGCCTCTATTCCCTAGTTACAATAACATGCATGTTCCTGTGACAAGCTATGAGTACACCACTATGATTCAAATATGTCCTTCTTGAAGATAGGCCCTAACAATTAACTATGATGCCATGATCCTTTCAGTTATAACTTATAAAATACTGGTACACATAAACAAGCCATTTTGACTAGATGAGGTGTTCCCAGCATGAAAACAAGGTCTTACTTGCCTACATAACATGTACTCCTGGTTCACAGATTACCCAAGGGGAAAGAAAGGATATTATGGACAAGGTTTGATGGCATCCTGTACATGGTTGATTCAAACTAATGTGATTGTATGTACATAAATTGGTCGTGTCTGTTAAGATGACATGTAATAAATAGCCAATTACACAAATTAGAGTCATGCATCAACCAAGAAAACTTTGACCTTCGTTAAACTAGATAAAAAAGTGCCTTTTCTCCAAATAGTTACAAAACTGGTAGCTATTGAGGCATACTGCTAAAGTTCGGTTCCATACAGGAACAATGTTTAGAGTTCACCAGGTTTAACTATTCCTTGAAAACAAACATGCCTTTCCCTTTATCATAATTCTGAAATCATTTGAACGTTTGTGGTCTAATTTGTTATTCCATGCAAACAAGCTATACAAGGTATTTCACAAGACCAGAGCTATTGAATTGATCATTCATCTCATTGAAGAAATATGTTCTCTAAGGTGATTCAGAGTTCTGATCATATACTTTTGGTAGAGTTGCATGCATTCTATCTCATATGGGAAAAAGTAAACCTCCATGGGTTTAATCCTATGAGATGAAAGTGCTAGATTAACTAGAAATTCTTACTTAAGGCTGAACTAAAACAAACTTTGCATAGAGAGTTCTAAGACCTATCCATCTCTAGTTGCAATCAAAAGTAATGGGTGCTAGCCAAAAGAGCTCTAAGTCAATCTTCAAGGATGGTTGCTCTTAAATACAGTCAGACAAAGCATTTTTTGAAATATATGAATGCATTCAAAGTTGTACGAAAAAAAACATTAACCTTCCATGGACTCAATACCATGAGATAGAAATGCTAGAATAATGATTTTTTTAACTTGGAGCTTAAGTAAAACTAGCTTTGCAGTAGTAGTTCTCTAAACTATCCAAATCTAGCAGTAATAAAAATTAATGGGTACAAGGTAAAACAACTCTAGATCTGGGAATTAAAACATTCTAGAAGTTTCCTGAGCATACACTTATTGAAATGAAGTCAACAAAACAAGTGCACCTCCTCTTGATGGCATAATTCAATGACAAAACCAAATACTTCATGAGTCTGAGTTGCCTCTTGCAAATCCTCAGCAGAAAATATGTGAGGCTTGCCTATGCTACTTGTAACCCCGGCCAAAGGTTCTTCATGTCGAGTCTTTTTTCTTGGAAAAGACCCCACTCTCAGATCTCAGGGCTTTTTTGGATCTTCGGAAGTGCTTGTTAATCCATATGGGAGAGTCCCATATTGTGGGTTTGTGTCATTGATTAAGTTTTTGATTTGTATGGTAACAGGTCTGTACATTTTTCCAGATTTCTAAATACTCCTGGCTATCTAGATTTCAACTATGAGCAGGCTTTAACTTTCGCTATCCTAGCGCTGGTCCTCTCTCTGATTGACTTTTCCTGAAGCCTTATCAACAAATCCATTTTGTATATAAATTTGTGCTCCTTGCAGACTATGAGACCCCATTTCTTTTAGGCATTTTGTGAAATAGTTCTCGTGTCTTGTCTATGCTTCCACATTTTGCATTCATGTCTACCAGGGTACTTGCAACTACGACATCTAACAAAAATTCCCCTTCCGTTATGCTTTCAGGGATGTTCCTTCACTATTACTGGAAATCTGGCACGGTGCGCATTATTATAGTGCAAGCCTATTTTCCAGATTGCTTTATTAGCATCACCAATAATTTCCACAAGAACATTGTCCCTGTTTAAAACGATGGAAACGGTTCACATCTCACAACAATTTCTCTTATGACAATCTTGGAGATAAATTTTGTGCAGGCTGGCAATCAGCACATACTCGAAGGTTCTTAACAACTCTAATAGTTGTTCCATGGGGCATGTTTAACAAACCAAATGCAATTGCTAATTTTCACCATGGTAGCAGAGAAATAATTCTTTTTCCTAATCTTCCACAGCATGAAATAGATACCTTGAATCTGGAAAATTTCTGCAACTTTGCATAGATCTCCTTTGTCTACGGATGTGATCTATCTCCGACACAAACAACATGTACCATTTTATGCCCCTAAACCCAACTGCATCCAGGGATCTTTTTAATTCATTTTTCATCAATCACCCTTACAGAAATTGAACCTCACCACACCTGCCCACTTCTGCATGGATGTTTGAGTGAAGAACATAAGTTGTGCAGCGTTTGTAGGTTCCAAATCAAAATAAAAACAGCGTCGCTGTAAATGCTCCTAAGCCTATATTCATATGTGATCTACAGGCACCAAGAAAACACATCCACACAATCAAGCAGGTTAAACTGGCATCTCAATGACAAAAAAATGTGTGCTGACTTTGAATTTTTTTTTTGAGGATCTTTCGAGCTGGGAAAATTTCTACTCTTTGCTTCAAATCCTTCTTGTCATTTGTGAAGATTTCTAATAAAGTCATCCCTATAATGTACTACAAATTATTGTGTTTGAAAATCAAAACAATATGTAATAGATTGTTCCTCATTCTTGGTCTATATGCCTTGTAAAGTTAATGCAATCTCCCCTGGACCAAGGGCCCCTGCTATAAGCTCAAAATTTGATTCAAAATCTTTGCTAATTTTTGGTAAGTTGTTTTTTTGGTTAGCACATATTACAGTTCAGTATGTACCTCACACAAAGTAACCCAGATGGAGGTGTATAAAGGTATAACCAGCCCAGAGTTTTTGCAAGTGCTGTAGATAAATTTACTGGCAGAAGTAGTGATTTAAAACATCTATCCAAAAGCTCAAAAAAAAATTGGGATGAATATTTTTCCATAAATATGGACGGTTCTAAGAGTGCATAAAGCTTATTATAGAAGTAGAGGTACTCTAAGCCATGTTGTGTAATTAGTATGAAAAGAATATTTAGAGCCATGACACTGGTCACACCCCTAATATCATATGACTATGTAAGAAAGTCACTAAGCAGAGTCAGATTTGTCAAGTATGGAACTACAGTTTTATGCAAGTTATCTTGTACTCATCAATGGGGAGTGAAATCTTGAGAGATGATATCCATGCTTTGCTCATTTTTTAACCCATCCCTTTGGCAGATACCCTACCAGAAGATGCTTTTCTTATGAGCATTCTATGTTTGGTCTGTTGTGTCTTCTGTTTTGCAAAATCCCCAAAGTTATGTTTGTTACTTGACAAAACATTAACACTACTCCACATCTCTTCCTCTTCAAAGAATACATGACAAGAGTTCATACACATTTCATATAGCCATGGGAGAACTGCCCTTTGAAATATGTGTCCCATCGTTGTCAGCTGAGATATCCTCATCTTCGTACTTTCGACTAATGAAACTTCTAACAAGCTCTACCAAACCAGAATATAAGATATATTGAATATCTTTTTATTTGAAATACTTTGGCAGAAGTATGGTTAGGATTGCATCATCAAATGCTTTTGAATCCACCAGAGAAGAAATCAACCTAGGATAAAATGCTAGTCTGGAATCTACCCTGTTTCTGCTGGTCTAAATGATGGTGTTCAGGATGATTCTAGTCTGATGCTAGCTGTTGCTGTTCTAGTTAGTTTTTGCTGAAAATATACAACTGCACATCCACTCAATTACATTTTTTTTTGGTATTATTGAATTTGTGCTTTATAAGATGATCCTTCCATTTTCTGGGGAAGGAAAGTCGACTTCTTTTCCTCGTACCTAGGCAAAATGTTTATGAATGATATTTTGTATTTCCCTGCTATTATGTTCTTATATTTCTGGATACGAAATTTATGCCTGCAGTTGCATAAATTTTATTTTAAGGCAGGATAACATCCCAAGCCTTGTACCATATTCTCTTCCTATTGTAGTTGTCTCTAGATTATTTTTTCAGTTCAATTACTTTGCTTTATGTTTAATGCCAACAAAGCCCTAAATTGTTATTGGCAGTTGAGATGAGGTGCCATCTTGAACTTGTGCCAGCAACAATAAACTCCCTAGGATTTACAGTGACCACAACCATTGGGCATTATTTGAACTGCGGTGTAGCTGGAGTCCCTGCCAAAAGCTGTAAAGCAGGGAATATTGTAGCACCCAGCACTTCACTGTAATATTAGGAGAAAAATGAGCAATTATCATTCCAGTTAAGGTAATGATGGAAAGCAAGGACCAAGCAGTGGTAATGAAGCAAACCCCAAATGGGCTAGGGATAGCTTTTTACACTATTCCAACAAGGTTATTGCGAAAGAAACATCCAAGGAATCATTTTCATTATGAAGAGAAATTACATGGCAAGAGAAAAACAACCAACCACAATCCTCAAATAGAGCCCATACAAGGCTGACAACTTCCTTCTTCTTATAGTGAATTTATTTAAATCATTCTTCTCATCAAAGGAAAAGCACCAAAATCAACTAGAACATGCACTGTACAATAAAATCAACCTATTTTCATATTCCAAGCATCTAAGTGTCAAACCCCAAAACTAGGATCCAAGTATTGTTTCCAGTTTTTTTCAAAAATAAACAATATGCTATAGCAAGGAAGACCAAGTATTTGGCAGTGATTTTGAGTGAATAAAAGCAGAAATCGCCAAAAAAATCGCGAATCGCCAAATTAGGTGATTTTTACCCTTAAAAAATCACGATTTTTACCCAAAAATCCGGCGTCTAGGGTTTCATGCATTTCCTTTCGCCTGCTGTATTCATCTTTATGCGTTATTCATCTTTCTGCATTTGATTTCGCTGCTAATCGTGAGAACAACCGACGAGTTTAGAAATTTTTCCGGCATGAATTTATTTACAGGCGTGAGACAGTTTTTTCCCCGCGTGAGAACAACCGACGAGTTTAGAAAATTGTCCGGTGTGAATTTTTTTTTTTTTCCCCGCGTGAGAACAACCCACGAGTTTAGAAAATTTTCCGGTGTGAATTTTTTTAGGGCGTGAGACAATTTTCGGATAAAAGCCTATTAGATAGCTTTCATATTAATTTAACTTTTTTATATATGGGATGTATTGTATATATTAATTAATCACTATTAATTAATCTATAAAATATAATATTATAAATTATATTATTAATATTTATTATAATATTTTTATATTATATTATTAATAGATCTATATTATAATATTAATATTTTTATTTATTATTCTATTTTAATATTTATATCATTAATCCATATTTTGCTACATTAATATATTATTAATATTTATTAAATATTATTATATTATATTATTAATAATTATATATTATAATATTAAAATATAATACTTATGATTGTATTATAATATTTATAATATTATAATATAATATTTATAATATTATAATATAATATTTATATCATTAATTTATATTTTTCTATATTAATATATTATAATAATAATATTATTTATAATGTACTTGGTAAACTTTTTTGGCCCAGTGAAGGCATAAAGCATGCAAGTTCGTTGGCCCAGCGGGGGTTTGAACTCTGGTGGCCGCCACTACGCCCTTATTGACATTTATATATTATATTATTAATAGTAATATATTATAATATTAAAATATAATATTTATTATTCTATTATAAAATTTCTTTTTGTATTTTTCTACCTTTTTTTGGAGATCCGATTTTTTCACGATTTTTTGAAAAAATCTAATACTTTTAGTTTGCCGATTTTATCTCCAAATGATTTTTGCTTCCTTAATTAAATTTGACAATAATTTGAAATTGTTTTCTAACAATATCCCATTTCCCAATAACATGTCTTGCAACTGTGCTAAAATTAACGACAATTATGAGTCATTCTTTGGGTTTCAACTTAAATATTTTTGCAAACTCTAGATCTTTTGCTATTAGGCTTGTTGTGATATCTTTTTAATGAAATGGGCAATTTTTTTAAAAATTGTGCTTTATTTATTTATTTATTTATTTTTGTGGGGGGGGGGGTTTCGCAGTCATAGCCGTTCCCAAATGTACTTGTTGATGCATATAATGTCTGATATCAGTAAGCACACAAAAACTACAATCTGCAATGAAAAACAAAAAAAAAAAAGATCTATTTCAGTTTAAAACAAAATATTGGATGCAATTCAAATTCAAATTGAATTTGACCACATTTAGGGGTTGAAAGCCAAAAAGCTTAAATTTAAAGAAGCCATAAAAAAGAATACACAAACTTGGCCAAAGAATCGACACCCATATGAGGGACAAATTTGAACAATAAATAAGATAATTGGAAAGAAACTTCATCTTGACTTCCATAAGATGGGTGCCATATACCAAAACTTAATGTTTCTGATGTTATGCCATCGCCACTAATTGTGGAACTTCCACAGTCAACACTTTGTCATACAGAATGATCTCCATAAAAAATATTGTCCATTGCAATTTTTTGCACACCTAAAGAGTGCACACAAAAAACTAAAAAAACAATACAATATTACAATGAACTTGTCAGTTAATTTTTTAAAGAAAAAATGCAAGGAAAAAGAATGTTACTGCAAGGCACTACACAAAATTAGCTTTTTCCCACAGCCAAAAACACAAATCTGACCAAAAACATCCAAAAGAAGAAAGAAATTGACAGTAACAACTTCTGAATACAAAACAAAATTAAACTACAAAATGTTCCTAGATAAAATTTCAAACCAATACCCTAAACCGAACAGTTTATCTTAACACTTTTGGACTTACACAATGAACTTCAGGGGAGAAATCTTGTGACACTATTTCACAAAATAAAAATCATAACAATTCCTGGACGAAATTCTAAATCAGCACCCCAAACTTAACAATTGGAATTTTGGGGCTATAAAATGGGCTTCAAAAGAGAAATTGCATGATTCAACATTCCTAGCCTATCTTTGTGACCTATTGGGATGAATCATGTAGATTTAGTTTTTGAGAACTCAAACCTCTCATCAACTCGAGGGAGGCTTGTTAAGATAGACTAGTCACAGGCTCCTTTTAATGTAGTCTACCACAATTTCATTGTCCAGTCAATGACAGAATTGTTGGGACAAGATATGAAAAGTGTTACTTCAAAGCAGTGGAAGAAACAAGACTCTGTATCAAGATCAGATGAAGACAATGAAGAGAAACTAGGTGTGGCCAGATGAAATGAACATGCACAAAGACAAACAAAATTTCTATATAGACAGAATAACAACATTTAATTTGCATACTAGCTAAGAAAAAGCTATTTAATATCGATAAAATTTCAGCAAAACTTGATACAATGTTGCTAGAGTCCCTGCCAGTTGTAGGGCTGGAAGAGCATGCCAAAAATAGCAAAAGCAACTTCAGACAACAAAAATGGGACTTAAATTTTAGACTGCAAGTAAAAATGAGTTGAATACAAATACAAATATAATATTATTAAATGAACATCACAGAAATTAAAAATGTAGAATAATTATTTTTAAGAGAATTGCAATTACAGGGAACAAAATGTGATGACTTAAGAACCAATTGTATATATGTCATGTCAAGGCCATGCTTTTGAAATTATTTCTAGAAGCATGTTCACATGACATTACCAATGTAACTGGCTAAATAATTGTTATGTTTCTTGTAGCAAGCAAGCCAAAGTGCAAAAGACAAAAAAAAAAGGCTATGAAAATAGTTCAAAGTATAGATAGAATGCAGATGGAAAGTGTGAGGAAAATATAATGTCATTGCACATGGGTGTATGATGGGGATTTGGTAGCTACAATGTTGATGTGCATCTTCTACGTCTGTAGCTGATCACTTTATTGGATGGGAAGAAATACTTGCAAATAATCTATTTTCAAATACAAAAGAGGGAGCGGTACAAAACTATTAACAATGTCAAGGTAGATAATGACAATTCACAGACTTAGAATATAACAAGAATGAAATCATGAATCAATAACATTATAGTGAATGCCATTAACAATGTCAAGGTAGATAATGACAATTCAAAGACTTAGAATATAACAAGAATGAAATCATGAATCAATAACATTATAGTGAATGCCAAGACCAGTCCCAGTTGCTTTGAAATGTTGGATCTAATCTGCCCAAATTCCTGCAATCCAGGAACATCGTGTGAATTCAAGTAATAATGTAAAGACAACAGACTAGCAACAATACTTGATGTCCAATTAGAGAAGAGAACAACAAAGTAAGTGCACAAGCATATGAAATCAAAATCACAATAATTGATGTATGTAGCCCATCACTTTATTGGATGGGAAGAAACACTAAAAATTAATTTTTACCTTGTTCCTGCAACTTCCTCATTCCTTCACTGAATCATGTTCGTCACATCTTATAGAAATTAAACCAAACCATTAAATGATTGTCCACAGTCTACACATTTTTCATATCACTATTGACAGCCTTCATTTACAAGTAGCCAAATATGAAAATAAAAGCTTTAATACTGACTCTTTCAGCAATGCTTCGTGGGTGAGCTGCACAGCCTCGCTTTGCACAAAGCCTACAGGGAACAGAATCTTGCAGGATCATCCATTGAAAGTTCTGCAGATGTAGGTCTTGGCAAATTATATGGAACATAGATTAGTGCAGATGCACCCAGATTTCCTGTCTCTCCCTTATATATACAGATAGAACTACAAAATTAGTTATCAACCATGCACTGAAAATTAGCCCAACCACAACCTGAAAATGGAACCAAAATTTTATATGCCATGTGTGCGTTATTCAGATATTGCATAATCTTTTTCCCATTCAATTCGGTTGAACACTTTCTTGCAGCTGAGCTTGTACCAGTTTGCATACCAGCATATTATTCCGGAGTTATAGTTGCATCATCCCATGACCCAACAGCAACTAAGAGAAATCCATGGAACATTTATGAATTAACAAGCTAGAGGAGGTCAAGTTCAAATTACAAACTTCCTTGTGCAATGTTACCAAAAAAAATAGTACCTTTTCAACATAACTTTGAACCATATTTTCAATGTCACCAACAATGCTCTCTAGATGTCCCTCTACAACATGAAAAAATGTAGCAGCTCAATATTTTCACAATATGTTTATACACCAATACAGCTTCAAACTAGCCTGAAGCCAATTTATTGCTATATAGAAGAGATTTTGGAGATATTGCAGACACTGTAGAATAAATTAAATTGGAACAATGTGGTAGCAGATACTTATCAACTCTATGCAGATTTTGTCAAAGAAACAACTAACTGTAGGTTGAAGCTTGGATCATAGTTTGCAAACATGATTGATGGGACACTAGAATGGAATGGCCAGGAGAAAATATATAAATCACAGAAGAAAAACAGAATGCTTGCCAGTTTCCAAAGTTTGCAAGAATCTCACCTTTAAGCCTAGTATATGACAAGTCCAGGATCTACATTATATTCCACTGCTCATAGATATAATGTGGAATGTTGTCAGTGAGATTATTGCACAAGAGAAATAAATAAACAATAGAATGTAGGAACTACATTATATTCCACTGCTCATAGATATAATGTGGAATGTTGTCAGTGAGATTATTGCACAAGAGCAACAAATAAACAATAGAATGTGGGCAGTGCGATTGTTAACACAGCTCCTGCAACCCAGGAACAAAGTAAATGCACAAGCATATGAAAACACAAATCACAATCCAGCTAATAGAAACCAGAATTTGCTAGGCATATGGATGTATAGTATAAAAGCTCAATCCACTGAAAGACCACACACAAGAAATGATAATTAAGGTCTAAAATAGACTAAATCACTTTGGATATTCAATATTTCCATATCATACAATTAACATTACTATACAATTTTGTTATATAGGAGAGAGAATCTTCTTGCAGAAGATTGGCTCAGTCTGGCTCTAAGATATTCTTCAATTCTATGGTTTTTTGTAGAATAGTGCGGAGGTGAAGCACAAATTTACTGTGATTTGGTAAAGAAGTGCAACTCTTTATGGTTTGATATCCTATTTCTGCAAGGTAAGTTCCTTTAATTTTATGTTGAGATAATGAATGAGGAAGTGCTTTTGGATGATAATGAAACTAAATGTCATGAACAGCTGGATGGGATATTCAGTGCTAACAATGCACGTAAGGATATTGTGCAAAAAACAACAATAAATGGAACTTTTAAGGCTCGCTTTAAAACTGAGCTAAATGATTTAAATCCTATAGAATGATGTACAGAAACAAGTGGGTTGTTGGAGAATCAGAAGGTTCAAACACACAAGCCCTTAACATTTCTAAGGACTATAAGAGGGATTTTATATTTAATGGTTCTTGTTTCTACAACATTTATGACACTGATTATCTTTGCCCCTCCGGCATTTTTGCTACTGCAGCTTTTCAGTGTACACTATAGTAGAAAGGTGGTATCCTTCTTGTTTGGCCATTGGTTAGCCATGTGGTCTTTCTTTTTTGAGAAGATAAATGGGACAAAGGTTGTATTTGCTGGAGACTCTGTCACTCCATGGGAACATATTTTGTTGCTTTGCAATCACCTAACAGAAGTAGATTGGATGTACATATGGAACCTTGCTTTGTGCAAAGATCACTAGGTTACATCAAGTATATACTTAAAGCAGTGAGTGTAATGCGCCGATCTTTGGTTGGGGTTTCCATGTTCTTGAGTTCATTTTGGTTAAGTGGAAATGGGAGGTGGATGAGCCTGTCATAGAATCAATGCTCTCAACATTCAAGGACCCTTGAGATCCACTGTGGCTTATTCTTTTCCCAGAGGGAACTGATTTTACGTAATTAATCCTTCTTAGCTTGTCTAATGTTAATCATAATGCACCTGCTACATCTTCTTTCACATCTTTATCTTTCCAATTTACAAAATGTAGAAGACAATGTAACAAGATGATTTTCCAATCAAAGCTACCCAAGAAGTTCATTGCTACTACTGGTTCTTAAAAAAAGAAAATACTGGGAAGGGATTATCATTGATTTAGGTAGCTCCTTGTCATAACCCTGAAAATAGACACTACCTTTCATGATGAATTATCCTCAGAAGTTTAAAACTAATTATGATCAATGTAATATGATAAGGACGGTGATTCCTTGGCTAGGGTCGCGTCCCATGACTAGAAAGAGTGATACAAATACGAGAGGCAATTAACCCAGTTGAAAGCAAAAAAGTAGAAGAGTATAGAGTAAACACAGACAGCAAATTCACAGGCAGTGTGAGTCTCTTACTTAGCTTTAATATTCAGTATTCCTTAGTCAAAGATCATAGTCTGCATATATCTCGTTGCCATTCTTTAATGTATAAATCTATACTGTCTGACATGGGCATAATCTAGGATGATAATCTGATGGACTGGACAGTCCATAGAAATAAATAAAAAACATTATATAGACTGTATTTGGCATTACTGTTGCTCTACGTAGGACTTATTCTATTATGACTGTATACTTGTGTTTAACAAACAAGACTGAATGATGGACTGTCTTTATCTATAGATTATGATGGATGTATGGAAATTGTAATATCTCTCCTCTTGCATTCTGATATATCTTATGCTGTATCATAATTTAATGTTTGGCTCCATTTTAAAGGCAAATTGTATACTTTAGAATTGTGTGAAAAATTGCATGTGTTGTGTTTGTGATTCAGTCAGAAGGGGTGAAAGTATAGCCTTAGTAGATTGCCTAGAAACTCCATCTAAGGTTCCGTCTCCATAGACCTGAGACAAGGGTTTGGACATTATGTTCCCGTACGCCTGAGTCAAAGGTTTGGACCATGGAGGGATGGGGGTCCCACATTGGAATATGCCCCCATAGGCCCGGACGAGGGATTTGGCAAAAGGACCAGCCCCTATAGGCCCTCATCAAGGGTTCGGGCAATAGGACTGTGGTAGGCCTTAGGCTACTAAGAGCTTATGTTCTTATGTTTTTCCCTCCCCTGGCGTGATGAATGTTTTCTTTTACCTATGTGTTTCAAAATGCAAGTGTGTTTATGTTGGACTAATGAATACTAGATATTAAAACTAACATGTAGCAATATGGACTTGAATATTCATGATGCTGCAGGTACTAATTCAGAGGAACGTATGATCTAATTCAACCACAGGCCCCCCCATTTAGAACACTTAAGAAGAAGAAACACTAATACCTAATTCACAAACGAATTCTAGGGCAAACCAGGTAAGGGGACATTACACTCCTAGCTATTCTTGTATGTTCCTTAAATTATTGATATGAATTCAGAGAACAAAAATGCCTTAGGAGTCAACGGATCGCCAAAGAAAATAATTTGCCTATTCTCAAAAATGTGCTTCTGCCTGGAACGAAGGGTTTCTATTCATGTGTATCATTTCTCAGGGACTGTCTAGATGCAGGTTAGTACCTTTTATTTCCTTTTGATCTGGTTTTTGGTTTCCATTATTTTCTTCTATCATACAGACAGCAGGGGATACAGTGCTTTCAAGAACAATTTTTTCTATGGTTGAACACCAGACCTAAATGATGTATGGTAATTTGCGCTGAAAATACTGCAAAATGGCAAAGACAGGATGCAAATGGAAAACCAAATAAATATTTTCCATATCCTGAAACCCCACCCGCACAAACACATTGTGTAGTTCTTCCACGCATACAGCCCACATCTAAACAGCCCCGTCAGCTACACCTGTTGCATTTTAATGGAGAATTGCGGCAACGGGAGCCGCCGAAACACAAACAGAAAGAGGAAAAAACAGACGAAACTATTACTTTAATGATGGCTCAAGTTCTCAGGGCGCTCCAGCATATGGAAAGCGTTGGAATTGTTCACCTCCATGTAAAGCCTGCTGAGTAGCAGGGAAAGTGGGACACTTGTTGTAGACGGGAGACAGGTGTATCCACACCTTTCCTTAAAAAAACCTTCAACCCTCAAGCAGACACGTCCAATTCCATGCAACCTGGGTGTCCATTTCTCTAGCCTATGCAATAAAAAAACCTAGGAAAATTCACTGTCCTATGCAATAAAAAACCCCAGATAAATTCTTTGACCAAAGTGGCTGCAGCCCCTGAAAATTAAAAATCAGACTATAATCAAGCTTCAAATATTTCATCATGCACATTTCCCAAAAAAAATAAGAAATACACATTTAGAGACCTGAAAACTATAGTCTCGGGACTATAAATAGCTTAATGATTGCAGCCTTGAGAACACCAACAAGCCAATCTGTGTGGATGGTTCCAATCACATTCTCCAAATAGAAGATGATCTTAATTTTTACATTTATCGTTGCACTCATTAAACCTCTACACGAAGCATGGCCCCTTAAATGCACCGCTCTACATTCTACGATAGCAGTGGTAGTCACCATACCCAGACACTTGTAATTTCCACCATATTACAAATCAATAACTAGTTCAGAATTTTTGTTAAAATTTGCAACAACAAACAATATACTTTCATTGGTATCAACAAATAAAACCATGTATTAATCTACTAATATTGAAGAGAAGAACGATAAATATTACAGAAGCTGTCAGCAAAAAAAACAATAGAAACACATATGTGCCCTTCGCCATGTAAGCAACTCCAGATGTCCAAAGGTAATGTGTGTATTCTGCGAGGAAATGATTACACTTATAGCTCTCACACCCCCATCATCACAGCTAATCTCTTTCGTGTGTTCCACACAATTTTATTTATTTATCATTGTTATATTGGTGCTTGCGTTGAAGCTTTATTACTGGGACAAATCCGATTCAAAGATTCTTTTGGAGTGCTTCCATACGAACAAAGAATACGGTGAAACAATATAATATGAAACGATTTTAAGTGTTAACACCTAAATGGCCATATAGGAGAGCCCCCATAAACAACCGGTGAGTTGTGAAATTTGCTTATGTGGCACTTCAATTTTTTAACTTTTGTCTTTTGTCTTTTCAGTTTCTATTTTTGTTTCATTGACAGTTGGTAGTGGCTATATATATATTTTGATAGATAAGCTTGTTGTCAGTATGATAACATATTGTATAAATAGGAGAAAACAATCAATTAGGGAACTAGATCTTCCCAACTATTGAGATCATTGGAAATGATTTCCTCATCTTGTTGTAAACAGGCTCTATTTGCGAGTAGGTCTGCCAGCGGATTTGCTTCCCTAAAACAATACTGAATGGAGGCTATTTGTAATTCGTCCAATAATTACCAAATCGAATTTGCAAGGTTCCAGCTCATCACTTTCCTTGTCCTCATGGCGTTGATACATATTTGTGAATCTCTTTCAATTTCAATGTCACCAAGACCTTTTTCTTTGCGTAATCTCAGTCTAGTCAACAAAGCTTGGAATTTGGCTTCATTGTTAGTTCCCTCTAGTAGCTTATTTGAAATGGCCCAAAAAATTTCCCCATTTTCATTCCTTATTGTACATTCGGCTCCAAATTTCCCTAGATTTCCCTTTACAACGCCGTCAAAATTTAGGTTTAGGTAGTCAGTAGGGCTGGGTTCCATTTTGCTCATGCCCTCCTCTTTCTGTTCATGAAGTATTGCTCATTTGCTAGGAATTATGATGGCACTTTTAATAGGTTGCACTTTCTCATTACCGTTTCATCCCACCTTTTAAAGGGCTTTGAACATTGTTGAGGTTTCGAGACATGAGCCATCACCGTTTCATAGATCCCAAATTCTATCTTCCTCTGAACTTCCTCTAAAGATGATTCCTTCTCTTTGGAAATCCTGGCATTCTGCTCTCTCTAGATATACCAGATGATTAGAGATGGACTGACAATCTAGATGCCTTCCCAAACTAAATCCTCAGCCAACTCGAGAAGAGGGAATGTATATCTTCTGGTAGAGCACCTCTCCACCCACAACTATCAAAAAACCAGTTCCAAATTTTCTCCGCAAATGGACAAGTTACAAGCAAGTGATTGACATCTTCCTCCACTTTTTTGCATAGGATGCATCTAGATGGGCCAATAATTTTGATTTTCTTCAGCCTGTCATTTGTAAGGATGCATTTTTGGGTTGTAATCTAAGTAAATGCACCTGCCTTTGGTAAGCCCCAGTGACTCCAACATAGCTTGGCCAGCCAAATTGTCTTTTGTTCGACCAAATTATGAAGTTTGTAACCAAGCTTGATTGAATAATTCCTAGAACTAGCCTCCATCCAAAGGATGGTGTCTTTCCCAAAGATCAGAAATACCTTCCTTCGAGCAAATTCCAGGTTGAGAATTGTTTTTTCTTCTGCGTGGATTTTTATATTTTCCAGCAATTTCCAACCCTTTATACCCATTTCGTTATTGAAGTTTAGGTAGTCTTTTACCTGGCCCCCCATTCCTCTGTGAGTATCCTCCTGTTGTTATGAAGTCTTTCATGACTGTCCAAAGAGGGAAACCCATTCCAAGAGTCAATCCAGAACAGAGCACTCTCCCCATTGTTAATGTTTCAGGAAACGTGATCTATGATTATATGTCTACAGCTAAGCATGAAGTTCCATATATGGGAACCCTCGGTAGGTTTGGAGTCATCAATATCCTTTCCCTTCCGTCTGTATCTAATATTTTCTTTGCAAGATTTGGCACCATCTACTTCTTGGGTTTTCATGCATCCTCCAAATTAGATTCAACCCCAGAGCCATATTTTTCTTTTTAATTCTTCTTATATCGGTGCCTCCCACTAGTTTCTCCATGCACAGTGTGTCCCAATTTACCAGGGGTACTCTTTTTGCTTCCTTGGATCCTTCCTAGAGAAATTTTTTAAGGATCCCTTCTATCTTGTTGGCCACTTTGTTGGTGATTTCAATACTTGATAGAAAGTATATTGACAATGCTAATAGAACTGCCTTAATCATAGTGATGTTCCCTGTTGATGTGAGCCATTTCCTTTTCCATGAGGTGGCTTTAACCTAGCATTTTTCTACCCTATATTCCCACAAACTTGTTCTCATTGCTCATTTAAAGAGAGGCACACCCAAGTATTTTTCTGGCAACTCTACTGGTTGGAATTCTTATAAGGCTAGGATTCTACTTCTCATGCTCTTCTTTGGTGCAGTCATGGTAGGAGGCTTCACAGAATGAAGTGTCCAGACCATGTAGCAAGAGTAAACACAATGTAAACAACTCAAAGATATGGAACAAATACAGATTTACTCATTCAGTATATCATAGAATTCAAGTACAGATCGGCCGGCAACATGTGGGCTTACAATTAGGGCTCAAAGGCCTGATTACAGACTTTCAGATTATGCACAAGATATAAGTTTGAAGTTCCCTTACAAAAGAGCTAAAATTATCTATCTTCTAAATTATGCTAACTACTTTCCTAGGGATCTATAATATCCTTATCATTTCTGGAACAAAAGATTCCTCTGCGTCGGCCAAGGAAGATCACAAACTTCAATGAAGAGCTATAATGTGTGTACACGGATAGGTCGGACCTAAATGAATAGAATTCATCTGCAAATGAATGGAATGATGCGTGGATCTCAGGGTAGGTTAGCCATGAATCAAAGATCATTAAATGATTTGTTATTAAGCTCCACAATCGAGGAATGTTCCGCAAGTCTTCTCCTTTAGTTGATTATCAGAGATTGTTAGGATACTCTGTTCTAAGAAAATACTTGATCTTCTGATAGTGATAACTTTTTAGTAATTGATCTAAATTCTCTGAATTCTAGATATGATGTAGATGAATGAGTCAAGATGCTAAGTCTAGCTCCGTAAGATCTAAAATGCAACTGTGACAGAATGTAGACAAAAATACAGAAGCTGCTACTGACTGAATTGAACTTGAAAATGAAAAGAAACAAACTGAACTGCAAACAAACTGAAATGCAAATGTTTTTGGTTGATGCAAGATTGCTCTTGAACCAGGGATGCTCTTGCATCAGACATCTGGGGTTATTGAAAAAGTGAGTCCCTCACTTTACTGGGGCTAGGGGAAAACCAAGACAGTCCATCTCAGCCTGAGAAATACAAGATGAATCTTCTTCTAGTTTGCCTTTCCACTTTACAAGGTATTCTCTGTATTGTCTTCCTCTGGTGCTGCGTCCAACTCTGCTATCAAAAATGTCTTCAATTTGCGGTTATATATATATATATTGAAAAAGTGAGTCCCTCACTTTGCTGGGGCTAGGGGAAAACCAAGACGGTCCACCTCAGCCTGAGAAATCCAAGATGAATCTTCTTCCGGTCTGCCTTTCCACTTCACAAGGTATTCTTTGTATTGTCTTCCTCTGGTGCTGCATCCAACTCTGCTATCCAAAATGTCTTCAATTTGATATATATATATATATATAATCTTGGTGAATCCTAGCCTAAGGCAATAATTTTTGTGGTGAATGTATGGTTATTTTCAAAAAAAATTCCTTGGCAATTATTTTTGACATTGGTGGTTTTAGTTGGTGAATTATAGATAGATTAAAAAAATTGTTGGAAAATTATAGTTGTGTTGACTCGCAAAAGTGCACAGTGTCATACCTCATGAATCGAAAGCTGACTCCTCTCTTGAGAAGAGATTGAGTGATCTCCCCAAGGTATCAAGGGGTACCAAGTCTCAGTAAAATGGGATGGCTCAGTTGTGGAACGTATGCTATTTGAAAAGGGGCTCGATGTAATGGCAGAGAAATAGTTGTTGTGTGATCAAGCTTAGTATGATGGGTTTGTAAATGGTCATGGAAACAAAATAGATTTTATGTTTAACAAATTTAACTTCATTCCTCCATTTTATAAACACAATTGTAAAGAGGAACATGACATTGTTGTGCCTTGCACACATGCCACATTTTTCCAAATGGAAACCCCCTCTTTTGCTTTGGCTTGGAGTCTCAACCTTTGTTACTTATGACAATGAGAAGGTGGAATTGTGATTAGAATGCAGGAGTTGTTTCAAATTTAATTATTTTGCATGTTTGGAGCCATTTGATGTCTTTCATGATTGATTTGGAGGTGTCTTGAATAGTTTTGTGCTTTAGAAATAGACATTTGTTGCCTTTTGCGCTAAAATTAGGTGTCACAACATTTTGTGCTAAAATCGTATGTCACTTGAAATCGTCCTTGAAATTGCTACTGCAGGATGTGTCATGTTGAAATTCCTAGTTTTCAGGTATTAGAGTTGTGAAATCATGTCAAATTCCACAAGATTTCGCTAAGGGGTTCATATACTTTCATTCTGATGCATGGTCCTGAAGCCCTGATTTGGCTAAGTTTGAAACCCTAAAAAATGGCTAAGTCTGAAATCTAGTGGAGCCTCAAAAATCTAGAATTTGCATATCAAATCCTATGGATCTAGAACCTATCTGAAACATCCTAATAGTATATTTAAACATATTTAAAGTATAAGAATATATTTTTAAATATACTGTCACCCTAGACATTTCAAAATCTGGCGCCAAAAACAACCCCTACTGCACTTTCCACCAAAAAGAACTCCCACTGCCTAGCGTTAAAACTGACCTTTACCAACTTGCACTAGAAAGTGATCCCACTGACCTTTGTATACAACCGCAATCAGTCAGAGCCATCAAAATCACGTGCTAGCTTACATCATGTCCTTAGCGCCAAAATTATGTCAGGCTGACCTGCACTAAAAAATGACTTGACTGACTTTATCAAGTACATCGCCAAATCCCTACAAGTCGGTGGCACCCAAAAGTAGCGCTAAAACATTTTGCGCTAAAAACAAGCCTCTCCAACCTGCACCAAAAAGTGCCTTCACTGACTTTTAGTCAGTGACACCCAAAATTAGCGCCAAGTTAGTGACCCCATAAATTAGCGCTTTTTGACATTTTGGCCTAAAAATTGAGTTTTTCAAGGTGCAAATTGGATTTTCTTGACAGATTTGGATTGCACAACTATTTATCAAATCATGATGAACATTTTTAGAATGCTTGTGTGGATTTTGGGCATGTTTAATGACAATTAATGTTACTGCATATGAAAAGTCAGTACCCCCCAAAAATCCCACTTTTTGCAAAAGTGGCTATAAAAATGCAAAATAAAAGTCCTCAAATAGATCCTAATAGTTGTAGAAACCTCCTAGATCAACATATAGGCCAAATGGGTACTTGAAAATGGTAAAAAAATGTAGAAAATCATGCAAAAGTCACTAGATTTATGAGGTTGTCCATAAGAAGATGACATTGACTTTGGGCTATCCTAGATTGAATCTATGACTGCAAGTGGACATATCTTGATCCAAATTGATGGAAAATGATTGTTTAAGATGAAATTGATTCTTTGCATTGTGAATTGTAGGTATTGGAGGACACACGAGCTTGTTGGAGCTATCTTGGGAGGTGAACACAAAGAGGTACCCTACTAACCTAGAAATGCAGAATTGACACTCTATCAACCAAATTGTTGCTGCACATGAAGAAGGAAGTCAGTATGATGTCCAAGATGATGGAGATAGGCCTTAGGAGCTGGGAGACATTGAAGATCATGCCTATTTCCTCACAGTTCATGCAGATCCAGTCTAATGTCCAAGACATGTTCACACTTGTTCATAGTTGCCCCAGTAGTTCAGTCATTAAGAATCAGTTCTACAAGCATCCAGTTGGATATACCTTCACTAAAATGTGCCACATAATCCTCTTGATCTAGTTAGCACTTGGAATCCTGTTAATCCACATTAGCTCATATTTTCAAATGTCATGTGACTCTATTTTGGCTTTATTAGGCCTTGAAAATTGACTTTTCATCATATACAACCAAATGGGTATCCATTTTGTCCAGATTTAATGTATTTGCAAGTTGTATTTTGTCTTTTTCCTAAAAGACAAATACAAATCTGAAAATGCAACAAACTGATGTATCTCATTAAATGCCATGTAATCTAGACCCTTGGTGTTGAGTTAATCTCAACTGTCCATTGAAAAACTCGTTATGGTGCCTTGTTTATAAAAGGGCCATCATTCTCTTATTGTGACAAGTAATATTTGATAATGAATTGTTGAGACTACCAAAATTTAGTCGATACAAAGCAAGTTTTGTAGGTTGCTAGGAATTTGTGTTTCTGTGTTGTCTCATTTTAGATTTCATGGTTCATGTCAATCTGAAATTAGTTGATATTCAGTTGCATTAGTGATTAATTCTTCAGATATTTGATGGATTTCCTATCCATAACATTGATGGCTTGCTGATTGTATGTCATCGTGCATGGTTAGTCTGGACATAGTTTATGAGATAAGTTCGATTCTATGATTTCATTGAGTTGCGCCAAGAATTGGGTGTTTGATGAACTCTCTACAATTTGAAAATCATTGCATTTTCTTATAAGATGGCACAATCTCTGTGGCATTATGGGCTGCCTAGTTAAGTAGGGATTTGTTTATTGTTGGGAATCTATCTATCTATTTATTGATCATTTCTGCCATTGTCTATAGGATCTCTAACCCTTTCACCCCCTTCCTCCTTTTGCATTTTATTTACATAGAGTTTGTTAGATTTAGGTTTCTGAGAAACACCCTCATTCCAAATCTACTGAAATAATCATAGGGTTTCTACATACATACTACTTTCATATCTTATAAACCCTATCAAATGTAAGTCCCCTTATTGGTACAACTGATACATTCCACTAAAGTTATTCCATGAAAGCTAAGACCTAGCTGTATTATCCTTGGGGTAGTCCTATCTTGGATAGGATACCTTTTTCAAGAGAGGTGAGATATTTGTATTTTACCTACATTGTTGTGTGCTAAAAACACCATCAATAGACACCTAACACATTTTCATTAGAGTTACAAACATATTCTGCATTTCATCATGAAATCAAATAGGGTTAAGGAAAATTAAAATGAGAAATTACATTTGAAATGATATTCCTACTATAACAACCACCATGAAATGATGAGTAGGATGTCATTATGGAAACCATCTCAAATGTCCATTAAATTCAAGTTTACAAGTTTACATCAAATGATAAATTCAATACTATGGTTGCAAATATAAATACACATACACATAGACTGAAACAAAGACCTCCACCATATTACATGCATTAAGGGAAGTAGTTTCATCTTCCTATTGTTATAGCTTTCCTCATTGCTTAGCTCATTCTCTACACTTCCAACCTTCTCAATGGTTTGCCAACACGATAAACAGAAAAAGAAATTGAAAAGAAACTAGCTCTCTTCGTTGCTGTGGCAACAAGCTCAAAAGAAAATGTTGAGTAAAATAATGAAAATCTCTCCTCCAAATAGAACTCCTCCCTCCCTTTCATTTGTTGTTGTTACACTGTTTCTAACTCTGTTGTTGTGGTACGCCCTCCTATGAGGTAGGAGACCCCTATGAAGTCCTAGTAACCTCCTATTTCTCCTATTTTTCTCTTCATTATGATCTTTTAAACATAGATATCTCTCATAGCACGTACATGTGCCTCTATCTTTACCTCCACATCTCTATTTCTTGAATTTTTCTATGTTTTCCAAGCCTCCACACCACATCTACTATTACAATTTTAAATTAGTTTCTATTTCCTCTAGCAGAGGTTCTTACACATAGGTGACTCCTATTGTAAAGTAGGCGGCCTCAAGGAAGGAGTAGGTGGCCCCTATGAATGTAGGTGCCTATTTTCTTTAGCTACACACTTTCCTTTGTTTTTGTTGACTCTAGTATGAGGATTATAGTCTTTTAAAAGCATTTGACTGATGACTTTATTAAATGTTATTTTGTCAACTTGATGGAGGCATTGGTACTTATCCATTTTATTACTTTTGAATGTTGTTTGTGGCAAATTTGACAGGGGTGACTTCATTCTTCCTTCATGTCCATGTTTTTGATCGCTACATCTGCAACTTTTTAAATTTTCCTTTAATAAATTCTCCTCTATCAAAGAAATTTTGCACCTATAGTTTTGTTGTATTAGGTGCCTGCTAATTTCACTATAGGTGCCTTCATTTTTTACTTTAAACTATTACAACAAACTATAAAATAGGTAACTCTCTTTTTAAGATTTTGATTGCGGCTTTCAGTTTTTCTAATAGGTAGGAGGGGCTATCATTATAAGAAGAAGTATCAGATTAGTAGTGTTAATATAAGAAGGAAATCTGCATTTTAAATCTTTCTATAGTTATAACATGGGCGCCTTCTACTATCTTCAATCTTAGCATAGGTGACCCCTATGTTTTAGGAACTTCACTATATATTTACAACTTGTTTCTTTTTTAAAAAGTATTTCTACTTTGACCATCCATGTTGCTTTCTTGTAAACATCTTATTGTGCATAGTTTTTCCTTTTAAATTGAAATTGATCCTTATGTATGCCTCTAGCTATAGTCAAATCTTCTTTGGATCTACCCCATACGCCTTGTCTTTACCCATCCTGCATTAATTAGACTTGTCTCATCTTCTTTAAATGTATCCAACCTCTCAGCCACCCAAGTAATTTATAATCCACCTATGCACAAGACACCATGAATTAGATTCTTGTTTCTTTTTAAAATTCCAAGAATAATTGAAATTGAATAATCATTTGATAACATTTAATTTACATTATATTTAATTATGATTTTGCAATATTCATGATTTTAGACATTGATTCTAATATTGAAAATATGTCGTTACATTAGTTCCATGGGTTATTCATGCCATTGTACCCAACATAATTTCAAACTCTACCAAACCCAAGCATTCAAACTTATCATAAATCAGTGACGAACTCCAATTTATGTTTGATATTGAGTAATTTATGCTAAGACATAGATGGATCTAGAGTGGGTCATAAAATGTTTCAACTTTAGAAACATGTGAAGAATCTTGAGGGTGGGACATAATAACGCAAGAAAAGATACAACATCACAAAAAGATGGGCAAAGACGATCAATAAAGCTTGTAAGGAAAAGTAATAATTCATTAGTCAAAAGTATGTCTTAGATTTGTTATTGGCATGATTCATGAATGGACATTGTAATCAACCTAGATATGCACATTAAATCATAAAGATCAAGAATAACCATGTACAACATGTACCACGAATGGGTATAGAGCACGATGAAAGCATAGCATGTAGAGCTTGAAGAAAAATTAACTATGCAACAGAGTGCAAACCACAAAGAGAGATAAAGAAGCCAAGACAAAAACACGCTAAGCATATACCCAAAAGAGAAAATATGAACACATAGGTCCTCAGTTTCATGATTTCGTGTGAAATTAGGGGGACGTTGCACAAGCAGCAACATATTGTGACTCATACGGGAAATCATTGCAAAATGCTTAGAATCCAAAATATTTGGTTAGGATAAATAGTAAACAAAACAAAGTCACAACATATAAGCCACATTATGCATATCTAAATTAAACTAGACCTAAAACAAGTAGGCACTAGATTCTGGCAATTGGATCGTGTGTGCACATGGTTCAATTGAGCTAATTATGGCTGATTGGGAGTGATGAATGGGCTTAGAATAGACTAGGCTTAGTTGGGGTTGAATTGGCATGCAAATTGGAGCAAAACCAAAGGTATTTTGGGCCCGAATTAAAGAGAAACTTGTGCATGAAAACACAATAGGGTCATCTAGTTCACCAATTGGGTCACCTAGGGGGTGACACTAGGATCCCCCATGGGAGATCCTAGTCAAACAGGGGTGACCCTGGGAAGGAGGACTCCTAGGTGAAATCTAAGGGTTGGAGAATGGTCCTAGGAGGTCAAAGATGCCATCTGGCCTTTGAAATAGGTCAAAAGGAAAAATTAAGGAGGATCCTTCAATTTACTAGTAGGATCCCCCAAGGGGTGACCCTAGAATAAATAGGGGCAACCCAGAAGGGATGAAAGCTAGGTAAAAACTGAGAATGTGGATAGGTCTAGGATGTCAAACGGAGGCTTCTAGAGGTTTGAAACATATGAAATAGGCTTAAGGAAGATGAATTTCCCATGTTATGACACTTGTAGGCCATGTTTCCAAGGCCAAAAAGTGAAGAAGATGAAATGACAACAAAGGGGAAATGAAGAAGGAATAGGGTTTCACAAGATGGCTAGGGGTTATAAGAGAAGGAATGAATAAGGGAAATTCATTCCACGTGTTGCCAAGAAGAATGCTTGCTAAGAGGTCATATATACATGCTTATATGTACGTGTTTAGGATTACAACTCATCATACAATTACCATGTAGGCACATGTGTCTTTTTAGTGCTTACATATTTGCCCCCTTAGTGATAGTAGTCTATATGAAGGATAGGCACCACTCCCACAATAGGCCTTACCTGTTGTTGATTTCCCATGATTGTACCTAAAATAATAATCATTAGTTCAAAATTTTTGGGGATTTTTAAGGTTTTATAGTTTTGGGGTTTTTTGGAGTTTTTGATTTCTATAGTTTTTGTCAAGATTTTACGAAGGTATGACTTGATGCTCCTTGAGGTCTTTGGAAGATCTATGTTTATTGAATATATTTATACCCTTTCCCCCTTGCATGGGGAGATATGTATATCTTCAGAGAATTTTTTCTTTAGGCTCTTGAGTCTTGCTTTGTTTAATGACTTGTAATCAAACTTTTGATAATACCAATGAAATTGTCCTTGTGATCTTAATTGTTGTTCTTATTCACCTTTTGTGCACATGAATGGTTTAGAATATTTTATGTTTGATCTCTAAAACTCTAACATAGATGCAGAAATGATTGTGCAATGTTTTTGGTCTTTTTTTTAGAATATATATGAATGCATGTAATGTGTGAAATGGAGGGGCACAATGAGGGAATGCAACACATCTTAATCCTATAGAATTCCATGAGTTATGACATAAACTTATTTCTTTGAATTATTTTGATTTTTGATATGATGAATGTATGATGGAACAAATAATGTGACAACTCTTTAGTAAGATTTTTGATTCAGGGGATTGCAAATTATCTTGGTAGAGGAGACTTATTAACCTTTTGAGATAGGATTTTGAACTCAAGTGTGGATGGGGAGAAGATGGAATGCTTCTGAATTTTGGGCGTCGCTAAAGGCTAAACACTAATCCTTATCTAGAAAATTTGTTTTTGACAAGCTTGCAACTGAGACATGTAACAAATTTTATTAGCGCTCGCTAGACTTAAATCAAAATATGACCAACAAGATAGACCAAGGGTAAAAGAAAAGCTCCAAAATAGAAAATGTCCCTAAAGATAGCTAGACTCCTAGTATTGCTTAGCTAGTGTGTGTGTATGTGTTCTTCATACCTCACTTTCTCTGATAGATTGTCACTCTCGTAGCTTCGAGCTTAGATTTATCTCCACTCAAGAGTATGGACAATCAAAAACCTTCTCTCTTGCAGTTTTTTTAATTCTTTTTTTATTTTTTTCATTGCTATTACTTTGAATGCTTTATGGATGCTTGAATATTCACCTGCTTTGGTGCTTCTATATATATATATATATTGATCACTTATTTTTTAGATTGCTTCCTGCAAAGTTACGATCTTCCTAGAATTTTTGGCCAAGAGAGATAAGGGGCTGAGCACCACAAAAAGTTTTTACTATCCAGTTCGATTTCCCTTCTACTAAGGACAAATTGGGAGGTCTAATTTTAAGATTCTATTGACTATTGTAGGTTTGAAGACTAACTTTGCTTAGACTCACAACATGGATCATTAAGACCGGTATCATTGTAGAGCTAAGAGCTAGGCTTTGATTGGAATCATTGGGGAATATGATAAGAGAATAATAAACAACAATTGTGAATACAAGTGATCTCAAAATCTGAGGATCAACCTATACCTAATTAATCTTAGACTCATTACTGAAATGAAAATCAAACAATAGCATGTTACTCACAAGAATGTAGAGTGAAACATAATGATAAAGAATGCAGAGTGAAATAGAATGATAAAGAATGCAGTGTTTTGATTTTTCATGATTTTTGAGATTTTATATTTTTGTTTGTAATATTATATTTTATGTTTTTTTTTTAATTTTTTTATATTTTCTATTTTTTTTTGTATTTTTAGATATAGTATTTCTTGAGGTGAAAAGCATTGATTGTCTCACCAAATTCTTCACCTTTCATTGTGCACACAAGATATTCACCATTTCTGACATCTTCTTTGACCATATAAGGACCTTTCCAATCTTCATGAAATTTTCTTTTCTTCTTATGTTTCTTAGTTTTAGTACTACCCCTTCTGAGAATAATTTCACCTATTATGTAAGGTCACAAAGGCTTGCTTTGCTCTAGTTTACTTGATTGTGGAACATCTCCTGTTAATGTTATATGCACAAGGACATGAAAGGTTTGTTGGTGGGAGGTATTCCAATATGTAAAGACTCCATCACAATTCAAGAGTTCATTGAGCGAGTTGAATTCATCTTGCATGTAGATTTTTACTTCAGGATGCTCTTGAATACTTTACAGAAATTAAAACAATTCAAGAGGAGTTTGACCTCGCTCCCTTTGTTCAACTAGAGGGATGAAGATTATACTTGTTTTTACATTTAGTTGTACCCATGAATTCATCGAATACCCTATGTATGTTTTAGGCAATTCAAAGATGATGAGATCTTCTATTCCTATAGTCACTCAAATTTTAAGTTCTTTTCAAAATTCTCCATTGGTCACCTCATCCTCATATAGGAGTCTTTCCACCATTTCTATTTGTAGTAAAGGTGCTTCCCATTCACCTATATCATTAAATTGCACCGAGGTTGAAGAGGAAGGTCACTCGTGGGGTCGAGGAGTTAGGAATTCTTTTGATGAATTTTATGGGACATATATTGATTCATTGCCTATTGAGTTAACTTAGTTTTGATCATGAGCCTTTGACTCTATGGGTGGTGTTAATGGTGTGTAAGAGTCTTTGTATGGTGAGAGTGGTACATACGAATCACTCTACTCTTACGTTTCAGGTATGTATGTCTCACTTGATGTTGTTTCCTTTAGTGGCATTAAAGGAGTATAACTATCATATGTTTCTGCCTCAGGGTCTAAGAAGGCATGCATGCCTATTCTATTTATGTTCAATGTCTTTGTTTTGAATTCTAGTCATTCTGTCTGGTGGAGTTTTTCTCCTATACACAAGATGGTTTGATCAACTTTCATTATTTCATCTTTGCATAATACATGAATTGTCAATATATCCAAAGGGAATTGTAGAGGACCATCCTTCTCTTTAACCATTCCACGAGTTTAGATGTTGTTTCTTTTGAGACTACCTCTTGTTGTTTTGACGATTCTCCTTTCTCAAAAGATTTGACTTATGTGTGGTTTACTATTTCATTCAATGGCCCTATATTTTTGATTCATATTGATTGCATAGTTGGATTTGGGGTTGTGACCTTGTTTGTTGACAATTCATAGTCGATAGGAATTCCCATATTTTTCTTGGTTGTATATGTCTTGATCATGCTAAAAGGTTCTGGGTCTCCTTTTGCGACATATATTTTTCCAAGGTGTAAAAATCTAACTTCTTGGAATAATGTCGAGGGCAATACTTTCATCTTGTGTATCCATGGTCTTCACACACAAATTATAGCTAGTACCTTTTTTAATGACATGCAATATGGTGGGAACCATTTTAGGCCCTAGAGAGATTGTTGGTCTGATTTTTCCAATTGTTGCTACCTTTAGGTTATCATAACCCCTAAGAGTGTCTCTGTACACTATGATGTTTGTGTTTCCATATCCCATCCTTTCTAAGAGAGAAAATGGAACTACATTTATAGCAGCTCTATCATCAATTAAAGTCCTTTTTATACACATGTCGTAGATCCATACTTGTAGATATAAGGCTAGATCTCCTTTCTTAGTAAACTCAGCTTTGAAAGGCATTTGCCATAGGTTAAAAATCCTAGGTCCTGTAACTCAGCATTTGGTGGGTTCATGTCTAGATCTACTTGGTTGATTTTCTTACTAGGAGGAGGAATGATTTGATCTAGATACTTCAGTCCCATAGATTGTAATAGATCTGACCTATGCGATGGTGAGCTTTTGAGAAGATCTATAAAAGAGATATGAGCATCTATTTTCTTCAAATATTTAATTAATTGATAGGGCCCAATTGGAGTCAGTATAGGCTCTACGACTAATTTTTACTACTCCATGGGGCTTTTCATCCTCATGGTCAGATATAGTGTCCTCTTCATGTAATATCTCTACTATTCCTAACATCCTTGTTTCTCCTTTTGGTCCTAACTACATAGGGATGTTTGTTTCTATGGCTTTTAAATTATTTGTTGACCCTGAAGTTGTGGCATCATATGTGATAGTTTCATTTTTCCTATGCTTTGGGAAAGGATCTTGGAAGATTTTCATGTTGTGTTTTGAGGCGCGATAGGTATGTTGGTTTGGAATTGTTGTGGTTATTTGTTGTGACCTCTTGTGGATTTAAGAACATTTCAATGAAAAAACTTTGCTAATCCTCAAGTAATTTTGTGATAAATTAGTTGTATTCTCAGCAGTACTCAGCGCTATGCCCCTAGTCCTATGAAAGGAACAAAATTGATTGTACTTTTAGGGTGAGCATTCATGCCTATTATCATTCCAATTTTTGTTCCACGTTTGTTGATTATCTCTTAGGTAATTATCATTGTTACAAGGTTGGTCTATCACATTAACATTCGAAGGATAGTAATCTCTTCCATTGTAGTCATCCCTTATTTTGTTCTTCATAGAGGGTTGATCTATTATCCCATCTGTTATCATTTTTCTATTACTTTTTAATATCTTAATCATGGGAGTGTTATTTACACCATTTTCATTTGTCTGAGTTATCAATCATCCATTCATGTCATAAATGTTTCTCCCATAGTCAATGGCAGCTTGATCAATTCTCAACACACTCTCTAATGCTTCTTCATAAGATTTGTAAGGTAGTTTTTGCACTTTTGCTTGAGTATCCCTATTGAGGATGTATAAGAAGAGGTCGCATAATTCCCTATGATCCATACTCTAGGCACTTGTCGATGAATATAGCACTTGTCTCCATCACATAACAAAATGTAACACTGATTCATTTACATCTTGTTTCATAGTGAGGAATTCACAAATCCCTATTTTCATAAGTTTGTTCATGTCAAATGCTCTAAAAACTCTTTTATGAGTTGGTGGAAGGAATGGATTGATGCCTCAGGTAGTCGATGGTACCAATCTAAGGCGATCCCTTCAAGTTTCTTTGAAAAAATTCTCACTATAACTCCATCCCAATGAAGGAGTTCTCTCATTGTAGTTGTATAGGCCTTGATGTATGAATTTTGGTCTCCCTCACAGTTTAAATTTGGTAAATCAAGGAATGTTCATGGTAATAATAGATTTTATATGACATGATCGAGAGGCTCTTTAAGGTATTCAAGGTATGTCCCCAAGAATGTGCTTTGGGACCATAGAGTTGAAAGCATTAACTCCATTGGTGGATTTTAATATCTGAGTGTCGCAACTTGATTTGGTTGATCATTTTGAATGATTTGAGAGTTTTATACTATGTTGTTTCCATTTGGGAAAGTTCCATTGCTCCTATTTTGGGATTAAAAGTTGAAGTATGGGGGGTTTTGAGATGGTCCCTGGTCTTGTTTGATTCTATTATTGTCATGCATTTTTTATCATTTTTCTTGGATGGGTTGTTCTACTTCTAATGTGCCGATTCTTTGAACTATTGTAGCTATGAGATAACCAAATGTAGCACCTCCAGTTCTTTGCATTTATTCACTTTTGGGGGTTTTGTAATTTAACCCACTTGGTTGTCTTTTTAGCATGTCCTGTCATTGAACTTTTCTTGAGAAGCGATGCATATAGATTCTTAAGCAGCTCTTGCTTCTTCTAAATGGTTTTCTAAGCATTTTACTTAGTCATCTAAGAGTGTGGAGTAGCTTGTTGATGGTTGGTCTATTTTATGGATCCTTGATCTTACTACAACCTTAGATGGTCTAGAGTACGTTGGTTGGGTTATCATTCTTGATTGCCATGCATGATTATTGAATGTGAGACATCGATGAGGTTCTTTTCTACTATTTTCATAATTGGAGTCTTAATAGTCATAATAGTTGGTGATTGGTGCCATTGGGTTAGTAGGTGACACATACCTATTGAAGGAAGGTGTCTCAGGCTCCTTTGAGGGAATATTCCCTCAATTGAATTTAGGTCCCGTCATATTCAGGGGTGCCTTAGACACCACAAAATAAATGGAATGAATGAATGTGGAAAGAGTGAAAGTGAAGATGAGTGCGATGAAAATGAAGGAAATGGATTACAAAGGTGATGTGCAAGCGATGGTTGATTAGAAGTTTTTGTAATTTCACATCAAGTTCACCAAAATATGTACTCCTCAAAATGTGACTCCAGCAAAAGCATGGATGAGTCAGCTTTGATATAGCACATGGACCCTTTCCTTGCCTTGGGTGACCTCCAAGTCACTCCCACTGTCATGGCATAAGCCAGTTGAGTGGAGGTGAGACCGAAGGGTGGTTCTATTCTCTTGGGAGCAGGACATCATGAAGAGCGGTCAACTATTATTGGGCCATGTTGTGGTTTACTATATGTTATTCTATGACTGTTGTTGTGGAGATAATAATATGAACTAAAGGGTTGGTAGTTATCAATCTCCTGTTTGGGTTTCTTGTGTTCCAACATCTAGATGGATGTCAGTTGTAGTTGTTGATGAGCCTAGTTTATTGTAACTAATCTTTGATGGTTTGAATATGTTGTTTTATTTGTTCTCTTTGTTGCATTATCCTAAGCACATGTTCTTGTTCTTCTTGTGCTTGTTATGCTAGTTATGGCCTATGATATATTTCTCCAATCTCCTCGAGGATAGCCCTAACCCACTCACCTCTAATTCCAGGGCACATTCATATGCTTGGATAGAGAGAATTGATTTGAGTTGACCAAGAGTTAACTTTTGACTTAGTGATGTTATCTAAGGCTTTGTATGAGTTCTCTTGAATTCTTGACCCTGTGATTGAAAACCACTCGGTTTTGAACTTGTGAAGTTGAATCCTACCTTGTGATCGAATCGAGGGTTTGAATTTTTCTAAGTTCTAATTTTTTTTGTATTTTTTGGGTTTTTGATGGATGCAACTAATTATGAATGCAATACAAATTTTGGTTTCTTTTCTCAAATGTAAAATGATCTAATTAATCTAGAAATCTAAATATGTATGTAATCTACTATGATTTTTCTAATGCAAGCTATACTATATTTTTTTGTATTTTTGAAAGCAATTTTTGGGCAAATCTAAGAATTGGAAATGCTTGGAATGGAGCTAATCTAGAATTACAATTCAACTACTCAAATCAAAACTAATCTAATCAACTTTAAGGAAAATCTATCAAGGAGATCACAACAACAAGATTACTATTCCCAAGAGAAAAAATGATTTAATTAACTATTGAAAGCATAAATAACTTGTATCCTCCTTGGTGCATGAGTCTAGAGTTTCCTTAGGAATCCTTTGTGTAGTAACATTTCCTTTCCTCTACAACAATGGGGTACTCCTCTTGGTGACAAAGATTGAATGGCTATTGATTTGAAATGAGCTATAAAAGCTTGGATTGGGTGAGCTATGAAAGCTATGATTAAAGCACTTGGGCTTGAAAATTGGTGAGTGTAACAATGCTAAATGAATCTTTTTGAAAATCTTGGGCAATGCAACTAAAAGCAAAAGGAAACTATGTCCTACAAAGAGCATAAGAATGGTAAGAGGAGAGTAAAAATAAAGCTACTGAATGGCTGCAATAATGAATTTGCCTCCCATATTGGTTGAGGGGGGGGGGTTATTTATAGTATTGGAGAGAACAAAATGGGTGGAATTGACTGGGATGTTGATTAGATTGAGGGTTTAATAGGGTAGATTTCTTAGTGAGCTCAATTGATTAGACAGTATATTGGGTAGATTGAATAGTGATCTAAGCTTGAAAGCTTATCACTCATGGAGTAATCAGAGTTGACATGAGAGATGGAGGAGCTAAGAATAGATAAATTGAGCTAATTGTGGCTGATTGAGAGTGATGAATGGGCTTAGAATTGACAAGGATTAGTTAGGGTTGAATTTGCATGCAAACTGGAGCAAAAGCAGAGCTATTTTGGGCCTAAACTAAAGAGAAACTCATACATGGAAACACAACAAGGTCACCTAGTTCACTAATCTAGGTGACCCTGGGAAGGAGGAGTCTTGGGTGAAATCTGAGAGTTGGAGAATGGTCCTGGGAGGTCAAAGATGCCATCTAACCTTTGAAATAGGTCAAAAGGATAAATCAAGGAGGATCCCCTAATTCACCATTAGGATCCCCCAAGGGGAGGCCTTAGAATAAGGAAGGGTGACCTAGAAGGAATGAAAACCAGGAAAAAAATGAGAATGGGGTTAGGTCTGGGAGGTCAAACAAAGAACTTTAGAGGTTTTAAATAGATGAGGTAGACTTACGGAAGATGAATTTCCCATGTTACAACACTTATAGGCCATGTTGACAAGGCCAAAAAGTGAAGAAGATGAAATGATGACAAAGGGGAAATGAAGAAGGAACAAGGTTTCACAACTTGGCTAGGGGTTAGAAGAGAAGGAATGAAGAAGGGAAATTCAATCCACGTGTTGTCAAAAAGAACACTTGTTGCTAGGTCATTTATACACTCTTACATGTACATGTTTAGGATTACAACTCATCACAGGATTATCATGTAGGCCTAGATGTGTCTTTTTAGTGTTTATAGTATGCATACACGACCCACCCAACATGGCATAAATCATAACATTCTATAAATTCATCACACCTAATGTAAATCATCTACAACTAGGATCATGTAAGAACATGATGCATAATCAACATGTTTCACAATGCTTAACCATTTGATAATCACAACTATAACAAAGAGTGAAAACAATGAAGCTAAAACACTGCAATGATCTATCATACATAATCATAATGTATGCATCCCATAATGCATAGTCAGAATCCAAAGTCAATATAAAACCCCATCAGAAACACCTCGATGGTCATCCAAAATATATCATCATAAACCTCTCGATGGTACAATAGGAATCATCAACAAGTTCAGTGCAACGGATCAAAGCATGACCATCACATAATATAATAATAAACAACTAACACGACATGTATGACATATTAATCAGAAAGCACACCAAGCAAACACTAGGGTGAGCATTATAGATGAGCCCTTATTTTGTAATAAAATGAAATGTTCATAATTTTTAGTATGGTAAATTTTGGCCCTTTAGTCTCTCGATAGATATATAGTAAAAAAGAATTATTTTCTATTTAGTATATACATAATTTGCATAGATTACATATTATTGATATCAAAGAAAAGGTCATGAAATTAACCCCAACTTGTTTTGAAGATAAGGTATCTATTTATTATAAATATCACATTTTATTTTTCCTTGTTTTGTCATTCTTAAAATCATGTATTGAATATATTACATATACAAGAACAAAAGAGTGTACCCTAAAGCATCGGGAAATAATTTTACAACCCAACATAACAACCACCACTAGGTTGGAATTTGCAATTTGATATTTCTTTCCAATATCTTACAAAGTGAAAAGTAACAACAAGGTAAAACCCCCAACGAATTATAACCAACATAATTAACCTTATATTATTAAATAGTAGCACACTAACTATGCATTTTTTATATTTTATTAAAAAATAATGTATTTTGAATTTGTCCCATACAATTCTCTGAAAAGGAATAGCAACATAAACTCTTAAATTTTCTTAGCAAAAAAATCTATTTTTCCATTTACCAGAAAGATTTGATCACTAAAAATTTATACGGGTGATAATGAATTTAGTCATAAAGGATACTAATCTCAAGTAGAATGAATCAATTTTGGAAAGAAAAAAGATGTCTGAACAAAAATATATGAACATAAACATCAATCCATAACATATCCAAAATTCTTAATTACTACATGCTTGCTGAATTGGTAGAATGAAAGAGGATCAAGGACTTCTTTCTAGTCTTAAAGCTTGTTGAGTCACCTATCTTTTTATATATATTTCACATACTTGTGTCATACATTCCACATCATATAATAAACACAATCAATCTTTATTTTTTAAATTAAAAGTTGAACCCTTAAGAATGAGGAGACATGAGCACATAAATTTAAAGTGTTTTGTAATGTTTCTATTCTACATTGGAAGTTCCAAATGATTTCCCCATGACATGATACATGTGTTAGTTTAAAATTTGTAAAGTGTATAGATGTCATAATGTTGTCAACTCTACACAATAATTAGAAGATTGTAAATTCAAATCCTTTTAATAGTTAATTTGCATTTAAATTAAAATATTTGAGAAGCTTAAATAACACTATAAATTTGAAGGAAATGGGATAAAAGATGATTAATGTGACAATGATGAGAGGATGGTAGATTGTAGTAAAACCTTTAAAAGTGTTTTTTCCTCCAACACAAAGACATAAGATCAATTCATTCATTAACCCTTTCTGCTTACCCTCTACAAAAGTTGAGCTCCTTAGTGAAGAGCATCACTAGATTATCATTCAACACTTCCACCTATTACTCGGATTAGGAGCACTCTTCCTAGCTACTCATTAATTTATGATTAGAATAATTTACTAAAGATATTCTAAGCTAGAATCTAGGTAGGGGAAAACATGACATTTATACTTGGAAGAACCTCTTATGAGTAGTACAATTTCACTATCTTTGGAAATGTATTAGATTCTCATTGTCTTTAGATATTGATTTTATATGGATATGAATTGTGCCAAAGCAACTCTTTGAGATTGACCCTAATAGAGGAGTCAAATAGACACATCCACATGTATATATGCACCCCCTAACTTTCCTATCAACTCATCCCTTACACCCTTAGGAGGTACAAGTGCTAGTTAATATATTCTTACATATTTAATAGTGTGTTTAATAATTCAAACAAACATGATGAAAATAGTCTAAGAAGGCTATTTGACTAGCACTTTTACCCATAGGAGGTTCAAGGAATACACCAATAGGAACAATCGACGAGTTTAAAAAATTTTCCCGCGTGAGACAATTCCGAGCACTATAATGCTCACATATAAAAGCCTATTGACTAATTATACCAAAATAGCTTGAACATATAATCACTATAATATTTTGTTACACAAATTTATATAATTTATTTATCATTATTGGATCTTATTCTCCCATCACCATCACAGAAGAAACATGTAAACTTAGTGGAATAAATAGCTTAATGATTACTGTCTTGAGAACACCAACAAGCCAATCCGTGCGGATGGTTCCAATCACATTCTCCAAATAGAAGATGATCTTGATTTTTACATTTATCGTTGCACTCATTAAACCTCTACACGAAGCATGGTCCGTTAAATGCATTGATCAACATTCTATGATAGTAGTGGTTGTCACCATACCCAGACACTTGTAATTTCCACCATATTACAAATCAGTAACTAGCTCAGAATTTTTGTTAATATTTGCAACAACAAACAATATACTTTCATTGGTATCAACAAATAAAACCATGTATTAATCTACTAATATTGAAGAGAAGAACGATAAATATTACTAGAAGCTGTTAGCAAAAAAAATAGTAGAAACACATATGTGCCCTTTTCCATGTAAGCAACTCCAAATGTCTAAAGGTAATGTATGTATTCTGCGAGGAAATGATTACACTTATAGCTCTCACACCCCATCATCACAGCTAATCTCCTTCGTGTGTTCCACACAATTTTATTTATTTATCATTTTTATATTGGTGCTTGCGTTGAAGATTTATTACTGGGACAAATCCGATTCAATGATTCTTTTGGCGTGCTTCCATATGAACAAAGAATATCGTAAAACAAGATAATATGAAATTATTTAAGTGTCAACACCTAAATGGCTATATAGGAGAATCCCCATAAACAACCGGTGAGTTGTGAAATTTGCTTATGTGGTACTTCGATTTTTTAACTTTTGTCTTTTGTCTTTTTAGTTTCTATTTTTGTTTCATTGATAGTTGGCAGTGACTATTGTTGACAGTGCCAATTGGCAATGGCTATATATATATATATATAGACAGATAAGCTTGTTGCCAGTATGATAGCATATTATATAAAATACGAGAAAACAATCAATTAGGGAACTAGATCTTCCCAACTGTTGAGATCATTGGAAATGATTTCGTCATCTTATTGTAGACAGGTTCTATTTGCGAGTAGGTCTGCCAGTTGATTTGCTTCCCTAAAACAATGATCAATGGAGGCTATTTGTAATTTGTCCGATAATTTCCAAATCGAATTTGCAAGGTTGCCAAGCTTCCAGCTCATCACTTTCCTTGTCCTCATGGTGTTGATGCATATTTGTGAATCTCTTTCAATTTCAATGTCACCGAGACCTTTTTCTTTGCATAATCTTAGTCTAGTGAACAAAGCTTGGAATTTGGCTTCATTGTTAGTTCCCTCTGGTAGCTTATTTGAAATGGCCCAAAAAATTTCCCCCTTTTCGTTCCTTATTATACATCTGACTCTAAATTTCCCTGGATTTCCCTTTGCAACACCATCAAATTTTAGCTTTAGGTAGCTAGTAGGGGTGGGTTCCATTTTGCTCATGCCCTCCTCTTTCTATTCATGAAGTATTGCTCATTTGCTAGGAATTATGATAGAACTTTTAATAAGTTTCACTTTCTCATTACCATTTCATCCCACCTTTTAAAGGGCTTCGAACATTGTTGAGGTTTCCAGACATGAGCTATCACTATTTCATAGATCGCAAATTCTATCTTCCTCTGAACTTCCTCTAAAGATGATTCCTTCTCTTTGAAAATTCTGGCATTCTGCTCTCTCTAGATATGCCAGATGATTAGAGATGAACTGACAATCTAGATGCCTACCTAAACTGAATTCCTAAGCCTTAGCCAACTCGAGAAGAGGGAATGTATATCTTCTAGTAGAGAACCTCTCCACCTACAGTTGTCAAAAAAGCAATTCCAAATTTTCTCCACAAATGGGCAAGTTATAAGCACGTGATTGACATCTTCCTCCACGTTTTTGCATAGGACACATCTAGATGGGCCAATATTTTGATTTTCTTTAGCCTGTCATTTGTAAGGATGCGTTTCTGGGTTGTAATCTAGGTAAATGCGCCCGCCTTTTGTAAGCACCAATGACTCCAACATAGCTTGGCCAACCAAATTGTCTCTTGTTCAACCAAATTATGAAGTTTGTAACGAAGCTTGACTAAATAATTCCTAGAACTAATCCCCATCCAAATGATGGTGTCATTCCTGGAGATGGAAAATACCTTCCTTCGAGCATATTCCAAGTTGAGAATTGTTTTTCTTCTATGTGGATTTTCATATTTTCCAATGATTTCCAACCCTTTATACCCATTGCATTATTGAAGGTTAAGTATTCTTTTACCTGACCTGCCATTCCTCTGTGAGTATCCTCATGCTGTTATGAAGTCTTTCATGACTGTCCAAAGAGGGAAACCCATTCCAAGATTCAATCCAGAACATAGCACTCTCCCCATTGTTAATGCTTCAAGAAACGTGATCTATGATTATATGTCTACAGCTAAGCATGAAGTTCCATATATGGGAACCCTTGGTAGGTTTGGAGTCATCAATATCCTTTCCCTTCCATCTGTATCTAATATTTTCTTTGCAGGATTCGGCACCATCTACTTCCTAGGTTTTCATGCATCCTCCAATTCAGTTTCGACCCCAGAGCCATATTTTGCTTTTTGATTCTTCTTATACCGGTGCCTCCCACTAGTTTCTCCTTACACATTGTGTCCCAATTTACCAGGGGTACTCTTTTTGCTTCCTTGGATCCTTCCTAGAGAAATTTTTTAAGGATCCCTTCTATCTTGTTGGCCACTTTGTTGGTGATTTTGGTACTTGATAGAAGGTATATTGAAAATGCTAATAGAACTGCCTTAATCATAGTGATGTTCCTTGCTAATGTGAGCCATTTTCCTTTCCATGAGGCGGCTTTAACCTAGCATTCTACCGTATCTTCCCACAAACTTGTTCTCATTGCTCATTTAAAGAGAGGCACACCCAAGTATTTTTTTGGCAACTCTGCTGGTTGGAATTCTAATAAGGCTAGGATTCTACTTCTCATGCTCTTCTTTGGTGCAGTCACGATAGGAGGGTTCACATAATGAAGTGTCTAGACTGTGCAACAAGAGTAAACACAATGGAAACAACTCAAAGATAAGGAACAAATGCAGATTATGTTATTCATTATATCATAGAATTCAAGTATAGATCAGCCAACAACATGCGGGCTTACAATTAGGGCTCAAAGGCCCGATTATAGACTATCAGATTATGCACAAGATATAGGTTTGAAGTTCCTTGCGAAAGAGTTAAAATTATCTATCTTCTAAATTATGCTAGTTACTTTCCTAGGGATCTATAATATCCTTATATATCATTTCTAGAACAAAAGATTCCTCTACTTCAGCCAAGGAAGATCACAAACTCTAATGAAGAGCTGTAACATGTGTACATGGATAGGTTAGACCTAAATGAATAGAATTCCTCTGAAAATGAATGGAATGATGTGTGGATCTCGAGGAAGGTTAGCCACGAACCAAAGATCATTGAATGATGTGTTATTAAGCTCCACAAGTCAAGGAATGCTCCACAAGCCTTCTCCTTTAGTTGTTTATCAGAGATTGTCAGGATGCTCTGTTCTGAGAAAACAATCGATCTACTGATAGCGATAACTTTCCAGTAGCTGATCCAAATGCTTTGAATTTTGGATGTGATGTTGATAAATGAGTCAAGATGCTAAGTCCAACTCCATAAGATCTGAAATGCAACTATGTCAGAGTGCAAACCAAAATATTGAAGCTGCTACTGACTGAACTGCCTGAACTAAACTTGAAAATGAAAAGAAACAAATTGAACTACAAACAAACTAAAATGTAAATATTTTTGGTTGATACAAGATTGCTCTTGAACCAGGGATGCTCCTACATTAGACATCTGGGGTTATTGAAAAAGTGAGTCCCTCACTTTGCTGGGGCTAGGGGAAAACCAAGACTGTCCACCTCAGCCTAAGATATCCAAGATGAATCTTCTTCCGGTCTACCTTTCCACTTCACAAGTTATTTTTTGTATTGTCTTCCTCCGGTCCTGCATCCAACTCTGCTATCCAAAATGTCTTCAATTTGCTCTATTGCTTGTTGTGGTAACTGTTTCTTCATGTCCTCTACCATGCTATCACTGAACTCTACTTCATGATACTGATATAGGTCTACAATCTTTAAAATAGGTGATATACCCAATGTCTTTGGTAAGTCCACTTCATATGCATTTCCTAAATCAAATTTTTTGAGTATCTTACAAGGTCCACACTTCTTCATCTTCAACTTGTTATACGTCCCAAATGGAAATCTTTCTTTTCTCAAATATACCATCACTTCATCTCCCACTACACATTCTTTGTCTTCTGTTCTCATCTACTTGCTCCTTATATTTGCTATTCATGTCTTCCAGATGCCTCTTCACTTGATTATGCACCATCTTCATGTGATCTACAAATTCTTCTGCTTCTGTACTTCTCTTTTCTTCCATACTCGTGTCTCTCAATTTTGTCACTCCTCTAGGATTCACTCCAGTAACAATCTCAAAACATGTTCTTCTGGTACTCCTATTTCCTGAATTATTGTATGCAAACTTTGCTTGTGAAAGAATAAAATACCAACTTTCTATCTTCTCTCCAATCAAACATCTCAACAAGTTTTGCAAACTCCTATTCACTACCTCTATCTGTCCATCAGTCTAAGGATGAAATGTTGAACTAAACTTCAAATCTATCTTCATCTTCTTCCAAAGTGTCTTCCAAAAATATCCAAGAAATCTAGCATCTCTGTTTGAAATTATACTCTTAGGTAATCCATGCAATCTCACAATCTCCTTGAAAAATAGGTCTGCTACATGAACTGCATCAGTTGTCTTCTTACAAGGTATAAAATGAGCCATCTTTGAAAATCTGTCTACCACTACAAATATAGAATCATGTCCTCTCTGTGTCTTAGACAATCCCATCACAAAATCCATGCTTATGTCTTCCCAAGCTCTCTCCGGTACTATCGAAGGTTTATACAATCCAGTATTCTAACTACTCCCTTTTGTAACTTGACAAACTATACAACTCTACACAAATTTCCTAACATCCTTATGTATCTACAGGAAAAAATAGTTTTCACTCACCAAAGTCACTGTCTTATCAATCCCAAAATGTCCTGCCAATCCACCACTATGTTTCTCCTTGATCAAATTATCTCTCATTAAACTTCTAGGTATGCATAACTGATTTACTCTGAACAACATGTCCCCCTGAATGAAATAGTCCAACCACTTACTCCTATCTATCACAATAGGTTCCTTACATGCTTTCCAAGGTTCTATAAAATTAGTGTCTCCCTCATACATGTTCTTCAATTCATCAAATCATGTCACTTCAACTCTCATCTTTGTCAACAAGTTTCTTCTCCTACTCAATGCATCAACAACTTTGTTTGATTTACCACTCCTATGATTCAACACAAAAGTATAACTCTACATGAACTCTACCCATCTCATATGTCTCTGATTCAACTTACCTTGACTGTTCAAATACTACAAAGCTTGATGATATGTATACAACACAAACTCCTTAGGCAACAAGTAATGTCTCCACTTCTTCAAGGCTTGAATTATGGTATAGAACTCTTGATCATAAACTGAATATGCTATAGGTCTACCTTCTTGACTTAATACTGCTCCAATTGCATTGCCATTTGCATCACAATCTACTTGAAATACCTTATTGAAATCCGGTAATGCAAAAATAGGTTGCTCTATCACTTTCTGTTTCAACAATTGAAAACTTTTATTTGCTCCTAATGTCTACTTGAAATTTTTTCTATCTCCTCTCATTGTCTCTATCATAGGGCTGCAAATTGAACTAAAATTTTTGATGAACTTCTGGTAGAAACTAGCTAATCAATGAAATGATCTAACTTCTCCAATGCTCTCCAGTGTAGGCCATTCAACAATTTCTCTTACTTTCTCAGGGTTCATCTTCAATCCTTCCATAGAAATCACAAATCCCAAATATACGAATTATTACTTCATGAAACTACACTTCTTAATGTTTATCAGCAATTTCTCCTCTCTTACTCTCTGTAAAACTTGTCTAATATGCCACAAAGGTTCTTCTTTTGTTTTACTAAAAATCAAAATATCATCCAAGTATACAATCACAAACTTAGCCAAGAATTTCTTCAAGACCTCATTCATCAATCTCATGAAAGTACTCAGTGCATTTGTCAATCCAAATGGCATCACTAACCACTCATACAATCCTTCATTTGTCTTGAAAGTAGTCTTCCATTCATCTCCTTCTTTGATTCTGATATGATGGTATCCACTCTTCAAGTCTATATTTGTGAAATATTTTGCTCTACTCAAACAATCCAGGGTATCATCCATCCTAGGTAAAGGAAATCTATACTTAACTGTGATCTTGTTTGTTTCTCTAGAGTCAGTACACATTCTTCATTCTCCATCCTTCTTAGGTGTTAACACTGCAGGTACTGCACAAGGACTCAAACTTTCTTTGATCAAAGCTTTCCTCAAGAATTCTTGTATCTATTTGTTCAATTCTTTATTCTCTGCTAGTGTCATTCTATGTGCTACTTTGTTAGGCAAACTAGCTCTTGGTATCAGGATCCATGTGATGACTGATACTCTTGATTGGTGGCAATCCTTCAGGTACATTGTCTGATATGATGTCTTCATACTCTGTTAGCAACTCTCTTATCTCCTCCAGTTGTGATTCTTTAGTCTCCTTCTTCAATGCTTCAAGCTTCTGAGGAATCAAAGCATAACACATATTCTCATGTCTCAAACCATCCAGAAATTTTCTTCCATCTACCAAACAGATTCTAGCATTCCCACATACTTCACTCTTAGGATCATCCTCCAAAGGAATCAAGGTAATTCTCTTCCCATTTGATGTTATAGTGTATGTATTGTTTCTCCCATCATGTAAAGCTTTTCTATCATACTGCCAAGGTCTACCCAACAAGATATGACAAACATCCATAGGCATAATATCACACAAGACTTCATCATGATAAGATCCAATATAAAATTTCACCAAACATTGTTCACTCACTAGTACCTTATGATCATCCTAAATACATGCTATTTGATAGGGCTTAGGGTGTTTCAATATTTCCAACTTTAGCTTAGGTTATCTGAACTACTACTATCAATTACAACTTTACAACATTTACCTCCTAGTTTGCATTTGGTTCTGAACAAACTCTTCCTCTGTGGTGGTTTTTCATTTGTCTCTGCTTGAAATAGTGCTCTCCTCATCACCAGTGATTCTCCTTTCTCCAGTTTACCAACTGAACTAGGTGATCCAACAAGTTCTTCAACATAAGCTGATCTTCCACTATTCTTTGTTCTCTTGCTTGTACTCCCTTGATTACACTCAAATGCTCTATGTCCTTCACTTCGACACTTGAAACAAGTGCCTCTGAATGTTCTCTTATCAAATCCTCTTCCTTCTCTTCTGTATCCGTCATTTTAGTATGAATTATAATTACCTCTGTGATGAAAATTTCTGTCATTGCTCTAGTAACCATTTCTATCTCTATCCTCCTTGAATGTGTTGTCAAACTTGTTTTTCTCTGAATGTGATCTATCTCCTCCAAAAAATGTTCTACCTCTCTAAAATTTACCTCCTCTGCCTCTCTATCTCTGATCATGTCTCGTGTTCAACTTCTCTTCAATTTTTAGGGCAAACTGATATTCCTCCTCCAAAGATGTCATCCTCACTAAACTTAGTTCTTCTTGATTACACTCAAATGCTCTATGTCCTTCACCTCGACAATTGAAACAAGTACCTCTGAATGTTCTCTTATCAAATCCTCTTCCTTCTCTTCTGTATCTGTCATTTTAGTATGAATTATAATTACCTCTGTGATGAAAATTTCTGTCATTGCTCTAGTAACCATTTCTATCTCTATCCTCCTTGAATGTGTTGTCAAACTTGTTTTTCTCTGAATGTGATCTATCTCCTCCAGAAAATGTTCTACCTCTCTAAAATTTACCTCCTCTACCTCTCTATCTCTGATCATGTCTCGTGTTCAACTTCTCTTCAATTTTCAGGGCAAACTGATATTCCTCGTCCAGAGATGTCATCCTCACTAAACTTAGTTCTTCTTGAATGTTCAATCTCAATCCATTGATGTATCTAGCCACTTTGTCCTTGATTGCTTCACTATGTCCTATCCTTATAGTTATCTTATGAAATTCTTCAGTATAATGCTTCACAAATTTCTCCTTTTGTCTCAAGTTTTGCAATCTTTTCAATGGTTCTAACTCATAGTCAGCAGGTATAAATTGATTCTTCAATTTTGTCACCATTCTATCCCATTTTGTAATATTTTCTTTTCCTCTTCTATTTTTATCCAGCTGAACTTCTTTCCACCATATAGCAACATGTCCTTTTAACTTTGTCTTTCCAAATTTCACCTTCTCTAAATCTTCAACCTCTTCATACTCAAAGTATTCTTCCATGTCATTTATCTAGTCAATCAACTCTTCAGGGTTCAAATTGCCAGTGTAATTTGGTACATCAACTCTAGGTCTTTTCCTAATCTTTGAAATAGCTCGTAACATCTTTACTTGATCTAATTCTTCTTCTTCATCACCTCCTAGGATTTTGCCAATTTGTTTAACAGATTGAAATTCTTCCTCATCATCACTTTCAACATTAGGTCTAGGTGTCAATCCTCTTCACCTATCTTCTTCAAAAACATCTAATCAAATTCATATCATTTTCATCATTTCCATCATCTCATCTATTCTACATGCCATTATTCCAAAAACAACTCTCCTTTGTGGCATTCTTCCTAGGATCAAGTGTAAACTACCTCAAGTTCGGTGCTTAGGCTACAAGGTGACAATTGCCTCACAATCCACGATTGATTGCAACACAAGTAACCTACCTCAATTCAATGATCTATCCACAACAAGATCTTATAGAATTCCCTCACCAACTTCACTCAATTCACTTCCAAAGATTCAAACTTTCACTCTGATACCACTTGGTGTAGTCACGATAGGAGGGTTCACAGAATTAACTATCCAAACCGTACAGCAAGAGTAAACACAACAGAAACATCTCAAAGATATGGAACAAATGTAGATTTAGTCATTGAGTAAATCATAGAATTCAAGTACAGAGCAACTGGCAACATGCGGGCTTACAATTAGGGCTCAAAGGCGTGATTATAGACTATCAGAGTATGCACAAGATATAACTTTGAAGTTCCCTTGCGAGAGAGCTAAAATTATCTATCTTCTAAATTATGATAACTACTTTCCTAGGGATCTATTATATCCTTATATATCATTTCTAGAACAAAATTTTCCTCCACGTTAGCCAAGGAAGATCACAAACTCTAATGAAGAGCTGTAACGTGTGTACACGGATAGGTCAGACCTAAATGAATAGAATTCCTCTACAAATGAATGGAATGATGTGCAGATCTTAGGGAAGGTTAACCAAAAACCAAAGATCATTGAATGATGTGTCATTAAGCTCCACAAGTTAAGGAATGCTCTGCAAGTCTTATCCTTTAGCTGATTATCAGAGATTGTCAGTGTTTAGGGTAAAATTGAATTTATTAATCTTTTATTTTTTAGATGTTAAAATCTGCCTCTCCACTAAACATTGAAGGAGCTAGGGTTGAGTGCAAGCACTATCATACCCTAGAGTCACTTTCAGATGTAGGGAAACTTGGATTAGGGAATTAATTATCAATTTTTCCTTCTCCTATGCTCAATTGACCATTAAGACCCTAATTATGCAAATATGACAACAGATTAATGAATTATGGAAAATCCTCTTGCAGATGGGAGTAAAATACCAAATTATAGAATACCTATTTTTGGGGTTTCGAAGTGGAATAGTCGGGGACACTGGAGCGGGCGCCCAAGTCCAAGGTACCTACTTTTTCAGGGAATTTGGACCTCCTTCGGACACTGATCAGCCCTGTAACTTCTATTTTTTGGAATCTATTTGTAGAGGACACTAGAGCAAGTGCCCTAGTCCCAAAAGTTCTCTTTTGTCCATCTTTCCTTTAGATCCTGAATCCTTGATGTCTGTCTAGCCTTCCTGCAACTCCACTTTCATCGGATGCGACACCTGTAACTTGCAATCACAAGACTTGGTTTGGGAGTTGTGGTGTTTAGAGGTTTGCCTCAGTCAAACCCCAAAGGACACTTAATTCTCTGAACGTCATTGTTAGATAAAGAGGGCGTGCCCTTGTGAGGTAAAGGCCAAAAACTGAAGGAATCAATGATAAAAACACAATGATATGTCACCTTGTAGTGAAGCTTTCATGGAGGAATAAGCTCTTCATGCCATGAAGGAATTGATGCTCAAATCTGCAAATATCAACACACAATAAATACAATCTACTCTTGCAACACAATAGAAAGCCTTGAATCACCTTGAGAACATTTGAATATTGCAATTGCCATCTAGTTTACAAATGAATGCCTAAACATGATTTTATATGCAACTACAAACACTCCTACCAAGATTTTCATAATTCAAACTTACCGTGTCGGCATAGGACCCAAATAATGGTCATAAACCGACACCCAAAAATTGGGACTGCCCCAAAATAGGGCAGGACTAGGGCACGGGCGCCCAAGTGCTCCTCCCCTATTTTGGGTAGAGTTAAGCTCAAGGGGTCCTCCTAGGTCCCATTTGTCATGTTACCTAGGGCTCATTCCATCGAGATGCCAAATTATGAATTAAGATGTCCTAAATGCATGCAAAAGACCTAGGAGTTAAACCTTATGAGGGAAAACTGCAAAGGGGACATTTTCTGACGTTACATTTAGCCCCCACTTTAATGTATGTATAAACATGAGGTCAATACATGCATTAAAGTAAGGTCACAAACATAGAAAACACACCAAGCACAGAGAAGACACGCCAATCACATAGAAAACAATAACAGGGACGTAAAACATGGGGAAGACAATTACAATCACGTAGAACATAGAGAATACAGTAAATGCATAGAAGACAGGTATGATTTCTTTTCTTTTTCTCATATTTATGAAATGCAAATGCAGGTACTGGAAAGTAAACAAACCTCCCATAATATAGGATGCACTCATCGCGCAGGTCTTTGTATATATGGGGCAACACACACGTAAGACACGCAAAACCTCCCAAAATGCAGGAAGCACTCATTATGCTAGTCTTTATATTGCATATGGGGCAACAAACATGCCACACAAAGTAAGCATGCCAAAACACACAATTTAAGACACAAAGAAAACATGGTAGACACGCGATGGAGTGTGCCTATTTCTAGGTCCAACACCATCTCAGGCACATTATAGGCACACAGTGACGATTGCCAAGATTCACCACAATAATCGCCAAAGACACACTTAAGGGTTGAGTTAGTCATAGAACTGCTCCTTGCCTGAAAATGCAACCCCACCCGCATCACGGAGATACCTTACAATGAAAAGGAAGCATGGCATACCACCCCACCTGCATCACGGAGATGCCTTATAGTGAAAAGGAGGTATGAGCTCAAAGGTATACAACCCCACCTGCATCACAGAGACACCTTATAGTGAAAAGGAGGTATACGCAATAGATAGATTGATTGATTGCAAACAAACTTAGGATGCAGGAAGTACTCATCATACTAGCCTACACATGAGGACAAGCACATTGTTAACATCTATAATAGACACCTTACCTCATATATGCCCCCACCTTAAGGTGATTGATATCAGTTATCGATATCAAGCACGTTAAGTTTGGAAGAAAACACACAAGGGAACACTGAATTTCACAAGGCCCATGCCCCCCAGAGGTGACATGTACTTCACGATTGCCAAATGTTTCCACAAACACATCCCTACAAGAAAATGTTAGTGTTTACAACATCATGATAGACAACAACATCAATGCATATGAAATTTGAGGTATGCAAGATTCAAGGTAGACAAAGTGCACAGAGCAACAATATTGTTTATGATTTGTAAATGAGATAGAACACCATCAAAATCATCACTACGTGGAAAGCACGAGTGCTTCCACTAGCCAAGCGTCAGATAAGATATAAAACACCATCGTCATATTAGGAACTATAGTCCATTTTTTTGATTGCTCTCGAAAGGGACACTAGGTCTGCATTAGTGTAAATGTTTGTCATCATCCGCCTGCTAGGTGAAAACACTAGAAGAAGGAAAACAATAAATAAGAGAGGAAAAACAAGCGTCTTAGGGACAATCACGTAGGAGGGTGCCCCCAGGTCACCAACCATGACGCTATGTCCATAAGACACCGCACACAATGATGAAATTAGAGAGGCGATTTAGAAGAATGATGATACAAATAAAAGAAGGTCACAATAGAGGCAGTCTTCTGGTATCCTGAACCTTATAGGAGAATTCAAGGTCATCCTAGGAGGCCGAAACAACACATAACACATCACAAGGGAAGCACATAATGAGAGAGACAAAGGGTTAGAGATACTTACCTGGTAGGGGTACCATCATTAAGAACCTGCATATCTAGGATATCTATCATGTTTTGATCTTGTTGAATTTACATTAAGCTTAGGACGACGGGAAGCTTTCTTTTCTTTAAAAAGATTATATCCAATGCCATTTGAGTAATGTGTTGAAGTGGATTCTATAGGTACTCAGATCCCTTATTGATTTACACTGCATCCCTTACCTTCATATTCACAATTGTTATAAAGGATTTTAAATCCTCGACCATAAAGGGATGCCATTTCCTTAGAAGATGGTGAAGCCTCATAGGTGTCATAATTTGTAGTGTAAGTGAGAGTATTTTTTTTATTTTTTACCAAGGGGACTTTAGTTTTCTTAGGTGCTTGAAAAGATTTCTTAGGTGGTATTGATGTCACTTTTGATTTGTCAAGGCTGTTAATTTAATATTCCGCCATACTACAAGGATTAAAATCTAATGGGCCCCAATCATCACCAAACAGTGCGTTTGATGTTCTAGAATCTTGTATATCATTATCTATTGATGAATCAGCTTGTGAACTGTTTAAACTCATATTATTGTAAGTTGGTTTTTTCTTTTAAATGTGTAAGAAGTTATCTAGTTTAGGATCAGTGTGAATAGTATAAAGTTTACCATTGAATATAAATTTGATTGAAAGATGCAAGGTGGAAGGGACTACCCCCAATGCATGAATCCAAGGTCTTCCTAGAATCATGTTGTACGATAAAGAACAAGGCATGACATGAACCAGGGTGTGCACAAGTACAGATCCCACTCCTATAGGTAGAGCTATAGTGCCTATAGATTGTCATCCAACATTATCAAATCCATGAATGCTAATGCCATTTGGTATGATTTGTGATGTGTTAACTTTGATTTTGTCTAGTAGGTCAATGCTACAAACATTAAGAGCTGATCCATTGTCAATCATAACTTGTTTAACCAACATTTTATTTATTGTGACAAAGATTACAAGAGGATCATATTGGTTTTGAACTTCGATTGATGGTAATTCATGTGGTTGAGAAAGTATATCCATTTTTGTCTCATGCATACTATCTAATACAACTACTACATTATTAGGTTTAGTAGTAGGTGGGACAATTACCTTTTGCAAGGCTTCTTAGAGAATTCCATGGTATGTAGGTGATGTTTGTATCAAATCCCAAAGAGAGATCTTAGCTAGAGTGGCATGAAGTTGTTTGAAAAGATCATACTCTTGACCACTTTTATAAGTAAGACAAGGTGGTGGAGGGAGCATAGGTTTACAAGATGGAAGAGAGACAGGTGCATGTAGTGCTTGGTTACATTGCTTGTTATTACGGGTGTTGTATGTGTGAGCAATCACATTGTAGTATGGTTGTTGTAGCAAATTTTGAACACCTTGAACCATAATCACCGGTTTTAAGCAAGAGGGTGCACTAAGTGCCCCTCAAACAATCATTTTAGGAATATTTCTATGAAGTCCGTTAATGATTATTAAATTAACATTGTTTTCCTCTTGATTGTGCCCAATATTCATCCCCAAAGGATTTAATGTGAGAGACCTTTTCTCATCCACTAATACTACATCTTGGCTAGGGAGAGCAATGGGATGAGAGGGAGGTACATCATCATCATCATACTCTATGGTGGACAAAGGCTTTTTGTTCTCATCTTTCTCATGGGTATTCCTAGAGATGTATTTACTTAAATCTTCTAATATCAAAGGGTATGCTACTATGAATAGTGTGAAGCTATTAAAATCATGTGTATAAAAAAGTAATTGTAGCTCATATGTAGAACATATAGAATCATCAATACCACTTGCAAAAGCTATGTGCTCTAGAACATGAGGATTCTCATTAGTGAAATTAGAGAAATTTCCAAAATCTAGGATATACGCATGCAAAGATTTCAGAGATGAATAACATAAGGATGCCATTATTAATTTTTGATGCAAATTTATCAAATTTATGTTGCCAAATCAATGTAAAATCATATTTTAATCATTTTTCAAAAGATATCAAAGACAAGTGCCAAACTATATGCAAAAATAGCCTCAAATGCTTGATTTTTTGTGCTTTTTCTAATGCAAATGAATGGAACAAAGGATGTTGTAAGGATTTCAGTCAAGGGAAGTGAGTTATATGTTTGATATCAGTCAAAAACAGCAATAAAATCACTCTCAACACACTCTTGATGCAAATCTAAGATAATGCCAAGTCGATTTATATTGAAAATATGTCGAAATAGGCACTTTTTTCACCAAAATTCAATGTAAGAGAGCATAACAAAGGGTGTTGTGAGGAAAATAATGATGGACAGAAAATAATATAAGAAATAACAGCCACTTAGAGCCAAAATATCCAACACAACATGCTTTTAGTGCCACTTAAGGTAAAACCCTAGTGAAAATATACCAAAAATAAGCTATTTTTCATAGTTTTTCAACTCCAAGACCTAGAAAATGAGGTGTTGTAAGGAATTTTAGGAGGGAAAGAAAATAATATCAATAATATTAGTCACTTAAATCCATAAAATTGATCACAACACACTTGGAGTGCCAACTAGGTCAAACCCTAGGGCAAAAATAGTCAAAATGTCTAGTTTTTCACCAAATTTTCACTACAAGAGCTCGTTAAAAGGGTGTTGTGAAAATTTTTATGAGGGGCAGAAAATGATTACCCTGATAACAAAAAAATAATGCCAAAATATCTTTCACAACACACCTATAGTGCAAGTTTATGAAGTCGATAAGGCCAAAATTAGTGAAAATTGTTATTTTTGAAGCCCTAGGTTTGAGGTTTTGGGACAAAATGCTATGCAAATGTTTTGAAGTCTGATTTTTTATGGAAATTAAATATTCTTAGATATGGAAATGATTTTCAAGTTTAAACATGCAAAATGTCTATGCAAATTTAATGAAAATGCACCAAAATTGCTAGTTTTTGTTGAAATTTTCCATGCAAAATTGCAAATAATTTAAATATAAATGCAAATTCACACCAAAATGCAAGACTACAGCCAAATGAAAATTTTAATGAGCCTCTAAAATCAGTAGAAAAATATGATAAAATATTTTGCCTACGAACCCTAGATTTTGGAATTACTAGGTTATCTAAAAATTGTCAAAATTTCCACAAAAGCCTAGCAAGTAAATGATGAAAATGCAAAGACAAATTTTGAATTTTTATATTTTCCTATAGTTTATATCAGATATGATACAAAAATCATGAATTAGGAAAATTTAGAAAGAATTGATGCAATTTAGTAACCCCAACAATGCAATTTTTTTGTATTTTTCCAATTTTTCATTTTTTTTGAATTTTTCTCAACGCAATAAAATAAATGACTATACGAATGAATGAAATCACACCAAATCTAAAGACAAACACTCAGAAAGTTGCAATTTAAGTTCCAAGACATGGGTTCACCAAAATTTTTAGGGTTAAATTGGATTTGTTAATCTTTTGTTGTTTAGATGTTAAAATCTGCCTCTCCACTAAACATTAAAGGATCTAGGGTCGAGTAACGAGCACTATCATACCCTAGAGTCACTTTTAGATGTAGGAAAACTTGGATTAGGGAATTAATTATCAAGTTTTCCTTCTCCTATGCTCAATTGACCATTAAATCCCTAATTATGCAAATATGACAACAAATTAATAAATTACGAAAAATCCTCTTGCAGACAAGAGTAAAATACCAAATTACAGAATACCTATTTTCAAGGTTCCGAAGCAGAATAGTTGGGGACACTAGAGCGGATGCCCAAGTATAAGGTACCTTCTTTTTTAGGGAATCTGGACCTCCTTCAGACACGGATCAACCCTGTAACTTCTATTTTTTGGAATCTATTTGTGGAGGACACTAGATCAAGCACCCTAATCTTGCAAGTGCTCTTTTGTCCATCTTTCCTTCAGATTCGAAATCCCTAATGTCTGTCTAGCATTCCTGTAACTCCACTTTTCTTGAATGCGACACCTGTAACCTACAACCACAAGACTTGGTTTGGGGGTTGTGGTGTTTAGAGGCTTGCCTCAGTCAAACCTCAGAGGACACTTAAGTCTCCAAATACCATTGTCAGATAGAGAGGGTGTGCCCTTGTGAGGTAAAGGCCAAAAACCAAATGAATCAATGATAAAAACACAATGATATGTCACCTTATAGTGAAGCTTTCATGGAGGAAGAAGCTCTTCATGCCATGAAGGAATTGATGCTCAAATCTACAAATATCAACACAAAAAACATACAAGTCTGCTCTTGCAACACAATAGAAAGCCTTGAATCACCTTGAGAACACTTGAATATCACAATTGCCATCTAGTTTACAAATGAATGCCTAAACATGCTTTTATATGCAACTACAAACACTCCCGCCAAGATTTTTTTAATTCAAACTTACCGTGTCGGCATAGGACCCAAATAATGGTCATAAACCAACACCCAAAAATTAGGACTACCCAAAAATAGGGCAGCACTAGGGCATAGGCACCCAAGTCCTCCCCCTATTTTGGGCAGAGTTAAGCTCAAGGGGTCCTCCTAGGTCCCATTTGTCATGTTACCTAGGGTTCATTCCATCAGGATGCCAAATTATGAAGTAAGATGTCCTAAATGCATGCAAAAGACCCGAGAGCTAAACCTTATGAGGGAAAAGCCCCCAAGGGGACATTTTCTAATGTTACAATTAGGATGCTCTGTTCTGAGAAAATAGTCGATCTTCTCATAGCAAATACTTTCTGGTAACTGATCCAAATGCTCTAAATTTTGGATATGATGTAGATGAATGAGTTAAGATGGTAAGTCCAGCTCTGCAAGATTTGAAATACAACTATGGAAGAATGCAGATCAAAATACTGAAGCTGCTACTAACTAAACTGCCTAAACTAAACTAGAAAATGAAAAGAAACAAACTGAATTGCAAACAAACTAAAATGCAAATATTTTGGTTGATGCAAGATTGCTCTTGAACCAGGGATGCTCCTGTATCATTCTTAGTATTAGAGAAGAAAGTACATGACTTATGCTTATTAATTTCCTGACTTGAAGCATGGATGTATTTTGTTAATAAATCTTTGATAGTTCTTACTTCCACCATCTTCGCAGCTCTATAGAGTATAGCGTCATTCACAAACTGTTGATGGGTTATCTTGGGGAGATTGTCAGCTACATGGACACCCTACCATAGTCCTGATTCTACTTGTATTTTTATTGCTCGACCTATCACTTTTGCCATTGTTATGAAGAGGAACAGAGATAATGGATCACCTTGACAGAGGCCTTAGGTAGGCTCAATGAAACCCACAGGGCTACTGTTGATTAGTATCAAATACTTGACTATTGAGATATAATTGAAAACTGAGTTAATCCAATCATCGCTGAACACAAATGCTCACAAAATGCTCATGTTTAATTTCTAATCAACTCGATCATAAGCCTTACTAACATCGAGTTTCAGGGCCATGCAACTTTGATTGGCTGCAATGATCGAATGGGATGACTTCATAGGCAACTATGATACCATTTGTTATGGTTCTCCTAGGTGTGAAGCTAGATTGTTCTTCTGATATGATGTTGGGAAACAAAGTCTTGAAGCATTTTACCATCACATTTGAAATGATTTTGTATATGGTGTTGCATAATGAGATTGGCCAAAAATCTAAAAGGGTTTCTGATTCAGGCTTCTTGGGTATTAGAGCTATCAAAGTGGAATTAATATCCTTGATCACACCTCTCACTCTCCTTGAGTCCTCTACCAAGCTCGACACCTCATCTTCTAGGATGTACCATAATTTTTGGTAGAAAAATGCAGGAAAACCATCTAGACCAAGGGATTTGTTCAGATGCATATGAAAGATCACACACTTTACTTCTTCCTTGGTTATAGGTGCCATTAGCATCTGATTTTCATCATCACTGATTAATTTTGGAATGAGGTTAAGGAAAAACTTTTGCTCCATGATATTTGATGCCTCCAGACTTGCCAGAAGGTCTTGGAAAAACCACAGGTCTTCCTCCTTTAGTTCTTCCTTGTCTTCAGTGGTAGACCCGTCTTCTTTCCTGAGACACCTTGTCCTGTTTTACATCCTCTTGCAATTTGTTGAGTTATGGAAGAATTTATTATTTAGATCCCCTTCTTTAAGCTAGTTTTCTCTTGATTTAGACTTCCGAAAAATCTCTTCCCTAGCCAATAATTCATCATGTTCCTTCATAAGGTCTTTTTCTAGCCTAAATTCTTTCTCTATCCTACCATGTTCAAGGATATGGTTAAGTATCCTTTCTTTCTGTTCTTCTACCCTTTCTTTTTCTTTGAAGATGTTCTTAAACACCTCCTTGTTCCAATTCCCCATATTGTTTTTTATTGTAATTAGCTTTTTAGAAAATCTAAACATTTTTGTACCTTGCTATACTTGCACTGAATGCCACCATTCCTTCGTCATTTCTTGGAGGGATTCATGTCTAAGACACATTTTTTCAAATTTGAAGGGGCGTCGATCAGGGGATTTGTCATCTTCATAGTGATTGAGACTAGGTAATGGTTGGATCCTGAGCAAGGATTAATCCACGAGGTTAACATGTACTCTGTATTTAACCAGTTTGGGCTGAGTAGGAACCTATTTAAGCACTTTTCTATGTTCAAGTGAAGCCTTGTCTTCAATTTGTCCATATGAAGTTCCTATTTTTTGGTGGTGTGTCAATTAGGCCTAGATCTCCTACAAAGTTTTGTAAGTCCTTTTGTTTCATGGTTGTCAGAGTCATTCCTCCTCTCTTCTCTCCATGTGATAAAATCGTATTGAGGTCACCTCCAATGAGAAATAAGCTAAAGTTGGATGTATCAATGAAGGATCAGATTTTAGTCCATACCTTGAGTTTGTCCTTTAATCTGCTTGACACATACACATTAATTAATTTGAAGAAATGATTGGAACTAGTACTTGAGATTTCCATTGCCATCCAATTTGATGTGTTGTCTCAGGGTGAGATAGTGATTCTTTTTGGGTACCACATTACTCCAATTTTTCCAGATGCCCCATTTGAATCCACGAAGTGTCCTTTCTGATTTTGAATCTGAGTATAAAATTATCTGCTTCTTCCTCCTTAAGTTTTGTCTCTTGTAGAACTATCAAATTTTCTCTCAGATTCTCAAATTAGCACTTCATTAAGTGCCTCTTGTTAGGGGCATTTAATTTGCTAACATTCCATGTGGTTACCTTCATTGCACTCTAATGGAGGGGTTTTCTCTCTTAGTGCCAAAAAAATTATTAATTGTGTTATGGAGTAAAAAGTGGATGCATGCCTTTTTACCTCTTAGTTTAGCTCCTAGGTCCCCGTGTTAACACTTTACATGCATTTAATATTCATCCCGATGAGAGATCCCCCAAAACCCATGTAAAATGGGAACTAGGGGCCCATTTAATGCCTTACCCCATACCAAAAAGGCACCTTGGGACTTGGGTACCTGTGCCTAAGTCCTCCTTGATTGGTCAGGGTAGATTTTAAGGTATATCGGTATATGACCTTTAAATGGGTCTCTCCTTGTTGGCTCTTTCAGTTAAATTCATAAATGTTAGCGGGAAAGCATACATAAGTGTGTTTTGAATTCATTTGTAACCAAGAGATGGATATTGGGAACTTATGATATTGGAGCAAAGAGCATTCAAGGCATTCATTGTGTTGTTGTTGCAGATTTGTGTTTGTATTGTATGTTTGTTGTAGATTTGGAATGATCATTCATCTCCTTATGAGTTGAAGGATCTTCATTCTCCTAAGGATTCACCTTTGAGGTGACATCATTATTATTTGAATCATTTCATCATTTGGTTTATTTTTAGCCTCTGCCATGATAGGGCATGCTCTCTCTCTAACAATGGTGTTGGGAAGCTTGAATGTTATCCCAGGGTTTGATTGAGGCAAATACCTAAACACCACAACCCCCAAGCCCCTTTTCTTCTTGTGTGTAGGTTACGGATGTGAGGAGTGAAGAAGTGAAGTTACAGGAAGGTTGTGTAAGGGAAAGGGTTTTAGGATCCAAAAGTAGTTTTTAGAAATTCCTCTTTGGAAGAGTTGGTCCCCCACCTTTATGTCTTCCTGCTGAAACAAGCATTGAATCTGGCATCTGACATCCTTTGCAAAATTTCTCTAGTTCTAAGTTTCTGGAGATCCTGACTTTTAGGACTTGGGCACTCACCCTAGAGTCCTTTGATATTTCAAATTTTGTGGCATAGGCTATGACATCTCACTGATCATCTTAGTACTTTTAGATCTTGTCTTTCTTTTATCATTTTTCTGTTAGAAGTTGATAATCTTATAACTAGGGTTTTACTCATACTTAACCTAGGGTTTGATAAAAGGCTTAGTTAAATCACATATTTCCATAGCAAACAAGATCAAAATATTTGTAGCTGAGTCCACCTCTCTTTGATTGTGATTTTAGCTCAGTCTTGTCCTTGAATGTTATTGTCGAAGAAGGTTTGATTTTGGTGTGCATGCTTGTCTCCTTCATCCCATTTTTCATTATATAACATTTTGGTGAACCAATAGCATAAATAATTTACAACTTCCTATGTGTTTAATTTATATCTTGTATCGATTCATATCATACTTATCATTATTCATTGAAAAATCTTGCATAAATTTGAAAAAAGTGAAAAAAATAGGCATCCTAGGCTTGCATAAAGGCATAGTTTTGCATTATTTTCATTGCATATCATTGAAACATTTGATTTTCTGATTTTTACATCATATCAGATCCATATCACAACAATTAATCATTTCATAATATCATATCATGCATTTGAAGATCTCGCTTGCTAGGGTTTTTTTGAAAACTTCCATTTTCCCTATAACCCTGTCAGTTGCAAAGCTAGGGTTTGTAGTTAAAATCTTATTTCAGATTTTCCTGCTATCATAAACAATTTTAAAATTAGATCTATTATTAATCTATAGCATATTTTCATTGTTCATTTGACAATCTTGCATCATTTCATACCTTTGTTTAAAAATTCACATGTTTGTAATTACACATTGTGTATTTCAACATAAGCAATTTGACATCTATTTAACATTTCATTGCAAGAAATAGTAAAATTGTCTATATTACCTTTTGTGCAGAAATTTAAACATCTTCATCACTCTGTTTGTAGTGACACTAGTGTGTTTTTGTTCTTTGCAAAAAGATTCAAAAACCCGATTTCCTCAAACTAGTGTTGTGGTGTACAAAAGTCTCTCATATTGGTGGTACTTGATAAATGAAAGGAACTTCATTATGGCACCTTCTAATTGTTCCTCTTTGGTAGCTGTTGATGCTTAGAATTGCGCTATTTCCAACAACAACATGGGAAACTTTGAGACGTGGGAATGTTCCTTAGAGTAACCTCCAGATTTTAAAGAAGCTGGCTCTTCTTTCAAATGTATTTCGGAAAAAGGATATAAGTAAAGCAAAATCACAAATGCAATGAAGGGAAATTTAACTATGGCGATGCGCCTAAATATGATTTGTTCCTTATCACTAAGCACAGTAAAACTACTTTTAGGATTCAGTTACATTAAAGAGCAAACAATGCATGATCAATTTAAAAGATGAAAGTAAATAGAAACAAAGGCTCACAACTTGAAAGATTTTTGTAATGACACAGAAAATATCAACAAAGGCACATAACTCTATCTTTTATTAATTTTCCAGTCACATGAAAGGCATAGAATCATACACAGTTATACAAACTCTCTGAATCAAGAAAATAGAACAAAGGCAAATGATATTACTGGCCACAATGCAAGATCTTCCAAAACTCTTCTTAGCTCTTGTGATAACAGTCTATATGCAGAAATTTTTCTATCTTGTTATCCTCTATCTTTCCTGTGATCTGAAACCATATTTATAGCACAGGACTGGCTCAAAGATTGCCCGCACGATCAAATCTCAACGGCCTAACCGAATTGGGACTTAACTGGGAGTGCCTGATAGAAGATATCTTTCAAGTCTGAACGATTAGCCACTCTGCAAGTTCATTGGCTGAAACAGATACATGTAACTTCCCTTACTTTGAATCAGGTAGGGACACCTGGCAATTTCTGATAGTCTTTGCGACTATAAACCCTTGAGACAATTGGCATTCATACACGCCCCTTTCTCGAAATTTCTTCATCTTTCTGGAACAATAGGAAACTAGCATGTGGCATTCTCCGCTGCAATGAGAAACAAAACCCTTAAGATAGATGGCACTCTCCGCATTCCTTACTTGAAAACTGTTTCATCATTTAGGAGGCACCAGAAAACAACACTTGGCAGCGTCTGCGGCCTCTGCAAAAAATACATGGTGATTTTCGCTTTACTTAGAGTCTTTATTGTAGCTTTATGTTAGGAGTGCTCGGGCTTTGCCATCTGTCATGGTCTGCTGCCTCGAGCCTTTAATCACTTACCAAAAATGGGACCCACCATACCTCTCACCCGAGCAACTTCAAAAAAGAAATAGGGATAGGTGGCGCTTTTCGCAGATCTTAGAAACATATACGTGGCAGCTTCCGCGTAACTTAGAGAGACTGTAGATACCTTTAGGGAGTTCTGCGGAAGATGACACATGGCGGCTTCCGCTGGTCTTTGTGAAACATAATAGAAACAATTAAGGCTCATAAGGTTCACGCGGATAGTGACACATGTCGCGCTCCGCTGAAACATTAGAAATATTATCGGGGCCCACCAACAGTCTTTACTTAGCAATGAATGAAAAGAAGGAACTTATGGATGCTGACACTTGGTGCAGTCCATGGAATTTATATGGGACATGCGGCACCTCCCGTGTAACTTTAAGAAACATTAAGAAACCCTCCGCATCTACCACTTGGCGCCTTCCGCTTCACTGAAAGAAACTTAAAAATGGGGCCCGCCAGACTCACTTGTAACATAAAAAGGCTTCTGAAACTTATAAGAAATTAAACCTTGGATGCCGACACTTGGCATGCTCTGCAGGTATTAAAAGGGACACATGGCTCCATCCGTGCTACTTTGAGAAACTTTATAATGTGTCCCAGGTGCTGACACTTGGCAGCTTCCGCTGCTTCTCTGGGACTTGGGCAAAATTTAGGCAAAATGGAAACCACTGTACTTGTGCTTTGTGTCAAAACCTTCGCTGTAAAAATTGAAACGCATAGAAACAAAACTGGAGCTCGCGCAACTGAAACTAAAAAAACAAAATGTAGAGTATTTTACTCTACAATTTTTGGAGACCCTGAGGACTTTTGAGCCTGCTCAAATGGAATCCAAAAATGTGCATATATATATAGCAAAATTTACAGATTTTGCAAGGCCGTCTGATAGACAGACCACTCAGCATCAGATAGTCCCTGTTTGTTTTGCAAATCATGGAAGGCTAAATCTAGGTTGATAATGTCCTTATGTGAAAAACTCTACAAAACATGGACTACAGCCTTCAATTAGAAATCAAGCTGAGCCATGGGGATCAAAACAGTTTCCACTTCTGACACTGTCGAGGCATCTGTTAGACCCTGGAAAACTGACTGGTCATTTTGTTTGGCTAGCAACAAAGGCTTGATTTCATCAACCATTAATATAGTGTTGCTATCAGGAAAAGGGGAGGGAAGACCCAATTGCACCAGGTCTTCAATATGTTTCTTCATGTCCTTCACTCCCTCCTTGACCACATCCAGGAGCTCCTGGCAAGTAATTGCAGCAGAGTTACAACTGAGAACCTCATTGACCCGTTTGGCAGCAATCATTCTGTCACTGATCCCTGCTGCTGATAATGCTTCATCAGATGTGTCATACAGTTTCCCCAGCAGCAGTTGAGAATCTGAAAGTCTCATGGAAATAGTGGACAACATGGCCTGAACTGAAGTCTCTACCTTTTCACACAATTTCTATGCATGTAGTAGGAAAGTTAAAGAGGGTTTGAGCTAGATAATCTCCTCAGAGATTCTTGTCCACACTGATGCATATAGCTCTTTAACCAGGTTCAACACTCCTGCATTCTTTGGCCTATTTGCCAACTCAAGGGTCAACTGTTTTGCTATTTGTTGTTCAGCCTAAAGTTGAGCTTGTATGGCAGCAACATTGTTATGTTCCTTCAATAGTTGCTGTTGGAACTGTGTGGCTTGTTGAGAGGAATCCTGATGCCTCTTCTGCAATGTGTCCTTTTCTTGCTTCAGGCTAGTCACTACAGACTTCACCTGGATTAGCTCTTTCTTTAAAGAAGCATTTTGGCTCTGTGTAGCCTGATGAATCTGACATGAAACAGTATTTTGCAACTGTTTAGTGAGATCTTCTATTCCATCATTTTTCAATTTGAGCTCTATAGTCAGGGTGCCACTATGTGCTTTTTCTTGAGCCAGATCAAGCTCCACCTTCTGCAACCTCCTTGATAACTTCAAATAGTTAGTGGCTACAGTAGAAGTGGTTTCATTTAGTAGCTTTACCCTATCCTGAGGCCTAAACAGTGACATGTCCATGGCCACTGCACTCATTGTATAATCTTGGGGCTGCATCTGCTCATTTGGCTTGACTAAATTTGGTGACAAATGAGTCACAGTTAGCTATTGCTGGATTGGGTCAAATAGTGACCTCATGTGTGGGACAACCTGAGATTTATTGTCTTGCCTCCTCTTCTTATCTATCTGGGCTTCCCTAACCTTCTTAGCAGTGTCTGCTTGAGCTTGGAAGGTAGGGGGAGAGGCAATATACCCACCAGTAAAAGGATGATCCTATGGCAAGCCATAGGGAATAGCCAAATGTTGGCTAGGGGAAACCTAAGGAGGTATTCTCCTAGGAAAAGAGGGGGAAAAGGGAGGCAGTGATGTGGCCTGTAATGACATGGCCTGAGTAGTAGCAGGTGGGGAAAACTGGGAAATTGGCATAGCAAAGGTGGCAGGGGAAAATATTTGGCTAGTTGGGATTGCCACCCCTATAGAAGAAAGAGACTAAGAAGGAGAAGAAGGAGTAGCACGTACTTGAGAAGCAATAGATGGACTTGGTGGTTGCTACTGTGAAGGCTCTACTTCCTCATTTGAATCAGGCTGAAGTTTCAGCCTCTTATGTTTCCTTGGCCTCTCTTCTTCCTGTTGTGTTTCTTTCTCCTCAACATTTACCACTGTTGCCAGTGGTGTTTGTACAAAACTGGAAGCCCCAGTCATTGAAACTAATGGGGTCTCTCTAGGTGGTGATGACACCACACTCTTTTGCTTCTCTATGGCACTGAGAGATTGGGGCCAGGTAGTTACAGCAGCTATTGATGATGCTTGTCCCGGGGCCTGCACTGTATGAGTGGACCCTGCTTCCCTCTCTGACTCTCCACCCTGAGTCTGCTATTTGCTTGTATCAGGGCTAGAAACTGGTGATGGATGCCACTCATCCCAAATAGATTCCCATTTTTCATCTGTATCAACATTACCAAAAGAGTGGGTTATCTCAGATATCTCCTGCCTATATTTCCAATAGGCTTCTAACTTCTCAGATTTCCATTCTCTGTCCCTTATTAAATTTTTCTTTAACCCAGTGCCCATTTTGAGTTTAGGGTCAAAAACCTTTTTCTTATTATAAAACATTTCCCATGGCCTGGGCCCCTGAAATGGCAAATTTGTCAATTCTGCATGTAAATTAGGGATGTCCTCCTTAGGGTTTCTTTTGTCTTCCCAAAAGGGATGGCCCTCGTGCATAATTTTAGCACTGACACTATTATTCTTGACCCATAAGGTTATGAAACTGCATGGGTCATATCTCCATTTATCTTCAATCAAAAGGAAACCTAGGACGACTAACTTCCTTAGCAACAAGTGCTCAGCATCCCTGACCAGTAGGGCCATATTTTTCTTCACCCACAGAACATCATACATTTTCCTTTTCTTTTTCCCAGTGCCATAATCATTATCAACCACTGACATTTGCTGGGTGACCTCTAAAAAGGCTAACCTAGGAGTCAAAACCTTGGGTAGCAACACTGGCTCTCCATTAAAACCATGGACCCTAATGATAGTGTGGTGAGACCCAAAGAAATAATCACAAGGAATGGGGGAATTTGCCATGAGGCCTCTGACACTTAATGTTAATCTATTCTCAACAGGCTTTGGGCTTAGGTGACTAAAGGCAGGGGTGACAAAAAGTTTCCAAAATTCATAGGGGTCAGAGGATTTAGATAAGACATGTGTCCATGCGGACATGGGAATGGTTCTATTGGGACCGAAACTTGGGTCATACATGTTCAGATGCATATATTGGGAAAAGATGGCATGGTTTTGATATAACATAAGGTGAAACAGATAAGAAGAATACTTGAAAACCCCTGTTGATTTGAAATTGGTGAGTTGGTCGGCCATTGAGTAGGCAATCTGCTCTAAGAAATCCATCCGAAACTCCTGAGACTTGTCCACGGTCTTCATTCTGAATAAAATGGTGAGTTGCCAATCATAGACAGTGATGTCTTCCTTCATTCTGAAGATAAATGCCATCATGGATAGTGCTTCTTGACTGGCTTGTGTAAATTGTGCCCTTCCTATTGGCAGCACTGACATTTGGGTGTTTTCATCTCCCAGCTGCATCTCTGAATTGAGAAACCTTAATTGATACTTGATGTTTGCCCATGTCTTCTACATTTTGGCAATGGTGGGAAACATGGCTGTGCTGTCATAGTATAGGGCCAACATGTCCCTGATAGCTTTTGGTGTAATTTGCACCATGAAGGGTCCCTTTTGAATGGTGCTTGAGGGCGCATGAAACAATTCTGCGCATACCTCAATCAGGTCAGGGCATAAATACACACTTGGGACCATAAATTTTGCCAATTGAGAGGTCCATATCCGCATTCCAAATGTTTCAAACGCTTAGCCTTGGCCTTCAGGAGACATCTTTGGTGTGCTCCCTCTCATAGAGCTTTGCCAGACTTTTGAAGGGCTGGTTCAGCAATACCGTCTGCAAAATCCTACACCTTAGCTGGGTTGACTGCATAACCAACCTTGAGAACCCTAGTCCTTGGATAGGTCTTTAAGGGTTGTGCAGGGGCCAAATCATATGATTTGCTGGCAAGAAGCATGTCAATAGACTCGTAAATCCCAAGCCCTTGCTGTGAAGACTGTGCTTCCGCCATCTTTGTATTAGCACTGAGAATAGGTAAACTTATGTAACAAGTATAGAAGCTTTGCAACTGGGAAGGCACTCTTATGAAATAGGTTTTGCTATGAAATTGCAAGCAACAGGGAAGACACTTAGCAGAAGTAGAAATAAATGAGACATAGTTAAGCTTTAACTGATGTTGTTAGGGTATTTTAATGACACATCAAGTCTCATAAATGGCATTAAAAATGGAAAATTGTTAGTAAGTCTTATGAAATCCGCGTGGGACGGAGTGTCATACAGTCATAAAAGTGGCTGCGCAAAGGTACCTTGAGGAATTTTGGGGATTTGAGAGGTTTAATGAATGCGAGAGTTTCAAAAATTGAAGAGACTTTAGCTATGGCCACGTGTTCACCAGAACACTTATTTAAAAGAAAGGGCGGGAAAAACAAAGTGGGAAAACAGAGCAATAAGGAAAGGGAAACTATCTAACTATAATACATAGGAAAGACACTGGTTAATTGAAATGCTTCAAGTAGATCCCATTCACAGGAATCTCCACAAGTTCACCCTCCATTATTTCAAGTTCAAATGAATTTTGCTGTTTACAGGAATGAATCTTGAAGGGGCCGGTCCATAATGACTCAAATTTGCTGTGTTGACCTGGCTTAGCAGCTCTCTCATCCCATTTCAAAACAACTGATCCTACTTCAATATGGGGATTTGAAGTCTTCTTATCGAAACAGTCTTTGATTATTTTCTGATGTTTCATTAATGATTCATGTGCTGTATCCCTTTTTTCTTGAACTTCTATGAGCTCAGCAAGTCTGACCTGTATGGGGCCATTCTCTTCAATCTCAATCTGTTTCAATAACTGGAGAGCAAGAATCTCCAAGCTCAGGGGCATTACGGCAGGCTTGCCATAGACCAATTCATATGGGGACATTTTTGTCACTTGTTTAGGTGTAATCCTATCAGCCCACAGTGCTATATTAAGCACTTTATGCCACTCTTTGTGGTGATCAACCCCTATCATCTTGATAAGTCTAATCAGATTCTTGTTAGTTGACTCTGCCAAACCATTACCCTGAGGATAATAATTTGAGGAAGTTTTCAGATAGATTCCATATTTTAGTGCAAAATCAGATATTTTTGCCCCTAAAAATGCCTTAGTATTATCTAAAATTATGGTACTTGGAGGCCCGAAGCGAGTAGTGATACCTTCCAGAAAGTCTAGGATCACCTTTTCTGTTGCTTCTTTGAGTGGTACTGCCTCACTCCATCTGGTAAAATAATCTGTGGCAGTTAGAATCCATTTGTGTCCCATACTTGACACTGGATTGATCATTCCAATGAAGTCTAGACCTCATTAGGCAAAGGATTCATCAACAATTATAGGACTAAGGGGCATGCTGCATTCCTTCTTTTCCCCACATAATACTAACAAGATTAGCACTCTTTGACTAGTTGATAATAGTCTGTAAATAAAGTGGGCCAGAAGTAACCTGCCTGACTTATCTTTATAGCTGTGGTTCTTGCATAATAATGTCCACCTGAGACTCCATGGTGCATCTCATGAAGTATTTTTTGGGCTTCACCTTTCTCTATGCATCTTAAAAGTATGCCATCAGTATTTCTCCTGAAAACAGCTTGGTCAATTAGAACATAATGGACTCCTTGCTGCCTATAGTATCTCTTCTTGTCCTGAGAGAGCTCTTTGGGAAAATCCCATGTTTCATAAACTGGATCCTATTTGTGACCCAAGAATTCTGATCAACTTCTTGTATCCTCAATACATTTTCCTTTTTAGTTTCTTCAGTTATCATTTTTTTCATATCTTGAACCATATACTGGCACAAACCCTTGCCTCTGACAAGCTTAATTGGTCTGACCTCCACATCATATTCAAGAATCTTTGTTATCCAGTTTGCTCTTTTCTCAGTGATTTCTCGTTCCATAATGTATTCTCTGACACTCGGATGAGCCACTAGTATCAGAATCTTATTACCTATGACCATGTGTCTAAATTTCTTGAGGGCTTTTACCATAGCATATGCTTGTTTCTCTACAAAGTTATACCTGGCTTCATACTCCCTAAGAGTCCTTGAGAAAAAAGCTATCAGATGCTCTCCCTCTTGTTGATCATCTTTCTGTGTTAGGACAGTAGCAACACTAAATTCTCCTCCATAGACATACATTATAAATGACTTAGAGAAGTTAGGGTTCCTCAATATTGGGGCTGTTGAAATTGCTTTCTTGACCTCTTCAAAAGCCTGTCTCCCTTCTGTAGTCCATTTGAACTCCAGGTCTTTCTTTAGTAGTAGTGTAATTGGTCTTATTAGGCCTGCAAAGTCTGATATGAATCTACTGACAAAATTAGTCTTTCCCAAAAGGATTGAATTGCTTTCTTATTGACTGGCAGAGATAGGTTCATTATGGCAGTGACTCTCTCTGGATCTATAGAAACTCCTTCTTTTGACACTATATGCCCTAATAGTTTACCTTGAGGTACTGCAAAAATACATTTCTTAGGATTTAGAGATATTCCAAACTCTTGGCATTTCTTAAAAATTGCTTCTAGATGGTCAAAATGATCTGCAACATTTTTAGAGAAAACAGTGAGGTCATCTAGGTAAATTAGAATGATTTTATTGATAAGCTCTCCAAATGCTACATCCATTGCCCTTTGAAATGTAGCTCCAGCATTTGAAAGACCAAAAGGCATCTTTGCATAGGCAAATGTTCCCCATTTTGTGGTGAAAGCAGTCTTATGTTGATCTTCATCAGCCAACCAGATCTGATTGTATCCAGAGAAACCATCTAGCAAGGAAAATTTCTCTGATCCAACCACAGTCTATAAAATTTGTTCCATAGAGGGCAAGTGGTAGTGATCCTTCAAGGACGCTCTATTTAGATCTCTGAAATCCACACAGAGCCTTATGTCCCCATTCTTTTTTCTGACTGGTACTAGGTTGGATACCCAAGTTGAGTGTTTAATTGGGAAAATAATCCTTGATTCTAATAATTTCTGCAACTCATCCACCATCAGAGGTTCAATCCTAGGATTCACTGGCCTCTGCTTCTGTCTAACCGGTTTAGATCCTTCAGTCAGCTCTATAGTGTGTTGAATGATATTTTTATCATAACCATGGAGATCCTCATAGGTCCAAGCTATGACTCTATCATATTTCTCACATAAATCAATTAGCCTTTTTCTTTCTTGTTGAGTGGCAGAATTTCCAACCTTTAATTTTCTCCCCTCACTAACTTGAATCTCAGAGTAGTCCTCTTTGTTTGCTTGAAATCTCTTCTTTTCCAGGCTGGCATCTTCTGGGTCAAACAAGTTTTCTAGGGTAATTAGTCCTTTAGGGAGCTTGTTTGACTTCAGTTGAATGATCTGATCACCATATGCCTCTTCAATTTTGGGTTGTAACTGATCAGCAAATTCTCCTGACTGTTGCAAAAATGAGAGTACTTGAAAATCATTTTCAAAGACTTGCCAATTTTCATCATTGTCTGGGATAGTTGGCCTCACAATAACTCTAACTGACTCATTTTTGACCATTAGATCAGTTATGGGATCAAACTGTGAACCAATTTGTGCCATCCTATCTACCTCCGAATTTTGGGCTCTAGGGACTACTTCTATATTGAAGGCTTCAAAATTTTCTATTAAGTCCCAAATTTTGTGCCTATAGGATCTCATCCTTACATTTTTGGCTACTGCCTTCTCTCTTATTTGTTTCACCACTAGTTCTGAATCTCCTTTGACTATCAGATTCTTTACTCCTTTCCTTTTTTCCAATATAAGTCCATGCACTAAAGATTCATACTCAGCATCATTATTGGTACAAGCAAAATGAAAGAAAATGGCTCTTAAAATCTTTTCACCATTAGGGGCAGTAAGACAAATTCCTGCTCCAGCTCCATTTTTACTTCTAGCCCAATCAAAATTTAGGGTCCAGATTCCTGAGTCATTTATGGATTCTTGGGTCTGAGAGGGCTCATTTCTTAAACATTAGGGATCTCCTGGTCTTCTTCAAATATAACATAAGTGCCTAACCTTGTTGAATCATAGTTTCCAAAGGGATCACTCTGCATCATGGTTAACAACTGGTTATCTTCTTCTTGCTGATCATATTCAGTCCAATCCCCTATTTCTTCAACAAAAATTCTTTCCTCTTTATTTAGCATGGCATGGGCTGCTTCTAACTTTGGGGTTGGTTCATTTGTGATATGGTCCTTTGACAATGGTTCTGACAGTACCTTCATTTTAGTCCCATATTTGGTTCTTAGGATGAGGTGAGACCAATCAAGTGACATATAACCTCCTATCTTGGTTGTAAAATCTCTGGATAGGCATAAGCCAAAAACAGGAGGAATATCTATGACTACAACATCTTGATTTACAACTATATTGGGACAGGTATACAGCTGTAGTGGGAGTTGTTTAATTTTCCATATTGTTTGCACAGACTTCCCATCTAATTGCATAACTCCTTTTGTAAGTGGCTCATATTTTATCTTCAAAGCATCTGCTATTTGCTTTGGCATCACTGTGGTACTAGCCCCAGAGTCTATCATTGCATTGTGCAAGATTTTCTTCCCAACTATTAAAGTTAAATAAAAGGGATCTGGCTTGGATTTACTTACCTCTGGTGCATTATTTAGAAGGTCTGCTGTCTGCAGAGGAATAGTGTCTTTGAGCTTTTCTTTATCAATAGGTCCTCCTTTGATGCCAGTCTATTTAGGCACTGCTTGGCCCTGTAGAGCTTCTTGCAACAATGTCTTTTGCTTAGGAATGGCTAACATGTCCCATATTGACATATGGGCTGGGGTCCTTTTTAGCTAATCCACCACATTCATAGGTCCTAGTGCTTGGGTTCTTGGATAATAAGGGTACCTTGCTTTTTCTTGAACTTGTCCAGAAACTACTTGGTTCTGTACTGGCTGAGGTATTTCTTGTCTAGTAGCTGTATTTGATGATCTTGAAATGGAGGAATCCCCATAATTTCATCATTTGTGACTCCAGGCTATTCCATCATCCTTCTCTTGGCTCTAGTATAGTAATTTGATTGTACCAATGGCTTCTTAGAAGTTGAAGCTTCATTTAAGAATACTGACTCTTCATCTTCAATCCATGAGAACAAGGCATGCTTAGGGGCTATTTCCTCTTCTTGCTGTAAAGACATCCCTTGCATCTGAGCCACCAGGACTAAATTTTACATACCAGGGGATTGGTAGGGTTGAGTGTCAGAAGTATTTGCAAATTGTCCATCCACTCTTTTTTTCTCTGCTATCTTTTGTTGTAGATTACCCCTAGGACAATCTCTGAGCATATGAGCATTATTGCAAGGGAAACACCAGGCATTGGTGCCGTCTGCATAATTACTCTACCCTAGGACAATCTCTCTATTTGGATTAGGAGGAATAGTCTGCAAGGGTGTAGGAACTGTAACTAATTGGTTTGATGGCTAAGGGTTAGTTTGCCTTTGGGGACCCTAATACTGATTTGGCTGTGGAGGAGGTCTATTCCCTTGATAGCCTTGATATTGGGGTCTGGGATAAGGATTCTGCTATCTTTTTAGGTTAATTATTTCATTAGAAAATGTTCTTAGGATGTTCTTGACATCATCCATCTCAGAGGATTGGGTAGGGACTGCAGCTTTAGCAGGTTGTTGGGGAAATGAATACATGGAAACAGGTGGGGTTATGGGGTTAGGGGGTTCTTGAGCTAATGGTAGGGTAATCTCTGGAAACATAGGCATGGGGGGTCTTGGGGGCAACTTTCCAGCATCTATCAAATTATTTTCAGCTTTGACTGCATAATCATAGGCTTTTGGCAGAGTCTGACCTCCAAGTGGTTGAATCATTACTGCTATATCTAAATTTAGGGCTTTAAGATAAAATACTATAGCCATACCTGGTAATGGTCTTGCTGTAGCAGGAATCCTTTCCCAAGTCTTCTAAAATCTTGAATTGAAGTCGGTCATTACTTCTTGTGGTTCCCTCTTGATGGTAATTAGTTGTTGTAACAAAGAAGATTTATCACCCTTCTCTTTGAATCTTGCAAAGAAAGCATCTCCAAGTTGATCCCATGTAGATATTGAATTTGGGGTCAAAGATCTGTACCAGTCTAGAGCCTTCCCCTTAAAAGAAGCTGCTAATGGTCTTATAGCCACATTTTGCTGTGTGATCACATGTATTGCATAGACATCAAACACATCTTGGAGATGCTCTTCAGGTGTTTTGAAATCCTCCCCACTGAATTTGGACAGAGCCTTCAGGGCATTTGCTGGAATAGGATCCCAAGTGGCTAGTGGTACTGGAAGAATCAGGGCACTGCCAGTGTTCCAATTTGCATAATTTCTTGGGGCTATAGGTGCTCCCATGTTTGCACTTAGTGTTGTTGTAAACTGATTGGCCCTCCTTCTTGGATTAGTTATCAATGGTGGTAAAAGAATACCTGGGTTCACAGTAGATTGAGCTCTTGTTACCGGTCCACAGCTCTAACTCCTTGTGACTCTCTGGTTCATACAGTCTTGAAAGAAACTTCAAGATCCCACCGGGCGTGCCAAAAACTATTGATGCTTAGAATTGCACTATTTCCAACAACAACATGGGAAACTCTGAGACGTGGGAATGTTCCTCAGAGTAACCTCCAGATTTTAAAGAAGCTGGCTCTTCTTTCAAATGTATTTCAAAAAAAGGATATAAGTAAAGCAGAATCACAAATGCAATGAAGGGAAATTTAACTATGGCGATGTGCCTGAATATGATTTGTTCCTTATTACTAAGCATAGTGAAACTACTTTTAGGATTCAGTTACATTAAAGAGCATACAATGCATGATCAATGTAAAAGATGAAAGTAAATAGAAACAAAGGCTCACAACTTGAAAGATTTTTGTAATGACACAGAAAATATTAGCAAAGGTACAGAACTCTATCTTTTATTAATTTTCCAGTCACATAAAAGGCACAGAATCATGCACAGTTATACAAACTCTCTGAATCAAGAAAATAGAACAAAGGCAAATGATATTACTGGCCACAATGCAAGATCTTCCAAAACTCTTCTTAGCTCTTGTGATAATAGTCTATATGCAGAAACTTTTCTATCTTGTTATCCTCTATCTTTCCTGCGATCTGAAACCATATTTATAGCACAGGACTAGCTTAAAGATTGCCCGCACGATCAAATCTCAACAGCCTAACCGAACTGGGACTTAACTGGAAGTGCCTGACAGAAGATATCTTTTGAGTTTGAACGGTTAGCCACTCTGCAAGTTCATTGGCTGAAATAGATACATGTAACTCCCCTTACTTTGAATTAGGTAGGGACACCTGGCAATTTCTGATAGTCTTTGCGACTATAAACCCTTGGGACAACTGGCATTCATACACGCCCCTTTCTCAAAATTCCTTCATCTTTCCAGAACAATAGGAAACCAGCACATGACATTCTCCACTGCAATGAGAAACAAAACCCTTAAGACAGATGGTACTCTCCGCGTTCCTTACTTGAAAACTATTTCATCATTCAGGAGGCATCGGAAAACAACACTTGGCAGCGTCCGTAGCCTCTGCAAAAGATACGTGGCAATTTCTGCTTTACTTAGAGTCTTTACTGTAGCTTTATGTTAGGAGTGCTCGGGCTTTGCCATCTGTCATGGTCCACTGCCTCGAGCCTTTAATCACTTACCAAAAATGGGACCCACCATACCTCTCACCCGAGCAACTTCAAAAAAGAAATAGGGACAGGTGGCACTTTCCGCAGATCTTAGAAACATATACGTGGCAACTTCTGCGTAACTTAGAGAGACTGTAGATACCTTTAGGGAGTTCTACGAAAGATGACACATGGCAGCTTCCGCTGGTCTTTGTGAAACATAATAGAAACAATTAAGGCTCATAAGGTTCATGCGGATAGTGACACATGTTGCACTCCGTTGAAACTTTAGAAACATTACTGGGGCCCACCAACAGTCTTTACTTAGCAATGAAAGAAAAGAAGAAACTTACGGATGCTGACACTTGGCGTAGTTTGCAGAATTTATATGGGACACGCGGCACCTCCCATGTAACTTTAAGAAACATTAAGAAACCCTTCGCATCTGCCACTTGGCGCCTTCCACTTCACTGAAAGAAACTTAAAAATGGGGCCCGCCAGACTCACTTGTAACATAAAAAGGCTTCTGAAACTTATAAGAAACTAAACCTCGGATGCCGACACTTGGCATGCTCCACATGTATTAAAAGGGATGCGTGGCTCCATCCATGCTACTTTGAGAAACTTTATAATGTGTCCCAGGTGCTGACACTTGGTGGCTTCCGTTGCTTCTCTGGGACTTGGGCAAAATTTAGGCAAAATGGAAACCCCTGTGCTCGCGCTTTGTGTCAAAACCCTCGCTGTAAAAATTGAAATGCATAGAAACAAAACTGGAGCTCGCGCAAATGAAACTAAAAAAATAAAATGTAGAGTATTTTACTCTACAGTATCTTTGCATGCATATATTAAAGATTTTGAGAGTTTTTACAAATTTCTCAATATGCATCCTTATGTTTTAACTCATATAGAATCCATATATGATAATGATATCTTTAAATGCTCGTCATTTGCAATCCTTGATTATGTATCTAATTTTAATAACTTCATAAATCTCATGAATGCATATCCTTTAGTATTATAAGACCTTTGGAAATTCATCTCCATGAGTTATCATGAGAAAGGTGATGGTGATGATTCTTCTTCTACTTCTACAACATTTCATGATGATATCATGGACATTATCTCTAAGACATATCAGGTTGGAATAACAATAGCCTCTCTTCATTCCAATGCTCTCCCTTTGAAAGATGAAGCATTAGTGGATGAAGAACCTCCTCTCAAAAAGGAACCTCCATGGGTAGATAATGGGCATAAACTAAAATATTCTATTAATAACATATTACATGAATCTTCTATGGCCCATCCAAGGAATCTCCCACATTTGATTGAGTGTTCAAGCATATTGGACATCACTAAGAAAGTGAAGACCATAGATGGCTCTCCTTTGGTTACATGTTCAAACCCTTTGAGCATCACTAAAGAGATAATCACCAATAATTCTCTTAACAACACTTTACTTTCCCTTCATTCCAATGCTCCCCTTTCAAAAGATAAAGTATTGATGGATGATGAAAGGTATCTCACTTTAAATCCTTTAGGGATGGATGTTGAGCTTAAACAAAGTAAAACCAATGTTAATTCAATCATCATTAATAGACTTATTCAACCTACTAAGGGGATAGTGGATAAGTGTGTTAATGTTCCTATACTCATTGTGCATGGGGCACCCAATGTGCTATTGGACAACTGAGAGGGGGAGGGGTGAATTAGTTGTCACAAAATTTAAACTTTTCTGCCTTTAATCCTTTTCACAACTTCTAATCAAATTAATGATATAAACATTAAAGTATGAATCAATAACATATGAGCAAAAACATAAACACAATTGACACTAAGATTTTTGATGTGGAAACCTAGTTAAGGGAAAAACCACAGTGGGGGTTAACCCACAAAGATTATACTTTGTTAAAAGTATTATAAAGGAGAATGCACATGCATTTAGGCTCATTGCCTAGAGCTCACTACTCAAAAGAAGCCTCACTACCTACAAAAGGCTCATTACCTACAGAAAAAGATTACAATAAATTTTAAACTGATGATTAGCATCTATCAATGCAGGGATTAAGTTCTAGTTAAGCACAAAATACTGACTTGATACACTTCATCTTCACTCTACCCTGTTTACGTTTTGCTAACATCCAAACCTTAGATCTCTACTATTTTTGCACTTATTCCATAGTCGCATCACACCCACACACAAATCATTCAAATCCATTAGCTATATATATCCGCATCCAGATCTTCAACCACTTTTCAGTTAGCTTCAAGAACACTTAGAACTTTATTAAAAATTTTGCCTAGTTAGCTAAATCCATGTACACTTGTAACGCAGACCAAAACTTGTACTCAGATCATTAATCAGGTTGGATTCTATCACTGATCATCACAACTTGTCCAACCAATAACTTCCATACATCCAGAACCATGATCAATTACAAGGTCAGCCTGTTCTTCTTATGCCTGTTTTGTCAAACTGTTAACCCTATAGTCAGATGCTAATAACTATTGAATCCTTAATCACCAAAGGCCAAAACTCTAGATTTAGATTATCTCGATAATGCTTATGACTCCCTCAGATCCATAGTAAACTTTGATCTACCCTCGGGGAGATCCGGACCAAGATACCGGACTCTGTCCCACACTCTATTCTTGACTTCCTGGACTTAGACAAATCTTCAATCTGATTTCTGGTATGGGTAAATTATGTAATGCAGCTGTGTGGTAGAGACTTGGTTTCCATCAATGATAATACTTATCATGCCTAGTAGTGTCTCTTGCCAACAATCTCCCCCTTTAGCATTTATGGCAACACTTAGTGAAAAAAGACTAAGTGTCGAAATAACTCCCCCTTTGCTTGTGCTCCATACTATTGTTCACACTACTTTTTGGTGCTCCCCCTTTGCTAGATTCCTCATTTTTCACTGCTCTTCACTCCCCCTTTGACATCAATGGCAAAGGGTGGGATCTGTAATCACTAATGATACAAAAATTCTATATATAAGGCTGCATATGTACAAATAGTCCATATGTTATATTTACATATATTTAAGGATATTTGCAAAAGTATTCTTTAATTGTAGAAATTTGGTGGCCCAACTTCTCTTCATACCATCCAAAATTTAAATGTGTCCACTCAGCAGAAATGCATATGCTTCTTCTTTCCTTAGATCTGAGGGATCACTTGCCCAAGCAGTACTTTGGGCCTCTGACAAAGTATTAAACATTGTTTCCAACTTAGGGGTAATCAGTCCCTGAAGCTCACCCATTATTTTCATAATGTTCTTATTTTCTTTGATAAGCTTCTTTATTTCATTTGTCAGGCTAATTTCTTGACATTCTTAGCTCACCAGAGATACTGTTAAAGGATCAAAACTTTGAGATAGGTCTAGCAGCTTTTTCTCCTGCTCCTTTATCTTTTTCTCAATATCCTCTACTATTTTGGGCCATGATATACAAAACTTATATACATCACCACCATCCTTAAGAGCATTTTCAATACTCTTTATACCAATATCGAGTGTTTTTCTATCATTATCTATAAGGCCTTTTAGTTCACTAAATGTCTTATCCAAAAATTATTTCTGAACTTTTGCTTCGGTTGACTTCTCAAAAGACTCAAAATGTGTACTTACTAAATTTCTTCAAATGTCTAGAGGGAGAGTTAGATGGATTCTTCTAGAAGGTTGGCATTATCTTCTCCAATATTCAAGTTGCAAGGTCTAGCAGCTCACTATCCTTAATGTAAGATTTCAACATTTTTTCTCTTGCCTTGGCTTGAGTGAAAGATGCTATCTTCATTACTTGAACCAGAGAGAGAGCATCTAGATTGATAGGTCCTTGAAACAGATCTGGTTCATCAAACTCAAGCATTTCTTTACTTAGGACACCTTTTACTACATCTACAGTGTCTCTTGCCATAAATCCTGAACCACCTTCCTTTCCTTGAGATTTGTCAATGCTGGTATCAGGACTAATTTGTTTAGATGCATTAACATTTGCACCATCTTCTTCTGTCTTGTCTTCCTTACCTACTTTTGTGCCATCTATAGGGGAATTCTTTCCTATGTCCTTACCATTTGTAATCTATTCAGAAGGATTTTGTGTAGCAACAATAATCTTAACACTATCTTCTTTTCTAGATTGGTTAGGAGTAGTTAAAGTATCTCCTGCATCAACAGTTTTATCCACCATCACTATATCTTCTTTGTTTATTTTCTCCTCTTCTAGAATAAAGGAGTAATCAACTTCAGTTTTTTGCTCATTGATGTTTTCCTTTTCAACATCCGGAATTGATGAATCAATTCCATCATTTGTCTCCTCATAGGTTTGCTCCAGAGGATCTAGAGTATTATCTTGGTAATCATTTTCTTTTCCAGTTTCTCCTTTTGAGGTTTCTAGTTTTGGAACTATAGGGTTACCTTCCTCATCTTGTTCCTTAGAGATAACATAATATTTATCTTTATCTAGGGCCTTCCTCAAAATTTCCTCTATTTCTTTTGCAATTTCCTCAGTTTCCCCAAGCATTAGTTTGTTCATCGTTACTTTGCTTCTGAAATCATCTTTTACTTTCTTGAGTATTTTATCTACTTCCTTTTGGGACATTACTGGACACAAAGTGGAGAGGACATATTCCTTGAGTTCTAGATCTTTAGCTGTGGCTGCTTCCTTCGTCATCTCCAGTGTTTTCCTTAAACTTTTAGGAAGTTCTTGTAAAATTTCTAGTAGAGCTCTATTGAATTTATTCAAGTATATGATGATGGCATCTTCCAAAATTTTCTTATTTGCTTGATCAAAATTATCATAATAAACTTTGATAGGCCTTAGATTTCCATGAATAGTAATTGTTTTTACAATTTCATCAACTATCATAGTGACCTTACCAATTTCTTGCTTTTTACTTACCTTTTTTCTTCCGAAAGTCTGGTACTCAGAAGCCTTTGAAGTCTTGGCTTTCTTGGATCTTATCGCTTAACTTCTTCATCTATCTCTGTCTCTTCATCATCTTTTGTGCTCACATACGTTCTTGCAGCCTTTGTTTTCTTTCTCTTACTTCCTTCACCGGATGGTCTGTCATCTAGTTTTGTAGGTTTAGGAGGAACAGAAGCAACATCAGAGCTTCTAGAAGTCCTTGAAGTGGAGGATGGTTCCATTGAATCATCTTCTTGTTTCTTTTCCTGCCTTTCCTTTTCATCTTTTTCAGTTCTTTCTCTTTTTTGCTTTACTACTTCCTTGGTTAGTCCAGTGCTCTCAGCATACTTTTCAACTTGCTTCTGCACTTTCCTTTTGGTTTCTGGCTGTCTGAGCTCCACATGCAATTTTAGACTTATCTCCTTGTATGTTCCAAACCTTTCCATAGATGTGTCTTTTGTTTTTCTCAGGAGATGTTGAGCATATATTTCCAAAACTTTCTCATCAACCTCATAGCCCATTGGCATAATCCATATGGTTCTAGGTTCCACTGCCTCCATTAGGCACTGATCAGTGTCAACCATAAAGCATATTTTATTCTCATATTCTCCACAATTGACCTAGAGATTCTCTCTCTTGCATGTATCATACTCTAAAAGATTTTGAAGTAACCCCAAATGGCTATCTTATGAGCTTGGGAATCACCAAGGCTGAGCAGATGATCTCTTATTTGCCATGCAACTGGCCTGTCATTTGTCCAATGCACTCCTTGAATTCCATGTACTTCATTCATCAAATAGAAGAACAAACATATAATCAAGGAACCGTAATTGAAGGTATTTTTATTCTCTTTCTTTATTTTGTTCAGATTCTTAATCAACTAATTTTGTAGCAGCTCACATAGGTCATAATCAGCATTTTCCTTCAACATTTGATAGGCTGCATATATTGCAGTTCTGGAGATAGAATTTTCCCTGCTAGAGTGGTAAATCTTATACCCAATCACCATGGAGGCAAATTTAACATCCGATTCTACAACATCATTGATGGTCATTGCCCTTTTGTTAAACTTTAAACTAATAGCATCGATCACTATCTAGTTTTTCATGTCTTTTAGCATGGGTAATCCACCAGTTGAATTTAACCCAGTTAAAATCTTGATAACATCCTTCAAAATCTTGTATGGTTTCAATAGCCATATGAACTCATGATGTATCCGGCTCAAGATATATCTAACCCATTCATTCTCATCAAATGTTAGAAAATCAATGACTTGTAGAAAATGTTTGCTTTCTAGGGCTTTGTATTCTGGTTTCAATTTATAGCTATCATCCCTTAGGTAGTTGTTAAACAAATCCAAGAGTTTCAGATTTCCAAATTCATCAATGTTACAGTGGATGTATACCCTAATATCCTCAACATGTAATACACCATATGGAACTCTAGAAAATGCATCTAATAGTTCAACTTCAACTGGCTTGAATGGATGCTTCTTAAATGTTGGTTGAGGCCTTTCAGTTACATCAACACTTAGAGGTGTAGCCATCTCAATAGATTTTAGATTCAAAGATTTATAGAGAAGTACCCTTTTCTTCTGTGGGGTTAGGGTTGATCAATTTCTAGTTGAATTTGCTCTTCGTGCTTCAGTCTCTGGATTTGCAACTTAGAAGCTCTTCTTCTTGTTTCCTTCAAATGCAAAGTGATTCAAATGCATGACCAAGTGACCTTTTATCCTCTGCAAAACCTAATTTGGCATTGTAATAAATGCGTTGCCCTAACTTCATCCAGTTACTCTATTTCTTGAACAGTTCTTCATGAATCACTCTACAAATTTCCATATCAACATCTTTTCTTCCAGAAATCCTTCCAAAGTTTTTGAAATAATTGAAAATATCTTCTCTCATTGTGCCATATCCAGGCATCCACTTACTGGCTGGGGAAAGTTAATATTCAATGCATTTGCCCCTGAGCCAGAGCTCCTAATTCAATTCTCAGAGGAGTTATCAGCACCAGATTTTGGTGCGGACTCATTACTATTGTTCACAATTGTTTTTTTGACCCATGTCTTACTCATTTAATTCTGGATCTCATTCACATCGATTTTTCTTTTTCCTTTGTCTTATCTTTGCTCATCTGATTTTCTGTCTACTGGACCCCTTCTTTCATTAATCCTACTTCTGCAGAATCTTGCAATATGACTAGATTTATTTCAATTAAAGCACACAACATTTCTCTACTTATATAATTGATTCCCTCTTGATCTGCATGGATTAGCCATATCTCCAAATCCATTGCAAGCAAAATAGTAGCCATTGAAAGAATTGCCATTTCCTCTATTGTTAGAGTTATTTATTATCATACTTCTACATTCATTTGATTTATGACCATACCTTTTACACTTGAAGAATTGTCTGAAGAAGGATGGACTATTTTGATTTTCTCTGCTTCTGCACTGAGTAGCTTTATGACCAAACTTATTGCAATTGAAACAATTTCCATTGAATGATAGATATCTTTAAGCATTAGGCTATCATACCAGAGGTCTTCTTTGTCTGTTTCTCCCATTCCTTGGTTAAAAATTTCTTTCTCTAGATCTGGAGCTTTCACCTTTTTCATATCCAAGACCATTCTTGTCATTAGCCTTTTTCTATCCTTCAAGCAGTGCTTCAAGTTTAGTTGAGCTTATTTTGAACTTCTCCTTATATTCATTTGCAACTTCTAGGTCATGTCTGAGAATGACAATTTGCCTCTCAAGTTCCTCCTCATTGTATTTGCATTTTTGCAAATCAAATTTGAGATGACCAATTATTTTGTGTATTTTGCAGCATTCGTTAGTTCTTTCCTTCAAAGTTTGACTCAATTCTTCTTTAGTCTTCTTCCTTTGCTCAATTTCTTTGGTTAGCCTCATTAGCCTGGATTCCATCTTAAGTTTTTGAAGAGAGAGATCTTTTGACAACTTCTCACATTCCTTTGTCTTTTCTTCCAAAGCTTCATTCATGCCATTTTCTTCAGTTAAACTGGATAACTGTAGAAGTAGCTCCTTTCTCATTCCCATAGACTTCTTTAATTTATCTTTTAACATTTCAATGGTATCATCAACATCTTTAAGCTCATCTTTTAGATTACTTATTTCTTCTTTGGACTGATTAAGATCTTCTAGAGCCAACTAAAGTTGATCTTTGAGTGAACCCATTGAAGACTCCTTCCAAGATTTTTCCTCAAGATGTTAGGCTTCTTTCAAGGAACTTGGCTCTGACATCAATTGTTGGACAACTAAGAGGGGGGGAATCAGTTGTCACACAATTTAAACTTTTCTACCTTTAATCTTTTTAACAACTTATAATCAAATTAATGATATAAACATTAAAGCATGAATCAATAACATATGAGCAAAAACATAAACACACTTGACACCAAGATTTTTGATGTGGAAACTTGGTTAAGGTAAAAACCATGGTGGGGGTTAACCCACAAAGATTATACTTTGTTAAAAGTATTACAAAGGAGAATGCACATGCATTCAGGCTCACTGCTCAAAAGAAGGCTCACTGCCTACAAAAGGATCACTGCCTACAGAAAAAGATTACAATGAATTTTGAACTGATAATTAGCATCTATTAATGCAGGGATTCAGTTCCGGTTAAGCACAAAATACTGACTTGATATACTTCATCTCCACTCTGCCCTTTTTACTGTTCTGCTAACATCTCATCCTTAGATCTCTGCCCTTTTCACACTTATTCCATAGTGGCAATACACCCACACACAAATAATTCAAATCCATTAGCTATATATATCTGCATCCAGATCTTCAATCACTTTTCAGTCGCCTTCAAGAACACTTAGAACTTTATTAAAAATTGTGCTTAGTTGGCGAAATCCATGTACACTTGTAACGCAGACCAAAACTTGTACTCACAAATCATTAATCAAGTTAGCTACTATCACTGATCATCACAACTTGTCCAACCAACAACTTCAATACATCCGAAACCAAGATGAATTGCAAGGTCAGCCTGTTCTTCTTATGCCTACTCTGTCAAACTATTAACTTGATACTCAGATGCTAATAACTAATGAATCCTTCATCATCGGAGGCCAAAACTCTTGATTTAGATTATCCTAACAATGCTTATGACTCCCTTAGATCCACAGTAAATTTTGATCTACCCTTGGGGAGATCCGGACCAAGATATCAAACCTTGTCACACACTTTGTTCTTGACTTACTGGACTTAGACAAATTTTCAATCTAATTTCTGGTATGGGCAAATTATGCAATGCAAATGTGTAGTAGAGACTTGGTTTCCATCAATGACAACACTTATCATGCCTAACAGTGTCTCTTGGCAACATGTGCCTCCTCACTTCAAATTGGTGATTATGGTTCAAGTTTCTCCAACACCACCTAGACCCCTAGGTTACATTCTTAATATTTCAAAACAAATTACTCAAGGAAATCAAGGTGTTCAATATGTGTCGCAGTATCACATGATTGCTCACACATATAACACCTGTAACAACAAGCAAAGTAAGTGAGCACCACATTGTTAGTATGCATAGGACAACTAAGGGGGGGTGAATTAGTTGTATATTAAAACATTAAGCCCTCAATTCTATTTCAAACTCTTATCATGCATTAGCAGAATGTAAGTATATGAAGCAACAATGCAAACACATCCAAACACATAAAAACACCAGATTTATTAGGAAAACCAAAGAAGAGAAAAACCATGGTGAGGATTAGCTCACATATATATATATATATATATATATATATATATATATATATATATATATATATATGAATATAATTACTGAATGCAAGTAGGCTCACTACCAAGGGCTTGTTACCCAGAAGAAAGGCTCACTGCCAGAGGGACTCATTGTCTAAAAGAGAGAAGAATAGAAGAGGACTGTTATACAGAGATTCACTATCTCAAAGCAATAAGAGATATCCACCACTGCAACATTATGCCATCTATAACCTTTAGCTCACTGCCTCTAGCAACTTCAAGCAAACTAAAATGTAGACACCTTCTGCTCACTACATCCAGAAGTCATAATCATTTAAGCTCGCACTTAATTCACCACCCTTGATTCATAATCGCATCATCTTCTCTACTTTTCTTCACTCAAACTTCATCTTGTATTTATACCATCCACGACCTAAAATAATCTCAATTAGGTCAGCCTTAATGAAACGAGTGCACATCAAACATGCAACAACAAAATAGGTTGGCACCAAACACTTCTGCGGTGGAAGGAAGTGAATGTGGACCATGCCAAGGGTTAACTAGGACCCAAATTTGTATAACTATGCTGCTCATCACATCCACAATCCATGAGGTACCTCTACAAATAGCGCTAGCAAGCCAGGTTGACCAAACTTGAACTAGTATTGCAAGCAACCAAATACATGCCTCTCCAAGTCAAAAAATAGCATGCGGACCAAGAAGAAATATTCCACAACTTCCACACATCTTTCCATAATATTCTAACATCATCAGAATATTCTACAATACTTCTGCAACCACCTGAAACAAAGAATGTCTTCATTCTGCCTATTAGGATGCACTACCACTGAACACCACTTGACACAATAATTAGACTTGTGGAGCAACCCAACACTAGAGACTTCAAGGAAAGGTAGATACATACAATGTATGCATGTTCCTAGAACCACAAGACAAGAAACCTTAATGCGGATTAATGTAGAGCAATCTCATTTCTCCCAAACAACCTTCTTCACAGTCAAACACTCTGCCAAACATATCTTCCACTACTGCACGATCCAGAACCTAAGATTCTGGATATAACACCTTTGAACACCTCTGTTCATCACTTCCAAACCACATAGGCATATCTTAAACCACGAGGAAATGTGGAGAATAACATTGAACATACCTTTGTCACATTGCACACCTTTTTATTTAACTTTTCTCAAAAGCACTTAGAAACCAGGTGAACCATCTGCTGGAGGTTAAAATCAACGACAACACCAGTAAGCTTCCAACACACATGTGCCTATTTCTCTTCCATCTTCTCAACATATGCTGTAGGAGTCAAGGACAACACTGAGGAGGGGGGGTGAATCAGTGTTGCATAAATTCTTAACTTTTTGCAAATGTTATCTTACAAGACAAATAGAAAGGAAGACATTAATGATTTGTTGAGCTCATTTGCACAAGACTGATAGTAAAATATGTGAACCAAAAACTTATAAGCAAAACACAAATATGCACACATAGAGACAAATTATGACACATAAATTTTTGGAGTGGAAAACCCTCTCGGGGTAGAAAAACCACTCAAAGTTGCCTCACTGGCTTATTCAAAACCTCACTGGTTACATGAAGGTCTCACTAACCAAAGAAGCTTCACTAGCTTTAAAACATGCCTCACTGGCACATATAGAGGTCTCACTCACCACAAGCCTCACTGGCATAGGAAGGTCTCACTAACCAATTCAATTGTCCTCATCAAAATAATGTGCAAGATATGATTACTTCTCAATCTAATTTGCACCATTCATGACTTGTCAACTCCGAGCACACTCAAATCAATCAGCATACTAGTCTCATTATCTCTATTCAATCAATTCACAATTCATTCAACACCCAATTATTTCTGCATAACAATTCACCTGTCAATTGCATATTGTCTTTGTGATTCAATCTAAAATTTGTTGCACAAGGAGATCTTCATCACAACATTTTTAATCCTTACGCAAAATTTCATTCAAATCATCACACTCTGTATCTGCAAAAACATAATCTCATACATACAACAATCATCAGTAATATATTCTCAAAGATGTCTTCAATGCACTTTGATCCATCCATCTATATTTTTCAATGTACCTGTAAAACAATTATATATAAATTGAATGTCCTTTCATCTTCAAAACAAACTTTCATTTTCCTCTTTTCAAAACCTTTCATCTTCCAAAATAAATAGCTCCACTTGCAAAAATTCATCTTCAATAAAATTAATTACAATTTTTTTATCTACAAAAACCCTTCATTTTCCTTTGCATTGCAAATATTTGTTCATCTTCTGTGTAAAAGAAAATAAATGATGTCCACCATAAAAATGTCTTCATTTTTCTTCATACCCATTCAATTCCCTGTAGGAATCTCTATTCTTAAAAAAATGTCTTCAAAAATAAAATCTTTTTCAATATTCTTCAAAACACAAAACCCTTCAACTTCTTCCCACAAAAAAACAACTCTTCATTTTTGCAAAAAAAACCATCTCCAAATTTGCTAATCTTCATCTGCAAGAAAGACCCTTCATAAAAGACTTCAATAATAATAATATTCTTTTTCTACAAACAAAAACAATCTTCAATAAATATTAATTCAACTACCTTGTCAAAAATTAAAACCATTTTCCTCCTTGGTTCTATTGCATAAAAAAACTTTTACATTCATTTCCTTAATATATGCTCCTCAAAAAAATATTTCATATTCTATCTTTAAAAAAATTTCTTTCTTAGTCTTCTTTGTCACTAAGGAATCAAGGATAGAAATAAAATCTTAAAAAAAAATGCATTTAAAATCTCATGAAGATTTGCCTCTTAACCATACCAATAATAGCCTTTAAAAAAGGCACATTCACTGCTGTTACAAATCATTGACATCCCCGAGCCCGTCAAAGAGGATGCGCAATATGGGAGGTCTAAATTTAAATTTGAGCTGTTGATCAACCTTCTTACTTTTAAACTCCACCATTGATTTACATTTGCCGCCTGATGAATTAGGATGAAGACTGAAACAAAAGGTTAGTCATGTCAAATGAGTTTTATAACCCTTAGTTGTGACTTAAGTCACTTACAACCTGCACTAAACGATCACCAATAAAATAGATAAAAAGTGCTTAATGGGTTAGTCAAGATAACTTACGGTTATAATGAAACATGTCATAGAGTTTCCTTCTTTAAATATGAAAAAACATTAAACCCTAAACATAATATTGCTCCATTAGATATAGTCTAACTCTAACTGATCACTATTGAAGTAAGAAGAAGATTTCATTGAAGTTTGCCTCAAGACATCTTAGAAAATCACTTGTAAGGAACAATTAAACCAATCCACTAAAACTCTCAATTCAAAGGCTTCATCCACTAAAACTCTCAATTCAAAGGCTACATGACTGTTCTTTATAACACCACAAACATCTACTTAGTGAAGAAATCTTGAAAGAAGCCCATGACATGAAACAACACTTTCTTGTGCCACCAAAAATGAATATCATGAAGAATGAGTGAAGCATCATCTTATACATTAACAAACCAACTGACATACCATAATAACTCATGGCATCTTGAAGCATGAAGCACCACTCAATCATGAAGAACAACTCAACATGTCAACACTCTTCAACTCAAATATGAATCATCATCACAAAGAAACTCTTGGACAAGAATGATATCTTGAACTCCTGAAATGAACATCTGACATGAAGACCATACCAACATCCATGACAACCTGAAAGACACCTCAACACAACTGAGGTCCTTGTATGAAGTAGCTCTTGATTATTATTACTAATAGGTTAAGACTTGGACATTTCTAAACCATCTTCTTTAAGTGATGCCTCCTGTTGGAGTATGAAGAAAGTAACTCCAATACAAAAAAGTTAGAATCAATATCAAGGATCAAACAAGTCCTATCAAAAACAAGATACCAGACATCAAGAACATCATGCAACAATAACATCCAAATTTGTGATATCATCTTGCCAAACTCCTAATGATGAAATATCTAAAACAAACTCCTGATCATTATTTCAAATATCAATACCATGAGAATTAGGGAACCAAGTAAATAACCTCATCACACTTTATCAATCAACCTTGCATCATGAACAAAAATAGCAATGGCAAACTATACTACACCTTTTTGACATCAATGACAATTAGTCACCATAAATCTCCCCCTTTGTCATTGATGGCAAAACTACCTGATGCAATTTTTTTTCTCCCCCTTTTTGACATCTAATGACAAAGACACAAATCTATTTGCTCCCCCTATGTTGAAGTACACAAACAAGTCACTACTCATAAATATCACTGGTAATCACTGACATGAATAACCAACACTGACTACTATCCTGACAGAATGAAACATGTATGTCAACCTCAACATAATATCACTTCTTGACACAATACCAACTAGTATTACCATTATCAGCTGATTCAAGACCTTTACTTGTCTCTAATTAACTGATGAACAAGGCACCACCATCAATTTTACAAGCATCTCTAGATGTCATAGCTTGAAGCACATACCTAATACCACTTCAAAACTAGAATCACACAATTTGAACATACCTCCCTGAAACATATTAATGATGAGAACCATCAAAGAAACATGTCAGATTATCACATCAAGAACACTTCCATATAAGCATGACTTGACACCATCTCCTTTTGAAACTTCTTGGGGATAAATGATAGGACAAGAACAACTCCCCCTCACATCATTCTATCTATTATTCAACTGATGATGTGACTTGTGCTAGATGCACAAGTTTAGGATTTGCCTTCTCATGACTTTGTTTCTGCTTCCACACTTTTATAGGTTCTTTCTTTCTCCAAACCTTTATACCTTCTTTTCTTTTAAACTTTTTCAAATCATGTAATGCTTTCCTGCAACTGTGTGCTTTATGACCAAGAGAATTGCAATTATAACAAATTATGTTGTAATCATAATCAAATGAATGATAATACCTTTTTGACATCCTTTGAGAATTTATGATATGCTTCCATGCAGGATCATACCCTTTATTCTTTTTACAATTTCTTTGTATGTGTCCAATATTATTGCACTTGTAACAAACAATATCAGTATTCCTTCTACAATCAATTGCTTTATGTCCAAAATGATTACAAGTATAACAATAACCATTAAATGAATAGTTATACCTGTACATGTGTGCTTGTCTTATAGGAGTAGGATTTCTGAAATTCCTTCTTTGATTGTACACAAATTCATCTCTGGTATTTATTTAAGCTTTTGACTTCTTTTTGTCTTTAGGAGCACTAGCATGAAGATCAATTTTCTTTCTGGGAGTTTCTCTAGCTTTTGAACACTCTCCTTCAAATCCTAAACCAGTAGTGTCTCTATGTTGTTTTTGTTTACCAAGAATCTCATGTAGGTTGCTTGTGCTTTCTTCAAACTCCTTATACTTCTTAGATAAAGCCTTGAGACCATCACACTCTTTTCTCATATTGATAATATCATGTTCTAATTTTAGATTCTCAATCCTTCTAACTTCAAGGTCAGATTTTGAAACATCTGCTATCCTCTTAGCTTCCTCAACCTCTATCTTCAGATTGATAATCAAATTGTTTGAGTTATCAGTTTGTGTCCTTAAATTTGCAATCTGAATACTTGCCTCTTCAAGATCAGAGAATGCTTTGTCTTTGAAGTCTCTTTCTTGTTGTAGTTTCAACATTAATTTCTGATTCTCTTTCTTATAATTCTTGAGTTCACTTAGAGCATATATGAGCTCTCCTTCCATATCAATCTCACAATCTTGTTCATCATATTCCTGATTATTATCACTTATGATGTTAGCTTCTTCTGAAAGAGATTGGACCTCAACATTTTCATGTGAATGTCTTCTATCATTGTTATTCTTTTGAGATAACAAGTTGTCCTCTTCTTTATCATTACCTTGATAAATTCTTTTCAATTCTCTCCATATATCCTGACCTATAACACAATGCATGACTTTACAAGAAACATCATTAGATAGAGCAGACAATATTACCTTCTTTGCAATATGATTACATTTAATAGCTTCTTTGTTATTTACAGTAACACAATATTTGTTCTCAAATGACATCAAAACACCATATCCTAAAGAGGATAAATAAATTTGCATTCTAACATACCAAACTGAAAAATCTAAACCATTAAAAAGAGGAACTCCAAAAAACTCTTTCACTGATTCAACTTGTGAAGCATATTTATCAACTGACATTATATCAACATCTAGATTTGATATAGACTACACCTTTTGATCATAATGAGACTTGACATTTCTCATGTTCTTATTTCTTTTGCACTTACCCATTGAACTCCACACATAGGATCTACCCAAGCTAATTAAGCTTCAAAAGGGAACCTAGCTCTAATACCAATTGTAGGAGTCAAGGACAACACTGAGAGGGGGGGTGAATCAGTGTTGTGTAAATTCTTAACTTTTTGCAAATTTTATCTTACAAGACAAATAAAAAGGAAGACATTAATGATTTGTTGAGCTCATATGCACGAGACTGATAGTAAAAGATGTGAACCAAAAAACTTATAAGCAAAAAACAAATATGCACACATAGAGACAAATTATGACACATAAATTTCTAGAGTGGAAAACCCTCTCGGGGTAGAAAAACCACTCAAAGTTGCCTCACTACCTTATTCAAAACCTCACTGGTTACATGAAGCTCTCACTGACCAAAGAAGCTTCACTAGCTTTACAAGATGCCTCACTGGCACATATAGAGGTCTCACTCACCACAAGCCTCACTGGCATAGGAAGGTCTCACTGACCAATTCAATTGTCCTCATCAAAATAATGTGCAAGATATGATTTCTTCTCAATCTGATTTGCACCATTCATGACCTGTCATCTCTGAGCACACTCAGATCAAAGAGCATACTAGTCTCATTATCTCTGTTCAATCAAGTCACAATTCATTGACCACCTGATTATTTCTACATAACAATTCACCTGTTAATTGCATATTGTCTTTGTGATTCAATCTAAAATATGTTGCACAAGGAGATCTTCATCACAACATTTTTGATCCTTACACAAAATTTCATACAAATCATCACACTCTGTATCTGCAAAAACATAATCTCATACATACAACAATCATCTATAATATATTCTCAAAGATGTCTTCAATGCACTTTGATCCATCCATCTATATTTTTCAATGTACCTGTAAAACAATTATATATAAATTGAATGTCCTTTCATCTTCAGAACAAACTTTCATTTTCCTCTTTTCAAAACCTTTCATCTTCCAAAATAAATAGCTCCACCTGCAAAAATTCATCTTCAATAAAATTAATTACAATTTTTTTATCTACAAAAACCCTTCATTTTCCTTTGCATTACAAATATTTGTTCATCTTCTGTGTAAAAGAAAATAAATGATGTCCACCATAAAAATGTCTTCATTTTTCTTCATACCCATTCAATTCACTGTAGGAATCTCTATTCTTAAAAAAATGTCTTCAAAAATAAAATCTTTTTCAATATTCTTCAAAACACAAAACCCTTCAACTTCTTCCCACAAAAAAACAACTCTTCATTTCTACAAAAAAAACCATCTCCAAATTTGCTAATCTTCATCTGCAAGAAAGACCCTTCATAAAAGACTACAATAATAATAATATTCTTTTTCTACAAACAAAAAACAATCTTCAATAAATATTAATTCAATTGCCTTGTCAAAAATTAAAACCATTTTTCTCCTCGGTTCCATTGCATAAATTTTTTTTTGCATTCATTTCCTTAATATCTGCTCCTCAAAGAAATCTTTCATATTCTATCTTTAAAAAACTTTCTTTCTTAGTCTTCTTTGTCACTAAGGAATCAAGGATAGAAATAAAATCTTCAAAAAAAATGCCTTAAAAATTTCATGAAGATTTACCTCTTAACCATACCAATAATAGCCTTTAAAAAAGGCACATTCACTGCTATTACAAAGCATTGATGTCCCCGAGCCCATCAAAGAGGATGCACAATATGGGAGGTCTAAATTTAAATTTGAGCCGTTGATTGACCTTCTTACTTTTAAACTCCACCATTGATTTACATTTGCTGCCTGATGAATTAGGATGAAGACCAAAACAAAAGGTTATTTATGTCAATGGGGCCAGTCAAACAATGAGTTTTATAACCCTTAGTTGTGACTTAAGTCACTTACAACCTGCACTAACCGGTCACCAATAAAAAAGATAAAATGTGCTTAACAGGTTAGTCATGATAGCTTAGGGTTATATAATGAAACATGTCATAGAGTTTCCTTCTTTAAATATGAAAAAACATTAAACAGTAAACATAATATTGCTCCATTAGATATAGTCTAACTCTAACTAATCACTATTGAAGTAAGAAGAAGATTTCATTAAAGTTTGCCTTAAGACATCTTAGAAAATCACTTGTAAGGAACAATTAAACCAATCCACTAAAACTCTCAATAAAAAGGCTTCATCCACTAAAACTCTCAATTCAAAGGCTCCATGTCTGATCTTTATAACACCATAGACATCTACTTAGTGAAGAAATCTTGAAAGAAGCTCATAATGATAAGGAGTATCAAACCCAATAACCTTTGATAAAGAGTATCAATACCCATGACATGAAACAACACTTTCTTGTGCCACCAAAAATGAATATCATAAAGAATGAGGGAAGCATCATCTTATACATTAACAAACCAACTGACTTACCATAATAACTCATGGCATCTTGAAGCATGAAGCACAACTCAATCATGAAGAACAACTCAACATGTTAACAGTCTTCAACTCAAATATGAATCATCATCACAAAGAAACTCTTGAACAAGAATGATATCTTGATCTCCTGAAATGAACATCTGACATGAAGACCATACCAACATCCATGGCAACCTGAAAGGCACCTCAACACAACTGAGATCCTTGTATGAAGCAGCTCTTGATTATTATTACTGACAAAATAAGACTTGGACATTTCTAAACCATCTTCTTTAAGTGATGCCTCTTGTTGGAGTATGTAGAAAGTGTCATGCCCACATTTTCCTTGTGGTCACAACACACTTCACACGTGTCATAGCCACATCTGTTATGTGGTTATGACACGAGATATGAAAAAATTTTCTCACACTGTCCTACAAACCCCCTTGCATGCGTACGCATGCTCGGCGGTGTTCTCTCATGGCGAAAATACTACAGCTTTCGGTGGGATATAAGTACAATTGCGTGCAACCAGACTCAAGCAGACAAACAAGAGGATCTCTACGACGCCGCTAACGTCATTGCAAGAGTGAGATTACCAAAATTCCTAAATCTAAACTTCGGCAATTTCTGGCAGCGTAACGCCTTACGGTGTTAGTGGGAACTACGCAGCACTCATTTACGCACGTGGTTCGCTGATAGATTAACAACTTCCCACGACGCCTTGTTCCGACTAAATTGACTAGTGATCTCCCTATTTAGTCAATTTTCAGCAAGGCACGGTTGTCTGTCTCCTCTCTTGTTTCCTGAAACATACTCCTCCTACGACTTAGCATTCTCAACAAGGCGGTTTGTTTGCTCTCTCTTCCCTTTTCTCTGGGTCTTAATTTTGATTGTATTTTTATCGTGCTCACCTTAACTATTTCTGTGATAATTTAGTTTGTTTATATTTCGGTCTCTCTCTCTTTCATTTTCCTTTCTTCATATTGGGCATCAATCAGGGTTATCACTGTTTCTATTGTTAATATTAAACCTAACATCTGGATGATCCAGGTCACATAGGCTGGTTTACTACTTCGCTGGACTCGGTCTCCTAGTCTTCTCTGATCTAGGTTTCTTCTCTTGTATATCTTACTTAGCAAATTTTAGCGGAAGGGTCCATCAACTTAGTTCTCTTATCCCATGTGGGAAATGTCGCGCATTTTCTCCTCTGTGTTTTCCAATGTTAGTTTTTCTTCTTTTGACTCTTACAGGTTTACTTATGAGGACGTTTACTACAGTTGAGATTAAAATGGTCTCACATGAAATCCCTGTGATGTCTCCTTAAGTTTATTTCCAGTGTTCTTTTAAGCAAGGTGACGTGTAATTTTTCCTCTTCATTTTCCGGCTGATTGAAATTACGTTGATAATTGAAACTTCCGAGAAACTCTTTTCGGAGTATTACGAGATATTCCTTTACGCTCTCTTTACATTATAATTTTATTTTCTCTTGTTTATAATTACTGTTGTTATTATTACTAATAATGACTATTACTACTCTGATTGTGACTCGTATAACATTGTAAATAGATGTAGGAGGCTCTCCACTTTATAAAACCCTGATCATGGAAACATAACTTCTTTGGTTGTTGTGTTCAACACTTAATAAAAAAAAACTACTGTGAAAATCTATTTTTTTATTTTATTTTTGTATATCCATGTGTCACATTTTATCAAGATTTTAAACGAGGGTCCAATAAAATGGCTCATAAAACTATTTCAAAAAAATAGATATATATATATATATATATTAATGTATATATAGTTTACAAAAATGATCTTTTAACTTTGTTTAACAAACTCCTCGTCATCCCTTATATATATATATATATTTATACATATATATATATAGATATATTAATTCTTTCATTATATATATTGCTATATATATAGACATATATAGTATCTATATATGTCTATATATATGGCATTTATAATGTGTTTCCTTTTAAAAGAGATCAACTCATATGTTAGGGCCAAAATGCCCTAACATTTTTTTTGTTTTTAGACACAGCCAGCGGCGGATATGGGCGGCGGTGGCCGCAGTGGCAGAGGAGACAGTCGGCCGCGCAGAGTGATGGCCTGTGTAGGCCGCGGAGTTATAAGGGAAGGGGGATGTGGGGAGGGGCGGAGCCCCACCCACATCCCATGATGTGGGGTGTGGGTGGGGCTCCGCCCCTCCCCACACCTCTTAACAAACAAAAAGGGGACTGCGGTGGGGATTTCTCCCCACCGCCCAATATGAAGCTGCGGCTGTGTTTTTACACAGCGAGTCCACAATTTTTGCATATCGACTGTCATTCGAATGTAATCCGAATTTAATATTAATCAATGCTAATTAATTAAATATATATATATATATATATATTTATTTATATATATATTACTCAGTTTCAAATTGTCTTTTTATTTTCTCAATCCAACTATTTTTTCAGTATCTCTAATTTTGTCAAAATGATAAGTAAATAACAACTGTTATATATATATATATATATATTTATTTTTTTTCATAATTTTCTCAAATTTCAACCTGTTATAATGATAATTAAATAACGATTATATATATATATGTATATATATATATATATATATTTATATATATATCTATATATTCCAGTTTCACTTATTCGGTAGAAATGGTAAATATATAACAACTTATTATATATTTATATATATATATATATATACTTATAAATATATATATATATATATATATTTTAAATATAGCGATATATATTCCATTTTCATAAAACATTTAAGTTTCTTAAATTAACGAACAGAAATATATACATGCTAGATTTCCTCTAATCTTTTCAAATTAACTGAAACCACTATATATGAAGAATAAACTTAAACATTTAAAATTGTTTTTTTTTTTCATTAGAATAATGAACCATAAAACTAACATTTCAACTAGTTAAGCAATTCCAAACTTTCAATTACGTAAACAAACTCAGATTAGATTGCAAATAAGAGATGAACTCTTCCTTTCATTAACATATTAAACACTATTTTAAAAAGGTTTCCAAAACAACATAACTTGAAAACCACATTCATATTCCAGAAAAGATAGCTCTTCTACTACATAAAGCAAGAGATAATTTTAAACCCTGGATACAAACAACTAACTTCCCAGATATGAACTTTCTTCACCCAAACAGTATACAACTGATAACTTGAGACAACCAAGTAGAAGTCCATTAATAACAAGATCAGGGAGGTGATTTCCTTCACCCACAGGGTAACAATAAATTACAGCAATAACAAGAGAGGTGCTCTCTCTTCAACTGTTAAGAAATGAACCAGGCCTAATTCTCATGACAAGAAGAATAACTGTTTCTTCACAAATATAACTTCTCCCAAGCCAACCAGAAGCTCCAAGGGAAAACCTACATATCAAAGACAAACAAAGAAGAAAACACCACTCATCTAGCTCTCCTCCCTTCCGTAGACCCGCAAGTGGGTCACCCCCGAGCTAGGGAGACCATACTCACACTTGGGTAACTCATACACTCCACTTCACAATAGTAACAACAACAATCCCAAAACACACAAACACCCGTGGGTCATTTACACAACACGGAAACTCAACTACAGTGAGTTTCATAAGGGGCAGGAGAGTGGACACACTCGACTCCAGAGTGTCACCCTGACAGATAAGTTAACCAATACAATTTCTCTTGGTCTCAAACCAAGTTTGATCACAAATTTGTAAGAAATATGTATATGACTCTCAAGTCAAAGATACAGACACAGATACATGCCCTCAAGGCTTTCAACATCCCAAAAGATGGAAACAGGTATGCACCCGAGGAGGATCTCTCCTCCCCTACCCCAAACTTGATGAGCATTTCTCCCAAGTGGGAGAAGCTCTGTCAAACAACCCGACAACAAACCCCACAGAAAACAAATCTAAACACAAATTCACACACTTTACATACACATTCAGCTATACGAAACAAAGGTAGAATTCAAACCAACCTTACAAAGCCTTCCTGGAATGAAGCTGTTGCAGAGCCCACAGAGTTCTCTTCCAACCTTAGCCACCAACTCCCTCTCCCTTCTCTCTCCTGCAAGCTAACCTTTCTATTTTTGGTAAGGCAAAAAATGAAAGTTTCCCCAAAATTCAACTCCCTCCCTCCCCTCTCAAAATTGGAAACAAATAACCCCATTTCTTTTCAGTTTCGAGGAATGGGGAGGTGACACTTGTCACCTCCTCACTCTTCCCCAAAACCACTATTCTGTCCTGGTGGCTTATGTCACTCACCCATCCCTAGAGTACTCCTTATCCCTTTCCTCCTGTCATTTCTCTTTCGCATGGGAGAAATAAAAGGAGTTAATGGGGAAGAAGACAGATGACCCATGCCCCTTCTTCCCTTCTTCACATGGGTGTCCCCACAGCACATGGGGGAATCTCACTATGGAAGGGGTGACTTTAAGTCAATCCTTCAATAATGGATGGCATCTCTTACCTTGGGGAATGTAGAGGGGATGGGTTGGGTGTTGGTACAACCCATCATGTCCCCTCCTACCTCCAATTTTCGCCACTTAACTTCAGGGGGAAGTTAAGATGACTAGATGGAGGTTACTCAAGGGTTACCCATGCCAAATGGGCCCCTGGACCCATGGGGTATAACCCAGGGTCAACTTTAACCCATACAAGACACCCCTGGTCAAGGTAAAGCACAAGAAAAGGCCTCATAAATTTAAATTAAATAAGGAAATTCAATTTCAATCCTTTTTACAACACAAATTATAAAATAATGTTACATGAGGGTAACTTAACCCACTAGACCATACGAAAGACCACATTACATCATTACATCAAACACAAAGAGATCTTGGTTCCTCGTGGAACCAGATCGGCTTAACAGGGAATAACAAATAACAAGGTGCGGAATGATCTCCGAATTCTGTGGTTCGATTAGTAATTCCTGCACACTAAATTACAAGATCAGTAACCACATAAAATCATCATAGCCGAAGCAACTTGAAAAACATGCATTATCATGACATAGTACTAATTAACATAAATGAAATCATATTACAATTTTCCATCATCACCTAATTAATGTTTTTCTGAAATGTAAACTTATCCAAACATCACCCAATTAGTTTTTCCGAAATCATAATAAAGTTTAATAGTTTAACAATTCCGGGAACTGCTATCCCACAAATATAAAAAGTAACAAGAACAGTACTGTAAATAGTCATAACAACAGAAGTAAAAAGGGTGGTCCTCACATCCTCTCCCCCTAAGACGGTACTTCCTCCTGGAAGTCATCAAAAAGGTGAGGATAAAGGGTCTTCAGTCTCTCTGCATCTTCCCATGTTGCAGTGACTTCGTCGTATAGGTCCCACTGGACTCTAACCTGGTCCAGCTCTCGACCTCGAAGGGCCAGCGTTCGACGAGCCAATATGCAAATTGGCTCCAACGCCAGTTGTCCGTCTGCCTCTACCTGAAGAGCACTCCAATCCAACACGTGAGATAAGTCAGAAATATATTGACGTAAAACTGATACATGAAATACATCGTGGATACGTGACAGGCTAGGTGGCAAGGCTAGACGATAGGCTACTGGTCCTATCCGCTCCAAGATTTCGAAAGGTCCTACAAATCGAGGTGTGAGCTTAGAGCCTTTTCCGTAACGGATTGGACTCTTGTGTGGCCGCACTCTCAAAAATACTCTTTCCCCCACAGAGAAGCTTCGGTCGGTCCTCTTAGCATCGGCATACTTTTTCTGCCTGTCCTGTGCTTCCTGGAGCCTTTGTCTAATCTGTTTGACTTGCAGTTCCATATTCTGAACTATCTCTGGACCAATGACTATTCTGTCCTCTATCTGATCCCAACTCATAGGTGTTCTGCATGGTCTGCCATATAACGCCTGGAAAGGAGGCATACCCAACGAGCTGTGATGCCCATTATTGTAGGCAAACTCAACTAGATATAGGTACTCCTCCCATCTAGACTGATGGTCCATCACATACATGCGAAGCATGTCTTCTAACACCTGGTTAACTCTCTCTGTCTGTCCATCAGTTTTCGGATGATATGCTGAACTGAAGTTGAGCTGTGTGCCCAACGCCTGATGTAAGGCTTTGCAGAATGATGAAGTGAATACGGAGTCTCTGTCAGATATAATGCGGTGAGGTACCCCATGAAGTCTAACAATCTGATCAAGAAACACCTTTGCCACTGATGGTGCATTGTATGTTGTGCATATTGGTGAAAAATGCGCCACTTTGGTCAGCTTGTCAACTGTCACCATAATAGCATCATGGTGATGTGATGACATAGGTAGACCAACGATAAAATCCATAGAAATGGTGTCCCATTTCCATTCAGGTATTTCGTGAGGGTACAACAGTCCCGCTGGATGCTGATGTTTGGCCTTGACCCTCTGACATTCCAAGCAACGAGCAACAAATTCAGCAATGTCACGCCTCATCCCAGCCCAATGATAAAGTTGTCGTAAGTCAGCATGCATCTTCTTCACTCCTGGGTGTGCTGCATAGGGTGCTCTATGAGCCTCTGATAGGATTATTGTGCGAAGATTACCCGCATGGGGTATATAGATGTGCTGTCGATGTCGAAGTATACCATCAGACTCAAGGGAATATCCTGTAAATTTGCCCTCAAGGGCCTTCTGATTTAATAATGCCTGCTGCACTTCAAGAAACCATTCGTCCTCCGGCAGATGCTGTAAGATGCAATCCTTCAAGTCCACCTTCAAGGTCAGGGTCTGGATCTCTCATGGCGCCTTCGACTCAAAGCATCAGCGACCACGTTCTCCTTCCCTTTGATATAGTGGACATCGAAGTCATATTCGCATAGGAATTCCATCCAACGCCATTGGCGGGCGTTCAAATTAGGCTGTGTAAAAATATACTGCAAACTATGATGATCCGAATGGAGTTCAAAGTGTCGACCTAAGAGAAAGTGTCTCCAGCGAACCAAGGCATGAACAACAGCTGCGAGCTCTAAGTCGTGAGTAGGATAGTTTAACTCATGTGTCTTTAGTTTCCACGATTCGTATGCGATCGCTCGACCACCCTGCATAAGCACGGCTCCCAAATCTTCTAATGATGCATCTGTACAAACTACAAACTCCTCTGTAGGATCTGGGACCGCTAAAATAGGAGCACTGGTAAGACACTCCTTGAGGACTCCAAAGGCCTTTTCACACTGCTCGGTCCAATTGAAACCCTTCCCTTTTCGCTGAAGGGAAGTAATGGGATGTGCTATCCTGGAGAAGCCCTCGACAAACCGATGATAATATCTGGCTAACCCCATAAAGCTTCAGACCTCTGTCACGTTAGTGGGTGCCGGCCATTCCTGGATTGCTCTAATTTTAGATGGATCTACGGAGATGCCATCGCCTGATAAAATGTGTCCCAAATACTGCACCTCTGTCCTGAAGAAGGCACACTTCGCCAAGTTGCCATAAAGCTGCTGCCCTCGTAATTGCTGCAAAACTTGACGCAAGTGCTCTACATGCTCCTCCTCAGTCCGTGAATAAATCAAAATGTCATCTAGAAATATGATCACAAACTGATCTAGGTAAGTATGGAACACCCCGTTCATGAGACTCATGAATACAGCAGGAGCGTTCGTCAACCCAAAAGGTACCACTGTGAATTCATAATGGCCATATCTGGTTCGAAAAGCAGTTTTATGAATATCTGACTCCGTGATGCGCAATTGGTGATACCTAGATTTTAGATCAATTTTTGAGAACACTCTAGCTCCCTGCATCTGATCAAAAAGGTCGTCAATCCTAGGCAGAGGATAACGGTTCTTCACCGTCACCCTGTTCAACTGCCTGTAGTCCATACATAGACAAAGAGACCCATCCTTCTTCTTCACGAAGATAACTGGTGCACCCCATGGTGAAACGCTAGGTCAGATGTGTCCCTTCTCAAGTAATTCCTCTAACTGTAGTTTAAGTTCAGTGAGTTCATGTGTAGTCATCCTATAGGGTGCACGGGATATCGGTTCTGCACCTGGCACTAAGTCGATGTGGAAGTCCACTTCTCTGCATGGAGGCATACCTGGTAATTCTGGCGGAAATACATCGGCAAACTCTCTAAGGACAGGGTGATCATCTAAAGTAGCCTCAGGTTCATCCTCTGCTCTATCACTGACCGTGATGGCAAACATTTGACATCCCTTCCGCATACAGCGCTTAAGCTGCTGAGCGGATATCATATGAGCAGCCGTGGGCTTTTGAATACCCACTATCTCAACCGATGAACCATGATCGTCTAAACAGCTAATCGTCCTCTGGCGACAATCAAGCTTGGCTCTATGTGCCGCAAGCCAATCCATACCCAGAACTACTCCGTAGGATCCTAATGGCATAATCCTAAGGTCACATGTTGTGGTGAATGACCCCAATGTGATCTCACAATCTCTAACCAAGGAATCTACTGACATCCTGGCCCCTGAGGCCAACTCAACTTCCCACCTAATGTCTTGCCTAGAAGCCACCAGCCTGCAACGCTCCACTAACGATGTAGACAAAAAAGAGTCAGTAGCTCCTGAGTCAAAAAGGATCGAAATGGAAAAGTCTCCAATCATACTTGCTGCCTCGATGACAGAAGCCTGGAAATCGGCCTAGCGGTTATCAACCGCTGCAAACATGTGGTGGGTTCTGCCCACGTCACCTATGGTCTGCTCCGATCCTCCTGATCGGGGCTGTCCCCCTGCAGTAAATCCCTGCGGGCACTCTCTAGCCAGATGCCCTGCCCCACCACACACATAACATGGTCCTCGAACCTGTAACTGCCCTGACTGTGTTTTGCCCGATTGTTGTTGCCCAGTCCATCCAGTGGATCCCTGTGAGCCTCTGTAAGACTGCTGGGACCTCGCGGGTCCTGCCGATGAACCCTGCTGTCTCTGATCTCTGCGTGAACCCTGTTGCTGCCATCCACAGTTCTGTCCTCCTTGTCCCCTCTGTTGAAATTTGGATTTTTGCTGATGTTGCTGCTGCTGTGGTGGCCTAGGAGGTAATGATGAAGGATTATATCCTCCTCTCTGTGTTGTATTTTGAGGCCTTCGGAAGTTTTGCTGTTGTTGGGGATTACGTTCCTGGTACTGCAGACGTGAATTCTGCCCTCGTCCCTGAATTTCCTCTGATATAAGGGCCTTTTCAACAGCCTCGCTCATGGTATGGGGATTTGCCATATGAACTGGTCCTACTATCCCGTGATTTAGCCCTCTGATGAATTTGTGTATTAAGATTTTCTCGTCATGGAGGTATTCTGCGTAACGAGAAAGCTTTATAAATTGGCTCTCATACTGAGTAACGGTGAGTCCCCTTTGCTGTAAATCATGGAACTCATCGATCCTGCGCTGTCTATAATGTTCGGACAAATATCGCGCATTGAAGCGCTCAATGAAGATGTCCCATGTGAGTGTATCCAGGGATAGTCAGCGCTTGCACTCCTCTGTGCGCCACCAGGTGGCTGTTGCATCCCTAAGAAGATGGACTGCCACTCGTGCTTTTGTGTCGCTCCCATATGGTCGCAATGCGAAACACCTATCTAAGCTAATCAGTCAAGCCTCGGCCACAGCTCCCTCTGTAGCACCTGCGAAAGTGGGTGGGTTGAGCCTCAGTAGATCTTTGATGGGGTCCCCTCTGTCTCTAAGTCTCACAAGTGGCTCTTCCACACCATCCTCATATAATCCATGCTGAACCTGTTCTTGTCTCAAAAGTCTCGGAGGACTCCTGCTCCATGCTCGGGAGGCTGATCCTACCTCCTCTACTATTATGTCAGGAATCTCAACGAAGGGCTCCACACGTGGCACCTCTAGTGGATCAACGCGGGGCTCCATACGTGGCTCAATACGTGACTCGGCACGTGGCTCCTCTCGCGAATCAACACGAGGCTCTATACGTGGCTCAGGAATCGCTGGCGGTAACCTGTCTAACATAGTCTGTAGTGCCTGTAAGATCTGTGGACCTATATCCAATACTGGTGTCGCCTGTGGTACTAATGGTGCTTGTGGTACAGGTGGTGCAGGTGGTGCTGCTGTAACTACTGGTGTCGCCTGTGGTACTAGTAGTGCTTGTGGTGCAGGTGGTGCTACTGTAACTACGGGTGCCAGTCCCTCGGCTGAGGAATCACTGTGCACCTTGACTGACACTGTGTGGCGTGATTGCGCTCGTCGAACACGTCGGGGAGGCATCCTACAAAACAAGGTAGAAACTATTTAGCCAAAGTTGCGGAATAATAACGTGCCCAAATATGCCTAGTGTTTAAAACTTGGCTCTGATACCAAATGTCATGCCCACATTTTCCTTGTGGTCACAACACACTTCACACGTGTCATAGCCACATCTGTTATGTGGTTATGACACGAGATATGAAAAACTTTTCTCACACTGTCCTACAAACCCCCTTGCATGCGTACGCATGCTCGGCGGTGTTCTCTCATGGCGAAAATACTACAGCTTTCGGCGGGATATAAGTACAATTGCGTGCAACCAGACGCAAGAAGACAAACAAGAGGATCTCTATGACGCCTCTAACGTCATTGCAAGAGTGAGATTACCAAAATTCCTAAATCTAAACTTTGGCAATTTCTGGCAGCATAATGCCTTACGGCGTTAGTGGGAACTACGCAACACTCATTTACGCACGTGGTTCGCTGATAGATTAACAACTTCCCACGACGCCTTGTTCTGACTAAACCGACTAGTGATCTCCCTATTTAGTCAATTTTCAGCAAGGCACGGTTGTCTGTCTCCTCTCTTGTTTCCTGAAACATACTCCTCCTACGACTTAGCATTCTCAACAAGGCGGTTTGTTTGCTCTCTTTTCCCTTTTCTCTGGGTCTTAATTTTGATTTTATTTTTATCGCGCTCACCTTAACTATTTCTGTGATAATTTAGTTTGTTTATATTTCGGTCTCTCTCTCTTTCATTTTCCTTTCTTCATATTGGGCATCAATCAGGGTTATCACTGTTTCTATTGTTAATATTAAACCTAACATCTGGATGATCTAGGTCACATAGGCTGGTTTACTACTTCGCTGGACTCGATCTCCTAGTCTTCTCCGATCTAGGTTTCTTCTCTTGTATATCTTAGCAAATTTTAGCGGAAGGGTCCATCAACTTAGTTCTCTTATCCCATGTGGGAAATGTCGCGCATTTTCTCCTCTGTGTTTTCCAATGTTAGTTTTTCTTCTTCTGACTCTCTTACAGGTTTACTTATGAGGACGTTTACTACAGTTGAGATTAAAATGGTCTCACATGAAATCCCTGTGATGTCTCCTTAAGTTTATTTCCAGTGTTCTTTTAAGCAAGGTGACGTGTAATTTTTCCTCTTCATTTTTCGGGTGATTGAAATTACGTTGATAATTGAAACTTCCGAGAAACTCTTTTCGGAGTATTACGGGATATTCCTTTACGCTCTCTTTACATTATAATTTTATTTTCTCTTGTTTATAATTACTGTTGTTATTATTACTAATAATGACTATTAATACTCTGATTGTGACTCGTATAACATTGTAAATAGATGTAGGAGGCTCTCCACTTTATAAAACCCTGATCATGGAAACATAACTTCTTTGGTTGTTGTGTTCAACACTTAATAAAAAAAACTACTGTGAAAATCTATTTTTTAATTTTATTTTTGTATATCCATGTGTCACATTTTATCAAGATTTTAAACGAGGGTCCAATAAAATGGCTCATAAAACTATTTCAAAAAAATAGATATATATATATATATATATATATATTTTAATGTATATATAGTTTACAAAAATGATCTTTTAACTTTGTTTAACAAACTCCTCGTCATCCCTTATATATATATATATATATTTATACATATATATATATATATAGATATATTAATTCTTTCATTATATATATTGCTATATATATAGACATATATAGTATCTATATATGTCTATATATATGGCATTTATAATGTGTTTCCTTTTCAAAGAGATCAACTCATATGTTAGGGCCAAAATGCCCTAACTTTTTTTTTGTTTTTAGACACAGCCAGCGACGGATATGGGCGGCGGTGGCCGCAGCGGCAGAGGAGACAGTCGGCCGCGCAGAGTGATGGCCTGTGTAGGCCGCGGAGTTATAAGGGAAGGGGGATGTGGGGAGGGGCGGAGCCCCACCCACATCCCACGATGTGGGGTGTGGGTGGGGCTCCGCCCCTCCCCACACCTCTTAACAAACAAAAAGGGGACTGCGGTGGGGATTTCTCCCCACCGCCCAATATGAAGCTGCAGCTGTGTTTTTACACAGCGAGTCCACAATTTTTGCATATCGACTGTCATTCGAATGTAATCCAAATTTAATATTAATCAATGCTAATTAATTATATATATATATATATATATATATATATTTATTTATTTATATATATATTACTCAGTTTCAAATTGTCTTTTCATTTTCTCAATCCAACTATTTTTTCAGTATCTCTAATTCTGTCAAAATGATAAGTAAATAACAACTGTTATATATATATATATTTTTATTTTTTTTCATAATTTTCTCAAATTTCAACCTGTTATAATGATAATTAAATAACGATTATATATATATATGTATATATATATATTTATATATATATCTATATATATATATCTATATATTCCAGTTTCACTTATTCGGTAGAAATGGTAAATATATAACAACTTATTATATATTTATATATATATATACTTATAAATATATATATATATATATTTAAATATAGTGATATATATTCCATTTTCATAAAACATTTAAGTTTCTTAAATTAACAAACAGAAATATATACATGCTAGATTTCCTCTAATCTTTTCAAATTAACTGAAACCACTATATATGAAGAATAAACTTAAACATTTAAAATTGTTTTTTTTTTTCATTAGAATAATGAACCATAAAACTAACATTTCAACTAGTTAAGCAATTCCAAACTTTCAATTACGTAAACAAACTCAGATTAGATTGCAAATAAGAGATGAACTCTTCCTTTCATTAACATATTAAACACTATTTTTAAAAAGGTTTCCAAAACAACATAACTTGAAAACCACATTCATATTCCAGAAAAGATAGCTCTTCTACTACATAAAGCAAGAGATAATTTTAAACCCTGGATACAAACAACTAACTTCCCAGATATGAACTTTCTTCACCCAAACAGTATACAACTGATAACTTGAGACAACCAAGTAGAAGTCCATTAATAACAAGATCAGGGAGGTGATTTCCTTCACCCACAGGGTAATAATAAATTACAGCAATAACAAGAGAGGTGCTCTCTCTTCAACTGTTAAGAAATGAACCAGGCCTAATTCTCATGACAAGAAGAATAATTGTTTCTTCACAAATATAACTTCTCCCAAGCCAACCAGAAGCTCCAAGGGAAAACCTGCGTATCAAAGACAAACAAAGAAGAAAACACCACTCATCTAGCTCTCCTCCCTTCCGTAGACCCGCAAGTGGGTCACCCCCGAGCTAGGGAGACCATACTCACACCTGGGTAACTCATACACTCCACTTCACAACAGTAACAACAACAATCCCAAAACACACAAACACCCGTGGGTCATTTACACAACACAGAAACTCAACTACAGTGAGTTTCATAAGGGGCAGGAGAGTGGACACACTCGACTCCAGAGTGTCACCCTGACAGATAAGTTAACCAATACAATTTCTCTTGGTCTCAAACCAAGTTTGATCACAAATTTGTAAGAAATATGTATATGACTCTCAAGTCAAAGATACAGACACAGATACATGCCCTCAAGGCTTTCAACATCCCAAAAGATGGAAACAGGTATGCACCCGAGGAGGATCTCTCCTCCCCTACCCCAAACTTGATGAGCATTTCTCCCAAGTGGGAGAAGCTTTATCAAACAACCCGACAACAAACCCCACAGAAAACAAATCTAAACACAAATTCACACACTTTACATACACATTCAGCTATACGAAACAAAGGTAGAATTCAAACCAACCTTACAAAGCCTTCCTGGAATGAAGCTGTTGCAGAGCCCACAGAGTTCTCTTCCAACCTTAGCCACCAACTCCCTCTCCCTTCTCTCTCCTGCAAGCTAACCTTTCTATTTTTGGTAAGGCAAAAAATGAAAGTTTCCCCAAAATTCAACTCCCTCCCTCCCCTCTCAAAATTGGAAACAAATAACCCCATTTCTTTTCAGTTTCGAGGAATGGGGAGGTGACACTTGTCACCTCCTCACTCTTCCCCAAAACCACTATTCTGTCCTGGTGGCTTATGTCACTCATCCATCCCTAGAGTACTCCTTATCCCTTTCCTCCTGTCATTTCTCTTTCGCATGGGAGAAATAAAAGGAGTTAATGGGGAAGAAGACAGGTGACCCATGCCCCTTCTTCCCTTCTTCACATGGGTGTCCCCACAGCACATTGGGGAATCTCACTATGGAAGGGGTGACTTTAAGTCAATCCTTCAATAATGGATGGCATCTCTTACCTTGGGGAATGTAGAGGGGATGGGTTGGGTGTTGGTACAACCCATCATGTCCCCTCCTACCTCCAATTTTCGCCACTTAACTTCAGGGGGAAGTTAAGATGACTAGATGGAGGTTACTCAAGGGTTACCCATGCCAAATGGGCCCCTGGACCCATGGGGTATAACCCAGGGTCAACTTTAACCCATACAAGACACCCCTGGTCAAGGTAAAGCACAAGAAAAGGCCTCATAAATTTAAATTAAATAAGGAAATTCAATTTCAATCCTTTTTACAACACAAATTATAAAATAATGTTACATGAGGGTAACTTAACCCACTAGACCATAAGAAAGACCACATTACATCATTACATCAAACACAAAGAGATCTTGGTTCCTCGTGGAACCAGATCGGCTTAACAGGGAATAACAAATAACAAGGTGCGGAATGATCTCCGAATTCTGTGGTTCGATTAGTAATTCCTGCACACTAAATTACAAGATCAGTAACCACATAAAATCATCATAGCCGAAGCAACTTGAAAAACATGCATTATCATGACATAGTACTAATTAACATAAATGAAATCATATTACAATTTTCCATCATCACCTAATTAATGTTTTTCTGAAATGTAAACTTATCCAAACATCACCCAATTAGTTTTTCCGAAATCATAATAAAGTTTAATAGTTTAACAATTCTGGGAACTGCTATCCCACAAATATAAAAAGTAACAAGAACAGTACTGTAAATAGTCATAACAATAGAAGTAAAAAGGGCGGTCCTCACAGAAAGTAACTCCAATACAAAAAAGTTAGCATCAATATCAAGGATCAAACAAGTCCTATCAAAAACAAGATACCAGACATCAAGAACATCATGCAACAATAATATCCAAATTTGTGATATCATCTTGCCAAACTCCTGATGATGAAATATCTTAAACAAACTCCTGATCATTATTTCAAATATCAATACCATGAGAATTAGGGAACCAAGTAAATAACCTCATCACACTTTATCAATCAACCTTGCATCATGAGCAAAAACAACAATGGCAAACTATACTACACCTTTTTGACATCAATGACAATCAGTCACCATCATATGCTTCCTCAACCACCTTGTCTTACTCATAATGTTGGTCAAGATTATGATCTTGTTGAGTAGCTTCACGCTAGTCCTGCTAAGATCTCTTTGGGACCTCATATAAACATTGCCTACATACCATAGAATGCTCCAAGAAGCTTTACAAAAGGTGATTGTACCACCCATTGTTAAGCCAAATGATGTAGCATCTCTGTTAGATTGTATGCATACGACAAAAAATGCATACTCTATTCCAACAACATGAATTACCATCAATTAAAGTTCAAAACCAATATGATCCTCTTATAATATTTATCACAATAAACAAAAAGTTGATAAAGTGAGTTATGGTTGACAATGGGTTGACTCTTAATGTTTGTGGCATTGATTTGCTCCATAAAATCAAAATTGATACAAATTTAGTTATACCAGATAAACTTAACATTCATGGCTTTGATAATGTTGGTAGATAATCCCTGAGTACCATAACTTTATCGGTAAAGGTTAGAACTATGACATTATCTACCCTTTTTCATGTCATTCTTGGTACACTTTCATATAATATGATTCTCAGTAGAACATGGATCCATGCTCTGGGGGCAGTTCCGTCTACCCTTCATCGATCACTAAAGTTTATTTATGAAAATAAACTTCACACCATTGAAGCCGATTCAGAGTTGAACAATTGTTTACAAATTGAAATGCAAAAACAAGTTCTTAATCAAAAACTTCTCAAGAATTTAAAAGTTAATTTATCACCACCTCTTGCCACAGATAATGTTGTGCAAGATTCTCAACCATCATCAAATGCATTCATTGGTGACAATTGGGGTTCATTAGATTTTACTCCTACCATCATAGGGGAATATAAACTCAATAATGCTAAAACATCAAAAGCTGCATTGATATCATCTAAACAATCTATGGAAACACCTAAAGAACCTAAATTTTCTTTAGTCAACAATAAAGACAACACTCTTACTTACACTATTGAATATGACACCTATGAGGCTCCACCATCTTCTAAAGAGATGGACTCTCTCTATGTTCGTGGATTTCAAATCCTTTACAAAAATTGTGACTATGTAGGCAATGGTTGTGATGTAAAACAACAAGGAATCAAAGTCCCTTTAGAAGCTATTGTACATAGCTCTTTGGCTGGTATTGGATACCATCCATTGAAACCCACCAAAGCCTACTGTCATCCTACTCTTAATGTTAATACAATATAAATAAGATCAAGACTAAATATGATATATCTTGAGATGATTGACATGGATTCTGTGCTAGGAAATATCCCTCTGAATTAGGTAAGTACTTCTCCTTCATTTAGCCACACTTAATGTAGCACCTATTTTAGTTGCTCTCAAGGGTGGCCTCCTAGATATATATGTTGTTATAGTTGTGTTGTGTTCCCCTCGTGTAGTGTTAAATGTTGTTTAGGTCTCCTTGGATGACCCTTGATACTCTTGTAAGGTCAAGGATACAAGGAAACTGCTTCCATTGTGGTAATTCTTCTATTTGTTTCTCTATTCTTCTATTCTCCTCTCTCTTATTGTAATTGTTGGGTGTGGTGCCTTGGGGACATAACATTGTGGAGGTTGTCTTGGGGGCATCTTCCCAAGTTGTGAATCTAAGTCAACTTTGTCTCCTCTCTCATTTTTAGTGTTTACATTCTTCAGTGGCTCTACTAGTTGGTGGATGACGAAAAAAAATAAATACTGATAAGGACTATGCACCCATACAACAAGAAAGCAAAAATGGACCTAGTCCATATATGAAGACAAGGTTGATATATTACTGATGCTTGACTACTAGAATCACTCTGTGTTGTCATTTGTATTGTGAAATTTGTTGTAACCAACCTTTGTAATACTCTAAATATCCTATGCACTTTGGATTGTTTTGTATCTCACCTTGTAGCTACACTTGGCCTAAAGTATAACCTCATGGCTATACTCCATTCTGAACCCGTAAGTGTAGCCTTGGTCTATCAAGTGATATGTTAGTTGATTTGGTTGTTATCTTAGAATAGATTTTCTAACCAAAACTTATATGTTTTTGATTATGTTAGCAAATGATAATATGGTGTTTTTGTGGGAGCATTCGGTGACTGCAAGCACATGTCACCTTTGGGGGCAAGGGCTTTGCAAAAGCTCTTGTTCCCTTTCATGTTTTCACTTTACCTTGAATGTGATTGATATCAACAAGTAGGATCAACCACTTTAAGGTGGGGGCATATATTATGGTTGATTATTTTAGACATTGATAAAGTGTGTTTGTGTATGCTTCCTTTTCACTATAAGGCATCTCTATGATGCAGGTGGGGTTGTATACTTTGAGCACAAGATTTCTTTTCACTGTAAGGCATCTATGGATGCAGGTGGGGTTGCATTTTAAATGCCCTTCTACTGAAGGTGGCATGGTGTAACTCTTGATTTAGTTACACATTCTTTTAACAAAGTCCTCATCGCGAGGTGGGGTTGGATCTTGAGTTATTCACCCTTAAGTACATTTTTGGTAGTTGTGGTAGTGTAGCTCAATCGTTAGGTGTGTTTGGTATGTTTTAGATAGTGGAGTGCAATAATGAGCTCCTTCCTATTGCATGTGTTGCTATGTATAAGATGTATAGTGTGTCGATGACATACTATACGGTGCTTGTGTATTCCATGTGTCTTCCATGTTTTTTAAGTGTCTTCCCTTAGTGTTTTGTGTGCTTTTGGTGTGGTCTAAAGATGCGTAGCAATGAGATTCCCACACACTATGTGTGTTTTACATGTTTTTGCGTGGTCTAAATACATGTAGTGATGAGCTCCCCCACGCTGTGTTTTTTAGCTAGAATTATATATATGAATAATTGTTCAAATCATGTTTTCTCTTCATGTCTTCTCTGTATCTTGAGTGACTATATTCATGTACTCTTCGTGTATTGCATGCTTTCACTATCTTCTCTATGTATTCCATGATTCCTTACTGTATTCACTGTGTCTTATGTAGTAAAGTATTTTCTCATGTTTGCCTAAGCTTGGGGGCTAGAAATAGTCCTTCAAACTTAGGGTGTGTCTTCATTCTTCTATTTGATGTGTTTTATGTGTTTTGATATGCTTTGACCATTATTAATGCATGTTCTAAATCATAACTGATTGCACACATATTAAAGTGGGGGCTACATGTTATGGAGTAAAAAGTGGACACGTGCCTTTTTACCTCCTAGTTTAGCTCCTAGGTCCTTGTGTTAACACTCTACCTGAAAAGTATTCACCCTGATTCAAAATCCCCTAAAACCCATGTCAAATGGGAACTAGGGGCCCATTTAATACCTTACCCAGACCAAAAAGGCACCTTGGGACTCGGGTGCCTACACCCAAGTCCTCCCTAATTGGTTGGGGCATATTTTAAGGTATGTTGGCATAGGACATTTAAATGGGCCTCTCCTTGTTGGATTTTTCAATTAAATTCACAAATGTTAGTGGGAAAGCATATATAAGTGTGTTTTGAATTCATTTGTAATCGAGACATGGATATTGCAAACTTATGATATTGGAGCGAAGAACATTCAAGGCATTCATTGTGTTGTTGTAGATTTGTGTTTGTATTGTGTGTTTGTTGCAGATTTGGAATCATCATCCATCTCCTTATGAGTTGAAGGATCTTCATTCTCCTAAGGAATTCACCTCCAAGGTGACATCATTATTATTTGATTCATTTCATCATTTGGTTTATCTTTAGCCTCTATTCTACTAGGGCATGCTCTCTCTCTCTCTAACAACAGTGTTGGGAAGCTTGAATGCTATCCTAGGATTTGACTGAGGCAAATCCCTAAACACCACAATTCCCAAACCCCTTTTCATCTTTTGTGTAGGTTATAGGTGCAAGGACTGAAGAAGTGAAGGTACATGAAGGTTGTGTAAGGGAAAGGGTTTCAGGATCCAAAAATAGTTTTTTGGAAATTCCTTTGTGGAAGACTTGGGTGCCTACCCTAGCATCCTCCTACTAGAACAAAAATTGAATCTGGCATCTGGACATTGTCAGCAACATTTCTCCAGTTTTGAGTTTTTAGAGATTCTAACTTTCAGGACTTGGGCACCCGCCTTGGAGTCCTCTGACATTTCATCTTCCATGGCACAAGTTATGACATCTGATTGATCATCTTGGTACTTTTAGATCTTAGATTTCTAATGTCATTTGTCTATTGCAAGCTGATTATCTTATAACTAGGGTTTTACTCATACTTAACCTAGGATTTGATAAATGTCTTGGTTAAATCACATCTTTACATATCAAACAAGAGCACAAGATCTATAGCACAATCCACCTCTCTTTGTTGTGATTTTAGCTCAATTTTGGCCTTGAATGTTGTTGTCGAAGAGGGTTTGATTTTGGTGTGCATGCTTGTCTCCTTCATCCCCTTTTTCATTATATTCCAGATTGATGCTTGATTTTTGTGGCAGGCAACCTCCTCCCTCTTCTTTTTATTCATTTTCTTGACTCTCTTTTTCCCCATCTTCAAATTTGGTTTGGAAATTTTTTACGCCACTTGGTCTATCAAAATTAATTTTACCGTGCCAAACTCCTCATCTCCCAAACCTTCATCTAGCTCACATTCCAAGTTCCTTGAGGCCTGGAATGATTCTTCTATTTCACAATCTGCACCAAGGGCATGGGCTCAAAAGCTTGTAACTCAATAGGTATGATTGTTGTTTCTTTGAAAGACTCGGTAGGAGGAGAGGAATCCATTTCTTCAATCTTTTCATGACTTTCCCCACTTGGTGAAGGAGCCCCTTTTTTTCCATTCTTTGTGCCTCAATCTTGGACATTTTTGCATCAAATGATCTCTATTTCTGCATTCCAGACAGTAGGATTTTTTCTCCTCGATTTCGATATCTTGAACCTAGGTTCCTTTTACAATCGCTAAGGTAACCATCTTTGGGATCTTTTAGATAGCAAAGATCTTCATCCTAGCATATAGATAAGAGTTATTCTCTACAATTTCCTCATATATTTCCAATTGAGATATGATGGAATTCCCAATTTTCCTTAGACTCTCATCTGACCAGTATTCTAAGGTAAAATTGTAGAGTCGTATCTATATTGATTCTTTTATAGGTTCACATTCCAGAGGATTGAAGAACTATAGCACTACTCCTGAACAAATAGGGGTGAGACATCATTATCTGTGCAATTTTGCCTTACCCTACAGTCTTCTTTGCTAGAAAAATCACTGTAAAGAACCCTCAAGGGAGAAATTTCATCACCAAGGGGCAATTCCAGTTCTTGGTAGCCCATGTTTTGATCTCCATCCTTGATTTCCCTCTTCCCATGAAGCGACAAATGATTGCTTTATCTTTTAGGGGTTCTTGATCTCCAGTGAATTCCACTGTAATGTTGATCTCAGCTAGTAAATCTTCTTCTAACTCCTCCTTTGATGTAGTATTCTTCTCTCCTTTCTTTTCTCATTCTTGATTCACGAAGTGAGCCATATTAATTTTTGTGGCAAATGTATGCTTATTTTCAAAAAAATTTCTTTGGCAAGTTTTTTCAAAATTTTCAACATTGGTGGTTTTAGTTGGTGAAATATAGATAGATTTAAAAAACAATTGTTGGCAATTATAGTTGTATTCAACAAATTAAAATAAGTTAGGTGGTGAATTATAAATATATTAAAAAATATAAAATTAATTACTTGTTGAATGTATTGACAATTTAAAAAAATTCATAATATGGTTGGTGAAAATATTATATGCTAAATGATAATGATTAAGTTACTTTGCAAATTTCTAGATTTAAAGGATTGATTAATCTGGTAAATTTCATTTTCAAATGATCATAGATCAATGGTTTAAGTTCTATTCCGGGATGAAGTTTTGATAGATCAAAATTTGAACATAAAGTTTTTAGAATAGGTTTCCTTAAGAGACAAGTGTCAATGAGTGAATTATTCATATTAACCTTATTTTGAAAAATATTATGCATAATGATACTTCTAGTATTGACCAATAACCACAAATAATAAAAGTTTTGGAATGAAGTTACCCAAAATAATAAATAATAAAACAAAAATTTAAAAGGGATGACTACAATTACAATTTACATAACTATCCCATATTATAGTATAATAATAAACAAAAAAAGTATACATAGGATTACATATGTGACCCTAAGCCAAGGTGCCCTAACATGAACCTTGGATAAAGGTGTAAGTAGATAAAGAAAAATTCAAAAGATGTAAAAATTTAGAAAACTCAAAACAAACTTGGAAATATATTAGAAAAGTGAAAACACCATCTTTAGCTAATGGTCCCAAACAACCACTTCCAGAACTTGAAGGAATAAATTGCAATTGCCCCCATGGATGTGTTCCCTAACAACCACCACTTGAAGAAGAAAAGATGTAGCATAAACAATATACCATGCCCTTCTTAATAAATAGACACATAAATTGTTATGTATAATCAGTGTCTTGTTAAAGGATTCTAATGAACCTCTAACAAGTGCCCTCATTTCCTCCTCAATAATGCAATCAAATACATTTTAACTCTCTAACACATGCAAAGGGAAAATCATTTCCTTATCCCATGGTCCTCCATTGTAGTCATAATCATTTAAAGCTAAATCAAGCTTATCCCTAGGGATAAGAGATTCCTAAATCATAGCCTCACCAATCATCTTGACTAGACCTGGGTCATTGATCAGGTCCATTAGATTTTATAGAAATGGAGACAAGATGTTGTTATATATCTTCTTTTGAGGAAATTCTAAGAGAATATCATGACAATAATTTCATGGACAACATTATCAACTTGAGGGGAGTCAATTAGAAACACCTCCAATTTTTATAGCTCGTATCTAGCAAACTCAACTATTCTTGATTTGTAGGGAAAGAGAGAAACATGATGAAAGATCAACTGAATCATCTTGGTCACCAACAATGAAAAAAGAAACAACCACTAAAACAAAAGGAAGATGCCAATAAATTAATAGAAGTGCCTAGACTTGTTCCAAAATTATACAAATTCATTATTCTTCACAAATAAATAATCATGCTATATTTATTGTGTCACAATGAAAAATGTAGAACTTCTACATGGAAACATTTATTGGATTTGTAATAAAATAGAAGATCAAATGGTGAATCTTGATCTCGATTAACAATAATCTTTCATGTTTGATAGGACAAGCTAAAATACCTTAATTTTTAATTATCCATCTTCTCCAGTCAAATCTATCATATAAAATCTTGAAACTTTGAAATATAGGCAACAAACCTCCTAGATCATCTAATGCCCATTCAATATGTTAATATTTTATTAGTGGTGCCAATGGAGTTAGTTTAATATGGTTGCTTGCCATCATTCAATTTCTTTGTACTACATTTACAAAACTTGGCACTTGGCACTTGTCTTGGAAATATTAGAAAAACAACAAAGCTAAATTAAAATATTAAATTATTGAAGTGCAAATTTGCAATTCGACTTAGACTGCTAACTTGCATTACTGAGCATTAGACAGTAGGAGACTTGAGAAACTCTTAAAGTTAAAATTAATGGCATTCATTATAGTAACTATGTATATAAGGTAAGTTAGCAAGTAAAATTTAAATTTGTATAAGAAAATTCTCACTAAAATTCAAGTTAAATACATTTTTTGTGTTCATCCATGTTTCTAGATTTAACTGTGATGATTTTTGGCATCAACTATTTTTTTATTTTCACTTCTAGCTCTCTACTTTTTTGTATTAAAATTTTTTATTGATATTAAAAATATAGTAACAAAATGTATAACAACATGTTAGACAATTCTATTTGTGTATGGCTATGTAGGATGTTATTTTTTTCCACTTCTTAGAATAAAAAATACAAGCCTTTGTCTACTTGAATGTATCATGTCTATTGGGATCATTTCTAAAATCATAGTTTAGAGACAAGTTCTTTGGTCATGTTCAAGTGTTATTTAGTACTTAGAACTATTTTTTAAATATTTGAATATCATCTCCTACACCCTTGCAAACCAAGTCATTTAACCACTCATCTCATCTTAGAGTAATCTTGTAAAGCTCCTAAAGTCACTAAAGTCAAGATTATTGACAAAGGTTTTGGAGAATATGAGTTACATAATTGTTTCCATGTTGAACCACTTCATGGAACTTCTTATGGTCTATGATACATGCCCTCTAGTGTGGAAACTAAGGATCTTCATGTTCCCTCTACAAGTCTTGATGACCCCTCTAATGTCATTGAAAGTACTGTTGATGGGACCATCCATGCCTCTCCTGAAGACCTTGACATTTCATCCTTATTTCATGACCATACCATCTCCACCATTGAGCCCTCATTGCCATATCCCACTTTCACTTCATGGGACCAACAAAATCCAATCTCTCACACTACTTGTCACAATTATAAAGTGTGTAGTGAACTCCTTAGTCCTATGCCTACAAAAGAAAAGAATCATAAAAATCCTCAAGCATTGGACTCCAATGAAAAAAATCATGGGTTATCCAAATGTTGATAACTGAGAGGGGGGGGTGAATCAGTTATCCTAATTGTTTCTTCTTTTGATCTTTCTTATTAATCAAAGCAGCATTGAATTAAACAAACAAACATTATCATGAGATGAGAAACATATGACACAGTATTTTTGACGTGGAAACTCGGTTAAGGGAGAAAACCACGGGGTGATTAACCCAAAGATTATTCTCTATTAGAAGAATAAGGAACTACAAAATGGCACTTGCCAATTAGGGCTCACTGCCCGAGCACACTGCTCACAAAGAGGCCCACTGCCTACAAGGAGACACACTATCTACAAAGTGATAAGAATCACAGTCTTGAACTGGAGAATGACATCTTTACCATGTCCGGATCAGTTCCATTAAGCCCAGAAACATCTGCTCTGCCTTCTGCACTTCTCTATGCTACTCCACCTTTTTCCACACAAGTCACACTACAAAATGAACTCACAAACCTTTATTTATACAAGACATCGACTTAGGAACAATCATCTAAGTTGGCAATCAACCATAAGAATATCCGCAAGATGAATAACACATCCGGTCGGCCACCATAAGAACATTCGCAGGATGAACAACTCATCCGGTCGGCTAAACAGAGCAAAAACTTCATCCAGAAGAATATCTTCAATTCTGGGCTCTACTATCAATGCGGACCAACAACACAACCTCAACATGATCCAAGAACCTTCACAAGACTGCCTGAATGACTAGGTACGTCTGCATTTCCTTTACTTACTGAAATCTCTTATCCTCCTTATCCGGAACTTCAAGAACACTGTCTGTCACCACTGTCATAGTGCAAGAGGTACTTCCGGACCTCCAAATCATACACAACTCGAGATGGCACATCACAAGGACATCCTAAAGACTCCTTCCAATCCGCAGATTAGGATTATACAGTTTCGGACCTCACCGGACCTTTTGTGATCCTCTGTCACCTCTGAATACTTGCCGAAACCGATTCTACACCGACAGCCACAACTCCTTCAGATCTTCATGCGGACCTCGGAAATCTTAACTGAAGCATCTCAAGACTCATATCTACAAACCCTTTAATCTGCATCCTCCGGTTCACATCCTATACAGTATATTTGCCTTCTTCTCATCACTGTTCTTTATTGTTCTGACTGAGGCTAATTTTCTCAATATCCTCAGCACACTGCTCATTGAATCCTTCTTGTCAAAACAATATGAGTATGTTGACATCAATGACAACACTGGTTTACCTCATACTTGCAACAATCTCCCCCTTTGTCATTGATGGCAACATATGATGTGAAAAACCATCAAGACAAGAAACTTCTCCTTTCTATCACTTCTCCCCCTATCAGCAACATGTCTTCTCCTCATTTACTACTCCCCTTTTGATCATCAGCTACTTGTTTTTCACATGTCTTCTCTCCCCCTTTGACATCAATGGCAAAGGGCTCATACTTGCAATTTTAACACATCAGAATCATACCAGCTACTCCCCCTTAGTAGCAGCTCCCCATCATCAATCCAGATCACAAGATATGACTGTGATATCCACCGGACTGATGCACATCAGTGCATCCTAGTTTATCACCGGAGGGGCCATGACCCCTAACTTCTCCCGGAGATATTCAAAAGAGTCCTTGGGAAGAGGTTTAGTAAAGATATCTGCAATCTGATCCTTGGAGGGAACATATTCCAACCTGACTTCTTCCTTGTTCACTTGTTCTCTCAAGAAATGAAACTTGATAGATATGTGCTTAGTCTTAGAGTGTAATATCGGATTCTTGGAAATATTAATTGCACTTGAATTATCAAAGAAAATTGTGATAGGCTCCGCATATTCAATTTTAATATCTCTTAGCATCTGCTTCATCCATAGGATTTGAGTGCAACTACTCACTGCTGCAATGTATTCTGCTTCAGTTGTAGACAGAGATATTGCATCTTGTTTCTTGCTTAGCCAAGAAACCAATCTCTTCCCCAAAAAGAATGCTCCACCACTGGTGCTCTTTCGATCATCTACATCTCCTGCCCAATCTGCATCTGTGTAAGCATGAAGAGAGAAATCCGGATCTCTAGGGTACCATAGACCATACTCAACTGTTCCTTTCAAGTACCTAAAAATTCTTTTGATTGCCATAACATGAGATTCTCTAGGATCAGCTTGGAATCTTGCCACAAGACCAACAGGCTGCATTATATCTGGTCTGGTCTGAGTGAGATACAACAATCCACCAATCATTGATCTATACATTGTCTGATCTGCCTTTGGGGAGTCATCATCTTTGCTCAACATACATCCGGTTGCCATGGGAGTGTTCATTGGTTTTGAATCTTCCATACCAAATTTCTTTAACAATTCTTTCACATATTTGGTCTGAGAAATGAAGATTCCTTTCTTTGTTTGAGTAATTTGTAGACCCAAGAAGAAATTCATTTCACCAAGCATAGACATTTCAAACTCACATTTCATTTGATTTGCAAAAGTTTTGCACATACTATCTCTTCCTCCAAAAATGATATCATCTACAAACACTTCAACAATCAAAATGTTTTCATGATCAATTTTGAAATATAAGTTACTGTCAGCAGTACCTTTGCTGAATCCAATCTGCACAAGATGCTTATCCAACCTTTCATACCATGCTCTTGGAGCTTGTTTTAATCCATACAATGCTTTCTTTAACTTACAGACCATATCATCATTGTCAGATAATTGAAATCCATCCGGTTGTTCAATGTAGACTTCTTCTTCCAGATCACCATTTAGGAAGGCAGATTTGACATCCATCTGGTATACCTTGAAGTCTTTGAAGGCAGCAAATGCAAGAAATAATCTGACTGCTTCAATTCTTGCCATGGGAGCAAAGGTCTCTTCATAATCAATTCCTTCTATTTGGGAGTAGCCTTTGCAGACCAATCTAGCTTTGTTTCTGATTACTTTACCAGCTTCATTTAATTTGTTCCGAAAGACCCATTTGGTTCCAATCACATTCCTGTCTCTAGGTCTGGGAACAAGATCCCAAGTATGATTTTTCTCAATTTGCATTAATTCATCTTTCATTGCTTTAGTCCAGTTTTCATCATTGCAGGCTTCATTTACTGTTTTAGGTTCAATCTTTGAAATCAGACAACATTCATCCTGATTTTGAGCAACATTCCTTTTAGTTTGCGCACCTTTGCTTCTGTCACCTATGATCTGATCTTCAGAGTGGTTTAGTGTTACATACCTTAGAATTTTGGGAGTATCCTGCACTGCTGCTTCTTGATCAGGCTCATTCAAACCTATCTCTTCTTCCTAATTTACCGGATCAGGCTGACTCTATCTTACCGGAGAGGATTGAGTTCCTTGAACACTGTCTTGGTCATCTTCATCAAATTCATAAAATCTTGAGGGCTTCTCAATTCCTTCATCAACTTTCACATTAGTGCTTTCTATCATCTTCCTCAGTCTCTTATTGTAACACCGGTATGCTTTGCTTTGAGTGGAGTAACCCAAGAAAATTCCTTCATCACTTCTAGCATCAAACTTTCCTAGATCTTCATCTCTTTTGATATAACACTTGCTACCAAATACTCTGAAATATTTCACAGTGGGAGTGATGCCAAACCAGAGTCCGTAGGGGGTCTTACCGGTATTGTTTCTGATTTGAACTTGATTTAGAGTGTAGACTACAGTGCTGATAGCTTCTTTCTAGAACATCTGAGGAACATTTGCTTCCAACATCATTGTCCTGGCAGCTTCCTGGATGGTCCGGTTCTTTCTTTCAACTACTCCATTCTGCTGTGGAGTCCTAGGAGCAGACAATTGTCTCCTTATACCCTGCTTCTCACAATAGTCAATGAACTCTCCAGATGTAAATTCACCACCTCTATCAGACCTTAGACACTTCAGTTTCAATCCGGTTTGATTCTCTACCAAAGCTTTGAAGATTTTGAACTTCTCAAATGCTTCTGATTTTTCTTTTAGAAAGGTAACCCAATTCATCTGGGAATGGTCATCAATTAACAACATGAAATATCTATCACCTTGCAGACTCTTGATTCTTGTCAGACCACAGAGATCAGTATGTACTAATTCCAACAATCCGGTAGAGGACTAATCTTTGCTTTTGAAAGAGACTCTGCTCTGTTTACCTAGCTGACATTCTTTGCACAAACTATTTGTAGGTTTCATCAATTTTGGAAGATCTCTTACAGCCTGAGTATTGCTTATCTTGATGATGTTGTCAAAATTTACATGACACATTCTTCTATTCCATAACCAACTTTGATCAATTTGAACAAACAAACAACTTTTATTTGAACCAACCAGATGAAAAATATTACCTTTTGTCTGAGTACCGGATGCAATTTCAGTTAAGGAGCTTGTAAAGATTCTGTATTTTCCATTCTTGAATCGAAGATCATAGCCTTTGTCTACTAACTGACCAACACTGAGAAGATTGTGCTTCAATCCTTCAACATATAGTACATTACCTATTTTGCTCTTTCCATCAAAGGAAATAGTTCCCCTGCCTCTGATTCTGCCAGCAGAATTGTCACCAAACTTTACCATTCCTCCTTCATACCTTTCCAAATTCAAGAACTTATTCTTGTCACTAGTCATATGGTGAGAACATCCACTGTCAATAACCCAATCATCCTTTTCTTCCACTTGAGCAGCCAAAGCTTTTTCCACAACTTTGTGATTGACAGATTCAAAGAGTATTGAATCTTCTTCCTTGATGGCAATAAACACCCACTCATTTCCAGATTTGCTTCCTAGTTCTGATTCATCATCTGTTACTCCTTCATTGTCATCTTCTTCATGAACATAATAGCAGTTCTTTTGAACCCTTTCTCTGTTAGTATTAGACCTTGCAGATCTTTCCAGACATCTTGAAGCAAAATGACCAATCTTATTGCAGTTGAAGCACTTAAAGGGTAGTTTTCCTTCATACTTACCGGATCCTCTGGTAGTCTTCTTGCAATGAGGGCTTCAAGTTGAGCTGTTTCTACTTCTTCTTCTTCCATGTCTCTTCTTGCTTGATCATACCATGTCATCTTCCTTGAAGAGTTTTCTCCCGGATCAATTCTCTGTTTGCCTTTCACATAGGCACTGGCTTTGAAAGTAGATTCAGTCTTGGGAAGATCATCTCCAAACTCGGTCATTTCAAATGCAGCTAGCTTGCTAGCCAATTGTTCTCTTGTGACAGTTGTGTGGGCTCTGAATTCATCAATTGCAGCAACCTTGATTTTGTAGGCAGCAGGAAGGGATCTAAGGATTTTGCAAACGATCTCATTTTCATCCAGAGTTCCACCAACATTTCTAATTCCACACACTAGTTCATTCACTCTTGGCATAAAAGTAGTGATGTTTTCATCATCTCTCATCTTCAATCTTTCAAATTTCCCTTTCAGACTTTGCAACCTTGCACTCTTGACAAACTCATCTCCTTCATACAGAAGTTCCAGTTTAGTCAGGATCTCATATGCAGTAGGTAGGTCAATAACATTTGAGAGATCTGAGTCATTCAATGCGCTTAGAAGAGCTTCCTTGGTCCGCAGATTGTTTTCAGCTTCTGTGATTTCATTCAGAGTTGTCAGACCACCTTGTGGAGGTACATATGGTTTTGAAACCATGGCCAAGTATGCTTTTCCCATACATTCCAGGTGACATTTCATGCGACCCTTCCAGAGAGTAAAATTGGTTCCATCGAACTTCGGACTATCCTTTTTGTATGACGACATCCTAGATCTCCTCAAGCGGTTAAGCTTCTTTTAGAGGAACCTTGCTCTGATACCAATTGTTGATAACTGAGAGGGGGGGTGAATCAGTTATCCTAATTGTTTCTTCTTTTGATCTTTCTTATTAATCAAAGCAGCATTGAATTAAACAAACAAACATTATCATGAGATGAGAAACATATGACACAGTATTTTTGACGTGGAAACCCGGTTAAGGGAGAAAACCACGGGGTGATTAACCCAAAGATTATTCTCTATTAGAAGAATAAGGAACTATAAAATGGCACTTGCCAATTAGGGCTCACTGCCCGAGCACACTGCTCACAAAGAGGCCCACTGCCTACAAGGAGACACACTGTCTACAAAGTGATAAGAATCACAGTCTTGAACTGGAGAATGACATCTTTACCATGTCCGGATCAGTTCCATTAAGCCCAGAAACATCTGCTCTGCCTTCTGCACTTCTCTATGCTACTCCACCTTTTTCCACACAAGTCACACTACAAAATGAACTCACAAACCTTTATTTATACAAGACATCGACTTAGGAACAATCATCTAAGTCGGCAATCAACCATAAGAATATCCGCAAGATGAATAACACATCCGGTCGGCCACCATAAGAACATTCGCAGGATGAACAACTCATCCGGTCGGCTAAACAGAGCAAAAACTTCATCCAGAAGAATATCTTCAATTCCGGGCTCTACTGTCAATGCGGACCAACAACACAACCTCAACATGATCCAAGACTGCCTGAATGACCAGGTACATCCGCATTTCCTTTACTTACTGAAATCTCTTATCCTCCTTATCCGAAACTTCAAGAACACTGTCTGTCACCACTGTCATAGTGCAAGAGGTACTTCCGGACCTCCAAATCATACACAACTTGAGATGGCACATCACAAGGACATCCCAAAGACTCCTTCCAATCCGTAGATTAGGATTATACAGTTTCGGACCTCACCGGACCTTTTGTGATCCTCTGTCACCTCTGAATACTTGCCGGAACCGATTCTACACCGACAGCCACAACTCCTTCAGATCTTCATGCGGACCTCGGAAATCTTAACTGAAGCATCTCAAGACTCATATCTACAAACCCTTTAATCGGCATCCTCCGGTTCGCATGCTATACAGTACATTTGCCTTCTTCTCATCACTGTTCTTTACTGTTCTGACTGAGGCTAATTTTCTTAATATCCTCAGCACACTGCTCATTGAATCCTTCTTGTCAAAACAATATGAGTATGTTGACATCAATGACAACACTGGTTTACCTCATACTTGCAACACCAAAGTCAACTTAGATAAGTCCATTTTAATCGTAACGTCCAAAGAGAATTTACTGGAAGAAAAGAAAATCCATTTGAGTATGAAAGCCAATCCAAAGAAGCTTCCTAAAAGTGAGATTGTTGGCCCCCATCACTTGTACTCCATAACACCTCCACCACCTTACATGATTCCATGCCACCTACACTTCACTCCATTGATAATCAACGAGGCTATGATGGTTCCAATTTATGTTGCCTAAACACAAAAGAGGCTAATCTTGTACTTAAGGAGGTGTATTATGGTATCCTTGGTGCCCATCCTAGTGACATTATCCTTGCAAAGAAACTTCCACATTCTAACCACCATCATGATCATTGTCCACCTTGTGCAAAGTCCACACTTCCACCTTATATCCTACCTTTCCATGCTTATCTTGTTGAAATATCCAAATAAAAAATAAATTAAAAATAAAAAAAATAGAATAAAAAAGAAAAAATAGTAAAGAGAAATAATCTATCCTATGGTGAAAACCAATTTTGTGGCACCTTGGATAAGTACCATGGTGAAAACCTACTCATAAGAACCATGTGCAATAGTCAACTTTTGTTATCATCTAGGTCACTTGTCTCATGCTTCCCCATCATTCCATTTTCATTTGTTGTCTTAGTCTTCAATCATATCTTATCTATCATCCTTGTTATTTGTCAGAGTCTTCCCTCCCCTACCTATCATATACATCCCACCCATTTCATGTTATCACCCTGCTTACACTTGGGGGTAGTGAATTGTGTTTTACTTTGGGCATAGGTTTTCTTGTAAACTCTTGATTGTCCATGGTATGTCTAAATTCCTCCTCTATGGGCCTCATACACACTTCCATGTTCCATGACCATCTGCACAGGTTGATATCATGTATTTTGTCTTACACCCATGGCATTAAACATCTTCCATAGCATCCCCAAACTTTATCCTCCTACCTATAATAAAATAATCACCCACTCCCATCCCAAAACCTCTCCAAAAAATCCAATAAAATCAAAACATTTCCAAAATACAAAAAAAATCAAAACATTTCAAAATATCCAAAAATAATAAAAAAAACTTTCAACAAAATCTAAAAAAATCAAATATCCTAGAAATCCTAGAAATAAATCCAAATGCAAGCCATCCTTAATCCATACCAGTCTAGTCAAAATAATCTAGCCAAATTATCCAAAAACATCCATTGATCTTGTTTCCAATCTTTTTGTAAACCCAATCAATCAATCATCATCATCATCATCAATGGGAGATATCATTCCTACATCCTTGTATTGATCTAGGAATATATCATTCCCCACAATTACAACACTATCTTAATCATTAATCATTAATCAATCGATCAACAGTTTATAGCTTGACATGGGCAATACCTTGTTTGTTTTTGAATCATTTGTGCATGCATCCTTGCTTGCTTGTGTGTGTTATTATTTGGTCTTGCATTTGTATCAAGTCTCTGCAACATATTGCTACAATGACATCGTGGTCTTCTATATCATGGTGCCCACTGACATATGTTTTCTTGTGACCTTTTACCTTTTTTGAGTCAGTCCTTTCATGTACATGACACATCGTCACTGTGGTCTTTATACCTTGGTGCATAATGTCTAGTGCTATATATATCAAACTATATGGTTGTTCACTCAATACAACATAACGTATCATTCATCTATTTTATCCATCCTTTCTCTTGCATCCATTTTTCTTAGCCAATATGTTCCATCCATTTTGAGAGCAATCCCATGTTCTTCAAACCTACCTATCTTGTCGAGGGGGCATCCCATCTTACATAATTCTTCCTTGTCACTCCTTCAAGTGTCTAGGGCATCCTTTTCCATCCTTTCCATCAATCCATACCTTATCTTCTTTAAAATGATGTTACTTCTCTTAGTCACAATATCATCTCAAAGAGGGGCAAAATGTAGACACCTAAAATTGACCATGTCCTCATAACCCTTTGACATCCCCTAGACATTCATCTTGCAACACATTGTCTCTTAATCCCTTTACCAAATTAAATATATAAATTATATTTATTTAATTAATCCATTCCCTCCATCACCCAAATTAAATAAAATATTATATTTATTTAATTTATCCATTTATCCCTTTTTAGCCAAAATTATTTGAATAAATCTTATTTATTTAACTAATTTATCCTTCCATTTCCAAACATTTTCCTCATTTTCAAGCTTCCAGTGATAATATGTACCGCAAATGCTTCTCCGGAGTCAACTGTGTGAAGACATGCCTTGGTACAAATTAAAGTAAGTAAAGGAAGATAGCTGAGGCCACCATAGTACATTGTACAATGGTAATTAGTCTTGCTAATTGAGTGATAAGCTCACAAGGCTGGTTGGTGTGCGTTGTTCAAGTTTCAAAAGATTGTGTTCATTGCACGTTTGGTTCTCATTGTTCATCTTAAGACTGCGTAAGTAGATGTTGTTAAGGATACCAACATCAGAGATCAAGTATTTGTGCAAGCATTAAATATATAGAAATGATAAAATAAGTATACAAGAATGATTCACAAGAGATATAATATTCATTGTGTGGTCAACATGATATAATTTTTTGTCTCCGGTATCAATTTTAGGTCTAGAGCTAAATGTAAGGAAGGATAAGTGTTTGTTATGCCAACTTGATATATTTTGATGGTTATGCCATGTGTTTTGGAGTGTGCGGTAGCATGGAAGGATGTGCCGAGGTAAGATAGGACCTGATTATGTCTTTCTCTTGAACTACATTGGAATTTACATACCGCATATGTTCTAGAGCCAACTGTTGTGACCACTACATGTTTCATATTGCATGTTTCAACTTGGCCGACCAAGGAGAATGTTTTTGGAGCATACAGAGGATATAAATGTAAGAGTAGAGGTGTCAAGAAAATGATAATATGGATATGGGATGATAAAATTGACTTTATGTTAATAAACTTACCACAAAAGTAAATTTCATGATGAAATGTAGAAAAGACTAGTTCATGTTATGTGATACTATTGCGGAGGTAGTAGTTGGTGATGTGATGATGAAGAAGAGTTTCTGAAGTTTTTTTGTTATGGTGGAGTTTGATATTGTAATTGTGTAGAAGTGTGAGTGTTGTACAGAGGCTGAAGTGATCAGCAATTAGTGTTGTGTAGAGGCTGAAGTGATTAGCAATCAGTGTTGTGAGAAGAACAATTGAATCAGATAAGTTTGTTGTAAAGATTGTAAGTGTTGTAACTGTTCAGGGAATTGCAACTTCCTTTGGGTTGTAGCCCATAAATAATATTATAATCCTATTTTATTTGTGAGGTTGGATTTGGACAGTAGATCCAAGCAGTTTGCCCACCACGATTTTTCCCTTCTATGGTTTTCCACATAAATCCGGTGTTATAGATGTGTGCTTCTATGCTCTTATGCTTTTCTTATTTTAATGATTATGTTAGTTAGAATGTTATTGAATGAAAAGAATTTTAATAAGTATTGATTCACACCCCTCTTAGTACTTCTCTATGTTCAACATGGAATAGGTTGTTTAATGCATTTGTTTCCTTATTTGATTCCATATTTCTACATACACACTCTCTACCTTTACAGTAATTACTACATTCATCTTCCCTATTATTGTGATAGGTCCTATATTTTTCTCTATCTATGGTGGGTGTTGGTTCCCAAAATGACTACAACACAAAACTCTAAAACATTTCTAAATCACCAAGGCTAGGGATTGTTGTTAGGGTGATAGAAAGAGGTTTACCAACACGTTAAGGGCTATTTTGGCTAAGAGTGGATAGACTCCTTTGCACTTGGAGCTCAACTTAAACTCTGAAGTGATATTCTAAGGGGTATACCTAAATAAGTATTACATTCAAACCAAATGAATAACTAAAATTATGGACAACCAAACCCAACTCATTGTCTTGGTCCCAAAGCCTGTCACTGAACCAAGAACAACTAGCTATCACAAAACCCCTATATAGCTAATTCAACTATACAAATGTACATGCACACAAAAGTTGGGTTTTTCCCTTAAACCATAGGTGAATGATTTGTTTGTTTTTAAAAGAATGATTGATCTCTCTCTAATATGGACTGGTGCCTACTCCATTGAGCAACTGAGTCATAAGTAGTAAAGAGGGAAGAAAAGGACTGGACTAGCATCAACAGAAAACTAAAATGTATCCACATACATTTCTTAGATTATACTTCATACATTGGACATACTTAATTATCTAGAACTAAACTACAATGACCCATTTGTAACAAAGAGATAACTCAAAACAAAGCATGTATCAACTTAAATATTGTCACACATTATCAAATCTCTATTATAATTGCACCAACAAATGTGGTGAAGAAAAAATACAAAGTTGCAACTATGCATTCCCCTAAATCATTACAAATAGCCATGGAGACATAACACTACATAAAATATGCATTAAAATTCATTCCTACACTACATAAAACACATTCCTCCATTTGATGCCTTGACTAGTGTTAGTGCCTGAATTGACTGGCAATTTTTGAGCAATTTTCATGCAGGCACTTTCCCTAAGTATCCAAAAAATGTTCTAAGTGTTGGACCTCCTCGGCATTTTTCAGCTGCATCATCATATTTTCCTGAGGAGGAGGTCATCATCATCATATTTTCTTCGATGGTGGTCAGCATCATCATGTTCCCTGTCGACCGGTTTCTCATCAGGATCATCATATTTCACTATCGGGTGATGTCTGGATATCATCCTGATCCTGCTGATGAGCTACAGTGCGCCCTAAGTTGCTTGCGGGGGTGATTTTTCAAGTATCCGGTGATCTTCCAATTATCACCTTGCCCAAACATGATGATGATGTTGCCCCAATTTTCTGAAGGGGTTATTCTTTGAGTTGTTCGACCTGACTTGTTCTTTCTTAAGGGTCGTCATCATCATCATCATATTTCCAGTTATTGCCGTGTTGCTTGCGAGGGTCATCATATTTTCTGCCTTCATGATATTTCGCCGGGGTGATATTTTTATCATCGGGTGATCTTGGTTATGATCATCCTGATGATGTTGTCGAAGAAGTTCTAAGTGTGACCCGATATTCACCGGGGTCATCATATTTGAGCGTCAGGATGATCTTAGTCAATATCATCCTGATGATGTTGTATCACTTCATGTTCGTTGTTTCTTCATCCTGATGATGCTGATGTCATTCTTATGTCAGGGTGATATCTATTTTTCTGCCTATCTGCATCATGATATTTCCGAAGGAGGGGGTGATATTTTCATATTTGAATATCACCGGGATATATGTTTGTTCAAGCATCATCATATTCATCTATCGCCCCGATCTTATGGTGGAGCTACAGTGCAACATGATATTTGTGCATCAGGATGATATTTCCAAATATCCGGTTATCTTCCGAATATCATCCTGATGTCGATATGATGATGACGTCATCAAGGTCCGGGGGGGTCATATTTCTAACACTGATCATCTTGTGGAGATCCCCCGATATTTGCAAATATGATGATGACGTCATCCGGATATGAGGAGGTGCGCAGTAGGCAGATATGATGATGACGTCAGCAAGATATGACGGTGACGTCATCAGGATGTTCATCGGCCAGACTTTTGGTATAAGCTCAGCAGGAGGATGTTCCTCCGATGGATCAGGTTGTGCGGATGAAGGCAATTATCATGCAGGCTATATTGCGATATGATGATGACGTCAGGGTGATATTTCAAGCGACAGGATATCATGCTGCTGGAGGATGATGATGATGAAGTCTTATACTAGTGTCGTCAGGAGCAAAAGCACCGACATCATATATGCTCATGACCTAGTATATAAAGTGTTAAAGAGGTTGCCGCGGGGTGCATGTGGGATATTTGATATCCTGCATATTCGAAATATCATGATGATGAATCTGGGCGGGAAATGGTTGCGATCGACTATTAGATGTTTTTCCCAAGGCCGCGGGTTGGTGCGCCATTAATGGCGAAGGTTGCAGAGGTATGGGCAGATCTGGTACCCGATTGAAGGTGTACATCAGTGGACAGTGGCGCAGGGCTCGAGAAATCTTCCTGTCTCCTCCCCTACCTGCTGCATTCAAGTTTGGGCACCAATCTGGTAATGTTTGAGCACCATCTTTCTGATACTGTGTATCTGGCGGGATTTTTGGTCAACCATGTAATTAATTGCTGAGCACCTACCTGGCTGTTATAAGCAGGTTGTGTTGCTCATTTGTTAGTTGTTGAAAGTTGAAGATTTTTGGCTCTGTAATTCATAACAAGCTGATCTGGTTGCTCTGTACAGCTTAACCTGTGAGTTTATGTATCTCTTGTTGTATGTTTTTGGCATGAACCCACTGATTTCATGATTGATCTTATATGAGAAATGCTATCTTAGCATGTGTTGTGTTAATTCTGTCTCCAGTATTGCATGTATTCTTCTTCTGAATCTGGATATTTGGGTAATGTTTAGATTCTAGAGCATAGAATTCCTATGTTGAATGTCTGATCTTTTAACTTCTGCTCAAGGGGTAGATTAAACTGTTTTCAGGTTGAACATTGGGAAGGGTATACTGCAGTAGGGATGCCATAATTAGAGATAACTTAACACTCTGTATTGGGAGATATCTGTAAGGCAGGTATCACATATATCCCCTTGAAATCCAGTTTTAGCTGTTCATGCTGATCATTCATAGGTGTATGTCTACTGACTCCAGGCCCTGGATAGGCACCAATCATGCTTTGTTTTTGTGTTATAACCATGTCCAGCTTTGCATCCAAACTTAAAATCCAAATCAAAATCTAAAACAAACATTAGGACATTAGAATTAGTTTAGGATCCTCAGTCCTCTGTCTACAACTGCTAATAGGCCCAAAGCTAGCCCCTTTGCTCTTATCTTTCAGTTTTGGTCTACTTACAAGAGGACTATCTGCTTTCTGTCAGCATCCCAGCCTTGTATGCATATCCTCATGGATGTTGAGTAGGGAATACCCCCCTAGGTCTTGCAGAGCCTGAAGAAGAAGAGGAGATAAAATATAGAGTCTATCTCCTACACTGTTGGCCCCCTGGCCCAGAGATCCTGTTGATCACTGATGGCTACCTTGTAGGGAAATCTAGGAATAAGCATCCAGTCTGGGAAAAAGTCAACGGAAATTGGTGACTCTACTGGGGATGGACTAAGAAAAAATGATATATTTGTGGCCCATCTGAGTCACCAACAAAATGATGCTCTGCTGGTGGAATGAACCTGGAAAAGTAGCTTTCAGCTATTGAAAATTTTGTCCTCTCTGGAGAGGTGGCGACTCTGCAAAAAAGATCCAAATGCACATGAAAGATAAATGTATGTTATTGGTTGAAAGATGTACATATTTCTGCATCTGTATGAGAAAAGGTACCTTGTTACTTCCCCTTTATTTGCTATTTTACTGCATAAGTTAGATGCCAGGGGAAGCCTTAGGTCTTAGACAGACAAAGGATGTCTAAGAGTAGGATTCTTATGAATCCAAGTATGAATTATCCCATACTCAGTGGTGAAATTTTGGATAAAGGAATAGAAGAGATAAGAAATAGGTTGATATTCTTAGAGGCTGAGCAGGCCCAGTTAAAAAGCAGTAACCCTGTTATGTCTGCCAGTCAGAAGGCTAAACCTCTTCTCAGCCCTTTTGATCCTTTGTATGACCAACTGGATTTGTCATGGGTGGATTACAAAGTAGAAACTATGCCTGCTAGGATATACTGTCAGATGCCTAGATTTGGTGGTCACAGTGTATGTGATGGGAATGCACATATCCAAAATTTTCACAGTTTTATGGGAAAACATTCATTCAGAGATGAGGATATGTGGATGAGGTTTTTTGTTAGGTCCTTTGATGCAAAAGCAAAAGACTGGTATTTGAGCTTTCCAAAGAAATTTTTTGCTTGTTGGGATGAGCTTGCTGACTGTTTCAAGGAAGAATTTGCAAAAGAACCGGCTGATCTTGTTGTAGAATTGATGAGAATTAGAAAACAAGATGAAGAGCCATGTGTTGATTTCAGTCATAGGTTTGCAGTAGCCCTTTCACATGTCCCTGAAAGTTTCAGACCTGATATTTCAGCCTGTGTTGGCATATTCTTTGAAGCTTTTGAGGAGGGCTCTAGTGCATTACTGAGGGATTTCAAGGTGACAAGTATGCAGATGGCATACAAATTTCTAGAAAATGTAGAAGAAATGAGAAATGTGCACCTGCTGAAACCCCTGTCCCCAGGCCTTCGTGTGAATAATCGTTGTGAAGCTGCAAATGACCAAATAATTAAGGCATCATGTGAAGATGAAAAGATGAATGTTGAGGATGCCAGTGAAAGGACTAGTGAGGATTCCCATTGCAATGATGAGGCAGCTGACCATGAAAACAATAACGAGGTTGTGGACAGCAATGGGCAATTTTTGGAATGGACCTGTGGAGACAATTGTGAGTATTGTACTCAAGACAGAGAAGATATAAGCAAACAGAGAAGCAGTCCTATGTGTGACCCATTGCCTACCTTTCAAACACATGGAGATCATGAAGAGCAGTCAAAAATTGAAATAAGTGCTGGTTCAGAGCATGATTGTTTTTCATTTGATGGCTGTTTTGCTTATGACACACAGGCTGATACTCCTCCACAGAATGAATCCATTGGTGATGAAGATGTGTGCTCTGCTGCCCATGAACAAATGGCATATTATGATCAAACTGATGCACCTGGGTCACCCATTTATGACACATATGGTGATGAGGATCTGTCTGAGTATGGTGAGGATCTAGACAGTATTTTTGGCTTGGATTCTGTTTCTCATCCTGATGAAAGAGGAAACAACATACATCAGGTAAGTGACTGTGAAAATGTGCCTGATTTGAAAGAGATGCCAGAGCCTGATCTTTTCCAGCCTGGTGCTGCTATTGGTTGTGTACATGATGTGCACAATTGTGATTTTGAAAGCTTTTCTTTTGATGTGCCAGCATATAATACAATGAGCCCTGATCTTCCTAGTTGTGTGGTGGACTCTGAGTGTTTCCTATTTGCAGTCCAGCTAGGAGATCATGTTGCAATGCATGATGATGATACAGATGATAACCTGTGTTCTATACCATTTGAGTATGCATTGCCTGATACATTCTGCACCCACATGTCACATGATGATGAAGGTTATCTGCATAGGGGTAACAATGACAAGCCAAATCAGAGGGTTGAGTGTGCAGATGACAAGGTTTGTTTGTGGGTGGATCTCTGTAGTATCTCCAAGCTTGACCCAGTGCATGCAGATGAAAACAAGATATTTGACAAAGGGAGATACAGGTTTTTCTTTTCTTGGTGGCCTTAGGCCATCAAGTGTGTTTGGTGATGCAGGTCGGTGCAGTATTTGACTCTGTGCCCAATGGATAAGGGACTGGTCTGCATCCCAGAGATCTGGTTCTCGCTGCAGGTTTTCACCTGTACGTCCCTAGACAGAGCCAGTGTTAGTGCCTGAATTGACTGGCAATTTTTGAGCAATTTTCATGCAGGCACTTTCCCTAAGTATCCAAAAAATGTTCTAAGTGTTGGACCTCCTCGGCATTTTTCAGCTGCATCATCATATTTTCCTGAGGAGGAGGTCATCATCATCATATTTTCTTCGATGGTGGTCAGCATCATCATGTTCCCTGTCGACCGGTTTCTCATCAGGATCATCATATTTCACTATCGGGTGATGTCTGGATATCATCCTGATCCTGCTGATGAGCTACAGTGCGCCCTAAGTTGCTTGCGGGGGTGATTTTTCAAGTATCCGGTGATCTTCCAATTATCACCTTGCCCAAACATGATGATGATGTTGCCCCGATTTTCTGAAGGGGTTATTCTTTGAGTTGTTCGACCTGACTTGTTCTTTCTTAAGGGTCGTCATCATCATCATCATATTTCCAGTTATTGCCGTGTTGCTTGCGAGGGTCATCATATTTTCTACCTTCATGATATTTCGCCGGGGTGATATTTTTATCATTGGGTGATCTTGGTTATGATCATCCTGATGATGTTGTCGAAGAAGTTCTAAGTGTGACCCGATATTCACCGGGGTCATCATATTTGAGCGTCAGGATGATCTTAGTCAATATCATCCTGATGATGTTGTATCACTTCATGTTCGTTGTTTCTTCATCCTGATGATGCTGACGTCATTCTTATGTCAGGGTGATATCTATTTTTCTGCCTATCTACATCATGATATTTCCGAAGGAGTGGGTGATATTTTCATATTTGAATATCACCCGGATATATGTTTGTTCAAGCATCATCATATTCATCTATCGCCCCGATCTTATGGTGGAGCTACAGTGCAACATGATATTTGTGCATCAGGATGATATTTCCAAATATCCGGTTATCTTCCGAATATCATCCTGATGTCGATATGATGATGACGTCATCAAGGTCCGGGGGGGTCATATTTCTAACACTGATCATCTTGTGGAGATCCCCCGATATTTGCAAATATGATGATGACGTCATCCGGATATGAGGAGGTGTGCAGTAGGCAGATATGATGATGACGTCAGCAAGATATGACGGTGACGTCATCAGGATGTTCATCAGCCAGACTTTTGGTATAAGCTTAGCAGGAGGATGTTCCTCCGATGGATCAGGTTGTGCGGATGAAGGCAATTATCATGCAGGCTATATTGCGATATGATGATGACGTCAGGGTGATATTTCAAGCGACAGGATATCATGCTGCTGGAGGATGATGATGATGAAGTCTTATACTAGTGTCGTTAGGAGCAAAAGCACCGACATCATATATGCTCATGACCTAGTATATAAAGTGTTAAAGAGGTTGCCGCGGGGTGCATGTGGGATATTTGATATCCTGCATATTCGAAATATCATGATGATGAATCTGGGCGGGAAATGGTTGCGATCGACTGTTAGATGTTTTTCCCAAGGCCGCGGGTTGGTGCGCCATTAATGGCGAAGGTTGCAGAGGTATGGGCAGATCTGGTACCCGATTGAAGGTGTACATCAGCGGACAGTGGCGCAGGGCTCGAGAAATCTTCCTGTCTCCTCCCCTACCTGCTGCATTCAAGTTTGGGCGCCAATCTGGTAATGTTTGAGCGCCATCTTTCTGATACTGTGTATCTGGCAGAATTTTTGGTCAACCATGTAATTAATTGCTGAGCACCTACCTGGCTGTTATAAGTAGGTTGTGTTGCTCATTTGTTGGTTGTTGAAAGTTGAAGATTTTTGGCTCTGTAATTCATAACAAGCTGATCTGGTTGCTCTGTACAGCTTAACCTGTGAGTTTATGTATCTCTTGTTGTATGTTTTTGGCATGAACCCACTGATTTCATGATTGATCTTATATGAGAAATGCTATCTTAGCATGTGTTGTGTTAATTCTGTCTCCAGTATTGCATGTATTCTTCTTCTGAATCTGGATATTTGGGTAATGTTTAGATTCTAGAGCATAGAATTCCTATGTTGAATGTCTGATCTTTTAACTTCTGCTCAAGGGGTAGATTAAACTGTTTTCAGGTTGAACATTGGGAAGGGTATACTGCAGTAGGGATGCCATAAGTAGAGATAACTTAACACTCTGTATTGGGAGATATCTGTAAGGCAGGTATCACATATATCCCCTTGAAATCCAGTTTTAGCTGTTCATGCTGATCATTCACAGGTGTATGTCTACTGACTCCAGGCCCTGGATAGGCACCAATCATGCTTTGTTTTTGTGTTATAACCATGTCCAGCTTTGCATCCAAACTTAAAATCCAAATCAAAATCTAAAACAAACATTAGGACATTAGAATTAGTTTAGGATCCTCAGTCCTCTGTCTACAACTGCTAATAGGCCCAAAGCTAGCCCCTTTGCTCTTATCTTTCAGTTTTGGTCTACTTACAAGAGGACTATCTGCTTTCTGTCAGTATCCCAGCCTTGTATGCATATCCTCATGGATGTTGAGTAGGGAATACCCCCCTAGGTCTTGCAGAGCCTGAAGAAGAAGAGGAGATAAAATATAGAGTCTATCTCCTACACTGTTGGCCCCTTGGCCCAGAGATCCTGTTGATCACTGATGGCTACCTTGTAGGGAAATCTGGGAATAAGCATCCAGTCTGGGAAAAAGTCAACAACTAGCTTGATTTGAAGCCCTAAAATTATCCTAAGACATTGCTGTTGCAAATATGTGCCTATGATGTGTTGTCATTTATGTCAACATATCTCTTTGTCAGAAATAGGGGAGACAATGTAGATCAGTGAAGTAGATTGCATAGCATTTCCAGAGGAATGAAGATCAAAGTCTGCAGACCATATGGCTATGTAGAGGATTATCTAAAGTAGCTCCAGTTAAGATTTGAGAGGTCCACATGAAGATTTGAAGAATCTATGGCAATTTGAGTAGAACTGAGTTTTGTAGTGTTGAGAAGTGACAGAGTGACAGGAAATTGGTCCAGATTGCTCCACAATGAAAACTTATGATTTGTGGATTTAGAGGCATGGTTGGGAAGTCAATGTGTATCCCCAACTCAATTGGTTCATGGTTTGGAGGTCCACAAGCAATCTTTCTAGGGTGATAGTCATGGCAAATAGTGTTCTTGAGGTATTAGATGAAGATGCAAGTGATTCTGATGATTTGGAGTAGTGCGGATGTTATTGTTGAATTCAATGTGCTTGTGGAGGTCTCTAGATCGTGTGCCTTCTGTGTTGAAGGTCTACATTGAAGATTTAGCTCATTGTTAAAGAATTCTTCCTTGGTGTTGCTGTTCTTCCTAGTCTTGGTCGACTGGATGATTCAAGGGTGTTGCGGATGTTCTAAGAGCAATTCTCTGGAACGTAGCATGTTGATCAAAGAAGATTCAAGTCCCATCTATGTTTGGCTGATAGTACAATGATCTGCATTGAATCAAGCAAACCTTGATGTTCATTCCAAGGTTGATGATGCATATAAATACTTGTGGATGAGTTGTAAAAAGTTGTGCTTGTACGAAAATGAGAAAATCCTAAGAAAGGTACAGAGGTAGAATAGAGAAGACAAGTAGCAGAGGAACAAGAGTAGTTAGGTATGAAGAGATAGTGAAGAAGTGTTTGAGGGCAGAATAGAAGTTTTGTGAGCTTTCAATGGGACTGAACTGGCATAAAGAAGATGCTATTTCTTAGTTCATTCTTTCTGTATTAAACATAAAATCTTGTAGGCAGTGAGCCTCTTTGAGCAGTGAGCTCTGGGTAGTGCACCCAAAGGCAAGTGTCTTCCCATTTCTTTTAAGTACTTTTAATAGGGTATGAATCTTGTGGGTTAACCCCCACCATTGTTTTCCCTTAACAGGGTTTCCACATAAAAATTCTAGTGTTATGTGTGTTCATCTTGTTTCTACTCATGTGTTGTTAATTCATGCTTTAATGTTTACATCATTAATCTATTTGTAAGTTGTCAAAGAAGATTAAAAGCATAAAAGGTTAAAGATGTGGACAACTGATTCATCCCCCTCTTAGTTGTCTGACCTAATTCCAATAATTGGTATCAGAGCCAGTTCCTCTAAAAGAAGCTTGATCGCTTGAGGAGATCCAAGATGTTGACTTACAGAAAGGAAAGTCTGAGATTTGATGGAACAAATTACTCCCTTTGGAAGGTGTGCATGTAGTGTCATTTGGAATGTATGGGTGATGCCTTTTGGTTGATGACTAAGAATGAGTATAAGATTCTGAAGAATGGCCCTACAACTCTAGATGAACTCAAGGAAGCTAAATACAATATTCGAGCTAAAGAAGCATTGTTGAGTGCCTTGACTGATATAGAAATGATAAATGTCCTAGAATTTAAAACTACTCATGAAATGTGGAAAAGGTTGGAAACTCTGTATGAAGGTGATAAATATGTCAAATGTGCCAAACTACATAGTTTGAAGGGTAAATATGAAAGGTTGATGATGAGTGAAGATGAAAACATTACTTCCTACATGTAGAAAGTGAATGAACTTGTGACCAGTATCAGGAGTGCTGGTGGAATATTGGAAGAATTAGAGATTGCCACCAAAGTGCTCAGATCCTTACCTGCGGCATACACGCATAAAGTTGTTGCCGTTGAAGAAATCAGGACTATGACAACTATTACAAGAGACCAATTGGTTTGTAAGCTTTCAACATTTGGAATGAGTGAGTTTGGTGATTCTCTTCCTAAGTCTAAATCTGCATTTAAGGCCAGTGTTTATGGAAAACAAAGATATGATCCAAGTGAAAGCTCTTCAGGAAGATCAAGTAGATTTTAGAAGGCAAGGAAGGATCTTGAAGATGATGAAATTGAGACTACAGAACTTGAAGCCCTTATTGCCAAAAGATTGCCAAGAGGATCTGGTAAGTATGAAGGAAAGTTGCCTTTTAAATGTTTTGCTTGTAATACGATTGGTCATTTTTCCTCAAGGTGTTTGGAGATGGTTTCAAAGCCAAAGCCAAACAGATCAAGGGCTCAGAAGAAATGTTACTATGTCTAAGAAGCTAAAGAAGGTGTCACTAATGATGAATCTGATAAGGGAACTAACTCAAGAAATGAATGGGTGTTCATTGCCATCAAAGAAGAAGATCCGATGTCTATTGAATCTAATAGCTATGTGAATATGGAAAGTGCCTTGGCTGCTCATATTGAAGAAAAGTATGAATGGATGATTGACAGTGGATGTTCTCATCATATGACTGGTGATAAAAGTAAGTTCATAAGTTTGGAAAGATATGAAGGAGGACTTGTGAAGTTTGGAGACAACTTAGCTGGTAGAATTCGTGGCAGAGGATCCATCTCTTTTGATGGTAAGAATAACACTAATGATGTTCTGTATGTAGAAGGATTGAAGCATAATATTCTCAGTGTTGGACAATCAGTTGACAAAGGGTATGTTCTCGTATTCAAGGATGGAAAATGCAAAATCTTAGCAAGCTCCAGAATTGTGATTGCATCAGGTACACAAACTAAAGGTAACATCTTTCATTTAAGTGGTACTGGCAAAAGTTGTTTGATTTCTCAGATTGATTAGAGTTGGTTATGGCATAGGAGAATGTGCCATGTGAATTTTGATAATATTATCAAGATAAGCTCTACTCAGGCTATGAGAGATCTTCCAAAGATTGTGAAACCTATTGATAGCATGTGTAGAGAATGTCAATTGGGTAGACTAAATAGAACATCATTCAAGAGTAAAGAACAATTTTCAAGTGGACTGTTAGAACTTGTGCATACTAATCTATGTGGTCCTGCTAGAATTAGAAGCGTGCAAGGAGACAGATATTTTATGTTACTGATTGATGATTACTCTTGGATGATGTGGGTAAGACCTATTGCTGATTGCTGATTGATGATTATTGAAAGTGCTAATGCCAAGATTGATGAGAGCAAAGAAAGACCTTCCAGGCCTTGTGCATATGATTCAGATAATCAATATGAAGGTTAAACTGAGACTCAGATCCAAATTGATCCAGAAAATCCAGTGAATCAAGAAATTAGTACAAATGTTGAGGAACAAGCTCAAGAATTAGAAGTTTAAGAAACTTCCAAAACCCCTAGGTATGTAAGGTTGAATCATTCTGAAGATCAAATCATAGGAGACAAGAATAAAGGTGTTTAAACTAGAAGAAGAATTGTTTAAGATCAAGTAGAGTATTGGTTGATTTCAAAGATTGAACCAAAAATAGTGAATGAAGCTCGTAATTATAAGAACTGGGTAAAAGCAATGGAAGAAGAATTAATGCAAATTGAAAAGAATCATAGTTCGGATCTTGTTCCTAGACCTAAAAAAAAAAATGTAATTGGAACCAAATGGGTCTTCCAGAATAAACTGAACGAAGATGGTAAAGTTGTGAGAAACAAAGCAAGATTGGTATCCAAACGATATTATCAAGTAGAGGGAATTGATTTTGAAGAAACATTTGCTCCGGTGGTAAGAATTGAAGCAGTCAGATTATTTCTTGCATTTGCTACATTCAAAGATTTCAAAGTTTACCAGATGGATGTCAAGTTAGCATTCCTGAATGGAGAGTTAGAGGAAGAAGTCTACATTGAGCAAGAAGATATAGTCTGTAGATTAAGGAAAGCTTTGTATGGACTTAAACAAGCCCCAAGAGTATGGTATGCAAGATTAGATAAGTATCTACTAAAGCTAGGATTTAGCAAAGGCACAACTGACAGTAATCTTTATTTCAAGATTTATCATGAGCACATCTTAATTGTTGAGGTATTTGTTGATGATATCATTTTTGGTGGAAATAGAAGTATGTGTAAGAAATTTGCTAATTAGATGCAAAGTGGATTTGAGATGTCCATGTTTGGTGAAATGAATTTCTTATTAGGTTTGCAAATCACTCAATCATATAAAGGTATCTTCATATCTCAGTCTAAGTATGTGAGAGAATTGTTGAAAAAGTTTGGAATGGAGGACTCAAAATGGGTAAGTACTGCTATGGTAACTAGATGCAAGTTGAGTAAAGATGATGATTCACCTAAGGTAGATGAGAAAAGGTATAGATCAATGATTGGAGGACTACTTTATTTGACTTAGACAAGACCTGGCATTATGAATGCAGGTGGACTTGTTGCTAGATTTTAAGTTGATCCCAGGGAATCCCATGTTGTAGCAATTAAAAGAATTTTTAGATATCTAAAGGGAACATCTGATTATCACTTATGTTATCCAAAGGATAATGACTTCACTCTTTATGCATATACAGATGTTGATTGGGTAGGAGATGTGGATGATAGGAAAAGTACTAGTGGTGGTGCATTCTTCTTGGAGAGGAGATTAGTTTCTTGGTTCAGTAAAAAGTAGGAGGCAATATCTCTGTTTACTGCAGAGGCAAAGTATATAGCAGCAGCAAGCAATTGTACTCAAGTCTTGTGGATGAAGCAAATATTGAAGGATATCATAATTGTGTTTGAAGAGCCTGTTACAATCTTTCTGTGATAATTCAAGTGCAATAAACATCTCAAAGAGTCTGGTGTTGCATTCAAACACAAAGCACATATCCATCAAGTTTCACTTCTAGAGAGGAAAGGTAAGTGAGAATGAAGTCAAAATGGAGTTTGTTTCTTCAAAGGATTAGATTCCACATATGTTCACCAAGCCTCTTCCTAAGGATACTTTTGAGTATCTCAGAGGGAAGCTAGGGGTTATTACCCCTCCTGTTCAGAACTAAGATGCACTAGTGTTCATTAGTTCAGAGGAATTCACAGTCCCATTTTGGGATCCAGATTGATGTTAAGTAGATACTACTCAGGGGGAGTAGTTAGTATACAAATTTTGGAGATCAATCTAAAAAAAAAGGGGGAGAAAAGATTGCAAATATGTGCCCTTACCATTGATGTCAAAGGGGGAGAGAAGTCATGTGAAAAACTAGTTGCTGATGAAAGTGGACGCAGCGAAGAAAGTGGTTGTAGAAGTGATAAGAGAAAGGGGGAGAAATCCTTGTCTTGATGGTTGAATTATGTTTTCACATCATATGTTGCCATCAATGACAAAGGGGGAGATTGTTGCAAATATGTGTCTATGATGTGTTGTCATTGATGTCAACATATCTCTTTGTCAGAAATAGGGGAAACAATGCAGATCAGTGAAGTAGATTGATCTGCATTTCCAGAGGAATGAAGATCAAAGTATGCAGACCATATGGTTGTGTAGAGGATTGTTTGAAGTAGCTCTAGTTAAGATTTGAGAGGTCCACATGAAGATTTGAAGAATCTATGGCCATTTGAGTAGAATTAGGTTTTGTAGTGTTCAGAAGTGATAAAGTGATAGAAAATTGGTCAGGATTGCTCCGTAATGAAAACTTATGATCTACGGATTTAGAGGCATGGTTGGGAAGTTAGTGTGTATCCGCAACTCAAGTGGTTCATGGTTTGGAGGTCCACAAGAAATCTTTCTACGGTGACAATCATGGTAGACAATATTCTTGAGGTATCGGATGAAGATGCAAGTGATTCTGATGATTTGGAGTAGTACAAAGGTTATTGTTGAATTTAATGTGCTTGTGGAGGTCTCTAGATTATGTGCCTGCTATGTTGAAGATCTGCATTGAAGATTGAGCTCATTGTTAAAGAATTTTTCCTTGGTGTTGTTGTTCTTCCCAGTCTTGGCCGACCAGATGATTCAAGCATGTTGCAGATGTTCTAAGAGCAATTCTCTGGGATGTAGCATGTTGATCAAAGAAGATTCAAGTCCTAGCTATGTTTGGCTGATAGTACAATGATCTGTATTGAATCAAGCTGACCTTGATGTTTATTCCAAGGTTGATGATACATATAAATACTTGTGGATGAGTTGTCCTTGTGTGAAAATGACAAAATCCTAAGAAAGGTATAGAGGCAGAGTAGAGAAGAGGAGGAGTAGAGGAACAAGAGTAGTAAGGTATGAAGAGATACTGAAGAAGTGTTTGAGGGTAGAATAGAAGTTTTGTGAGCTTTTAATGGGACTAAACTAGGCATAAAGAAGATGCTATTTCTTAGTTCATTCTTTCTATATTAAACATAAAATCTTATGGGCAGTGAGCCTCCTATAGGCAGTGAGCCTCTTTGAGCAGTGAGCTTTGGGTAGTGCACCCAAAGGAAAGTGCCTTCCCATTTCTTTTAAATACTTTTAACAGGGTATGAATCTTGTGGGTGAACCCCCACCATGGTTTTCCCTTAACCGAGTTTCCACATAAAAATTCTGGTGTTATGTGTGTTCATCTTGTTTCTACTCATGTGTTGTTAATTCATGCTTTAATGTTTACATCATTAATCTATTTGTAAGTTGTCAAAGAAGATTAAAAGTAGAAAAGGTTAAAGTTGTGGACAACTGATTCACCGCCCCTCTCAATTGTCTGACCTAATTCCAACAACTGCCAAATAGATCATTGGTTCAGCAACAAACCACAAATGTCTCTAAAAATTATGCATGTGTAGGTATTCAGCCCCCCCACACCATTCTAGGTGTTGTACTTAGTCAATGACTATGTCCATGAAGGATTAAAATTTTGGCACAAACATCCATGAAAAAATTAGTAGACCAAACAATGTCCATGCCCTAGCATCCTTCTAGAATGAAAGTATCCGTAGAAAGATTTGGCTGCTAAGATGTACTTCATCATTACATTTAATTATGGTCCTTTTGCATTGAAGATTTATACTATTTCAACTACCTACAATTGACCATGGCCTGCAATGCATTAATGCAGAGTACAAGCCTGCAAGTTTCATCCTATAATCATGGCATTAATTTAGGAGATCACTTCTTCAAGGCTTTTACAACACTTTAAAAGTGTTGTCCAATTTTTACTTATAATTCCCTTCTTTATAATCTGACTGTACCTAAAGAATCTACCAGTTTGATCTTTATCTTTATCATTATTGGGCCAATTGATTTCTAACTCTATTTCCCTCTTTGAACTGGGCACCATCCCACCTTTATCAGCCTCTCTTTTCTATCACAAAATTCTTCATTTTCTTCTTTCAAAAAACTATCACTTTTTCAAACCATGGGAGATGCCCTTTTGTTTTGCATTTGATCTTCATTCTTGGGCTCTTTTGTGCCTTATTGGCAAATATTTACTTTTATAAACTTGGTCTATCTAAATCTTCCATTTCTCCTTTAGTTGGTGAATCTTGATTTTCATGAACCACATTTTCCTTGGCTTCATTCTCTTTCCTTCATTACCCTATCAGCCAATTTGCCTTATCGACAAACTTTCAATTTTTTGAACTATTAGTGAGTTAGGGTTTTCACTAGTTTGCTGATAAAGCATTCTTTTTCCTTTGCCTTAATTATTTTGACTTTATTGGCAACTTTTCCTCTCCAGAACTTTATCTTTGGCACCATTTTGCCTTATCGGTAAATTTCAATTTTCTTGAGTTGTATCTTGGCGTCTCTTTCCACTTTTCTTGCATTATAAAAAAAATGTCTTTCACAAACCACATTTCCTTTTTTCTATCTTTGCCAGCTCTTACTCTTTATTGGTGAATCTTCACTATCGGATAACTTTGGAAAATCAAACTTTTAGAAAGTTTGAGTTTTTGTTAGTTCACTGACAATGACCTTTCCTTACTTTGCCTTATCCATTTTCACACTTTTCTCAAACCAAGCCCAAGCCTTACCTTTTTGTGTTTTACCTTATTACCTTATCAATGAATCTTGAAATATTCAAACCTTTCGGCAAGTTCAGTTTTCCACTGATTTGTTGACAAAGCCATCTTTTTCTATTTTTACTTAGTCAATTTTTACTTACCTTTTTCCCTATTTGCCTTATCTACAAATATGGAGATTTCCTAACTTGGCTTTTCTTTGTATTTTTGCTTTCTTTCACAGGAGCCCTTTCTCCATCAATGAAGTCTCTGTTAGCAAAACTCACCATTGGAGAACTTTTGAGTTTGCGAACTTGGAAATTTTTCTAGAAAAGGCTTCAACCTTGCTTCATTTCTCTTTATCTTAAAATTCTCCCTTTGTATTTTTATTAGAAAATTGACAAATCGGTGAACTGAGAAAATGCAAACTCCCGAACTAGTTTGCTAGTTCGGGAGATTTCTGATTCACCGATAAAGGGGAGAAAAGACCAAAATTTTCTAAGGGAAGGAAAGAGAAGGAACATGGGGGACTTTTACTTAGAAATTTTCATAAGGGAACCCATGTAAAATATCTTAGAATCATTTATAAATGGTGGGTTTTGACTGCAAATGCTTAAACTGGGAAATTTGATGGATTTTTTGGGTCAAAATAAGACATTTTGGGAGCTAGCTTTTCTAGGCACCAACACTTGCTCTAGTTGGGGATGTGTGACAAGAAATTTCATAATGAGGACCCAGATCTCTGGGCAGACCAAAAAGACACAAAACACACAAAAAGGAAAAACACAAATGTATTTACAACAAAGGCTTACATACAAGAGAACATACAGTCATAAAGGAAAAAAGACTGTAAGCAAAATTTTAGAGCACTGCAGGCCAAACCTACACAAACTTGTTGCAACTACTTGCCTCTATCAAAGACAAGTTGAATGAAGGAGATAATCTCCCTCAAACCAAACCTGCATTCATCACCACGCTGCAATGATTGAAAACTGTTCCCAGCATGTGCCAATTTGCAACACATGCTTATGGAGCCAAGGTCAACTTCATCAATGAAATCATTACTGCAAGGTAACCATAAGAAACAGTTACTTGACCTATTCATATCCCTATCATACTTGTTCCTAACAGCAAGGAGTGTAAAACTAAAAAACCAAGTCAGCAATAAAAGAAAGAAATGAAGGTAAACCTCCATTATCAACTGCCAAGTCGTCATACCTATTGACCTCTTCATGTAAATTGAGGGAAAATGAAAATACCTACAATTCACATGGAAAAGAAAATTGTGCCTAAATGCACTATTGATCCACAAGAGAAGAGGCTTCATCTTGTAGAGAAAAATAAAAAGACTCCAACTTTGTCATATCCTCAAGTTCGGCAGGAACATGCTAATCTTCAAATTGACACTCATGTCGCTGCTCAATTTCATTATTATGTGTATACTAGGCCCAAAACAAAGATTGAAATTTGGGCACGACATTGTTATACATAGAAAAAGACACTTGACCTTCATTGCAAAGGAAACTTTCGTACTTACAAGTGTCAAACTCTTGAATAATAGCTTGCCAGCATACATCATTTTCACACATACTGATGTCTTGTTCCACCCTGGGATCACAAACCTGATCCATATCTTCATTGTCATTGTCAGTATAAGAATCATAATGAGGTGTTTCAAATGATAGATTGCATCCATCCCACAACCTCTATGCTTCAATCTCAACTGGGTAACTCATTGTATTATAGTTGCTACTGCATATAGGTACCAAACTATCCTCCTCCATACTACCACAGGGAATTCAATCTGCTGCCAGTATAACTAGATCAGTAACAAAATGGTCATTATGGAGATCACTTTTACTGATGTTAGCAGTTATATGATCATCTGACTAGAATCAGTCGGTGTACAAATCATCAACAAAGGAAGAAAAGGCATAAGAAATGTCACTTGAAGCACAAGACACATTGACTTCCACACAAGCATCCTCAACACAATCAAGCCCATCATTGTCACAAGGGACAAAATGTTTGAGCTCATTAGATAAAAACTCATCATTGCCATCACTCCCTCAGATTGAATCATTCAAATGCAAAAGAGTGCACATGTTGTTCTCATCTTTTGCATTGTTAAGAGATGTTACATTAAAGACATTTTCCTTCATATCCGTACTATCAGATTTATCTTGTACAATATCACATTCACCAACATCACAAACCACAACAAGGTCTTCAAAGTGAAACCAAATGTCTACACCTTCACTTGTCTTAGATCGGTTATTATTAGGTGCACACATTCCATTGCCATATTTAATTTTAGATTGGGGATCATAAGATAGAGCAGCAACATCATCATCCATAAGGGATGATGAATCTAATTGAAGATAGGCATCTACACTATCTTCACTTTTATCACAATTGTCATATGATGCTGCCTCACATGAGTTCATTTTCCTGACAACACATTCAACCTGATTTGTAGTATAGTTGCCTGCCACATGCTCATCATTCACAATACTCACCTTTGGGAGCAACAACCCAGCAACATATTCATCTCTCATTTTAACCAAGGCATCAAGATCAAGGTAAGCCTATTGAAAATTATCTAGCCTCAAATCTTCCTGGACTGAGCTCAACCCAACTTCATAAGATCCAAAAAACAAATCAATGCAAGTTGGAGTAGAAGGCTTAAATGCATCTAGAATTCTAGATAGTCCAATAGAAAACCAGTGGCCAAAATCCATGCTGGATTTGCCCTCATAGCTTCTGATATTTTTAAGTTCTTGGAGAAGAAGAATAGGGTCCAAACCACTTGTAAAATTTTCAAATGCAGCCAGTAAATGACCCCAAGAAGTAAAGTGATGGTCAGGGAAACTAACAAGCCACTTCCTTACCAAACCACAAAGTGATCTAACAATGAACCTCATCCACATATCCTTATCCTCAAGTTGGAACTTGTCCATGAAATCTAAAAATGCAAGAACATGTGCCTTCCCATCATAGATATCACATCCATCAAAAATTGGCATCTGATAATAGATCTTATTGGGCATGGATTTGTTAGATCATAATTGACCCATGAGAGGTCCAACTGTTTGTATGTGGTCTCATTAGCAATGAAAGGGGGTCAAAAAAGCTATCCATTGACAACAATAGGAAGGACACTAGATTGTGCCCTAGATTGACGTAGAATGATTTGATTTTCTAATTCCTTTTCATGCTGTAGTAAAGAATCTAACAACTGTTTATTTTTATCAACTTCATACTACAGTCTTGCTAAATCATTTTGATTATGCAAGGGTGTTTTACATTATGATAAGGGAATACAAGATGCAGGGCGATCTGAGTAATAGGACAAAACATCATCATAAGAATCATAAGCATCTTAATCTGATAATATTAGGCATGAGGCATAGGACAATGCACAAGAAGGATCTATCCCAAGGCCACGAGTTTGCTGAGAAGCCATGACTAAAACTTTCTACCATGCAGGGTGACACAAGACATAATAGAATAAATGCTTTTGTATTTTTGAGGAAATCTAAATTTGTTATAAAAGGAAACCATGTGTACCTTAATTTTCTAGCTATTGCTCATAAACTTGGGGCATTTGAATCACCAACAACATAATTAGAATAGAAACAAACAAATTTTAATTCTTTTTCTTTGACATCAGAGTCGTCACCTCTTCCAAAGAGGAATTCCTTAAAGTGTGACTGATCTTCAAGGCCAAAAATTGATTCTGGGTTCTGCTCACCAATAGAGTCTTTATTGATTTTAACCTAGAAATACATCCCTAGCAATGATGCCAAAATGTTGGTGTAAGTTGACGCGATGCCAACTTAAACACACAACAAACTACTCCCAACAATGACTGCAAACTTTCTTTGATGTTTGTGTTGCAAAGGTCTTTCACAATCTAAGCCAAGATATTACATCCTTGACAATGGTGCCAAAATGTTGGTGTAAGTTGATGGTTTGCCAACTTACCCAAACACATGCAAAACTGCAAATCACTATTATAGGGGCATTCAAAATGATTTGACCATTCAATTCATTCCCCGGCAATGGAGACAAAATGTTGGCATACATTGATGGGTTGCCAAATTATAAAAACAAATGCAAAATTGCAAATCACTCTTACAAGGGCATTCAGAATAATTCAACCATTCAATTCATTCCTTGGCAATGATGCCAAAATGTTGGTTCCCAAAATGATTGCAACACAAAACTCTAAATCATTTCTAAATAACCTAGGCCAGGGACTGTCATCAAGGTGATAGAAAGAGGTTTATCAACAAGTTAAGGGCTATTTTAGCCAACTAATAGGAGTGGGTAGACTCCTCTGCATTTTGATCTCATCTTAAACCCTGGAAAGATATTCCAAGGGGTATACTTGAATAGTTATTAAGTTCAAACCAGATGAACAACTAGAAACATAGACAAATAAACCCAACTCATTGTCTTGGTCCCAAAGGCTGTGACTAAACCAAGAACAACTGCATGTCACAAAACCCTATATAGTTGATTCAAATGTGCAAATGTACTTGCACATGGAAGTTAGTTTTTCCCTTAAACCATAGGTGAATGATTTGTTTTTTAGGAATGATTGATCCCTCTCTAATATGGACCGGTGCCTACTCCATTGGGCAACTGAGTCATAAGTAGTATAGAGGGAAGAAAAGGAGTGAACCAACATCAATAGAAAACTAAAATGTATTCACATACATTTATTAGATTATACTTCATACATTGGACACAATTAATTATCCAAAACCAAACTACAATGACCCATTTGGAACAAATAGACGACTCAAAACAAAGCATATATTGACTTAAATGTTGTCACACATTATCAAATCTCTACTACAATCACACCAACAAATGTGGTGAAGGAAAAATACAAAGCTACGACTATGCATTCCCCTGTATAATTACAAATAGCCATGTAGACATACCATTGCATAAAATATGTGTTAAAATTCATTCCTACACTACATCAAAAACATTCCTCCATTTAATGCCCTAACTGGCTTGATTTGAAGCCCTAAAATTATCCTTAGACACTGCCAACCAGACAATTGGTTTAGCGACCAACTACAAATGCCTCTGAAAATTATGCATATGTAGCTATTCAGCTCCCCACGCCATTCTAGGCACTATACTTAGTTCATGAGTATGCCCATGTTGCATTAAAAGTTTGGCACATACATCCATCAGAAAATCAACAGACTAAACAATGTCCATGCCCTGGCATCCTTCTAGAATGAAAGTACCAGTAGAAAGATTTAGCTGCTGAGACACTTTCACTCCCTACATTCAATTATGGTCCTTTTGCATTGAAGATTTATGCTATTTAAACTACCTGCAATTGACCCTAGCTTGCAACACATTAATGTAGAGTACAAGCCTACAAGTTTCATCCTACAATCATGGTGTGAATTCAGAAGATCGCTTCTTCAAGGCTTTTACAACACTTTAAAAGTGTTGTCCAATTTTTACTTACAATCCCCTTCTTTAAAATCTAATTGTACCTAAAGAATCTACCACATTGATCTTCATCTTTATCATTATCAGTCCAATTGATTTCTAACTCAATTTGCCTCTATGCACTGGGCACCATCCCACCTTTATCAGTCTCTCTTCTCTATCACAAACTTCTTCATTTTCTTCTCTTGGCAAACTGTCACTTTTTTGAACCATGGGAGATGCCCTTTTGTTTGGCATTTGATCTTCATTCTTGGCCTCTTTTGTGCCTGATCGACAAATATTTACTTTTCTGAAGTTGGCCTTTATGAGTCTTCCATTTCTCATTTAGTCAGCGAATCTTGATTTTCGCGAACCACATTTTCCTCGACTTCATTGTCTTTCCTTTTTACCCTATCGGCCAATTTTATTTATCAACAAACTTTCAATTTTTTGAATTGTTAGTGAGTTAGGGTTTTTTCTAGTTTGCCTATAAAGTATTCTTTTTCCTTTGTCCTAGTCATTTTCAGCTTTATTAGCAACTTTTCCTTTTCAGAACTTTATCTTTGGCACCATTGTGCCTTATCAAAAAATTTCAATTTTCTCAAACTTTATCTTGGTACCTCTTTCTTCTTTTCTTGCATTATCATCAAAATGTCACTTGCGTGAATCACATTTCCTTTTTACTATCTTTGCCAGTTGTCACTCCTTATCGGTGAATTTCATTGTTAGCAAACTTTGAAAAAATCAAACTTTTAGAAAGTTTGAGTTTTTCTGGGTTCGTTGATAATGACCTTTACTTACTTTGCCTTATCCATTTTCACACTTTTCTACAACCAAGCCCAAGACTTTACCTTTTTGTGTTTCATCTTATCACCTTATCAACGAATCTTGAAATATTCAAACCTTTTGGCAAGTTCAATTTTCTGTCAATTTGTCGAAAAACCATCTTTTTCTATTTTTCCTTAGTTAATTTATTCTTCCCTTCTTCCCTATTTACCTTATTAGCAAATTTGGAGATTTCCTAACTTGGATTTTCTTGTATCTTTGCTTTCTTTCACTGTAGCCCTTTCTCCATCAACAAAGTCTCTATAGGCAAAGCTCACCATCAACAAACTTTTGAGTTAGCAAACTCGGAAATTTTACCAGCAAAGGCTTCAACCTTGCTTCATTTTTCGTTATCTTAAACTTCTCCCTTTGCATTTTTGTTAGAAAATTGGCAAATTGGCAAACTAGAAAAATGTGAACTCCTGAACTAGTTCGCTAGTTCAAGAAATTGTTGATTTGCTGATAAAGGGCAAAAAAGACCAAAATTTTCAAAGGGAAGGAAACACAAGGAACATGGGGGATTTTTACTTAGAAATTTTCAGAAGGGAACCCATGTGAAATATCTCGGATCATTTATATATGACAAGTTTTGACTACAAAGGCATAAACTGGGAAATTTGATTTAATTTTTGGGGCAAAATAAGGCATTTTGGGAGGTGGCTTTTCTGGACACCAATAGCGGGAACTTCATCCTTCTCTTTCATTGTAGTACTAGTTACCTCTTCCTTGACCTCTTATGGTTTCTCCTTCTATATTACATATCATCCTACTACTCTTGTCTTCCTATTTCATGCTTCTAACTTTCTTCCTTCTCTTCATTCAATTTATTCTCCATGGTGAAAGTCAACTTATAAGCCTCCCCAACTATCTAGATATTCAACATATTTGACTCTCCTTGGATGGATTTCCTCAATCCAATAAAATATTTGGCCACATTCTTGGCCCCTTTCTTCATGATATCTTCACCTAATTATGAGTCTATAGTATTTTTTGGTGTACTCCCTAATAGTCATATCTCTCTGCCATGAATTATGAATCTCTTTCAACAATTCTAACTGATAATTTATTGGATTAAACTTGGATTTTAGCTTCACCACCATCTTTTCCCACTTTACAATGAAAGGCTTCCCTTTTCTAATTCTCTATGTCTAGAATTCCTTCCACCATATTGCCACATGACCTATCATCACGGTCTTTGAAGTTTCACCCTATCAAGGTCTGTAATGTACTTATACTCCAAATGATCCTCTAGGTTAGTGATCTAATCAATTAGCTTCTCAAGATCTAGGTTCCCAAAATAGTTTAGAGTGTCCACTCTAGTCCTCTTATAAATTTTGATTATGGACTTTTGCATCTTTTATTCTTTGTTATATTCACTTCCACTTGATTCTATATGATCTTCCTCCTATTCTCCATCACTTTCGTCAAACCTAGCATTAAGGTTCCTCTAGTAGTCATGTTCAAGAATATCAATCCTATTATGCATAGCCTTCAACATCTCATACATCTCTTGCATTGTACCCACAACATTGATCATAACTTAACCTCTCTTTGATGGCATCTTTAGGTTGGAAACTTACACATAATTACCCCCTTATAAACTACTTCATAGTTAGTGCTCCATCTATAAACATCCATGTACTTCCACAAATATAAAATTTATTTAAATATTAAAAAGTACAAACATCCAATTTGGTGTGTCTCCATGCTTACACCTTTATTTACCTATCACCACAATTTCTTACATCTATGATAAACCACCACCACGATCTATGTTTTGTCAAACTCACAAGCTCAAAACATGACTAGGTGCACTCACATCCACACCAATCCTAATCCCTTGATCCAACCTGACTCTAATACCAAATGATGTAGTCATGGTAGGAGGGTCCAAGAAAGAATTGTCCAACCATGCAACCTACAATAATAAATCAGCCACAAACCACCACATAACACAAGAGTTCACATGAAACACCACATATAATTGAATAGATATCTTGTATGATTATCATTTAATTAAAACCACAAGTTTGTTTGAGTGGGCCTTCTTACATGTTAGCTCACAATAATTTTCTTATATAAGATTAACAATATTACACAAATAGAACTAACTCTATTGCACCACCTCTAGACTTAGTACAAATGAGTACATAATCATTTCCAATATAATATAATCTTAGACTTTTACCATAGATTTGTTGTATGGGATATAAAAATACTTAGAAACAAGTAAATTTAATTGATACCACTTGAAAAACAGTCCTACATACCACATTGGATGCCTATAAACTGTATCCAACATAATACTACAAGTAACCATGCTCTATCTCTTAGATCTAGCTCCTTCATTGCTAATCTAGCCTTCTAAACTCATATGCACCATCCTAGTCTTCTTCACTTACTTTTAGTTGATTCAAAATGTCTTATTTATATGATCCTCAAGCTCCTCACATGACTCGTGTTGTCCTCAAGATGGTGGAAATCCCAAAATCAAATGAAACATGTCCCTAACTAAATATAAAAAAATGTACAAACTACAATAGTCCACTCATGGAGAATCTCCACATAATAGACCATAGACATTCAGAACAATTACTAAACAATTCTCAAATATTCACTGAAGTGCTACAAACCCAAAATAAACCTTTCACAAATATAAATAGTTCCAACTGAATACATTGTCAACCCACAGACACTTATAAGCCAAGTTACCAACCTCTATTTATCCAATCAACCTTAATGTACAATTGATTATAAAGAAACAATGCACACAACTACCACTACAACTATAGAGCTAATTCCTCAATGCATTGAAATGCATTAACTTTAACCATGAAAAAAATTTAACCACAAACTTACACACACACACACAAACTATCAGACTAGACCAAAAATTACACTTCCTTAGACATGATATCACATTTTTAGGATACACTTGCATCACACATATTGTTGATGAATAAAATTGTTGAGCAAAAATGATTTTAGAAACTTCTTATATCTAAGTGAAATGAAGGAAATGCAACTAATGTACTAATTAGGAAAGCATGATTCAATAATATGATCAAAATACAAGGTGATATATTAGAAATTAAGTACATAGAAAAAATTAAATTGGGCTATTATAGTAGTACAAAATTTAGAATCTATAAAACATCATAACATAGCACATATTCCATCATAGGGTAAGTGAGATAATTAAACTAGACAATCATAATACGAAAGGACTTAGCATTGTAGGAATTAATTAATAAAGAAAAGGAAAATAATGTTATGTATATTCCCATAGGGAGCCACCAAGATGTAACCAAAACTAGAAAAGTGAGTTTCTTGCCTAAGATAAAGAAGAAAACTATAAGGTTTATGGAAAATAGCTAAATTATTAGTTGAAAATAGATAAGCATTGAGATCTCATAGCTAAAATGTATCTGCATGAGACTTTATGAGAAAAAGTTTATTTCCTATATTGAACCCACCTACAACATTAGATTTCAATGTTCACTTGGAATAACAAATGTATCTTTAGATAAATGGAATGTGTAGAATGCAAATGACATAGGAATTGAGAAGTAAATTTTAGTTTGAACTAGATAGGATTGAAAAGAGAAAAAAAAAGTGACATAGAATTAGAAGAGGCTAAAGCATTAAGATGACTTGTAGAAGTGATATGCTAATCCTAACTGACCTCCTACAACTTTTTCTATAGGAAATGAATTTTTCATAATGTAGTCTTGATATTGATGATTTTTTTAAGTTGTCCTATAGTATTATGTGTTGAACACACTGGGATGTTGAGAGGGGGTGGTGAATCAACATATATAAAAACTTAACTACTTTATTTGTAGATAAGATTAAATTACTTAGAGAACAGAAAGTAAAACATGCACCACATTTATCAACACAATGACACTAGGATTTTTATGTGGAAAACTAAAAATTGGGAAAATCCATGATGAGTGTTAGCTCACAATATAATGCTCACTGCTATAAAAGTTTACAAAATTGTTTTACAGCTACAACCCAAGGAAGATATAACTCCCTACTAACTTTGTTTTAGGGCTACAACCCAAGGAAGATACTACTCCCTAATGAAAGCTCACTACTACAAAGAATCACAATGATAACATAACTTATCATAAGGGAGTAGTAGCTTTGATAATTGTAGTACTCTAAGTATTTGACTTATGCTAATGTTGCAACAATGATAACATAACTTCTCACTGCTACTACTCCCAGTATGATGAAGCTATGAAAGTTCTAAGTATTTGACTTATGCTGATGTTGCAGTCCTCTTTTCTACACAATTACTCCATCATACTGACTTTGCACACTTCATTCTTCTCATTCTACTCTATCACATTCACACACACTCATACACTCCACAAAAGAATTTGTTCTTGTATATATATCCTCCACAACATCTCAAAATATTGATTAGTTCAGAACGAAAAAGACCTTTAGATGAAACGTGTAATATTGTATAGGTCGGCACAAAGCAAACACATATTGAAGAGAACATGAGTTGTAGATTGAAACACTTCAAAACATCACTACACATCATCCAATGCCAAGACAACTAGTCAGGATCCACCACATATGAAGGAAACTAGACTGTCGGACCAAACAATAGTACCATTGCTAACTGACCATCTTCACATCACTGGGGAGAAGCCAAAAGCATTATGCGGACCAAGATTTCAACCATGTATCTTCTCAACACTATCCATACACCATTATCCTAAAGTATCTAATCAATATATGCATTTACAAAAGAGGAAACATGTTAAACTAATGAAAACAAAGCATTTCAGATAGACTGTGATATTCCAAGACTTAGGATTTTGCATTGTGGTACATCAAAATGTCTAAAATTCTTAGAAATGAACTTATGCACTATTATGACCAAATTCCTAGATCCACACAACCTCATCTATCACATTTAGAGAAGATCAGAGACTTAACTCAGGTATACTGTAATCCGGAGGATAGTCATATAAAACTCTTTACTAATTGACTTGAGTACATTATGCAGTGCAAGAAATAAGAGAGAATTCAATGTGGTTCAAACTTGAGATACTATGAAGCATGTAGAGTCTCCCATAGACACTCATATAGATGATCTATACCTTCTCCATATTCTACAAGTACTCAGACATGAGTTTTACAGAACACTTTTACATCCGGAATAGTTTGAATTACTTCTGTCATTTGAAAACCAACCTTATAGATCAGGACACTTGATACAACAAGGAAGTGTAATGCCCCCTCTTTTTGGCTTGTAATAGTTGGTAGTTTTGCATTGCTCTTTGTCAGTCAAAGATTGTTGTTAGTTCTTTCATTGCTTTTAGATAGTTCTGAGACATTTGGGTTAGTAGGATTATGGTTTATGTTTATTTTGATCATGATGGACTGTGTTCGACTGATATAGTTTTGACATGTGTTGTGAGTTCATGATGACATTATTATTATTCTAGTTATGATGAGTTTAACATGATTAGTAATGGTATAACATTATAATGTTTTATTCGATTTGTTGATATCTAAATTCAAATAAAGTGGTTATAGTCTTGATTCAAGAGCAGGGACGGTGTAGTACTACTCACTCAAGCACCCTACTATGCCATCATTCTTTGACTTTGTGTGTGTAGACATATATACATTTGATCATATTCAACCTATTGTTTTGATACAGGCTGTAGGTACCAAGCCTCGACTCCACTTGGTATAGTAGGTTTGAGCAGGCTGTTGCACTAATGGATATCGGTGATGGGAGATAACACGAGGTTTATCCCGCTAGGTCAGTCCTAGTCTTCTGTTGTGGTCATGTGTCATGATGTGACACTTGGTCCTCACCTCATGTTGTTGGTCATCATGTGTTGTGGAGTATTTTTGAGTTTTGTTTTAGTTATGCAAATGTGTTTGTTTTGGCAATACCTTAATGAACTATTACTATAATGATAATGCTATCAATATGTTAAATTTAATAGTATTTTGAATAGTCGTAAAATTTAGAATATTGGTTAAGTAAAATTTATTATTGACTAAATTAATTATTTTAATGTTTAATTTAGCATCTGAGGTTATTATGGTTAATTAATATATATTCCTTTTAAAGGAGAATATTAGGTAAAAAATTTAAGGTTGTGAGTTGTCGAATGTGAATTTTTAGATTTGTGAAATCTCTATTATTAGTAATATTTTAAAATTCTCGAAGGAGTGGGGATTCTTGGTAACAGATGCATGATTTTGGCAATTTATGAGATTTTCCATTATTTTTAATGGCACTCAAGGGTTGTTGTGTGGGAGGCGAAAGACAAAAATTGGGGGAAAAACAAAGAATTTGTTGCGAGAAATGGAGAAGATCTGAAGTGGGACTAAAATTTGGGTATGTTTCTGTTGACTCTGTGTGTGTGAAATTTGCATTTCTGTAGCTTGGAATCTAAATATTATTGTAGCTTGAATCGTTCTGTGCTATGTTTGTTTGAATGTAGTTGCCCCTGACCTCATCCTCATTTTGGGAATCGCACCTTGGTTGCTACCAATGTTTAACCTCTGCAGTTACTTTCAATTTTATTCTTCTTCTGGTCGAATCTGTTTCAAAATCCTTCCTGAAATTTTTGAGTCATATCAATTTTAAATCATTCAAAGTGACCCGAGTTTAAAGGAAATGACTCATATGAACCTTTTACCAGTTCTTGACCCTTTTGTCCTTGGCTGTTCTTAGTTGCATAGTACGGCCTCATTCAACCTCAGCCTTTTTTTTGGAATGGTGCCAAGTAATTAAGTTCTTTTGCTACTAATCTGAAATTGATTTAACCAAAATGGTAAACTATTTATAAATTTACCTTTGCCAAATCTATAGTAGTTGCCATATGTTTTGTTCCCTGCCAGTAAATGAATATTTGGTTGTCTTGTTTCAGCGAAACCCCTTCCTAGCATCGTTTGTCCATCATCGCCGCTGTACATTTTTTTCTCTCTTGCATATACCTCAAATTCTTGTCAGAGTGTAAAGCTTAAGGTCTGTGCTAGAGTTTTGGATGATGCTAGAAGGACCTTAACCAGTTTTGCCATACCTCTCTCATTGCCACCATTCGGTCCCTGTCAGAGCTGTTATGCCAAAAACATTAAACTTTGCCTGACTGTGTGGTTGAACATCTCCTTGCAATTTTACTCTCTCCCTATTTGGGTTTAACTCAGTTTTCCCTTACTCCATGGCCGTTTGCCAAAGGCATTGCAGTTTACTGAAAACAACTTCTTTTCAAACCCTGTGTATTTCATTTATATATTGTTTAAGCCAGTGTATTTGAAATTTTTTTAGGCCTAAGACCAGATTGGCAAGAATCACATTCTTTTAGAAAGCAGTATAATAGATTAGTGTGATATTGATTTGTTAGAATAAATCTTCTGGTGATCTGGTAATTGCTTATTAAGGAAGAATAGGAGTAGTAGTTTCCATTGTCGTAGTGGAGAATAACAAATTGTAATTCGATGTTAGAGTTTTATTTTTTCAAGTTGTGGGACTATGTATAAATTAGACTATTAAGTATATGATTACCTTTCTAGAGCAAGATTTATAATAGAAAATAGTAAACTTAGAGTAATTTTAATATTTTACATAAGTTCAAATTTAGAAACAATTGTTAAACAATTTTTGTATAATTAGAAAGATAGAATTGGTGTTAAAAGATGTATCATTGCCTTTAGTGGATTTACATTTTGGCTTAGAATTGAATAATTTATTATTGTCTTTATAAATTTGAATGTTTTAAGATACTAGGTTCTTATGGTAATGATAGTGTAATAATTTAGTATTAGTATTAGTATACTCATAGATTGGGTAGTTTTGATCCCATGATACATTTTTTTTAGTTAATAAATTTGGGATAGAAAATTTAAGAGTGCTTTGAATTATTATTCTAGTTTCATAGGGAAATAATAGTGTGTTAATCAAGTATTATTTTCCTTGTTAAAAATTAAAATTTCTAGATATGTTACCCCATGTTACGAGAATGTTAGATGTCATAGCATATGATATTTCACTTCAAAGGGAGTTGGAGCTTTGTGATGATTGATGGTTTATATCATCCTTTGATGTTATTATGGTGTGGTCAAAATTTCGTTACTAATTGTTAGTATCAGATTTTGTGTTGATGCAATTGGGTTATTGTGTTGTTTTGTCTTGAGTCATATTGTTATAAGGTATGTCGTAAATCATCTAAATCCTCGTCTATGTTGTGAGATGGATTAGGTAAGTGGCTTTGTGTACAATTACCAACTCCAGAGGTTAGGTTTTATGTTTTGGGTCTTCAATCTATTCTATTGTCAATCTATACAAATGTTCTCTGAACTGAGTGGTTTCAGTGGGAAAGGAAAAGCGTTATTGTTAAGATGGAAAAATTGGAATGTAGCAGATTGTAAAAGACAGATGTTTATATTCTCCTTGCCCTTGCATGTATTGAACTGGAATATTGATTAGGTGTGCTAGTTGTATGTGGGGGAGTGGCTTCTAAGGTGGGGCCGGTGCCCAAACTGGCTTCCTAGAAAACCCCATGGAAGTTGTAATCAAGTGATAACTTAATAATTGATCTAGGTGGGTTGGGTAGTAATCTACTTAACAAGATAAGTTTGATGTCTCACCCATGCCTTGAGTTCTTTCACAGGCTAAGGATGGGATGAGAAGGCCTGGTTGGCAAGGTCGACTTCCTTGTCTCCATGAAAGGTAGTGTTGACTCTACATGTGTCACCCTATGGGGCCGGTACCTATAGAAAGGTCACCAGGAAAACCATAGATGGGGGCCAGCGTCTAGTGAGAGATAGCCTGGAAAACCCATTCTAGGACCATGCGATGACACTCTCCCAACTGCAGCGTAGTTACTTCCTTTTACCTCTTGTTGTAGCCTCTGGATTTCTTTATTGTCTTGTTTTGATGATTGATTTGTCTTGTTGAGTTGTGTAATTTGATGATCTAAGTTGTCTATGTCAAGTTTTTATCTTCTTACCTATAGTCATTGGCCTAGTGGAGCCTCGATGTTATCTCCTAGCTCAGAGGGGTGGACCTCAGGGTTCCACATGGTTGGGTGGCTAAGCTATCCATTGGTCCTCTTGGATGTATGTTTCGAGTTTAGTGCAAAAGTGTTCCAGTTCCAGATTTGTTTTACACTTTTCTAGTTGTATTCATTCACAATTGTATTAATTTGTAAACTGATGTAATCATCCTTATAACCTTGTATGGAATCTTGTAATCATTTATCTCAGCAAATGTATAATGAAATATTCTTCTATTGTATCATGATGCATATCACTTCTAAGGTTATAATTTTATTTGATGCAGTTATGTTCCCTAGAAGTGTTAGTTGTTTATTTAATTTAATGTTGTTATTAGTGTAGTTATATTTATTGTATAATGCATTTCCTTGCTTCAAAAAAAAAATTCTGTAATTTGTCTCTTGTTAGTCTAACACTCCAGGGTTGCATGATGGGGCATCACATTTGGTATGAGAGCTAGGTTTAAACACTGGGTACTCTGGTTATACTTGAGCCCATTATGTGACCTAGTGCTTAAACTCTGCAGATTAACTTATATCCTTGTTATTCCCTTTGTGTGTAATAAATCATCTTTTGGTGTTGTAGGTAGATGCCTAGAGGTAGGGGTCGAGGTTGTGGCAGAGGTAGGGGTCGTGGGAGGGGTGGTGGCGATACACCTCCTCCTAGTTCTCCTCATGAGAGTGCCCATGAAGGTGGGGGTCAGAATATGGAAGGTCAGGGTCAGCCTGAGGGAGCCCAGTTGAGACAACTACTTGAGGAGGCCCTTGCCCGTTTAAGCCCTAGACAGGAGGTTGAGTAGCCTAGAGGGGGTCAGGAGGTAGATCAACCAGAACCTAGGGAAAGAGAGAGATCACCTAGGCGGAGAGAGTTGACAGCTGAGTAGGAGGCCACACTAGCCAACCATATGAGAGATTTATTGAGGGCATGCCCTCCCACCTTTGATTGAGCTAGTAGTGGTCTAGAGGTGGAGACTTGGTTATTGGATATAGGTTGGTGTTTCACCATGCATCCTTATGGCAGCAACAGCAAAGCCAGATGTGCTATTTTGCATCTCTGATGGTTTGCTTCAACTTGGTGGCAGCTAGAAGAGTAGAAGCTGCATTTGGACATTAGCACTGTCTCTTGGGAGTTATTTTTAGAGAGATTCAGAGCCTGTTTCTTATCTGATCATTGGAGGTAGCGTCACACAGATGAGTTCCATGACCTGAGGTAGATGGCGATGTCAGTTGAGCAGTACGAGCACAGGTTCTATGAGCTCAAATAGTATGCAAGTATTAGAGATGATGAGTCTATGTTAGTGCAACATTTTATCAGGGGCTTGAATGCCTAGATTAGTGGGGGGGTTCGTGTATTTGAACCTAAGTCTATGGAGGTTGCAGTGGAGAAAGCTCAGTTAGTGGAGGAGAATTTGGCTATGGCACTCAGTGGGCATACAAGTGTGCATATTGGTAGTACACCTTCTTCAGGATATGGTTCTCAGGGTGGTCATGCTCAGGTATCAAGATCTCATGCACCCTCAAAGGGTGGACAGTACCAATAGTACTCTTAGTCCAAACGGAAGTATTCACAACATCAATAGGGTAACAGATTTCAAAACAAGAAGAACTAGAATTTGTAGCGTTCTAGACAGGAATGTGTTGATCGCTCCGCTCAGAGCACACAGTCCGCAGTGAGCAGGGGTAGTTTCTAGCAGTCTAGTGCTTTCTAGGGTGGTGGTGGTTTTGGTAGAGGCACCGGGTGCTTCTCTTGTGGTCAACAGGGCCATATTGCTAGATAGTGTCCTCAGAGGAGTACTTCAGGGTTTAGACATCGACCAGCAGCTTCAAAGCCAATCGCACAGAGTCTTTGCAACAGTTGATAATCGTCAGGTAGAGCACCAGGGCACCATGGTGGAGACTTCTAGTTTCATGCGAGGTATTCGTTTTTTGTTCTTTTTGATTCCAGTGCATCTGATTCATCCATTTCTCCTTCTCTTGTGGAGCGTTGTGGCTTAGTGGCAACAAAGCAGGATGATAGGTGGCAGGTTGAGTTAGCTTCTGGGGCTAAGGTCACAGTTGAGTCTCTAGTGCTCGATTGTGAGTTGAGGATTGGCTCTCTATCTACTATAGTAGACCTTCACATTCTACCCCTTGGTTCATATGATATAGTATTGGGGATGGATTGGCTAGAGGCCCACTGGGTAGTGATTGATTGTCGGCATAAGTCTGTTAGATGTGTGGATGATTTTGGTGCAGAGGTGGAGGTTGTAGGAGTTCAAAGACCTATTTCCTTATGTATGATCTCTGCTATGCAACTTAAGAGATGCATGTGTCAGGGATGTCAGCTTTTTGTAGTTTCTATTAGTGACTTGGAGATGGAGGAGAGTCGAGACGCATCTCTTGATGATAACCCACTTTTGAGGGAGTATGCTAATGTTTGTCCTTCTGAGGTTCTGGGGATGCCACCTAAGCATGACATCAACTTTAGGATTGATCTTGTTCCCAGCGCATAGCCTATCTCACAAGCTCCATACAAGATGACCACTCAGGAGCTTAAAGAGCTCCAACTACAATTGGAAGAGCTATTAGCCAAAGGATTCATTCAACCTAGTGTCTCTCCTTGGGGAGCACCTGTGATCTTTCTAAAAAAGAAGGATGGATCTCTGCGGCTGTGTATTATTATCGACAGCTCAATAAGGTGACAGTGAAAAATAGATACCCCTTGCCTCGGATCGATGATTTGTTTGACCTTAAAGGAGCAAAGGTGTTTTCTAAAATTGACCTTAAGTCAGAATATCACCAGTTGCAGATATTTGAGGCAGATATTCACAAAACAACATTTCATACTCGTTATGGACATTATGAGTTCACAGTTGTACCATTCGGGTTGACGAACGCACCTTCAGTTTTCATGAGCCTAATGAATCATGTTTTTCGCACCTATCTCGACAAATTTGTCCTTGTATTTCTAGATGATATATTGATCTATTCAAGGACTATGGCGGAGCATGAAGAGCATTTGCATCAGGTGTTGTAGTGTCTGAGAGAAAATCAGCTCTATGCTAATTTGTTGAAGTGCTAATTCTTTCAGATAGAGGTGAAGTATTTGGGTCATGTTATCTCTACAGAGGGTATTGTAGTGGATCCTTTAAAGATCCAAGCTATTATAGATTGGCCTGCACCTACTAATGTTTTTGAGGTCTGTAGTTTTAAGGGTTTGGCAGGCTACTATCACCATTTTGTTATGGGGTTTTCGAGGATTGCCCATCCTATTACTTCTCTTCAGAGGAAAAGGAAGAAGTTTGTTTGGTCAGAGTAGTGTCAAGCAACTTTTCAGACCCTTAAGGAGCAATTGACTAGTGCACCTATTTTAACAATTCCTGATCCTACCAGGGATTTTGTTGTATGTACCGATGCTTCTTTGGAGAGTTTAGGAGCAGTTCTGATGTAGGATGGTCGCGTGATTGCCTATGAGTCTAGAAAACTCAAGGATCACAAATTAAACTATCCCACTTATGATCTAGAGTTAGCCACAATTGTGTATGCCTTGGTGAGGTGGAGGCATTTTCTCTTAGGGCATCGGTTTGAGCTGCATAGTGATCATCATAGCTTGCAGTATATTTTCACACAACCAAACTTGAATGTGAGGTAGAGGTGTTGGATGGAGTTCTTGTGTGAGTATGAATTTGAGGTCAAGTATATTCAGGGCAAAGAGAACCTGGTAGCGGATGCTCTTAGTCGTTAGAGGCATGAGATCTCAGCGATCTCTCTCATAGTTGATTTGAGAGGTTAGATTCTTGTAGCACTTCCTACTGACAGTTGGTGCCAGGAGGTGAAGTCTGAGATTGAGTCTGGTAGACCTTTAGAGGGTAGATTCTCTAGTTACTCTCTTGAGTCAGATGGTCTTTTGCAACATTTGGGTTGTATCTATGTTCCTAGTTCTGAGGGTCTTTGTACCCTAGTGTTGTCAGAGGCACATCGGGCACCTTATTCTACTCATCCGGGTGTTAAGAAGATGCATGTAGATCTGCATCAGTTGTACTTTTAGAGGGGCATGAAGCGAGATATTGCTAATTTTGTGTTGAGATGTCTTGAGTGTCAGAGGGTGAAGGCAAAGCATCAACACCCTGTAGGTCTTTTGCAGCCTCATTTGATCCCAGAGTGGAAGTGGGACATCATTTTGATAGACTTCATTGTTGGTTTGCTGGTATCCTCTCGTCGACATGATGCTATTATGGTCACTGTGGATAGGTTGACGAAGGTAGCTCACTTCTCTCATGTCTGTTCTTCTTACAATGCTACTATGGTGGCTAGAGTGTTCATGGAGGACATCATCAGACTTCATGGGATTCATCATAGGATCATCTTTGATAGGGATCCAGTGTTCACTTTTGCCCTTTAGACTTCTCTGCAACATGCCTTGGGGATATAGTTGAACTTTAGTTTAGCTTACCATTTTGAGATTGATTGTCAGACTGAGAGGGTTAATCAGGTTCTTGAGGATATGCTTAGGATGTATGTGATGGATCAGTAGAGCCATTGGGAGGACTACCTGTACTTGGTGGAGTTTTCTTATAATAATGGACATCACAGTTCTATCGGCATGTCTCCATTTTAGGCCTTGTATGGTTGTCCTTGTAGGACCCCTCTAAGTTGGGATCATCTCAAGGATAGAGTTCTTCTAGGTCCTAATATGATTAGAGATATGAAGCAGTAGGTTGAGAGGATTAGAGAGCATTTGGTGGTAGATCAGAATAGACAGAAGAGGTATGCAGATGCTCATAGGATCGATCGATAGTTTTTAGTTGGGGATCGGGTGTTCTTGCGTGTGTGACCACGAAAGAGTCCGATCCGTTATAGAAAGGGCTCTAAGCTAGCACCACGGTTTGTTGGACCTTTTGAGGTGTTGGAGAGGATCTATCTAGTTTCTTATCATCTTGCTTTTCTACCTAGCCTTGCACATATCCATGATGTGTTTCATGTTTCTATACTTAGACCTTACTATCCAAACATTGCTCATGTTCTTGATTGGACTGCTCTACAGGTAGAGGACAGGCAGCTGGCTTTGGAGCCCGTAGGCATTCTACAGCATAGGAGACTTTCTCTCGGGGGTAGAGATGTGGAGCAGGTTAGGGTCCAGTGGGATCCTAATGATGAGACTTCTACTACCTAGGAGGATGCTTCTAGGATGAGAGAGTTATACCCTTACTTATTTGCAGGCTTCCAGGAGTAAGCCTAACTTTAGGGGGGAGGATGTAATGCCCCCTCTTTTTGGCTTGTGATAGTTGGTAGTTTTGCATTACTCTTTGTTAATTAGAGATAGTTGTTAGTTCTTTCATTGCTTTTAGATAGTTTTGAGACATTTGGGTTAGTAGGATTATGGTTTATGTTTATTTTGATCATGATGGACTATGTTCGACTGATATAGTTTTGACATGTGTTATGAGTTCATGACAACATTATTATTATTCCAGTTATGATGAGTTTAACATGATTAGTAATGGTATAATATTATCATGTTTTATTTGGTCTATTGAAATCTAAATTCAAATAAAGTGGTTATAGTCTTGTTTCAAGAGTAGGGATGGTGTAGTACTACTCGCTTCAAGCACCCTACTATGCTATGATTCTCTGACTCTGTGTGTGTAGACATATATGCATTTTATCATATTCAACCTATTGTTCTGATGTAGGCTATAGGTACCAAGCCTCGACTCCACCTGGTATAGCAGGTTTGAGTGGGCTCTTGCACCAATGGATATCGGTGATGGGAGATAACACGAGGTTTATCTCGCTAGGTCAGTCCCAGTCTTCTATTGTGGTTGTGTGTCATGATGTGACGCTTGGTCCTCACCTCATGTTGTTGGTCATCGTGTGTTGTGGAGTATTGTCAAGTTTTCTTTTAGTTATGCTTATGTGTTTATTTTGGCAATACCTTAATGAACTATTATTATAATGATAATGCTATCAATATGTTAAATTTAATAGTATTTTGAATAGTCGTAAAATTTGGAATATTGTTTAAGTAAAATTTATTACTGACTAAATTAATTATTTTAATGTTTAATTAAGCATTTGAGGTTGTTATGGTTAATTAATATATATTGCTTTTAAAGGAGAATATTAGGTAAAAAATTTAAGGTTGTGAGTTGTTGAATGTGAATTTTTAGATTTGTGAAATCTCTATTATTAGTAAAATTTTAAAATTCTCAGAGGAGTGGGGATTCTTGGTAACAGATGCATCATTGTGGCAATTTATGAGATTTGCCATTGTTTTTAATGGTACTTGGGGTTGTTGTGTGAGAGGCAGAAGACATAAATTGGGGGAAAAATAAAGAATTTGTTGCAAGAAATGGAGAAGATCTAAAGTACGACTGAAATTCAGGTATGTTTATGTTGACTCTCTGTGTGTGAAATTTTCATTTCTATAGCTTGGAATCTAAATCATATTGTAGCTTGAATCATTCTGTGCTTTGTGTGTTGTAATGTAGTTACCCCTAACCTCGCCCTCATCTTGGGAATCACACCTTGGTTGCTGCTAATGTTTAAACTCTATAGTTACTTTCAAGTTTATTCTTCTTCTGGTTGAATCTGTTTCAAAATCCTTCTTGAAATTTTTGAGTCATATCAATTGTAAATCATTCAAAGTCACTTGAGTTTAAAGGAAATGACTCATATGAACCTTTTACTAGTTCTTGACCCTTTTGTCGTTGGCTGTTCTTAGTGCCGTAGTACCGCCTCATTCAACCTCAGCCTTTTTTTTGGAATGGGGCCAAGTAATTAAGTTCTTTTGCTACTAATCTAAAATTGATTTAACCAAAATGGTAAACTATTTGTAAATTTATCTCTGCCAAATCTATAGTAGTTGCCATATGTTTTGTTCCCTGCCAGTAAATGAAGATTTGGTTGTCTTGTTTCAGCAAAGCCCCTTCCTAGCATCCTTTGTCCATCATTGCCGTCGTACGTTTTTTTCTCTCCTGATGCATATACCTCAAATTCTTGTCAGAGTGCAAATCTTAAGGTCTGTGCTAGAGTTTTGGACGATGCCAGAAAGACCTTAACCAGTTTTGCCATACCTCTCTCATCGCTGTCGTTCGATCCCTATCAGACCTGTTATGCCAAAAACATTAAACTTTGCCTGACTGCATGGTTGAACATCTCCTTGCAATTTTACTCTCTCCCTATTTTGGTTTAACTCAAATTAACCTTACTCCACGGCCATTCGCCAAAGGCATTGCAGTTTACTAAAAACAACTTCTTTTCAAACCCTGTGTATTTCATTTATATATTGTTTAAGCCAGTGTATTTGAAATTTTTTTAGGCCTGAGACTAGATTGGCAAGAATCACATTCTTTTAGAAAGCAATATAATAGATTAGTGTGATATTGATTTGTTAGAATAAATCTTCTGGTGATCTGGTAATTGCTTATCAAGGAAGAATAGGAGTAGTAGTTTCCATTGTCATAGTGGAGAATAACAAATTGTAATTTGATGTTAGAGTTTTATTTTTTCAAGGTGTGGGACTATGTATAAATTAGACTATTAAGTATATGATTACCTTTCTAGTGCAAGATTTATAATCGAAAATAGTAAACTTAGAGTAATTTTAATATTTACATAGGTTCAAATTTAGAAACAATTGTTAAACAATTTTTATATAATTAGAAAGATGGAATTGGTGTTAAAAGAGGTATCATTGCCTTTAGTGGATTTACGTTTTGTCTTAGAATTGAATAATTTACTGTTGTCTTTATAAATTTGAATGTTTTAAGATACTAGGTTCTTATGGTAATAATAGTGTAATAATTTAGTATTAGTATTAGTATACTCATAGATTGGGTAGTTTTGATCCCATGATACATTTTTTTTTTAGTTAATAAATTTGGGATAGAAAATTTAAGAGTGCTTTGAATTATTATTCTAGTTTCATAGGGAAATAATAGTGCATTAATCAAGTATTGTTTTCCTTGTTAAAAATTAAAATTTCTAGATATGTTACCCCATGTTACGAGAATGTTAGATGTCATAGCATATGTTATTTCACTTCAAAGGGAGTTGGAGCTTTGTGATGATTGATGGTTTATATCATCCTTTGATGTTATTATGGTGTGGTTGAAATTCCATTACTAATTGTTAGTATCAGATTTTGTGTTGATGCAATTGGGTTATTGTGTTGTTTTGTCTCGAGTCATATTGTTATAAGGTATGTCGTAAATCATCTAAATCCTCGTCTATGTTGTGAGATGGATTAGGTAAGTGGCTTTGTGTGCAATTACCAACTCTAGAGGTTAGGTTTTATATTTTGGGTCTTCAATCTATTCTATTGTCAATCTGTACAAATGTTCTTTGAACTGAGTGGTTTTAGTGGGAAAGGAAAAGCATTATTGTTAAGATGGAAAAATTGGAATGTAGCGGATTGTAAAAGAAAGATGTTTACATTTTCCTTTCCCTTACATGTATTAAACTAGAATATTGATTAGAAGTGCTGGTTGTATCTAGGGGGGTGGCTTCCATGGTGGGCTGGTGCCCAAAGTGGCTACCTGGAAAACCCCATGGAAGTTGTAATCAAGTGATAACTTAATAATTGATCTAGGTGGGTTGGGTAGTAATCTACTTAATAAGATAAGTTTGATGCCTCACCCATGCCTTGAGTGCTTTCACAGGCTAAGGATGGGATGAGAAGGCTTGGTTGGCAAGGTCAACTTCCTTGTCTCCATGAAAGGAAGTGTCGACTCCACATGTGTCACCCTATGGGGCCGGTGCCTATAGAGAGGTCACCAGGAAAACCATAGATGGGGGCTAGCTTCTATTGAGAGATAGCCTAGAAAACCCATGCTAGGACCATGTGATGACACTCTCCCAACTGCAATGTAGTTACTTCCTTTTACCTCTTGTTGTAGCCTTTGGAGTACTTTATTGACTTATTTTGATGATTGATTTGTCTTGTTGAGTTTTGTAGTTTGATGATCTGAGTTGTCTATGTCAAGTTTATATCTGCTTGCCTATAGTCATTGGCCTAGTGGAGCCTTGATGTTATCTCCTAGTTTGGAGGGGTGGACCTTAGGTTTCCACATGGTTGGGTGGCTGAGCTATCCATTGGTCCTCTTGGATGTATGGTTCAAGTTCAGTGCAGAAGTGTTCCAGTTCCAGATTTGTTTTACACTTTCTGAGTTGTAGTATTCATTCACAATTGTATTAATTTGTAAACTGATGTAATCAGCCTTGTAACCTTGTATGGAATCTTGTAATCATTTATCTTAGCAAATGTATAATGTAATATTCTTCTATTGTATCATGATGCATATCACTTGTAAGGTTTTAATTTTATCTGATGAAGTTATGTTCCCTAGAAGTGTTAGCTATTTATTTAATTTAATGTTGTTATTAGTGCAGTTATATTTATTGTATAATGCATTTCCTTTCTTCAAAAGAAAATATTTCTGTAATTTTATCTCTTGTTAGTCTAACACTCTAGGGTTGCATGACGGGGCATCATAGGAAGCATGTATTACACTATTGCAAGTATGTGCCTAATCAATGTTGTCATTGATGTCAACATATATTTGTTGTCATTGGTGTCAACTATGTCCTATTCTATTACTTGTTTGGAAGCTTTGTATGCTGAGGATATTGAGAAAATTGGCTTCTCCGGAAGAAACAAGTGAGTTATAGTGAAGTGTAGTATAGACAGTGAATTGTATGTGGAAGAATAGTCTGGTAGATTACTCTACATTTCTTGCTTCTTTAAGATCTTGGTCTATGGATTGGAAGTTATTTAAAGGGATGTCTAAAGATGCTAAATCCTAAGTTTGAGCCTTTTGTGTGAACAATTGAGAGAGTTACATTCACCAGAGTAAAACCTACTTTCTCTGATTATTCTATGGTGATAGGGAGAAAGTATTTTGCTCCACATTCCTCTGCATTAAAATGGTTTGCTTTCTAGTTCTAAAGGGAAGTCTGGGATGATGATAAGTGCCTACAATTGCAATGTTTTGTGTTTTAGTGGTCTACAAGCTATCTTTCTTGTACGATAGTTGAAGATAGTGAAGTTCATGTACTCCAGTGTGAAGAATCTCATGAATAAAGTGGTTTGTGTTTGTGCAGTTTCTCCTGATGATTTCAACATGCTTGTGGATTCCTCTTGATCATGTTCCTACCTTTACATTGGTCCACATTAAGGAAATGAGATCTTGTTTGAAGATTATTCCCAGATAACGTAGTGTACAACCAGTCTTAGCCGAGTTGGTTAATTCCAGTAAATGCAGAGATCCCTTGAAGATTGTGGAAATGTGTTATGGCATGGAAGATCATTTTTGAGTCCCAGCTAAGGGGTGGCGTGATCCCCATACATCTATACTACAATTCCTTAGCATATTCTTGTATTAGGTCAAGACCTATTTTGTAAATGTTTGTAATGCCGACCATGGAGATTGTTGCAATGGTTGATGATTGTAATGCCGACCTTGATGATCATTCCAAGGTTGATGAAGTGTACAAATACTTGTAATTGATTCATGAAAAAGGTGTCCTTGTGCGAAAATGGCAAGATAAGGAAAAGGGTCAGAAGACAAGGTGGAGTAGGGCAGAGCAGAGCAAAGGAACTATTGTACTTCAATGTATTAATATCAAACATGAAGAATATGGTGCTTTTGGTAGTGAGCTTGGTAGTGAGCCTTAATAGATCTTAGGGTTTAATAGACATTATTGTAATCTTTCTAGGTTTAGGGTTGAGGAAGTGAACCAGTATATTCTAGGCCCATGGAGTGACCAAGCCTGAACTTCATTTTTCAAAGATTGCAATATATTTTGAGAGCTAATCCTCTCCATGGTTTTTCCCCACCTTGAGGTTTTCCACGTAAAAATTTGGTGTCTCTTGTGTATAATGTTGCATCTATGTTTGATTTTCTGATTTCATGCATTCACTGTTAAATAATAATAATTATGGACAAGTGATTAATGTTTACGTGAAGAAGTGATTGAATTTTTGTGACAACTGATTCACCCCCCTCTTAGTTGTCCAGTGCATTTCAACAATTGGTATCAGAGCAAGGTTCCTCTGAAGAAAGTCTAACAAGTTGAGGAAGATCCAAAATGTCTTATAAGAAGTCCAAGCACTACATTTTGATGGGATGAACTATGCTCTTTGGAAGGCACGAATGAAAAGTCATCTTCTCTATCTTGGTTACAAAGTATGGAAATCTGCAAAAACAAAATAAACCTTGCCTCAAAATGGTTTGATGACTGAAGACAAAATCAAGGAATATGAAGTGGATGTTAAAGTGAAAGATGCTCTATTAAATTCATTGAATGACTCCATACTGACAAAAGTTGTGTATCTTCAAACTACAAATGAGGTATGGGAAAAGATGAAAAATCTGTATGAGGGAGATGATTCTATGAAGGAGGCAAAGCTACAAAGTCTGAAAGTGAAATATGAAAGTTTGAAGATGAATGAAGATGAAAACATAATAGTCTTTATGCAAAGAGTTGATGGACTTGTCACTAGAATAAAAGGTATGGTGGGAGCTCTCAGTGATAAGGAAGTTGCAATGAAAATTCTTAGATCACTACCAAAGTCCTACAGTCACAAGGTAGCTACAATTGAAGAATTTATGCAAGTAAAAGATATTGATAGAGATCAGTTGCTTGGTAAGCTTACTACCTTTGAAATGAGAGAGTTTGGTGATGCCCTACCAAAAGTAGAGTCTACCTTCAAAACCAGTACTTCTGGGAAAACCTCCAGATCAAAAAAGTACATGGTAGAATCAGATGATGAGTTTGATGAAAGTGAAGCCAACTGTGTGGATAGACTGCAAAGAGGATCCAATAAGTTTAAAGGTAAATTACCTTTCAAATGTTTTTCCTATGGGAAAGTAGGCCACTTTGCTTCCAGATGTCCTGAAAGAATTGAAAGAAATAGGAAAAGATATGAGAACATGCCTAGGATCCAAAAGAAATGTTATTATGTTGAAGATCTTGATGATGATGAAGGAATATCAGATAATGGTGAACCAGATAATGTTAGTACTTCTAGTAATGAATGCTTGTTTATTTCTATTAAAGAAGAACCTGTGTCTACTAATCCTGCTAGCTGTGTGAAGAAAGAAAAACCAATGGAAAGTGCTTTGGCTGCTCAGGTTGTTAAAGGCAAAGATGAATGGGTTATTAATAGTGGCTACTCTCACCACATGACTGGTGACAAAAGTAAGTTTGTGAGTTTTGAAAGATATGATGGTGGACTGGTTAGGTTTGGAGATGACACAAATGGTAAGATTTGTGGAAAAGGATCTATTTCTTTTGATGGCAAGCATAATATTGAAGATGTCTTGTATGTGAAAGGATTAAAGCACAATCTTTTGAGTGTGGGTTAGATGTGTGACAAAGGCTATGACCTAAGCTTCAAGGACAATGGATACAAGATTAGTGAAAGCTCTAGAACAATCATTGCAACTAGTAAGAAGACTAGAGGTAATATCTATCACTTGAAAGGAATTGATAATTATCATTTGTTGGTTCAGACTAATGAAAGTTAGCTATGTCATAGAAGGTTATGTCACATTAATTTTGATAACATTATGAAGATTAGTACTACATAGCCTGTTAGAGATTTGCCTAAGCTTGTGAAGCCTACTAATCCTATTTTCAAGGAGTGTCAATTTGGGAAACAAACAAGAACAAGCTTCAAAAGCAAGGACCAATCAGTTGATGGACTACTGGAACTAGTGCATACAGAATTGTGTGGACCTGCCAGAGTAATAAGTTTGCAAGGAGATAGGTATTTCATGTTTCTTATTTATGATTATTCTAGAATGACTTGGGTTACCTTTTTGAAACAAAAATCAGAAGCTCTGGATAAGTTTAAGGCATTTAAGGAAATGGTTGAAAATGAGATGGATTTGAAGATCAAATGTTTAAGGTTTAATAGAGGAGGAGAGTTCACATCAAATGAATTCAATTTCTTTTGTGAAGAACATGGGATAAAGAGACACTTATCTGCACCTAGAACTCCACAACAAAATGGAGTAGTTGAAAGGAAGAATAGAACAGTTCAAGAAGCTGGTAGAACCATGATGAAGAAAGCTGATATTCTAGAAGTATATTGGAGAGAGGCAATTTACACTATTGTATATATCCTAAACAGAGTCCAAGTTAAAGGCAACAGTTCTAAGACTCCTTGTGAATTATGGTATGGTAAAGTTCCTACTTTGAAATATCTCAAAACTTTTGGTAGCAAATGTTATATCAAAAGAGAAGAAGATCTAGGCAAGTTTGATGCTAGGTGTGATGAAGGAATCTGCCTTGGTTACTCCAGAATCAAGTGGATATGAATCAGATAAAGCAGATGTTTCAGAAGTGATGCATTATGAAGGGAACTCAAATGAAGAGGATCAAGCTCTAGAAAGTGCTACCAAGACACCAAGGTATGTAAAACTTAATCATTCTAAAGATCAAATCATAGGAGATAAGAGTAAAGGAATCTTGACCAGAAGTAGAGCTGCAGAAGAACAAGTAAATTTCTATCTGATTTCCAAGATTGAACCTAAGACTATTAATGAAGATTACAATGATGAGAATTCGGTAAAGGCTATGAAAGAAGAATTGATATAGATAGAGAAGAATCAGACTCGAGATCTTGTTCCTAGACCAACACATAAAATTGTAATTGGTACCAAGTGGGTTTTCAGAAACAAGATGAATGAGAATGGTGAAGTAGTAAGAACCAAAGCAAGGTTGGTATGCAAAGGATACTCTCAAGTTTAAGGAATAGATTTTGAGGAAACATTTGCACTAGTGGCAAGGATTGAAGATATAAGAATGTTTCTGGCATTTGTAGTCTACAAAGATTTTAAGGTATATCAAATGGATGTAAAGTCTACATTCTTGAATGGAGAGTTGGAAGAAGTATATATTGAACAATTGGAAGGATTCCATTCATCACATCAGGGTGACATGGTATGCAGATTGAAGAAGGCATTGTATGGGTTAAAACAAGCCCCCAGAGCCTAGTTGCTAGGTTGGATAAGTATCTAATAGGGTTAGGATTCACCAAGGGTACCACCGAAAACAATCTCTATTTCAAGATCAATAATGAATAAATCCTAATTGTTGCAGTCTTTGTTGATGACATTATCTTTGGAGGCAATGAAGGTATGTGCATAGTTTTTGCCAGAGAAATGCAAAGTGAATTTGAAATGTCCATGTTTGGTGAGATGAATTTCTTTTTAGGTCTACAAATAAATCAATCAGATAAAGGTATCTTCATTTCTCAGTCTAAGTATGTGAAAGAGTTGTTAAAGAAGTTTAGGATGGAAGACTTTAAACTGGTAAATACTCTCATGATAACAGGTTGTAATTTGAGCAAAAATGATGATTCACCTATGGCAGATTAGAAAAGGTAAAGATCTATGATTGGAGGATTACTTTATCTGACTCAAACCAGACCTACCATAATGCATGCAGTTTGTCTTGTGGCAAGATTTCAAGTAAAGTCCAAGGAGTCACATGTGATGGTAGTCAAGAGAATTCTGATATATTTGAAAGGCATAATGGATTATGGTTTGTGGTATCCAAGGGACAATGATTTGACTCTCAGTGCATACACTGATGCAGATTGGGCTGGGGATGTAGATGACATAAAAAGTACAAGTGGAGGTGCATTCTTTTTGGGAAAAAGGCTGGTATCTTGGATAAGCAAAAAAGAAGACTCTATATCTCTATCCATTATAGAAGCATAATATATTGTAGCAGCATGTAATTGTACTCAAGTGTTGTGGATGAAGCAGACATTGAAGGACATCAGAGTTGTGTATAAAGATCCAATTGCAACCTTTTGTGACAATAGAAGTGCCATAAACATATCAAAGAATCTAGTAATGCATTCAAGGAAAAAGCACATTTCCATAAGATATCACTTTCTGAGGGAAAAGTAACAGAGAATGAAGTCAAGTTGGAATATGTATCTACAAAAGACCAGATTGTAGACATTTTCACCAAACCTCTACCTAAGGATACTTTTGAGTATCTAAGAGAAAAGTTAGGGGTTATTACCCCTCCTACTCTAAACTAAGATGCACAAGAATGCATCATTTTGGTGGTGCTTCTTCAGATCTGGATTGATTCTTTTAGGGCTACTTCTCAGGGGGGGCAGTCAAAGAGTTTAGAAGAGAAATTGAATCAGAGAAGAAGAGTACAAGTATGTGCCCCTTGCCATTGATGTCAAAGGTAGAGAGAAGTCATGTGAAAAACTCAAAAAGAAAGAATGCAGATGTGTAAAGAGATAAGGGAAGAATCTTGGTTAGAAAGAAAGAGTGTAGATGTGTAAAGAGAAAGGGGGAGAATCCTATCTTGATGGTTGTTTCAATTTTTCATATCATATGTTGCAGATGTGTAAAGAGATAGGGGAGAATCTTGGTTAGAAAGAAAGAGAGTGCAGATGTGTAAAGACATAGGGGGAGAATCTTGTCTTGATGGTTGTTGTAGTTTTTCACATCATATGTTTCCATCAATGACAAAGGAGGAGATTTTTGCAAGTATGTGCCTAATTGGTGTTGTCATTGATGTCAACATATCTTTGTTATCATTGGTGTCAACTATGTCCTATTCTATTACTTGTTTAGAAGCTTTGTATGCTGAGGATATTGAGAAAATTGGCCTCTTCGGAAGAAACAAGTGAGTTACAGTGAAGTGCAGTATAAATAGTGAATTGTATGCTAAAGAACAATCTGGTATATTACTCTACATTTCTTGCTACTTGAAGATCTTGGTCTGCAGATTGGAAGTTATTTAAAGGGATGTCTGAAGATGCTAAATATTGAGTTTGAGCATCCAGTGTGAAGAATTGAGAGAGTTGCACTCACCAGAGTAAAACCTACTTTCTCTGATCATTCTTTGGTGATAGAGAGAAAGTATTTTGCTCCACATTCCTCCACATTAAAATGTTTTTCTCTGCGGTACTAAAGGGAAGTCTTGGATGATGGTAGGTTCCTACAATTGCAATGGTTTGTGGTTTGGTGGTCCACAAGCTATCTTTCTTTTATGACAATTGAAGACAGTGAAGTTCATGTTGTCCAGTGTGAAGAATCTCATGAATAAAGTGGTTTGTGTTTGTGCAATTTCTCCTAATGATTTCAACATGCTTGTGGATTCCTCCTAATTATGTTCCTACCTTTACATTGGTCTGCATTAAGGAAATGAGATCGTGTTAGAAGATTATTCCTAGATAACGTAGCGTCTAACCAGTCTTAGCCGACTTGGTTAATTCTAGTAATTGCGGAGATCCCTTGAAGATTGTGGAAGTGTGTTATGGCATGGAAGATCATTTTTGAGTCCCAACTAAGGTGTGGTGTGATCCACATACATCTATACTACAATTTCTTAGCATATTCTTGTATTAGCTCAAGACCTATTTTGTAAATGTTTGTAATGCCGACCTTGGAGATTATTCCAATGGTTGATGATTGTAATGCTAACCTTGATGATCATTCTAAGGCTGATGAAGTGTACAAATACTTGTAATTAAGTCATGGAAAAGGTGTCCTTGTGTGAAAATGAGAAGATAAGGAAAAGGGCGAGAAAATAAGGCAGAGTAGGGTAGAGCAGAGTAGAAGAACTATTGTACTTCAATGTATTTATCTCAGACATGAAGAAGATGGTTATTTTGGAAGTGAGCCTAGTAGTGAGCTGCCAATAGGGTTTAATAGCCCTTATTGTAATCTTTCTAGGTTTAGGGTTGAGGCCGTGAGTCTACTAGACTTAGTTGTACTTCATGGCAGTGAGCCAGTATGTTCTGGGCCTGTGGAGTGACCAAGCCTAAACATCATTTTTCAAAGATTGCAATATATTTTGAGAGCTAATCCTTTGCATGGCTTTTCCCTATGTTGGGGTTTTCCATGTAAAAATTTGGTGTCTCTTGTGTATAATGTTACATCTATGTTTGAGTTTCTGATTTCATGCATTCATTGTTAAATCATAATAATTGTCGACCAGTGATTAATGTTTAAGTGAGGAAGTGATTGAGTTTTTGTGACAATTGATTCACCCCCCCTCTCATTTGTCTGATGCATTTCAACAAACATATCTTTAAACATGTTCTCAAAACTGTATGGGCACAAATTCTTTTACAGAGGAATGTAAAGCATTCCAATAGGTCTCCACCATTGGTTTACTCTGTCTTAGCGCTAACCAGAACTTTGTCTCTGATAACTTTCTTTGTTGAAGGTGTAATGAGCTGAAATCTTAAATAACATACCTTCATATCTCAATTAACTTATATTCTAAATTGCAACACTAAATATTGCTTTGTGGAGAAATACGGACCAAAATAATGTGACTCCGCCTTAGGGTATAGATTGTGAATGCCTTAGTCAAACTTATGCAACTTATCTCCAAGTGCAGTACACTATCCTAGTAATATATCAATGTAGACATATAAGAAACATGTTAAAATAGATTTACACACCTCCACATCACACTTAGACACCAGACTGATCACTGTATCATACTTAGACAACTTTTCTTCATCTGCTAGAACTTTCAGACTGAATTGCCTTAAGCATGCTGACCCCATGTCTTCAACTATGTCAAACATGTTGTCCTTCTGTCAGACCATCTCTCTCAAATCTTCCACTATCCATCAGCTTCAATATCTCTAACCTCAGGTTGTCACATATAGAGTTGAAATCAATCACAACACATATTTCCAATAATCTGCCCCTTTGTCATTTATGGAAACACCAAAAATCATGTGTACAAACACTCCCTCTTAGATGTATATTTCTCTCTCTTCCCCTTTGACATCAAGGACAAAGGGCCTAAAATCTTATATCAAAATTATATGAACCCCCCCTTATTATATGATTTCTACAAATAGTACTCCCCTAAGAATGAAATACCTCAAAAATTGATGCTATGTACATAGAATGACACTACTAGCCTCTCCAAGTCTCTATACATCCAAAATTTTCTTATTTATAATACTCTTGCAACTCACTTAGTAGGTAGAATGGCTTTGTAGATTACCTTGAGTTCCGTAAGAGTGGATACCCAGTTTGTTTTCTTTGAGGTAAGAATGTGATTTTGACATTCAAATTGCATATATAAGTCCTTAGCCTCATCTATGTTGTTCTTCATCTTTTGCTCAATCTTTTTAGCCCCACCTAGCAATCTTGACAATGAAGCAAGTCTCAAATTTACTGCTTCCCTTAGCTGACCAAACTACTTCTTTATCTATTCTCTTTGGTCCTGTAGCTATGAGATTTATGCATGAAGTTTTTCAACTTGTGCCCTCATTGCTCCATTCTTGTCTTTTGACAAGTTATATAATTCAGCCAAATTAGAGATCTGTGACTCAATAGAGTCAATCTAAGCTTGGATGTTCTCACTGGAGTTAGGCCATTTCAATAAAAATAGGTATAAGGTTGTGGCTTCATTAATGCATCCCTTAAATATCTTTTGATTTTATTGTAGTTTTTTGTGTGCATTGGCACACTTATTAGATATCTCAGCCAACCTTTTATCATTTATGTTCATTAATGCTTCTTGTTCTACTTTTTGTTCAACATGAGAAGAATGATCCTTAAATGAATCCATTAATATCTTTAAATTCTATTCTAGAGGTAGGGAAGAGTCAGTGATTATCTTTGGTAATCCTTCCTAAATTAAGTTCACTACATCTTCAACTAAATTGGTCTTCTTTAGGTTTTCTTGCAAGAACTCCATTCTTACAGAAGTATGCAGGATGTCTCCAAGTTGTAGTTTGTGAAGGGGTGAAATGTTTGACAAGTCTTCTTGCCATTCATGAGTAGGGATCTCTAGAAGTTGAGGTGTAATCACTGGTTGAAACTGCATCTGCAAATCTAAAAGGTCTTTTAATGAGTCTGACTCTGAAGAACTCTGACCTATATCTTCAACTCTCTCATCTTTCTTCTTCTCTGTTTAACCCTAATCTTTGTCATCTTGTTTCTCCTCACTCTTCTCAAGAGCTTTCTCTTCTTTCTCCTCCTCAAGGTTATCTTCTTTCCTTTGCTCATCTTTCCCTAAATTCTCTGAAGGAGGATTGTTATGTTCTATACCTATATTTGTGTTCTCCAGAGGGGGTGTACTTACTTTATCTTAGCCCTCTGTGTTTTGGGTCTCAGTATTCTCTGGAGGGGATATATTTATTTCACCTTGATCTTCTAAGTTTTGTACTTCTGTCTCTTCCAGAGGAGGTGTATCCACATTACCTAGTTCCTCTACATTTTGTTCTTCCATGTTTTCTAGAGGAACACTCTCCTTATCTTTCTTAGTCATGTCGAATTAGACTACTAGTCTATAGATTTACCTATATCAGCACATAAGTAGAATGAAAAATATCTTCTCCACATTTATATCATAGAATTAAGAATATGATTCAACTCAATAGATTGATTGCTTATGTTTGTAGATAGATGAAGACATTAACATATTTTTTAAATCAACATACATTTCTACATCAATAATGTGACATCGATCTAATTGAAGTACAACAATATTGATATAGTGATAAATCTAATAGCATAGAATGAGTCATGCAAGAGAAACAATAGCTATGGCTGAATACATTTTGAACAAAATTTACAAATGATGTTTCTTAACTAAGAAGGATGTCATACCCCATAGTCCTTTATGTTCAATAGGACAATAATTAGGATAGAGGTATAAGGATTATCTAATAGGAACCTTGAATTATATACCTAGATACTATTTTTATTGTTAGAAAATTTTAATTTTTTTCTTTTATACATTATATTTTCTTGACAACAATTACTTTTCTAAAAACTAGTATTTATTATTATTTTACTAGATGTTAATAAAAATTGTAATGCAAAGTAATTCCCTTCATGTGCTAGTTTTATACTATTGATTATCTAGATTATCACTAATCTAATGGTTTCAAGTTGATGTTTTGAGGATAAGATATATAAATTAATATTTTTCTAGATGCACACATTTGGATTATGAATAAAAAAGCAATGACTTGAATGTATAATCATCCAAACTATTGTGTGTCCAAAACAATGATTTAAAGATGTTAGTTTTTATTACTATTAATTAAATATGTTTTATTAATGTTATTCCAATCATGATTTTTGAATTTGCAATGAACTCAATGCCTTGAGAAGATTAGCTGTATATAAATAATTTCTTCACATTTACGAGTCTTGATTAAGTAGAAAAGATGGTACCTTGTTTCATGTGATACCATTTGTAGTAGATGATAGTGTGTGAGAAAACAAATAGAGGAAAAATAGATCAACCAAGTGTCAACTAGGAGGCTAACAAGAGCAATCCAATTTCCTAAAAGAATGGAATGTGATAGAATTCCAACATAATTCACTTTATGTAAATAATACTAGACCTAAAAGAAATTCCTTGTGTATAGGGAGCAGTGCAAAAATTTACTTTGGAATGCTAAACAAAGATAGAAAATAATGAAAATATATGAACTATATGATACAAATGATCAATGGGATGAAAATATTTTAGATGAAGGAGAATCCAAGATAAAAATTCAAAACAGTTAATGTGTCCTGCAAACCAATCAATAAGATCTAACAAGTAATAAGTCAAAAACTTGGATAAATTGTATCAAAATTTTCCTAATGGATAGAGGTTGTTGAACATATGAAGATATGGATGGGATAGTCATGATGGATGAGAAAAAGGAAGTGAATTAAATTAGATAAAAAGGAAATTGAGTAAAGGTTGTGATAGGTTATAAGCTTAGGTTGAAGCTTGGTGATATTAAAGATATGAATATAATGTTTGTGTGCATGTGATTATGTGTCTTATGAGGTTGAATTTGAGATTGATGTTGTGTTTATATGATCAAGATTGTAGTTAGTGCTTGAATATCTCTTTAAGTAAATGTTAATGAATATTCTATGTATTGTAACTAGTGAATACTATATACAATTCTTAAGGTAATTATGGGACCAATAATTTATGACATTTAGTGAGTCTAATGGAAGTAACTATTAGCATTGTTTATAAAAGTGGTATACATGTATAGAAATCCAATAATAGTGGGAGAAGTAGAAAGCCAGCAATAGTGGGATAGGTACAAAATTGTAACTAGTTAGGCATGTAGATAGATGCCACTAATCTGACAAGTAGAAACTACTGTTGATATATATTGTCATTGATGTAAAAAGTTGATGTCTAAGGCATTAGTTTTGAATCTAAGGCAAAGAAGGAGTACATAGAAGCAAAAGTGTGTAAGGAAGAAGGAAAAAAAACACTAAGGCATTTAGTTTTGCCCTTAGTTGACAAAAAGTTTGGTTTGAAAACTAGCAGGTTTGCCAGTTCTATTTTTTATCAGTTCACTGACAAAAGAAAGGGGAAGTGTTCTTGTTGAAACCTTTGAAGAAAGAAGAAGTTTAAGTTCTTAGCCAAAAGTTTAGTTTGAAAGTTTCCAAGTTCGTTGGTTCACCAATTTTCTTATTCGCTGATAAAGGCTTGGAAGAAGGAAGCTTGAAGTATAAAAGGCTTAGTTATCGACAAAGTTCTTCTTTTGAGAACTAGTTCGTGAGTTTGTTTTTTTGTCGATTCACTAAATGAGCAACAAAGGGTGACAGAGGCACACAAGTCAAAGTTCATGGTTTTCTACTTTTGCCAATAAAGAGAAATGTTGACAAGAACTTTGTTGGGAAATGTTTTATTTCACAAAACACTTAGTTCACCGATAAAAAGGTTTGTCGATAGGTAACTTTGTTAATAAAGAAAAGGAAGCTTGAAAGGAAAGTTCGTGATTTGGAACTTTTGCTGATAGAAGGGAAGAGGTGATAGAAAAAGGATAGTTCGTGGAATGTGATTTTTGTTGATAAAGGAGTTAGAGATCAAAGTTCAAAGAAAATGAAAATCATTGATAAAGGGTTAAAAGCTAAGGTTCCAAGAAATGAATATTCAGGCTAAAAGTCAAAGCTTGAAAAATATTTATTTTGCCAATAAAGCATCTTAAGGCCAAGGTTAGTGAAATGTTAATTTCACTGATCTAAGGGAGTTGGAGGCCAAGGTTAGTAAAAGACGTTTTCGCCGATAGAGAAGGAAGATTGACAGATCAGATTTGAAAGGAATAAAGTGACTACTTTTTGTGCATAGACTGGATGTTTAATTAATTGTTAAGGACTAATAGTGGATGCATGGCGGTGATGGTGAAAACAAGGAAAAAAAGTAGGATTTTTGCATGGATTTAGATATTAATAAAACTATGACTATAACAACAGAAAAGTAGATTTATTGCATGCATAAAGCTATACACTAAGTTGTTTTTCTGGATATGGAAAAATTGGAAGTGCAAAAAAGTGAGTTTTAACATGCAGAAAAATTGAATTGTGGACATGTAGATGGTTGAATACATGCAAAAGGGTGCATATATATATAGTAACAGAATAATGAATATGAAGATCATGAAGTATGCATGAGAAGAATTTCATGTAGAGAGAGTATGGGTGTGTAGAGTGAGAAGAGAAGGTTGTTTATGATTTTAATAGATGCATTTGGGGTTTATGAAGAACGAAATGGCTACATACTTGAATATGTAAAGATTCAGTGAGGTTGGTGCCTCTTGTGGACTAATTTGGTGCTCAAATCAGAGGATTGTAGTCTCCTTAGAGTTGGTTCTCTTAAACATTGTAATCAATGGTTTCATTTGTGAGGCTGGATTAGGATGGTAGATCCTAGGAAAATTTTCTCACCATGATTTTTGTCATATTGGGTTTTCCATGTATATTTGGTGTTCATGTGTGCATACTTTCTTGTTGTTGATGTTATTGCACTAAAAGTTAATTTGATCTGCATTTTAGAGGCTTGAAGTTTTAAGTTTTATTGATCTACTAATTCACCCCCCTCTTAGTAGATTGCTTGTGTTCTAACAACTAGCACTACATAGATAGGTAGAAAATAAACACAAAATGGGATGATAGGTCATATCCATCACTAAATTATAGAGCATAGCTTTGTTCCAAGTTGTAACTTAGATAGTTCTTTTGGTTATAGACCTCATTATCTATGAATGTGAGCCTCAGATTATCTAAAGGCATGATATGTGTGTGTGTAATGCATGAGTTGGGATGAATGAGTAGAGAATGGAATAGAGTGACATTTAAAGGGTTGGGACTCTCCTTAAACCAGCCTAGTTGTGAACCTCTAATAATGGTTGTGCACCTTATCATTACCATGTAAAATTGGGTAAGTTGATGCACGAGAATCCTGAGTGGCAAATCACTTGCATGATACTTTGATTAGGCCACTAAGAAACATCCTTCACACTCTTTTGATAGATTGGTAATACATGTTGATAATGTTGGACTAGGTCCAGACAACTGAGAGGGGGGGTAAATCAATTGTCACACATTATGAAATTTTCTTTCTTTAATCTTCCTTTACAACTTATAAAAAAATTAATCAAATAGCATCACATAAGCAAAAACAAAAATAACACACTTGACACCAAGATTTTTAACATGGAAACCCGGTTAAGGGAAAAACCATGGTTGGGGTTAACCCACAAAAATTAATACCCTGTTAAAAGTACTTTTACAAGTGAGAATGCACATGCATTCAGGCTCACTGCCCAGAGCTCACATCTCAAAAGAAAGCTCACTGCCTATGGAAAATATTACAAGAGAACAATAGAGATTTGAACTGATTAATATCATCTATCCATGCATGAATTTCAGTTTCAGTTAAGTACATAAACTGATCTTACACATTTCATCTTTGCTTTGCTCTTCTTACTGATCTGCCTTCATTCACACTTTGGATTTCTACTCCTTTCACACATACACCTTATTCACATATGCCACACACACTAAATCATCTAATATCATCGGCTATATATATCCACAACATGATCCACAATCATTCTATCAATCGGCTTTAACAATACTTAGAACTTTTATGAATGCTTTGCTCTATCAGCTAGATCTATGCATAACTTAAGGTGTGGACCAAAAATTACTCTTGGAAATCATTACTCATGTCATCCATAATCACTGAATGCCACCATTTGTCCAAAAAGCAACTTCCATACATCTAAAATCAAGATCTTCTGCAAGGTCTTCCTGTTCTTCTTCTGTCTGCTCTGTCAAACTGGAACCCGATATTCAAATGCTAATATCTTTTGATTCCTTCATCACTGGAGGGCAAAACTCTAGATTTAGAGTGTCTTTGCAATGTTTTTAAATACCTTAGGTCCACAGAAAATCATACCTTTTCATCGGAGAGATCCAGACCAAAATACCAGACCCTATTACTACTATGTTCCTAACTACCCAGACTTAGACAAATTGTGATTCTGACTTCCGGTTTGAACAACTTGTGTTATGCGGATGTTCGAGATGATCTTAGTTGCCATCAATGACAACACCTATCAACTTGAAGCAGTGTCTCTTGCCAACAATCTCCCCCTTTGGCATTGATGGCAACACTTAGTGAAAATGACTAAGTGTCTTAGAGTGACTGCTCCTTTGTGTGTACACTTATTTCCTTCACTTATTTTGGTTCTTCCCCTTTGCTAAACTCCTCATTTTTCACTATCCTTCACTCCCCCTTCGACATCAATGGCAAAGGGTGGGATCCGGAAGCCAAAAATATCCAAAGATTTTGTTTATACTGCCACATATGTACAACAAATCATCAAATCCTATTTACATAAATTTGAGAATGTCTGCAAAACTGATTTTTATCTGCATAAGCTCAGAGGCCCAAGTGCTCTTCATTCCATCCAAAATTGAGATGTGCCCACTCAACAAGAATGAATATGCTTCTACCTTTGATAGATCTAATGGATCACTGGTCTGAACTACAGTCTGAGCTTTAGATAGGGCATTATGTATTGTCTCTAACTTAGGAGCAATCAATCCCTGGAGCTCACACATCCTCTTCATAATGTTACCCCTTTCTTTGGCAAGCCTCTTTATCTCATCTGTTAGACTGATTGCATGGCATTCTTGACTTATAGGTGATATTGTTAGAGGATCAAAATTTTGAGAAAGATTTGATAGTTTATGTTCTTGCTTCTTTATCTTCTTCTCAATATTTTCATTAACTTTGGGCAATGATAGACAAAATTTGTACAAATCACTTCCATCATTTAGGGCATTCTAAATACCTTTTATGCTAGTACTGAGTATTCTTCTATCACTTCCTATCAGATGTTTTATTTCACAGAATTTCTTATCCAAGAATTCTTTTTGAATTTTGGCCTCTGCAAATTTCTCAAATGACTCAAAATGAGTATTTAAAGAACTTACAAGATTTTTTAGATGTTTCAAGGGGGAATCAAATGGACTCTTCTAATAGGTAGGCATTAACTTCTCCAAAATCCCAGATGCAAGTCCCAGTAGCTCATTGTCCTCTCTATGAAACTTCAACATATTTTCTCTAGGCTTTACTTGGCTGAATGATACTATTTTCATCAGTTGAATTAGAGAGAGGGCATCTAGATTGGCTAGACCTTGAAGTACTTCAGGTTCATCAAGCTAAATCACTTCTTTTTTGAGAAGACCTTTCACTGCATCTGTAGTGTCTCTTGCAACATTCTCTGAATTATTCTTTTGTTCATCGAGTTTCCCAGTATCTGCTTTGTGTGCTTCAACATTTGCACCATCTTCTTCTGCTTTATCTATCTTTTCTCTTCCTTCTTTTTTCTCTTTATTATTCTTTGTGTTCTCTACAGAGGGATCCTTTTTTGTTTGTTCATCACTTGCTATCTGATCCAGAGGGCTTTAAGAAGTAGAAATATTGTCTTCTTTTCCCATCTTATTTGGTGGATAAAGACTATCTCCTACATCAACTACTCTATCCATCATTTCTGTGTCCTCCTGATTTTCTTGTTCTTCTTCTGGAATAGAAGATTCACCCAACTCAGATTGCTATTCAAAAATATTCTCTTTTTCACCATTTGGAATTTCTTTTGTGACTATGGGAAAATTGTGCTTTTTCAATGCTTTCAAAAGAATTTCTAGAGTTTCTTCACCAATTTCACTTGTTTCTCCCATCATGAGCTTGTTCATTCTCTTTTTGCTTCTAAAGTCATCTTTGACTTCCTTGAATATCATATTTATTTGATTAGGCAAAATTTGAGGACACAGGGTTATCTTCTCATGTTCCCTAATTTCTAAGTCCTTGCACTTAGCTATTTCTTTTCTCAACTCTAGAATATTAGCTAGACTTTGTGGTAACTCAAAAGTTATCTCAATTAGTGCCTTGATATAGATGTTAAGATATTTGACCATTGCTTCCTCCAACACCCTTTTATCCACATCACTTTAATCATCATATAATTCAATCATGGGTCTTAGATTACCATCTATAGTGACTGATTTTATCACATCCTCTAGGGAGAGTGTGGGCTTCTCAACATATTCCTCATATGTTTCTACCTTTTGTCTTTTGGTAGCTCTTTTGCTTCTGGAGGACTTCTCTTTAACTACTTTAGTAGCTTTAGTTCCGGTGGCCTTTAATCCTTTCACTTCAACATCAGAATTTGTTTCTTCATTATCAGCTTTGGAGCTTTTATAGGCTCTTGTGGCCTTGGTTTTCTTCCTTTTTCCTCCTTCATAGGATGATTTTGGTTCAGTCTTAGGAGGAAAAGGGGCAGCAACAGAGCTCCTAGTTGTTCTTGTTTTGGTAGAGATCTCTACCAGAGCACCTCCTTGATTCTTTTCCTACTTTTCTTTCTCAATTTTCTCTAACCTTTCCCTCTTTACCTTCACTGCTTCTTTAGTTATACCTATGCTCTCCACATATGCTTCAACTTGCCTATTCACTTTTCTTTTTATTTCTGGTTCCCTGAGCTCAACATGGATCTTTATGTTTAGTTATTCAAAGGTGCCAAACCTTTCGGCTTTAGTGTCCTTAGGTTGATTCAACAGATGTTGAGCATATAGTTCCAATACATCCTCCTCAATGTCATATCCCATAGGCATGACCCACACAGTCCTTGGTTCCACTACCTCCATCAAACATTGATCTGTGTCTACCATGAAGCAGATTGTATCCTTATATTTCTCAACTATTGTTTTGGGGATCCTTTCCCTAGAGTGCATCATGTTCTGAAAGTTCTTAAAATAGCCCCAGAGTGTAGTTCTTTGGGATTTTCCATCACCAAGGTTATACAAATAATCTCTAATTTGTATTGCAACCAATTTATCACTTGTCTAGACTAAGCCTCTTGAATCTAGTAATTCATTCATAAAATAGAAGAATAAGCATATGACCAACGTACCATATTTGAAAGAGTTCTTCTTATCTTTCTTGACCTTTTGTAGATTCTCCATCAGTTGGTCTAGCAGCAGCTCACATAAATCATAATCTGCATTCTCTTTTAGCATTTGATATGCAGCGTAAATGGTAGTTCCAAAGACTAAATTTTCCCTGCTAGAGTGGTAGATTTTATAACCAATTACCATTGACCCAAACTTGACATTTGGATCAGTGATGTCATTGATGGTCATAGCTCTCTAGTCAAACTTTGATCTGGTGACTTCAGACACAATTTGATTCTTCACTGCCTTTAATAGAGGTAGTCCACCAATTGAGTGTAATCTAGTCATAGCTCTAATGGCATCCTTGGTAATCTTGAAGGGTTTGATTAGCCATATAAAGTTATCATGTATTCTTCTCAGTACATACCGGACCCATTCATCCTCTTCAAAGGTTGGAAAATGAATGATGTGTGCAAGATGTTTATTTTCTAGAGTTTTGAACTCTAGTTTGATGTCATAATTCTCATCCCTTAGATGGTTATCAAATATATCCAATAGTTTTGAGTTCCCAAATTCCTCAATGTTTGAGTGTATGTAAACCCTAATATCTTCCACATGTAGAACTCTATACGAAACATATGAAAAGGCACCTAGCAGATCAACTTCTACAGATTTGTATGGGTGTTTTTTGAATTTTGGACGTGGCCTTTGAGTAATATCTACAACTAGTGGAGTAGCCATCTTCAATAATGAAATTCAAGAGCTTTGTGAAAAGAAATACCTCTTTTTTGGTCCACGAATTCGCCTTGGGCGGTTGGATGGGATTCTTGCTTGAATTTGATCTTCACTCCTTGGTTTTCATAAGTTCTTTCTCATAGTTCACTCTTCTTCTTTACTCTTGGATGCAAGGTGTTTCAAATGAAGAGTGAAAAACCTTTTATGTCTTCACAAAACCTAATTTGTCATTGTAATAAATGTGTTGCCCTAACTTCATCCGGTTACAGTGTTTTTGATAGTTCTTTCATGAATCACTTTGCAAGTTTCATATCAACATTTTTCTTTTTAGAATTCTTCGCAAAATCTCTAAGATAGATCAAAATATTTTCTCTTGTTGTGCCATCTTCAGGAACCCACTTTCTTAGCTGGGGGAATTTGATTTCCAATACTGCTCCCCCCTGAGCCATGGCTCCCACATTAATTCCTAGAGGAATTTTTAGCACCAAATTCTAGTGTAGACCCATCACAATTGTTTATTATATCTTTCTTCACCTAAGTCTTGTTCATTTCATTTTGTATCTCATTCACATCAATTTTTCTCTTACCTTTGTCTTGTCTCTATTCATCCATTTTTATACTTATCGGACCTCTTCTTCCCTTACTCCTACTTTTGAAGAATCTTGCAATATGACCAGATTTATTGCAATTAAAACACACTACATTCCCCTTCTGATGAACTTGATCCTCTTTTGATCTACACTAATTTTCCATGTGTCCAAATCCATTGCAAGAAAAGTAGTAGCCATTGAAAGAATTACTATTCATTTTCATGCTTCTACATTCATTGAATTTTTGACCATACTTCTTGCATTTAAAACATTGACTAGAGAAGGATGGACCATTTTGATTTACTCTGCTTCTGCACTAAGTAGCTCTATGACCAAATTTATTGCAATTGAAACAATTTCCATTGAATGATGGATATCTTTGGGCATTAGGTTGTCTTACCGAAGGTTTTCTAGTTCCATCTATTTTATTTCTTGGTTGAATATTTCTTTGTCTAGATCCAGAGATTTCACCTTTCCCATCTCTAAGATCATGCTTGTCATCATTCCTTTTCTTTTCTTCAATTAAAGCTTCAAGTTTAGCTGAGCTTATTTTGAGATTCTCCTTATACTCATTTGTAATTTCTAGGTCATGTCTAAGAGTGATAATCTATCTCTAAAGTTCTCTTTCATTATTTCTACTTTCTTGTAGATTAGATTCTAGGAGACTAGCTATGCCATCCAATCTGCAGCATTCTTTAGTTCTTTCTTTCAAATTTTGTTTCATCTCTTCTTCAATTTTCTTCCTATCTTCAACTTCCTTGGTTAGTTTCATTACTCCAGTTTCCATCTCATGTCTTAGGACAACAATTTCTTTAGCTAACTTTTGACATTCCTTTGTCTTCTCTTTTAGGGCCTTATCTTCCAATTGAGGAGGTTGATCCTTTCCTTTAGATTTTCTTAATTTTCCTTTTAAAATCTTAATGAAGTCTTCAGCCTTATTGAGTTTATCTTGCAACTCTTGGACTTCTGCCTTAGATTGCTCAAGATCATCTAGGGCAAGATTAAGTTGCCCTTGAAGGTTGTAATCATCCATTTCCCAGATCTTCCTTAAGCTATTAAACTTCTTAAAAGGAACTTAGCTCTAATACCAATTGTTGGATTAGGTCCAGACAATTGAGGGGGGGGTGAATTAGTTGTCACACATTCTAAACTTTTCTTTCTTTAATCTTCCTTTACAAATTATAAACAAATTAATGAAATAGCATCACATAAGTAGAAACAAAAATAACAAACTTGACACCAAGATTTTTGACATGGAAACTCGGTTAAGGGAAAAAACACGGTGGGGGTTAACCCACAAAAATTAATACCCTGTTAAAAGTATTTTTACAAGTGAGAATGCACATGCATTCAGGCTCACTGTCTAGAGCTCACTGCTCAAAAGAAGGATCACCACCTATGGAAAATATTACAGGAGAACAATAGAGATTTGAACTAATTAATAGCATCTATCCATGCATGAATTTCAGTTTCGGTTAAGTACATAAATTGATCTTACACATTTTATCTTTGCTCTGCTCTTCTTACTAATCTGCCTTCATTCATACTTTGGATTTCTGCTCCTTTCACACATACACCTTATCCACATATGCCAAACACACTGAATCATCTAATTTCATCAGCTATATATATCTGCAACATGATCCACAATCATTCTGTCAGTTGGCTTTAACAATACTTAGAACTTTTATGAATACTCTACTTTGTCGGCTAGATCTATGCATAACTTAAGGTATGAACCAAAACTTAATCTTGGAAATCATTACTCATGTTGGCCACAATCACCGAATGCCACCATTTGTCCAACAAGGAACTTCCATACATCTAGAATCAAGATATTCTACAAGGTCTGCCTATTCTTCCTCTATCTACTCTATCAAACTAGAACCCAATGATCAAATGCTAATATATTTTGATTCCTTCATCACTGGAGGATAAAACTCTAGATTTAGAGTGTCTTTGCAATACTATCAACCACCTTAGGTTTGCAGAAAATTATGCCTTTTCACGGAGAGATCTAGACCAAAGTACTAGATCCTGTTACTGCTCTGTTCCTAACTGCCTGGACTTAGACAAATTGTGATTCTAACTTCTGGTTTGAACAACTTGTGTTATGTGGATGTCTAGTATGATCTTAGTTGCCATCAATGACAACACCTATCAACTCGAAGCAGTGTCTCTTGCCAACAGATAATTCTATGAATTATTCATAACATTGGTTGTTACAATTATGAATGAATTTTATCTTTGAATTCATGAATCTAAATGTGGTGATGCTTAAAGAAATGAATAAACTCTACAATCATTAATTCCATAATATGGTTGTAGATGAAAATATGCAGGTGCTAATTAAGCTCTACAAGTTCATCAAATTTGCACAACCAAAAGTAATGAGATTTTTTGTCTAATAGAGGATGATATTTCAATTCTTGTTTAAAATTTAGAATCAAATCTCTTTAATTTTTTTTTATAAATTCATAATTTATGAAATTATTCAAATTAATACCTTGAAATTGTTATGACTCATGATGCTTGATTTAGTTAGGACTACATGAATACCATTATAGTATATTTGTATAGGAGGGTAACCCAATACTGTGTGACTTGAACTAGAGAGACATAGATGTGATTAGTGGCACAGTGGGAATATAAATTCCACTAGGGAATGGTTGTGAGCAACACATATATGTAACTCATTATCTAGGAGTTCAATATTGTTTCTCTAATTTTAATATTTATTTTTTTGTAGCTATATCAGTAGTTTCTAAGTTAATATGTAATTTCATGAGTTATATTAGATAATATAACATGGTGTCTGTTATGTAATTTCTTTAAAATATAAATCATATGTTCAAAGAAACATCTCTACTATTTAAGGGGTTGTAAACGATGTATAGAAAGAACTTGAATGGTTTACTAATTTGGTACTTTTTGTTTTAATTTGTATATCTAGTAATTAATAATTAGTTTTGGACACTTGTTAATAAATTCCAATAATATGATGTTAGATGAACCCTCTCTTTGATGGGGATTAGAAACTTTTGAATGTGCACCTCACTCTTAAGCTTGGTATTAAGTTTCTAGATGTAAGTAGTTGTATGGGTAATTTCAATCCTTCTAGTAATAAATACTAGTAGATCCTTAATGAGAAAACCAACTCCTTTCTAGCCACCTAGGTTGGATGGTATCACTCTATGTAGTCTTGGAAGTAGATTCGTAAAGTAATAGTAAATTATTGGAGAAAATTCCCTTAGTGTAACTACCTTATTTTGGGATATCATAGGTGTTTAATCATAACTTTCCATGTTGAATGATGGGGGCAAGGGATGCATGAATGTCTCATTAATTATGTTGTTTAGATGAGGGTGATATTATGTTGCCCCTTGTTTAAATGATCTCTTTGATGACACATGAGGTGCCATGGATTATTCATTTTTACAAGCTACATTGAGGGCTTCTCATGCCTCTTGAACTTGTTTTAAATTATTCTCTTGATGGTTCACCTCATTGTCCATTTGGGTGGCCATTTTCCTATAGTTTCATGTGGGTCAAGTTTGTTGGTGGCTCTTAGAACAAATGCTTACTTGGCATGTTTTAACTTGGTATATTTGGTTGACTATGTCTACATATATTATATTATTAAAAAATGAGAGGTTGCATGGATTTTGTTGGATGCCCTATGAATTCAATTCTTCAAAACCTAATTCATTTTAGATTAGAGCTATTTGATATATAGGTGTACTAGTTTCATTAGACCTGGGAAGTTTCCTTAGACTATATGTAATGTTATCCCAGTTTGGGGGTGTAGGAAACATCATTAAATAAATGAGAGGAACATGGAAGGGAAATATGAAAGTGAAATGGAAGAAATGCAATGAAATGTAAAAGATTCCATCAAATTTATTTTTTGTTCATGCAGGTTTCATCAACATATGGTAAAGTTGGTGTCAAAAGCAATGGAAATACAAAAATTCAACCATAAGGTTTTGTACTTCATGTCAAGTTCACCAAAATGTGACTATTAGGAAAGGTGTCTCAACCTTGCAACTACAAAAGGTTAGTAATCTTCCCAGTTTTGGTTTTTTTGAATAACCTTTATCTTGAAGAATGGTTTAGAAATTTCAAAGTTTCAAACGGGACTAAAAAGGCAGGGCTTACTATTTTTATCAACTCTACATTTGAGCTTGGATGGACCTAAAATATTCCCAAAAGGTACAGAACTATCAAGTAACACATCTCGGCTGAGTTTCAACTCAAGATCATATTAATGTTTTCCTTTTTTGAACCTCCTGAGAAAAGTTCCAAACTCAGATTTATGGCATTTAGAGGTCCCTAAACACTCTAAAATTTGTCATAACTAGAGAATCTAGTTATAACTTGATAGATCTCTTCACAAGATTTCTGACACATTAAATGGTTCATCAATTGGACACCCAGATCAAAAGTTATGACCTACAGAAGTTGGACCTCCTATTTTGGGAAATGTGAAAATGTGTTAAACACTTCAAAGAGCTTTAAAAGGGTGAGTTACATGTGTTGGTGTGTGATTTAGCACATCACATGGCATATTTAATTAGAGATAATTTGGGCTCCACTTTTGGGTGGTTTTTGGCTCATGGTTTTGTAATTACCATTGATAATTTACTATAGTGCATCTCCTATTTATCAAGAGCTTGAGATGGATGTTACATGTGTAAGAGTCTTATAGATGTTGAGTTGCCTTCAAATCTAAAGTTGGTTATACTCTTGTGAAATCTTTCTCTACAAGTATATTGTAATCTTCTTGATTCCTGAATAATATATTGGGCAGCTTGGAGTGTGGGTTTTTCTCCTAAAAGGATTTCCCCACATAATTATTGTGTTGTGGTATGATTGTTATCTATGTTTATTTCTGTAACTGTTGTAAATATCTAAAAATGTTCTGCATATCTCTCCCCTCAAGATTAGTGTAGGAAGTTGTTCCACTACCTTAGCTTCTTTACAATGACTTAGGCACAATGCAAGTGAGTTAGACTCTAGATAACACATTCATTGTACCCTTGCTAAGGGTTTCAGCCAAGTTAGTCTTACCTTTTTATAGAAATCCAACTAGGTACGGGTGATTGGGATGATTACTATCTTCATGTGGAAGAAGAACATTGTGGGTGCAAGTGGAATTGTTGTGTTTCAATGTTGAGTTTTTGTACCTAATGATGAGATCAAGGGTTCCCTTGATGTTTTCTATGTTTGAAATGTTGTTAAATTTCTATGCCTTGTGGAAAAACTAAGGGCTTCTTCCATGTTAATTTTTGAATGAATTTTGAATGTTTTATGTCTCTTGATGATATAGATGGCTTGAATGTTTGAGTTTGTCAATGTTTAAAATTAATTTCTAATGCAATTAATCCTAAGTGAATGCCAACCTTTCTTTTACCAATTTTAAAGATTATATAATTATTATAAAAAGGAAAGATGAATGCAAACTATATGGCTTTGCCTATGGCAATATAACTATGTTTTTGTATGTTCTCTAAAATTGATTTTAGATATAATATAAATTTGCAACTACTCTTATTAAAACAAGAAAATTAATCTAAGGAAAACAAGTAACTCTATTCTATCATATCAAGAGAAAGAAAGACAACATTTTACTTTCCCAAGAGCAAGATGTGAGCTAATTACTAATAAAATTATAAAGCACATGTAAAAATGGGCATTAATTCTAGGCATATGTATTTAGAGATCCTTGTGGCAATTTTCTCCTCATTAGTAGTAACAGGGTTCTCTTGGAAATAGGGATAAAATTAGGGAAATGAGGAAATAAATAAAAAAGTGGCTTACAAGCAATAATAAATTAAGAAGAAAGAACATGCAATCCTTGTGTGAACATAAAAGATAGAGAAGATGCTATGTATAAGCTTAGCTAAGGAAAGAATACATGAGAAAAACCTACTTAGGGAAAGCTTAGAAGCTTTGTAAAATAAAAAATAAAACTAAACTAAGAGGCTCAAGGGCCTATGAAGAAGCTTGCAAAAAAAATTGTGAAGAAGATTGTAAATAAGATTGTGTGTTCTCAAAATGAGTAGTGAACTAAAATAGTGAAGAGGTGAGAGGTATTTATTGGTAAAATGGGAGGAAATGGGAGAAGAGATATGATCAAAAATAAAGTGCAATTCAAGAAGAAAAAGGAAACAAACTCATAAATAGCCAAAGAGATAAGAAGAGAACTCAATAAAACTAAAAGAAAAATAAAGTGAACTCAAAGAAAAATTAGAACATGAATTTAAAAGGGGTGAGATTTGATCGTGAGTTCACAATAAAATGAAAGCTTGGATAGGCATGAGTTTACATGGAAAAATAAAAGTTAAAATTTGTTACAAACGAAAGATAATAGCCAAAAATATGAATTGCTTTACACGTACAAAACGAACACAGGGTTGTCTGGGCAACCTAGGAACACTAGGTGAAACCCTAAGGGTGACCTAGAGACACTAAGGGTGACCCTAAGACACTAGGGGTGACTCTAAGACACTAGGGGTGACCCTAGCTTGCAAGAAAAATGAAGGGATGAGTAGGAAAAACATTAGGTAGGGTAAGTTGATTTGGGGGTTGAAAATGATGGACAAAGAGGTGAAATACAATAGAGACATGTCACCAAGATTAAAACTACTAAGATGTGTAATTAATTCTTATTTATCCATGATGATGGTCTATTTATCATCATCAGACTACCATATAGGCCTGACACAATTTTAGTACTTATAGGTACTTGCCCTAGTGGCCTAAAAATACTAAAAAAAAGAATAATATGACATTTAAAGACCCTTTAAAAACCCACTAAGAACCAATCTATGATTTGTTAACAATGATGACAACTCATGTCACAACCAAACTCAACCAACCTTAGAACAATTAAAAATAATAATTAACATTAAAAATTTCACATAACAACATAAATTATAAATAAATCTAGTTTAGTTTGCATCATGGACTAAGGTCAAGTATCACTAGGATAAATCACATTGGAGTTTCTAGAAGGCCTCTGAATTTCTATTGGCCATCGAAATTACCTACAAACGCAATAGCAAACATTAGTACATCCAGTTAAATAGATGGAGAAAGTTGAAATGACATTTCAAATACAATTACTTACTATATAAAAAAAATACAAATAGTTAACATAATTCAATTAATCATCATAGGTTGTATATCAATTCAAATTCAATTTGACAATATCTCTAAATTGACATCTCATGTCCATTAAAAATTGACAAGGTTAACTACGTAATTCAAACATAATTGAAAACCATATTCTTAATCAAATCATAACAATATAAGGACAATGTGTAGCATACCTCCAACACATAAAATGAAATATAACTTAGTCATCTACTAATCAGATTATCATGATATGTGAAATAAGATTTAACTATTCTAATCATGATATCATTGTCTAAGATAATCTGCAAGTAGAATCATAATTTCATAATCAAAATGTAATATCAAAAAGTTTCAAAAACAACAATAGGTCTATCACTACAAATGAGATTGCCACAAAAAGAGTAGGCCTCATATTATGGCATCAATTAACACATAAAAAAATAGTGCTTTAGAAGAAAAGATTGAATTATGGTTTGGTCTTTTGGTATCAACTAAAGAATAGCTATACTAATCTTTACAAGATACTCAATTGTGATATATTTTCTTTAAATTAATTTATAAAAATATTCTCATAAATATTAAAATTTTTATTCAACTACATTGATTACATATATTTTATTTGTAAATAGGTGAAAACTCAAGACTTTATAAAAGGAAAAAATAATTTATGTTTAGACACCAAACAAAATGAATAATTAAAAAATGTTATGTTGAAAGATAGAGAAAATTGTAATATAGAATAGTGTGATAATTTATGCTTTGAAGCCACAAAATGTTAATAATTAAAAGAGAAAATTATAGTTGTAGATTAAGTTAAAGGTTATTCTATATCACAAGATGTTATAAAGCATTTAATTTCAAAGCCCAAAAAACCAATATCAACACAACTAAAAATGAATAACAAAAAGCCCATTTTCTGAATTCATATTAAGATGATAACTATTAATAAGAAAAATAGCATACTATATAAATATAAATTCTATTAAAATTTTAATTTTAATTTCAGAAATTTAATAAGATAGATGAATTCTGAGATTTAATTTCAATGGTTTTTGTTATGGTAAGCTACAAACCAAGGTCTAGATCCCTATAACAAAAACCCACAAGGGCAGAAAAATAGACCCAATAGGCCACCAACAACAGACCAGCAACACATTAATAGTAGCTACATATAATAAAGTTCATACAATAAAACCAGTACCATAACCAAAAACTAACAACATAATAGGGAAAAAAACTACTTGAGAAGTTGGTTCCAATTGTCCATGAGGAACCCAACTAGCTCATAATTGCTAGTAGAAGTCTTTGCATCAGAGCCATGCTTCTTCAGTTCAATGTCCTAGAGATCTACCAAGGAAGTGGTAGCCCAGTGAGTGACCTTCGAGCACATAGTGGCCATGATTCTCATCTTGTTCTCAAGAGTGTCCATTCTAGCTTTTATCTCATCCATATCGCCTTTGACCTGTCTATAACTCCCACAAACATATTGACTCATAGTTTCATTTCTAAGTAGATCCACATCATTCTGATCAGAATCAGTATCCTCTTCTTCCGCATCATAATAGGAATTATTAAATTCCTCAAATAAACTAGCCCCTTCCTAGAATTTTGACTGCTCCTGAGTGAGTTTAACCTCCTTAATTTCAACCTCATCTTCGGTATTAGAGGCACTCGAGTAATCAACAATTTTTACCATAGGGGTTTTATACCTACCAACCTCCTAGAATGATAGATATTGGGTCTCCTAGAAGTAGTAACACTACTATTCTTGATATTGACCTTAAGGGTCATGCCTTTCTTTTGAGAAGTAGTACCCTTCCCCTTCTCTCGATCATCACCCTTATGGCTATCATCAGGGGAAAAATCCTTAGTCTCCGCCTTCATAGCCTGGGTAACATTACTATTGTGTTTTTTATTCTTGGCTGGCTTCATAGCCATAGACACACCACCTTTACTCCTATCCTGTTTCTTATCTCCAAAATCAGAGGGGCTATTTTTATGATCACAGAGGCCCTCAACAACAACCTTTTGGGGAGAATTTCTAGGGCTACTAGAAAAGGTGTCATTAGTAGGGGAAGGGTTTACAAGAAGGGACCATAGGGGTAGAATCCATCTCCTTCACAACCACGGAAGATTTACTAGTTTTCTGTTTGTTCTTTTTGGACTGGGGGACCAAGGTATTAGTTGTGTGGACCTTAGAATCCTGGGGGAACTTAATAGCCACGAGGGAACTCTTCGCAGGAGATCTACCCATAGCCACCTTGGATAGACTACCCCCAACCTTAACAAGAAGTCAGGTATTCTCACCAGGTTGTTCATCTTGTACATCATCAATCAAACATGCCCTGATAGGTTTGGGAGGACAAAGGGTGAGATGGAACTGATAAAGATGAAATATTAAACCCTTGTGTAGGGGAATGACAACTACACTGGGGTTACTAGCATGTACCATTTTGGCCACTTTAATAGAGGACTCAAGTAAGGACAATAGGTAGAACATGAATTTGATAAGAACATTGTGGTGAAAGTGATTCAATAGAGTGAAATGGTAGAGGTAAAAACACTTAAAACGACCCTCAAGGTCACATATTTCATTAAAAGAAAGCATACCTTCTCCTAAGGTGGCATGAGACTATCTCTTTCAAATTTTCCCTATAGTCTAACCAGATTTTCACATTCCTTAAAAAATAGGGTCATGATTTCATGATCTTAGACCTTGGTTTGTTTCTTCAAGTGCTTCCCATTGTAGGATAAGCCCATGGCCTGGTCTATGGTGTCCTCGCTAACCTAAAATTGGACCCCTCCCACCTAGACAATCCTCGAATCCCAGGACATGGTGAAATGCACAAACAGATTCTCTTCAAATCCGTTGAGAGACTTTAGTAAAGGAGTAATACCACTTTCATAATAGATGCTCCAGAGCATGTTATCTACCTTTAATTCCACACATGAGATAGGCTCTGTGCTCACCTTATCATCCCCCATGACCAGTTTATTCCAAACCCAACAAGGAAGAACACACTATAGAAGTTAGAATAACCAGAGGCAACCAATAATTCTATAGATCTTTCTAGAATCACAAATGTAAGGAGAGCCCTTACACTTATTGAATTTGCTCCGATGGTTGTGCACCTCACTCAAACTTTCCTTACCAGTCCCTTCTCATTCCATCTCATTATTGCTATAATTATGATCTTTGTATGAGAGATCATTGGGAGGATGCTCTGCCAATATTTGAAATCACCTCATGATCCACCTTGGTAAAAGCCACATGTACCTGCTGAGTTGGCCACAGATGATGTGTCTTTTCTCAATCTTTTGCAAATTGGAAAATGTCAGCATGCCACTCATGAGGGTGACCACCCCCACACCACTAAAATCTCTCATTTACCATACTGTAGATGCTAGGAATATATATCAAAATATATTCACTTAATGGAGATAACCATCTAAAGACAATCATTAAGTGGTCAAATTTTAAACCTCGAAACATAGGTGATCTCTAATGTTTCTAGGTAGGTTATTAGGGTTCCTCCAACATCTTGTAGGGAATAGATTAATACTCAATTTGGCCATAGCATTAGCTATACTATTTTCTTCCCTGTAGATATGCCTTAGTTCAACAACATCAAGGCCAAGAAGGAGTTGTCTTGTTTCTTGGACACTATCAGCAGCAAGGCAACTAACCATGACTTTCTCTTGAACAACATCTAATATGAGCTTTGAATCTCCTTCAATCAGGAGATTTTTGATACCAATGGATATGGAAAATTTCACCCCCAAAGAAGTGCCATAGCCTCAGCCACATTGTTGGAGTTCTCCCCCAGCCCCCCACATAAGCATCCAGTAGATCCCCCTTAGATGATCTCAGGACCCTACCTTTATTGGTTGGCATTGGGTTCCCCTTTATAGCCCCGTCAAAATTAAGTTTTGTCCATCCTTCTCTAGGGGGTCCATTTACTATTTCTATGAGCAAGCTTCTTGGAATTCTCCACATTACAGATGTGGAGTTGAATATTCCACTTACTAATGATATTAGTTTTAGCCTTCTTAGGATGGGTCTCCATAGCTTTCAAAATGTTTTTAGAGACATTTTCATCCAGTAGTTTAGAACATATACATAAGACTTCCTTGGCAGACTTGGAATTGTCCCTGAATAACTTGTTATTACATTCCTTCCATAGACCCCAAGCAAGAATAGGAGGAATATGGGAGCACAGTTCTTTGCAAATCTAGTTGGAGAGAGAAGTGAGCTAGCAATTGATAAAGGAGGGAAGTTCATGGTTCATACACCAAGAGATACCAAGGTTTTGGAAGCCAAACCCCAAACCTCCAAGGAGAACTCAATGGAGCAGAAGATGCGAAACAAACTCCTCTGCCTTCATGCAAAGAATACACCTATTCAGGATTTCAAATACTCTAATCTTAATATTATCCATGGTTAAGATCCTATTATACATAGCCAACCACAAAAAATAATTCACCTTAGGGATAAGATTATAATTCCAAATCTTTCTCTAGAAGTTAGCATCTTCTACAAAATCTAATACCAAATTATAGGCAAACTTAATAGAGAATGAACCAACCTTGTATTTGACCCACAAAATTTCATCCTTAGAAGGGAATAGAGGGATTCTACACCTTTGGACGTCTTTCTGCAGTTTGTCAACAATATGAGTAATGTCTATTTGCCACCAATAGCAGTCTGACAGCTGTTTCCAACCCCCACTCCCTGGTTGAATATAATCAGTAGCTAGAGACCCAAAGAAGTTTCTGGCTTGAGCAACTACTCTCTGATAGCTCTAGATATTAGATAGAGATTGGTCCTTTATCTAGTTATCTTCTCAAAATTTGATAGTTCTTCCATCACCCAACTTCGACTTTATCCCCTTTCGGAGGAGGATTCTACTTTTTAGAAAACATTCCATATTACAAATCCATTGGGAATACCAGAGGCAGTGAGAAAAAAATAAGGGTCCTCATTAGAAAGATATTTAGCACTCATCAAATTACACCACTCCTTGCTATTACTTGATATTTAGTCAAGGGTCCATCCAATCTTAGCCAAAACAACTTTATTGGTCAAAGGAATTTTCCTTAGCCCTAGTCCTCCTTGAGATTTGGAAAGACACACTTTATCCTAGCTGATTAGAGAAATCCTTTTTTTTTCTTCGACCCCAGTCCAAAGGAAATTTATCTAGGTTTTTTCAAAATTTTTAGCTATATGTTTGGGAATCTTAAAGAGAGAGGAAATAGATTGGGATCCCCTGAAGAGAAGCCTTCAATAGTTGTAAATTACTATCTTGACTCAGTAACTTGTCTTTCCATCTAGCGAACTTCTTCTGAATACATTCTATAATGGAGTTCTAGTACATGGGAGAGACTTCTTTGATAGCTAGGGGGAGGCCAACATAAGTCCCTGGCAGCTCAGATCCAGAACAGCCCAGGATACCCTTATTTTTTTACTACAAATCAATTCTAGTGTTGAAGAAGTAGATCTGACTTTTCTCATAATTAATGCATTGTCCTAAGATGGTTGCATACTCATTCAACACTTTCTTCCATCTATAGGCCTCAACCACCTAAGCAACCCCAAAGAGGATAGTGTCATCCACAAACTGTTGAACAAAAATAAGATCAGCCAAGGAGTCTAGCTTAATGCCTTTGATTTCTCTAATCCTCAACAAGTGCAAAATATTTCTATTTAAAACTTCAGCCATCAAGATAAAAAGGTATGGGGATAGGGCGTCACCTTGCTTGAGTCCTCTCCCCACATTGAAGAACCCCATAAAAATTCCATTCACCAGGACAGAGTACTTAACAGTGGTGACACAAGCCTTGATTAGATTAAGAGCTTTATCCTGAAAGCCAACCTTCTCCACAACTTTGAAAAGAAAGTCCCAATCAAACCTATCATACACCTTAAAAATATCCAATTTGAAGACCATTCCTGGCATATTGCTTTGTCCATAGAATGAATAATTATGTGGGTTGAAATGGATGCATCAAGAATTTGTCTGTCAGGGACAAATCCTTTCTAGTTGCTACTTATCATCTTATCCAACATGGGCTTTAGTATGAAGACAAGGATTTTGGGGAAGATTTTATAGACTATATTACATAGACTTATAGGTCTAAAATCTCCCATGGAGATGGTGTCAGTCTTCTTGGGAACTAGTACTATAAAGGTATTGTTCAATTGGTTCAAAAGCTTTCTAGTCCTAAAGAAATATCTGGCAGCCTCAGTAACATCCCAACAAATAATATCCCAATATTCCTAGAAGAAAGATGGGTGGAAGCCAACTAGACTAAGAGCTTTAAAGGCCCCATGGAAAAGAGGTAGGCTCTAACTTCCTCTTCAGACACATGTTTAGTAAGGAGGTCATTATCTTCTCCTCATAACTGGGAGGGTAAGTTGTCCAACTGCTTGTTTCTCTTAGCATGGCCTTTGGAAGGTAAAAATTTCTAAAATAACTGGAAGCCACCTGGCCCACTCTAAATTTAGTGTTGGCCTCATTCCCACTTTCATCAATCAACCTTATGATGTTGTTCCTCTTCCTATGTCTCATAGTCAATTGGTGGAAGAAGGTCGTGTTCATATCACCCTCATGCATCCACTGCACTCTAGATTTCTGTTTCCAATATGTTTCCTTCATTTTCATCAACTCATTCCATTCCTTTCTCAAAGAATCTTCCTGCTACAAAGTACCATCCGAAGTGTCACCTTGGTCCATTAGTAGCTGAATATTAGAAAGTTTAGAAGAGATCCTTTTCTTTTGCTCAAAAATGTTTCTGAAGGTAAACTTGTTCTAGCCTTTTTACAAGGTTTTGTTTTTGGGCCAGCCTATACATGGGAGACCCTTGAATGGGGGTACTCCACTAGCCTTGTAGGTTAACTTTAAAACTCTAGAATTGGGACCACATTATTTCAAATCTGAAAGGATAACGACCTTAAATATCCCTATCTTTCCATGACACCAATAGCGGGTTATGATCTGACATTGTTCTGGGGAGGGCTTCAAGGAGGTAAGAGCTGATGTGTTCTCAATTAGGGGTGACCAAGAATCTATCTAGTCTAACCTAAATCATATTATATCCCTTCCTTCTGTTAGTCTAGGTGAACAACTATCTTTGGAGGTCTAGATCCATAAGACCATCATTGTTGAGGAATTTTGCAAGGTCAAACATGCTATTAGAGTAGTCCATGACACCTCCTAGCTTCTTTGAAGGTTACAAGGGGGAGTTAAAGTCACCTACTAGCATCCACTAATCATCCTTCTAGTCTCCAATGTAAGAGGATAGATTATCCCACAACTCCTTGGCATTTCTTTGATTAGGGCGTATATATTGACAATATTCTAAACTTTATTATGAGTAGAGTCCTTGATACTCGAAATGCTCTTGGAATGTATGAGGCATCCCCCCTTGACCATATTATTATTCCACATAGTAACAATACTTCTAGAGGCATTAGTAGCATCACTAATGCAATAATCATCATTTGGCCAAAGACCTTTAGCAATAGCTTGAAAGCTTTCCATCCTCATCGTAACCTCATGTAACAAAAGAATGTCAATTTTGTAATCAAAGATACAGTTCTGACCAAGAACTATTTTTGGGGACTATTTAGTCCCCTAATATTCCATGAGAGAATCCTCATTTATGGCCCTTTCTAGAGATAGCCTCAAGAGTCCTTTATCTTCCCATTGCTATATCCTTATTGACTTCCCTCTGTCTAGTTTCTCTTTGGAAGGGTCTACCTACCTTAGTGTCCACCTAGACATCAACAACCTTTTTCCCTAGGTTTCATCGTTTCTTGCTAGTTGTTGTCCATCCCTCCAATTCCTGGTCAATACTTGACCTACTTGTTCCATCTCTAGGGTCATGCTAAAAGGGCTATCCATCAAGGGAGAAAAAGCCATTAGTTTGTTGTTGATCCCCCCAATAATCACTAGACTATTTATTTTCTTGGAAATAGGCCCCAAAATATAATTTGAATCAGACACAACAATCCTACCTACCTTTTGTTTAGAGATGGGAATGGTAGTACGAGGGATCTCCCCTTCTTTTATATCTCCTTGAATGGTTAGTGAGTTTTCCACCTGTTGGGGAACCAACTACTTAGATCAGAGCTATTCAACTGCTACATGAGTCCTATTGATCCCCTCCTGACTATTAGGTTTCACTACATCTAGTGGCTTTTCTATAGTATGTTTCATGTCCCTATCATCTTCCCTTATTCTACCCCCTAATTTATCTTTATGAGGGGAACTAATAATGTTAAGGATATCCTCCATAAAAGGGTAGTCTTCTTCATCCCTTTTCTCATGAACCACATTGTCCACACCATTCTTTTTTGAGGCTTTGCATTGGGTTATCAGATGCCCCTTTTTATTAGAGTTTTGACATAACATTATAGCATGTTTTCATAATGAATGGACTAGGTCCATTGATCATATTTAGACTCTAGGGTTATAGAGTTAGGTATGGTTTTATGAATATCAACACTAACATAGAAATGAGAAAAAACTAACCTAGATTTAGCTTTTGTAGTGCTTCCCAGAGCAATGAAGTGCCCAAAGGTGTTAGCTATCCAGGTGAACACTTATTCATCCCAGTACTCCAATGGGAGCCCCAGTAATCTGATCCACATAGGAGCTATCTTATTGAGGTCTGTTGTAGCATCAAAGCCTAGCCTCCACTTGTAGAGAGAAAGGTTGTGTTTTCCATACATTCAAGGACATCCCATAAGAATAGATGAAAGGTCCTCTCTAGCCGCGAATTTGAAGAGGAATAGTCCACCCGCCATAGCTCTAATGGACACACTTCCATTTGTTGGCAATATGTATTCTCATTTATGTCAACAAAATATACATTGATGAAAACATAGCCGATGGAAATGTATAGACAGACTTGTACAAAGGAAGAGTTAGTATGGTCAAGACAAACCAGTTCGAGAGAAGAGAAAATAGTCTAAATATAGGGAGATGATTTGTTTTGGGTTTGAGCATGATGTGGAGGTAATCACTCATGTTCTTCCATAGTTCATGCATTCCCACATGTATATCTAATCATTTGGGTGTACCACACTTAAGGACAAATAGCATAAATCTCACTAAGGCATTCATAGTGCACATCCTAAGGCAGATTCATCTTAAGTTGGTCCACATTTCTCTGCAGAGAAATATTTTATCTTGTGGTTCTGAACACAACTTTATTAAGGTATTTAAATGATAAATCCAAGTTTTCAAGTCCTCATATTATTTGTATGAAAAGTTACAAAGGATAGAGTATCGACTATCACTTAGACATAAGCAATGCATATTGTTCCAGAGCCCATTTGCATAGGGTTAAGTTTTACGGAAGATGAAACATGTATAGATCAGTCATTAGAGGGTATACAGAGACACTACATGTTCCAAGGGATATTAAGTATGATCTGCATGCAGACAAATTTCATTTTCTAGCACCGCATCAAGCTATTATGTCTGCAAGTAAAGTGTTGAGCATAACTGTCCTTTGGACTCTTGGTTATCGATGCCAAACTATTGAATTCATCTAGAATCATTAGATAAAGATATGAGGATCTAAGAAGAAGCATATAATGATGTTCAAGCCCATTCCCAAAAGGTTTCAGGTCTTGCTTTAACTGTACCATCATATTTTGAAATGTGAAGTATCACATGTGATCTAGGGTGCTCTGTTTTCTACAGATAGTCATGTTTCATGTCTTACAGATCCATAGATTGAGTTGATACTTTAGTTGTAAGGAGTATGAATTTTGTTGAGTTCATGTGTGATTGAATTCTTTGTCCACATAGAGTTTTTGGCTTCTCCCCAGCTGCCAACTTTTGAACAATTTCTTCCTCAACTTTTGCACATTTAGCTGATTTGTCATTGAGCTTGATGTTTAAGCAGTCTTCAATCCTCTTCTCCTCTTCAACCATAACCTTTAGTTTTGATATCATATCGTCAGCCTCTTTGAGATTTGTGTCACCCCCTTTGTCTCCTTCAAATAGAGTTTTCAACTTGCCAATTTCTTCTTTTGAATCTTTGGCCTTTGTCTTCAATTTTTCAATTGTCTCTTTTGCTAATTCAAGCATGTCTTCATACTCTACGATTAGTCCTCTGACTTCATCTAGTTCATTAAGGGTTGACTTGAGTTCTTTCTCAAGGTCTACTTCACTCCCATCTAGATCCCAACCTTCAAGTTCCATTGCTTCAAGATCTAGTTCTTGTAAAAATATGTCATTGTCCATAACTTTAGATTTCATCTGTTCAAGTGCAAGATCTGCCCTAGCTATTAGACTTTTCAAAGGCACTTGGCTCTGATACCAATTGTTGAACACAATGAGGTGCTAAGAGGTGGGAGGTGAATCATCACATACTAAAACTTAACTAGATATCAACAAATAAAACTAAATAACATATAGAACATAAAGGAAATCATGCAACACAAGAATCAACACATGACACCAGTATTTTTATGTGCAAAAACCCTAAGATAGTGAAAAACCACAATGAGTTTTATCTCACAATATAATATGCTCACTACAAAAATGTTAAAACTTTGTTTTAGGGCTTCAATCGAAGGAAGTTAACACTCCTTGTATTACAACTTTGATTTAGGACTACCACCCACGAAAGCTACTAGTCCCTAAGTATCTTCTCACTGCAATAGGTTTTACAATGGTAGTACAAATGTATGGCCTTCTATAAAGAACACATCTAACTTATACTAATGATGCAGTCTGCTTCTTCTGCTCAATACATATCCTCAAACTAATTTCGCACACTTCATATCTTCCCCTCTACTCTATTATGTTCACATTCACCTTATTGCTTTACAAATGAAATTTATCTTCTAAAAATATCCACCACGTCACTTCAAAACATTGATTAGGGTATGACCTAAGCTTCAAGGACAATGGATACAAGATCAAAGAAAGCTCTGCAACAATCACTGCAACTGGTAAGAAGACTAGAGGAAATATCTACCACTTGAAAGGAACTAATAATTATTGTTTGTTGGCTTAGACTGATGAAAGTTGTCTATGGCATAGAAGGTTGTGTCATATCAATTTTGACAACATTATGAAGATGACTACTGCAAAGGCTGTTAGAGATTTGCCTAAACTTGTGAAACCTGCTAATTCTATTTGCAAGGATTATCTATTTGGGAAACAAACAAGAACAAGTTTCAAAAGCAAGGACCAATCAATTGATGGATTACTAGAACTAGTGCATACAGACTTGTGTGGACCTACTAGAGTAAGAAATTTGTAAGGAGACATGTATTTTATATTGCTTATTGATGATTATTCTAGAATGACTTGTGTTACTCTTTTGAAAGAAAAATTAGAAGCTCTAGATAAGTTCAAGGAATTTAAGTCAATGGTTGAAAATGAGATGGATTTGAGAATCAAATGTTTAAGGTCTGATAGAGGAGGAGAGTTCACATCAAATGAATTCAATCTCTTTTGTGAAGAACATAGGATAAAGAGACAAAAACTCTATGTGGACCAAGAATTCAATCACACATGAACTCAACAACCTTCATACTCCTTACTTCTGAAGCCAAAAAATCTCTGTGAGACATTTTGGATCTTCCTCAAGCTGTTAGAATTTCTTTAGAGGAACCTTGCTCTGATACCAATTATGGAAATGCACCAGACAACTGAGAGGGGGGGTTGAATCAATTGTCACAAAAACTCAATCACTTCTTCACTTAAACATTAACCACTTGTCCACAATTATTATGATTTAACAATGAATGATTGAAATTTAAAACTCAAACACAGATGCAACATTATACACAAGAGACAACAAATTTTTACATGGAAAACCCCAAGGTGGGGAAAAACTACAGAGAGGATTAGCTCTCAAGATATATTGTAATCTTTGAAAGATGATGTTAAGGCTTGGTCACCCCATGGGCCCAGAACATACTGGCTCATTTCCATGAAGTATAGCTATGTCTAACAAGCTCACTGCCACAACTCTAAACCTACAAAGATTACAATAAGGGTTGCTAAACCTTAAGGGATGTTAAACCCTACTGGTGACTCACTGCCATGATCAACATTTTCTTCATGTATGAGAATAATACATTGAAGTACAATCGGTCCTCTACTCTGCCCTTCTCTGCCTTTCCACTTCTTTCCTTAGCTTCCCATATTTGCACAAGGACATCTTTTCCATGACTCAACTACAAGTATTTATACATAAACCCTGGAATGATCATCAAGGTTAGCATTACAATCATCAACCATTGGAACAATCTCCAAGGTTGACATTACAAACATTTACAAAATAGGTCCTGACCTATTACAATATTATGCAAAGGAAATGAAGTAAAGATGTATGTGGATCAGTCCATGCCTTAGCTGGGACTCAAACATGATCTTCCATGCCATAACACACTTCCACAATCTTCAAGGAATCTCCGCAATAACTAGAATTAACCAAGTCAGCTAAGACTGGTTACACATTACTCTATCTAAGAACAATCTTCAAACATGATCTCAATTCTTTAATGCGGACCAATGTCAAGATAGGAACATGATTACGAGGCATCCACAACCATGTTATAATTATCAAGAGCAACTGCATGAATATTAACCACTTTATCCATAAAATCTTCTCACCGAAACACATAAACTTCACTGTCTTCAACTGTCATAAAAGAAAGATAGCTTGTGGACCACCAAAACATGAACCACTACATTTGTAGGCACTTATCATCATTTGAGACTTTCCTGTAGAACTCCAAAGAAAAATAATTTATTATAGAGGAATGCGGACCAAAACACTTTCTCCTTGTCACCAGAGAATAATCAGAGAAAACAGGTTTTACTCTGGTGAATTCAGCCCTCTCAATTCTTTGTACTGGAGACTCAAACTCACGATTTAGCATCTTTAGACATCCCTTTAAATAAATTCCAATCCACAGAACAAGATCTTCAAGAAGAAAGAAATGCAGAGCAATCTATCAGACTATTCCTTAGCATACAACTCACTTGTTTCTTCCAGAGGGGCCAATTTTCTCAATATCCTCAACATAGAATAGAACATAGTTGACACCAATGACAATAAGGATATGTTGACATCAATGACAACACTGATTAGGTACATACTTGCAACAATCTCCCCCTTTGTCATTGATGGCAACATATGATGTGAAAAATTGCAATAGCCATCAGGACAGGATTCTCCCCCTATCTCTTTACACATCTGCACTCTTTTTTTACCAAGATTCTCCCCCTACCTTTTACACATCTACACTCTTTCTTTCTAAGTTTTTCACATGACTTCTCTCCCCCTTTGACATCAATGGCAAAGGGCACATACTTGTGTTCTTCTACTCTAATTCCATTTCTCTTCTGAACTCTCTGACCACTCTCCCTGAGAAGTAGCCCTAAAAGCATCAATCCGAATCTGAAGAGGCACCACCAGACTGATGCACTCTTGTGCATCTTAGTTTAGAATAGGAGGGGTAATAACCCCTAACTTTTCTCTAAGATACTCAAAAGTATCCTTAGGTAGAGGTTTAGTAAAAATGTCTACAATCTAATCTTTTGTAGATACATACTCCAACTTGACTTCATTCTCTATCACCTTTTCTCTTAGAAAGTGGTATCTTATGGATTTGTGCTTTGTCCTTGAATGAATTACTGGATTCTTTGATATGTTTATGGCACTTGTATTGTCACAAAAGATTACAATTGGGTCTTCATACATGACTGTAATGTCCTTCAAAGTTTGCTTCATCCATAATAGTTGAGTGCAACTACATGTTGCTGCAATGTATTCTACTTCTGCAGTGAATAGGGAGATTGAATCATGTTTCTTGCTCAACCAAGATACCAACCTTTTTCCCAAAAAAAATGCACCTCCACTTGTACTTTTTCTATCATCCATATCTCTGGCCCAATCTGCATCAGTGTATGTACTAAGAGTGAAATCATTGTCCTTTGGATACCACAAACCATAATCTATTGTGCCTTTCAAATATCTCAGAATTCTCTTGATTGCCATCATATGTAACTCCTTGGGCTCTTCTTGAAATCTTGCCACAAGAAAAATTGCATGCATTATGTCAGGTCTGGTTTGGGTCAGATAGAGTAGTCCTCCAATCATAGATCTATACCTTTTCTGATCTACCATAGGTGAATCATCATTTTTTCTCAACTTACAACTGGTTATCATGGGAATATTTACCAGCTTAGAATCTTCCATCCCAAACTTCTTTAGTATCTCTTTCACATACTTAGACTGAGAAATGAAGACACCTTTATCTGATTGATTTATTTGTAGACCAAAAAAGAAATACATTTCACCAAACATGGACATTTCAAACTCATTTTTCATTTCTGCAACAAAAAATGTGCACATACCTTCATTGCCTCCAAATATAATGTTATCAACAAAGACTGTTACAATTAGGATTTGTTCATCATTGATCTTGAAGTAGAGATTGATGTCTATGGTACCTTTACTAAACCTAATCTATGTCAGATACCTACCCAATCTTGCATACCATGCCCTAGGGGCTTGTTTTAATCCATACAAATCCCTCTTCAATCTACATACCATGTTATACTGATCTGATGACTAGAATCCTTCGAGTTGATTTGTATTCTCTTCCTTTCCTCCTGATGATGGATCACAGAGTGTGATCTGAAACATTGAGTCAAAAAAAGCAACACAATTTTTCCAGAAACACAAGCAGCTACCATCATGGACTGTAGAAATATCATGTCTACAAATATACTTCTTCCAATTATCCATTCAAGAATGCAGACTTTACATCCATCTGATATACCTTAAAGTGTTTGTAGGCTGCAAATGCTACAAACGTTCTTATAGCTTCAATCTTTGCCATTGGTGCAAATGTTTTCTCAAAATCTATTCCTTCAATTTGAGAGTATCCTTTACATACCAACCTTGCTTTGTTTCTTACTACTTCACCATTCTCATTCATCTTGTTTCTAAAAACCCACTTGGTACCAATTACATTTTTATCTGCTAGTCAGGGAACAAGATCCCAGGTCTGATTCTTCTCTATCTGCATCAATTCTTCTTTCATACCCTTTACCCAATTCTCATCATTGCAAGCCTCATTCATAGTTTTAGGTTTAATCTTGGAAATCAGACATAAATTTACTTGTTCCTCTGCAGTTCCACTTCTGGTCAGGATTCCTTTACTCTTATCTCCTATGATTTGGTCTTCAGAATGATTAATCTTTACATACATTGGTGTCTTGGTAGCACTTTCCAGAGCTTGATCCTCTTCATCTGAGCTGTCTTCATGTTGTACCACTTCTGAAACATCTAACTTCTTTGATTCATATCCACTTGATTCTGGAGACCTTTCCTTGCTTTCATCAACTTTGACATTTGCACTCTCACTAATCCTATTCAGCCTCTTATGATAGCACTAGTAGGCCTTGTTCTTGGTGGAATAACCAAGGAAGATTCCTTCATCACACCTATCATCAAACTTGCCTAGATCTTCTTCTCTTTTGATATAACATTTGCTACCAAAAACTTTGAGATATTTCACAATAGGAATTTTACCATACCATAATTCATAAGGAGTCTTAGAACTGTTACCTTTGATTTGGACTCTATTTATGATATATATATAGTAGTGTGAATTGCCTCTCTCCAATATACTTCTAGAACATCAGCTTCCTTCATCATGGTTCTAGCAGCTTCTTGAATTGTTCTATTTTTCCTTTCAACAACTCTAATTTGTTGTGGAGTTCTAGGTGCAGATAATTATCTCTTTATCCCATGTTCTTCACAAAAGAGATTGAATTAATTTGATGTGAACTCTCCTCCTCTATCAAACCTTAAACATTTGATTCTCAAATCCATCTCATTGTCAACCATTGCCTTAAATGCCTTGAACTTATCTAGAGCTTCTAATTTTTCTTTCAAAAAGGTAACCCAAGTCATTCTAGAATAATCATCAATAAGAAACATGAAATACATGTCTCCTTGCAAACTTATTACTCTAGTAGGTCCACACAAGTCTATATGCACTAGTTCCAGTAATCCATCAACTGATTGGTCCTTGCTTTTGAAACTTGTTGTTTGTTTCCCAAATTGACACTCCTTGCAAATAGAATTAGCAGGCTTCACAAGTTTGGGCAAATCTCTAACAACCTGTGTAGTAGTTATCTTCATATTGTTCTCAAAATTGATATGACACAACCTTCTATGCCATAGCCAACTTTCATCAGTTTGAGCCAACAAACAATAATTATCAGTTCCTTTCAAGTGGTAGATATTTCCTCTAGTCTTCTTACCAACTGCAATGATTGTTTTGGAGCTTTCTTTGATCTTACATCCATTGTCCTTGAAGCTTAGGTCATAACACATCTGGGCCACACTCAAAAGATTGTGCTTTAATCCTTTCACATACAAGATATCTTCAGTATTATGCTTGCCATCAAAAGAAATAGATCCTTTTCCACAAATCCTACCAGTTGTATCATCTCCAAACCTAACCAATTCACCATCATATCTTTCCAAACTTACAAACTTACTTTTGTCACTAGTCATGTGGTGAGAGAAGCCACTGTCAATAACCCATTCATCTTTGTCTTCAATAACCCGAGTAGCCAAAGCACTTTCCACTGGTCTTTCTTTCTTCATACAGCTAGCAGGATTAGTAGATACATGTTCTTCTTCAATAGCAATAAACAAGCATTCATTATTAGAAGTACTAGCATTATCTAGCTCACCATTATCTAATACTCCTTCATCATCATCAAAATCTTCAACATAATAACATTTCTTTTGGATCCTAGGCCTGTTGTCATATCTTTTCCTATTTCTTTCAATTCCTTCAGGACATTTGGAAGCAAAGTGGCCTACTTTACTACAAGAAAAACATTTGAAATGTAATTTACCTTTAAACTTATTGGATCCTCTTTACAGTCTATCCACAAATTTGGCTTCAATTTCATCAAACTCATCATCTGATTCTACCTTGTACTTTTCTGATTTGGAGGTTTTCCCAAAAGTACTAGCTTTGAAAGTAGTCTCTACTTTTGGCAGGGCATCACCAAACTCTCTCATCTAAAAGGCAGTAAGTTTACCAAGCAACTAATCTTTGTCAACGTCTTTTACTTCCATGAATTCTTCAATTGCAGCTACCTTGTGACTATAGGTCTTTGGTAGTGATGCGAGAATTTTCATTACAACTTCCTTATCACCAAGAGTTCCCCCCATACCTTTTATTCCGGTGACATGTTCATCAACTCTTTGCATAAAGGATAAAATGTTTTCATCTTCATTCATCTTCAAACTTTCATATTTTACCTTCAAACTTTGTAGCTTGGCCTCATTCACAGAGTCATCTCCCTCATACAGATTTTTCAGCTTTTCCCATACCTCATTTGCAGTTTCAAGATCCACCACTTTTTTCAGTACTATGTCATTTAATGAACTTAACAAAGCATCTTTTTCTTTGACATGCACTTCATATTCCTTGATTTCTTCTTCAGTAATCAAACCATTAGAGGGTAAGGTGTATTTTTTTTCTGCAGCTTTCTATACTTTATAACCAAGACAAAGAAGATGACTTCTCATTCATGCTTTCCAAAGAGCATAGTTTGTCCCATCAAAATGTAGTGCTTCCTTCTTATAAGATATTTTGGATCTTCCTTAAGCTATTAGACTTTCTTTAGAGGAACCTTGCTCTGATACAAATTGTTGAAATGTGCCAGACAACTAAGAGGGGGGGTGAATCAGTTGTCACAAAAAAATTAAACACTTCTTCATTTAAACATCAATAACTTATCCACAAATATTAGATTTAACAATGAATGCATGAAATCAGGAACTTAAACACAGATGCAACATTATACATAAGAGACACCAGATTTTTATGTGGAAAACCCCAAGGTGGGGAAAAACCATGGAGAGGATTAGCTCTCAAGGTATATTTTAATCTTTGAAAAATGATGTTCAGGCTTGGTCACCCCACGAGCTCAGGACATACTAGCTCACTACCATGAAGTATAGCTAGGTCTAGCAGGCTCACTGCCACAATCCTAAACCTAGAAAGATTACAATAAGGGCTATTAAACCCTGAGGGCTGTTAAACCCTATTGGTGGCTCATTGCCAAGCTCACTTCCACAATCAACATTTTCTTCATGTTTGAGAATAATACATTGAAGTACAATTGGTCCTCTGCTCTGCCCTGCTGTGCCTTTCCACTTCTTTCCTTATCTTCCCATCTTGACACAAGCACATCTTTTCCATGACTCAACTACAAGTATTTATACACTTCATCAACTTTGGAATGATCATGAAGGTCAGCATTACAATCATCAACCATTGGAACAATCTCCAAGGTTGGAATTACAAACATTTACAAAATAGTTCTGACCTATTATAATATTATGCAAAGGAAATGAAGTAAATATGTATGCGGACCACACCATGCCTTAGCTAGGACTCAAGCATGATATTCCATGCCACAACATGCTTCAACAATCTTCAAGGAATCTCTGCAATAATTGGAATTAACCATGTTTGCTAAGACTGGTTACATGTTACTCTATCTGGGAACAATCTTCAAGCACAATCTCAATTCCTTAATGCAGACCAATGTCAAGATAGAAACATGATTAGGAGGCATCAACAAGCATGCTATAATCATCAAGAGCAACCACATGAACCTTAACCAATTTATCCATAAAATCTTCTCACCGAAACACATGAACTTCATTGTCTTCAACTGTGATAAAGGAAGGATAGCTTGCAGACCACCAAAACATGAACCACTGCATTTGTAGGCACTTATTATCATCCTAGACTTCCCTCTAGAACTACAGAGAAAAATACTTTATTGCGGAGGAATGCGGAGCAAAGCACTTTCTCCCTATCACTAGAGAAAAATCAAAGAAAACAGGTTTTACTCTGGTGAATGCAAATCTCTCAATTCTTCACACCGGAGGCTCAAACTCAGGATTTAGTATCTTCAGACATGCCTTTAAATAACTTCCAATCTGCAAACCAAGATCTTCAAGCATCAAGAAATGTAGAGCAATCGACCAGACTGTTCTTCAGCTTACAACTTACTTGTCTATACTGCACTTCACTGTAACTCACTTGTTTCTTCTAGAGGGGCCAATTTTCTCAATATCCTCAACATAGAATAGAACATAGTTGACACCAATGACAGCAAGGATATGTTGACATCAATGACAACACTGATTAGGTACATACTTGCAACAGTTGTCATTCTAAGGAAAATACTAGAAAAGGCAAAAGAACATATTGACAAGGGACTAAAGCTAAAAGGAGGATCTGAAATCCTTGATGAAATTATTAATTCTCAAAAGGCAACAAATGAGAAATTAGGCCTTGGTTTTGAAAAGGGGAAGAGTCCAATGATTAGTGCTTCTACAAATCTATATGATAACTTCTAATCAGGAAAGGCTAAAACAAAGGAGAAGACTTGCATGGAAGATCCTAAGAAGAAAACCTACAGAGTTACAAAAGATGATGAATTCACTCCTATCCAAAGACAAAAAAAGAATATGAATAAATTTTTTAGAGATCATCCACCTACAAGGCAACAAACTCACATCAGGTATTCTCAAAGTTTTAATGGAAATTGTTTTACTTACAATAAGTTTGGGCACAAAGCTGCTGATTGTAGGAGAAAGATAAATCAAAATGCTTTAAGTTGGTATACATGCAATAAAGTTGGTCATAAAGCTACTGAATGTAGAAGTAAGAAAAATTAGAATTTTGTTAGGTGTTATAGCTACAATAAGATGGGACATAAGGCTAATGTGTGCAAAAGTAAAATGCCAAGGAAAAATAGGGATAATGCTTAGTCCTTTTATGGATACTGTTATACTTGTACCAAGTTTGGCCACAAGGTAGCTAATTGCAGATCTAAGGTAAGAAGGAATGGAAATGGTCAGCAATCAAAGTTCACCTATCATGAGTGCAATCAAACAAGGCACTTAGGAAAGAATGTGAGCCATATTTCCCAAATGAAAGTTGATATTGCTTAGCAAAGGATGAAAATGAACAAAATATGGAAGAAGGAAGTACATGATGTTTCTAGACTTCTGCCTAGTGTGGATGGATCCTCCGATAACTCAAAGATGAAGTACTAGTTCAGGGGGAGTTACAACTGCAAAATTCTTCAAACGCATGAATAAGGAAGATGCTAAATTTCTTAGCATTTTGGCTAGTGATGGTGTGAGCATGATAAGATAAGGAATTAAAGAAGTTTGATTAAAATCTTGGAGAAAGTTCTTTAAATGTGGCAGATTACAGAAGTCTCTAGGATTTTTAGTAATAACTGCATCATTCAAAAGATACATGGACTCAGGGGGAGCTGTTATTGCAAATCCTTCACCTGCCCTTCATAATACTGAAATAATTCAACATGTAGATGAGCTTGATAAAAATTCCAAAGCAATTAACCAAATTGCAGAGGATTGTTGATTAATTGATGGCTCTAGTACATGAAAAAGGCAAACTAGGGCAAAACTATAAAGGCAATTAATGTGGAACAAAATTGGTTGGTGAGAGATGTATATATGTAGTAATTGATCATTCTCACCCTCATTTGAACAAAATCAAGCATGTTGAAGAGATTGACAAAAGAAAAGGATTCTCAACAAAGTGTTGAAGTAAACTCTACTCTTCGCATCTATAGGTATTTTCCAATTTCTCCAGTTAAAACCTGTTATGTAGAAAAAGGGGGATGTTGAATGAGGTTAATAGTTTACTTAGATAATCCTTTCACTACATACATTCAAGGACATTAAACTGAGTTGGATCACAACTTTTGTAAGAGGACCCAACTATAGGTTTGGTGTCACTTGAAATGATAAGGAAATTTGGAATTTATTGATTAATTTGTTAAACCCTAGTCTAATTAGGCCTAAAACCCTAATTATACAAAATCATAAACAAATGGATAAAACCCAACCAATTCTCACACATGAGGGCACTAAATGAAGATTAGATACATACAGATTTTAGATTTTGGAAGGTGGAAACTTCAGGGACAAAAGAGTAGGCGCCCAAGTGTCTAATGTGGTAATTTTTCTAAGCACTTTAGACCAAAATATACTTTAGACTATAACTTGCTTAGAGATTCCTGACACTACCAAACTGGAGGAAAAAAGAGTGGGTACCTATGTCTAATCAACGATATTTTCTATCATTTTCTTTAGATCTGGAATTTTTATGCTCTGCTCTCATCTCTTGCAACTCCTCTCCACAAGATCTGACACTTATCACCTGTAATCACAAAAGAGGGGTTGGGGTTGTGCTGTTTAGGAGATTTTCTTGGTCAAGCCCCAAAATGGCATTCAATCCTTCCAACACCATTGTTAGATAGAATGTGTGTCCTTGATGGATAGAGGCAAAAGAAAATAATATGATAAATTGATTGAAACACAAAATAGATGTCACCTTGGACATGAATCTCTCATGGGGAGATGAAGATCTTTCACGCCATGACGAGATGGATTGATGAAGACAAATCTGCAACAAACAAGTACAAACACAACACAATATTGTTCTACAACACAATGAAAGCCTTGTATATCCTTAGCATAAGATCAGAAGTTCACATTATCCATATATGTTTAAAATTAAGTCCTAAACATGTTTATATATGCATTCCCACTAAACTTTGTAATTCAAATTGAATCTAGGCCAACAAAGGGAAACCTTTTAATGGTCACTTTGCAAACATTTAAAATTTTGTTCCTGACAAAATAGGTCTAGACAAGGGCACGAATGCCCAAGTCTAGGGTCCTATTTTAGGACTTGTTTAAGTACAAGAGTGTCCCTTAGGTCCCATTTGTCATGGGTTTCGAGTGATTTTGTTTCGGGACTCATTTTTGATATGCATGATTAAATCTAAAGGACATGACATCTAAACTTTGAAGGTAAAAGTCTTAGGGGGATATTTTAAAACATAACATTTAGCCCCCACTTTAATGTATGTTTGATCTTATGAACCATACATGCATTAAAGTATGGTCAAAAACACGTTAGACATGCTAGGAACTTGAAGCTAAGGTATACACAAAGATTGGAGGACTATTTCTAGCCCCCAATCTTAGATAAGTAGTAGAAGACACATCGCAAACATGCAAAACACAATGAAGCTAGTAGGAAGCACACAAGACATGGAGAAAATAGTATTGAAGACATGTAAAACATGATGAAGACATGAGAGTGGTCATGCAAAACATGATGAATACATTGATATAGCATTTTTATAACATTTTCACATATGAAATGAAATCCTAAAAAGCACATTAAACAAAACCCAAAGTGTAGGGGTGACTCATCGCCACACCCTTTACACTAGACAAGGGGGAAAACATGCCATACAAAAACATGAATGCATGGGGGAGTCATCGCCACACCCTTTACACCACACATAAGGGAAATACATGGAAGAAACACGGAATACATGAGTATCAAGGGTCATCCAAGGAGGCCTAGACAACATATAACACATCACAGGGGAACACAACACATAAGAGGAGGTCACGTAAGCAAGCAAAAGTGTGCTATGACAAAGGTGACTAACATGATTAGAAATACTAACCTGTGTATACAACTGAACTAGCGATTGTCTTCGACAAAGTATCTTCCTCCCAGTCTTGAATGCATGATGAAAGGAGAACATAAGGTACAATTGAATAAATAAAGTTATCATCCTTTACTTTTTCAACTTGAGGATTTTCTTTTTTTGATTCAATGTTAGACGGTGAAATGTTCTCTTGTTGTAGTGGTGTATTATTTCAAGCTAAGGCTTGTATTTTCTGCATTCTTTCTCTTGCTTGTCTATTTTTTCATTGTTTATTAGTGATGTTTTCAAAAGGGATCTCATGTTTTCTATAATTTCTAGCATCTTAGAAGAAGAAGGAAACATATGATTATCTCTTTATGGTGCCTTTCTTTGTTTGGTATGGGTATCTCCTAATCCTTGTAAGGATGTCAGAGGAGGAACTTTAGCATAAAGTCCCTTACCTTTAAGTCTAGGGGGTTCTTGTAATGTAGGTTGTTCTATATTTGTTGTTTGTTGAATAGGGGGTTTGACGAATTTTGATAGTACCTTTTCATTTTAACATCAATATACCCAGAAAGTTTGATCTGTTCGTGGTTTAGGTTCTTTAGTAGGTTTGAGCCAAAAGTAATCAAGGATGATCTTCCACATAACCATAGGTTGCCATCGACTATGGTGAACAGTTTGGATGGACGCATGGTGAGAGAATTTTAAGCATTGATGAAGTGTTGAGGGGATAGCTTTCATAGCCTTGAGCCATGGGTGGCCTAGTTTTAGATGAAATAGGTCAAATGTAGGGATGATATCGAATGATTGTTCTAAAGCTTTGTCAAGCAGTTTGATCATTAAAGTAATCTTCCCTAAGGCTAGAAGGGAAGCTCCCTTATGTGTTTTTATCATCATGTCCATAGGCTCATAGGCTTCTTGTATCAATTTATGTGAATAGAGGAACTCTTCTCAAACAATGTTAATCATGCAATTTGGATCACTAAGGGATCCTCTTACTGGAGTCCCTATTATGTTTACAGTGATGTAAAGAGGACCTTCAATGTCTCCCATTGTTTTATCTCTTAGTGAAAATGTTATTTTAGGTTCAAGGATTGTCCTTTTCTTAACAAATCGGTGATAGACCATAGTGTTGTTTTGATGATAAGAGGCCATAGATGTGAGACTATTTCACACTGACACACTTGTTTAAGGGAAACAAGTACTAAAAAACACATAGAGTCCACAAAAAACATAGTGGATAGAGGAAAAAGATACTACACAATAAGGCAAAGTGAGAGTTTTTAAAAGTTTTGATCAAGAAAGTGTGAATAGAGTGTAAAAATACCTAGTGTTGAAATACACGATGTGTAATTAAAAATATGCTAATTTTCACAAAATGTTATCAGATGAAGAAAAAATTTCAAATGACCAATGGATGCATGTTTGAAAATAAATGCAATATCTGAAATTAATGATATTTATGACAAATGCAATGAAACAAAGCAAAACTATGCTTGCTTATGCACCTAAAATGTTTAAATTTTTTACTTTTTTCAATGTAAATTTGCACAAAAAATGTTATGAAATTATGTAAAATGATGGATGAATGACATCTAATCTGATTTAATGTGTAATCAAACTAAGTTCAGATTTAAAAATGATTCCAAAATGCTACAATGCTCAATGCAAAGTCAAAATTAAGGCAAGATGAATGAATATGCTTGTTTTTGTTGAAATACACAATGTGTAAATGCAAAAATTAAAATTTAGAAGAAAAAAAAAAACTATGATGAAACAATACAATCCAAAATAAAATTTTAATTAGTGTGAAAATGAGTAATAAAATCTGAAATAAGATTTTGATTAGAAACCCTAGCTTTTGAAATTACTAGGTTATATGAAAAATGCAAGATTTCAAGCAAAACCCTAGCAAATGAGAGATGCAAATGCAAGGTAAATGATCATGAATATATGAAATACTGAAATTTATCTGAGATCTAATGTAAATATCAGAAAATTAAATGTTTTCAATAATATGCAAGAAAAATATTGTAAATTATGTCTAAATACAAGCTAAAAATGCCTATTTTTTTGAATTTTCCATTTTTATGCAAGATTTTCAAATTTATGATGATGAAAATGATATATATGAATACAAATCTGATTTACATCACTCAGTGAGGTGAAAGATTTAGCAAAAACATGGGTTCATCAAAATGTTATGTAGAAAAATAGGGATGTTGAATGGGGTTGATAGTTTCATTAGATCCTCTTTTCACTACATACATTTAAGGACATTAAACTGAGTTGAATCACAACTTTTGCAAGAGGACTCAGCTACAGGTTTGGTGTCACTTGAAATGATAAGGAAATTTGGAATTTATTGATTAATTTTTTAAACCATAGTCTAATTAGGCCTAAAACCCTAATTATAAAAAATCATAAACAAATGGACAAAGCTTGACAAATGCTCACATAGGAAGGCACTAAATGGAAATTAGATACATACTAGATTTCAAATTCTAGAAGGAAAAAAATTGGGGACAAAAGAGTGGGTGCCCTTGTCCAATGTGGTAATTTTTCTAAGGGCTTTAGACCAAAATATACTTCAGCCTATAACTTGCTTAGAAATTCCCAACACTGCCAAACTGGAGGACAAGAGAGAGGGTACCTATGTCTGATCAAGGCTATTTTCTATTATTTTCTTTAGATCTAGAATCCTTATGCTCTGGTCTGATCTCTTGCAACTCCTCTCCACAAGATCTGACACCTATAACCTGTAATCACAAGAGAGGGGTTGGGGGTTGTGTTGTTTAGGAGCTTGCCTTAGTCAAGCCTCAGAATGGCATTCAAGCCTTCCAACATCGTTGTTAGATAGAGTGTGTATCCTTGGTAGACAGAGGCAAAAGAAAATGATATGATAAATTGATTGAAACACAAAATAGATGTCACCTCAGAGGTGAAGCTCTCACTGGGAGATGAAGACCTTTCACACCACGAGGAGATGGATTGATGAAGACAAATCTCCAACAAATAAGTACAAACACACCACAACACTACTCTGCAACACAATGAAAGCCTTGAATATCCTTAGCATAAGATCACAAGTTCACATTATACGTCTAGGTTTAAAATGAAGTCCTAAACATGTTTATATATGCATTCTCTCTAAACTTTCATAATTCAAATTGAATAGGCCGACAAAGGGAAACCTTTTAACAGTCACTTTGTGGACATTTAAAATTTAGATCTTGACAAACTAGGTCTGGACTAGGGCACGGGTGACCACATCTAGGGTCATATTTTAGGAATTGTTTAAGCTCAAGAGTGTCCCCTAAGTCCCATTTGTCATGGGTTTTAGGGGATTTTGCTTTGGGATTCATTTTTAAAATGCATGATTAAATCTAAAGGACCCGAGAGCTAAAATTAGGAGGTAAAAGTCTTAGGGGGACATTTTATGACATAACAAAACCCTAATTTTTGAAGGTAGTATAATGGCAACATTTGTTGTTATTGATGTGGTTGAGAGGCCAAGGCCAAAGTTCAAGAAACTTCCCTTCAAGTCCATTGTGACAAATGAAAGCGGTGCCTTCTCACATATTCCAACTAATGTTATACATACTTAAGACATTTGCATATATATTCATTTGCCAATAGATGAATATGATCATCTCAAACTTGAGTAATTCTAGAATTATAACTTGTTGGGAGATGATTTTAAGTTACAATGAGAATTTGCAAACATTGCTGCCAAGAATCTTGACATTTGGAAGGTTTTTTTGAACTTTCAACATGATGATGCTTGGGTGAGAATAGCCCTAGGTCGGATTCATGAGGATTTCTTCTATTTGGATTGACTACACATGATCACCAAGGAAACTATAAAGGTAGTAATTGGTTTATGCTCCTTTGGATCAGTGCCTATCCTGAAATCTGTCAAGAATGAAGAAGTGATGAGACTCATCAGAACCAAATTTAACAAAAGGAATTTGATTGTGTATGACATTGAGGACTTGGGGGTCTGATATGCAACCATGAATATTACATACAAGATATACCACACCAACAGGGAGAACTCAGCTACAACAACTGCAATATATACTGCATATCAAATGATTAAAGAGGGAAAAGACTTTGATCTCTGTGAGCTCCTGCAGCAACAATTGATGGAAAATTTAAAGAGAACAAAGGAATACAAGTAGAAATCCTGGTATGGATCTCCCAAATTATATGACTCATGTTCTATGTTACATCCCCAATTTTTGTCTTACTATACTTTTTACTTTTACTTGGACATAAGTAAATCTATTATGATGTTTGGATCAATGACAAGGAAAGACATGGATTATATTGAATGCCATTTATGAAATTATGGAAATGAATATGTTATTGTCAATTTAATATTGCATTATGAGATTTGAGTAATGATGCACTGATCATAATTTGTTGGTTACAAGTTTGATAGAGGATTACAGGTTTTCAGATGACTCTCAGAGAAAAGAGAGAGAGTATCTTTTGAGGAGAGAGATATAGACCTTGGGTTACGAGTGATGATTTGCCAAATGAGTATTAGTGTTTAATGAAAATGTGAACCAGTGTCGTAAGAGGTAAGTCTTGTCTTGTCAGTTTACTTTTGAACCCAATTGACAAGTACTCGATATCCTTCGAATCTTTTTAAGTCATAGTAAGTCGTCATAGTCGTTAATAACGTTAATGACATCATTTGAGTATGAATTGTGACTATTTATGTTTAACATAAATATTATGATGCTATTGTCATAAAATGGTTGTCTTATTATTATTAAGTCCCTTGAGGTGTTATAAATGATTCTTAACATCAAGACATTTTTGTCAAGTTAAGAAGATGTGATTTTGTTGACGAATTGTGATGGGGAGACAAGCTCAACCCAATCACATTTTTCGTAATCCTTTGTTTTAATATTATTATTTTATTGATTAAATCATAATAACCAAATAGAGATGATGATAAGAAAATTATATTTGATATAATCAAATAAGAATATGCTTATGTGTCGAATGAGGATAATACCTCATGATAAGTTAATATGGTTGATGCTTGAGCAGCCATAGGCATCTTTCAAGGAGTGCCTTCATTACTAGAGCATAATGGATTGAACTACTCTTTATGAGTAATCGATTGCTCTATTTCAGTTAATTGAGTTGGCAGCCTCTTTGGTGAGGAGTAGTAAATAACTAGCCACATTCGCTATTTCTCCTCAATAATGTTTGCATAATCGACATATGTTGTCGATTGCACCATTCTTGCTAGCGGTTGAACTAGATCAGGAGACCAAAACCTTTAGTATTAAATGTGTTTTTAACTATAAAAGAGGTGGAGCGCATAGTTGGATAACTCATTTATGAGTTAGTTTGGGCTCTTAAAAGCCACGACTTAGATAGTTGATGGGTGCTGGATGTGTTAAGTCTTGTTTTTGGATAGTAGTTGGAAACAAGAAGAGAGACTTCACGTGGATAGAGAGAAGGTTGAGAGCGATTCTTGGGAAGAATACAGAGTATTGTATTTGCCATATCTTTACTATATAAACTATTGCCTTTAGGTAAATGCCTCTACATTTTATGCTTTTAGAAGTTGATGAAAATTTGATTGTTGCCTTGTCTTGGAGATTCATCCATTTCTATTTTGATACTCTTTAAGTTTATAGTGTAACTATTTCAATGGAGATGATCTGACTGTGTCTCTCTTCATAGCATTGATTTAGCTTGATTAAATGAGTCGATTGAGTATGGAAGGTATATAGAGTCATTATATGACTATCATTCCATTTTAGTTTAAGCTTGAGCATTGACTTAGCCTGGTAAGGCTGACTCTTATGTTAATAATGAAATCTATCTCATGATTTTACTAGGCCAACCCTGTGCCTTTGTATAAAACTATGATACTTGTCATAATATGAGTACAAGAACAAAAGGATTTTATTATTATATACTCCAAGAAGGATAACATAGTTATCATGCAACTAGTTAACCAATCACATATTTGATTCAGTTTCCTTTTGAGGATAGCCAACTATATAGATGTAAGTTAGTACTGAAAAATAATTCTAATGAATTAGCAGAGGCTACTTGATAGAGAAAAACTTACCAAACTATAAGTAGAGTGGCATAAAGTACTAAGTAGAAGATATTATCATTTTGAAACCATTCTTGGTTAAATACATTTGTCAAGAACGATTCCCTTAGCAAAAGATTTAGATTCTTGGTAATCTATGGCATCTATGGTAAACCTATTGATTTATAGATTAAACTAAAGATAGTTTGGAAAAATGAATAAATGTTGTAAGACCTTCTATATTGTCTATACAAGTAATCTTGGTGAGTATAGTTTTATAGTACACCATTAAGTCGAAAAAGACTGTCTATAACCTTATATAGAATCATAGATGAGTGTATAAGAAGTGATGGTAATGACATCATGTAGAAGTGAATTGAAAAGTATTCATATTCCTTTTGTGTAAGAGTTATTATCTATTACAAAACCATAGTATTCGTAACCTTGGTTGAGTTAAACCAAAGGTCATTTATAAACCTCAGTCTTGAAGTTATGAGATAGGGTTATTGTGATATAATGGACTATTCCTGGGTAAAATAAAACCCTAGTTTAACCTAGAAGGGTTAAAGATTATTTGATGACACCTTTATGGTTATAACCCTTTTAGTTATTTTATGGGGGTAGACATTAAGGGTCGAGAACCCTAAATAATAAATGTTTCATTTATCTTATTGAAAGGGATTTGTTATTAGTCGATAATATTTAACCTTAGGTAGAGAAACATATTTGTTTGGTTACAAGTTGACTTGAGATGTAAGTCATAAGCCTTGGGTTTTGCAAGCATGCAAGAGGTACCATTAAATGGATAATCAAACATAAAGTTTATTATACCTTTTTAGTCACAACTTCTCTTAGCTATTACTTGTTGATAAGTGATGAATCTCAAATGTTGCAAAGATGCAAAGAGATACCCTAGAATAAATAGTCATTCCATAAGGTCTATGGAGTAATGACAGTGTCTTGTGAATCCACCTAAGTCAAAAAGAGTAGATTTGAGTTAGATAAAACTCTTTAGTTAAACCTTAACTTGACCAAATAAGGTATTTATTTATATTAAATCATTGTGATCATTATCATGATTGAAGGGACAAGTACCCTGACTATGTTTATTTATTCTTATTTGTAAGAAAGGAAATAATTTCCTAGAGTATGATGCTTAACCTAGGTAAGGTAACTATCTTAGTTGTTATTAATCAAATTAAAATTCTTATGAATTGATAAGTCTTAGATCTCAGGTATTGTAATGACACAATGAGAATCCTCGTAAAGAAAGGTAGTCGATAAGGTCTATGGAATATAGATAGTGAATGAAAACTTGTCTAGGTTACGAAGACTAAAGTATTGAAGTTGTCAAGACTATATAGTTATACGTAACTGACCAAGTCAACTGTAGGAATATGATAGTATCCAAGTCGAGTTGGGGTGGGTGAATATTATGACAACGTTCATTGCGAACACCAATTTATATTGAAACTATGGCCATAGTAATGCATATGTCTCTACATACATTGTCGGTTCACTGTATTTGGAAGGCACAATCTATCGAGAATCATACTTAGCTAGAGGGTATCTAGGGTTGTATGATTGATAGAGTTGTGTAGGATACAACACTATGTACTTGGAAGGCAAATTGCCACTGGTCACCTTTGGTCTATATTCCTCATGAAGGGTAGGGCCACTTCCTATGTGGAAGAAGTGTGGGAGACCACTAGTCTATGGATGGAGGTAAATCACTGGAAAGATACTCTCTCTCTAGAAGAAGACACGCCGAGGCTTGTGTTAAAGATGTCAGATTTCTGGATGCAGTATATCTTTGAGACTTGTGTTTATTGAGACTATGTAAAACATTACGTATTGCAAATATTTGTAATTGAAAAGACAAAATGTCATCTTTATATATTATATTATGTTGCTTATTTCAGGATAGAAATCTTGCAATTTATCGTTACTTGATTATATGTTAAATAAAAGAAAAATTTTCTCTATCTCATTTTTACCTTGTTGAATTACTCTATGATAAATTCTTGATTTTACTATGTCTTTAGAATGTGGATGTTACATTCTACTTTCTGAATGAGTTGCCTACAATGAAAGGAATAGTTTGGAAATTAGACACCCATGTTTCTCATCAAATTAAAGATTACATGAGAAGCTTTCTAGATCATAAATTGTACAATACTGCATTCTAGGGATTCTTCAAAACATTTTAGGAAGAGATGCAATCAAGAGAAAGAATTCGAGCCAAGGTGGTGGAACAATACAAAAATGACAACTTTTATGGTAGATAAATATAACTGTTACATGAAGGTTGTTGAGCCTAGGACCTTCTAGATTACAACCCTACCTTATGAGGTTTAAGAGTTTGACTTGGTTGGATATGCTGATATGCTGTTCAACAAACCTAAGGATCCCTCCACTGAAATATTTGGGACATATGATGAAATCACCAACAAATCTATGAAGAAGGATGTAGAGGAGAAAGAAGAAAAGATAAAATTGAAAGAAAAAAAGATCAGTGCTAACTTGGAAAAGATACTTAATTACCTTGAAGGCTCTATAGAAGAAGCATGAGCCATTTCCTCTAAACAACTACCAAGGATAAAAAGTAGATCAACTTCAGCCTCATCCTTTGTCCTCTTTGAATCATCATTTCCTACCAAAAGAGATACCACAAGGATCCTTGAACAATCTCAGACCATTGAGAAGAAAATGCCTAGATAGAAGAGTCAAGCTAGAAGAGGGAAAATGATTATAGTAAATGTTGAAGAAATTGAAGAAGAAGAAGAAAATGAAGAGGTTGGGTCTCTGACAAGGAAGAAAAGGACCAGAGCATAAACTAAAGAAGAAGAGATTTCAAAGGAGAAAGGAAAATGAAAAGAAAAAAGAGGTAAGAAATTTGACTATACTCCTTTGCAACTTGAGGTAATTGTGAATGCAATTATAGAGTATGGTGCCCTAAAGGAAGTTGCAAGTATTTATGATGAAAGACCTTCCAATGATAAATCCACCCTTGAAGAAGCAATAGTTAGATATATGGGAGCCCACAATTTGGCTTTAATTGAAATTATGACCAACTTCCTAAAATCCTTTGTGATATCCTTACTAAAACAAGGGATGAGGCCTTAAGTGAAGAATCTAAGATAAAGAAAAGTGCAATTGAAAAGACTTGTCCCACCATCTCCAAGGAAGACAAAGTCAAAATTTCTAAAATTCTAACAAAGGAATTTAGAACTAAAAGAAGATTAAATACTCTGATGTCAAGGAATGAGGAAGAGATAAAGAAATTGAAAAGGGAGAAACTGAAGAATACTGTTGAATTCCTCAAGGAGATGAAAATTGAGGTGGGAATTATTGAAGATGTATTTGATCAGTTTGTCTCTGAAGTAGAAGGTGGTGATAAAATTGAAAAGAATGAAGAGACTACTCCTCTTGAGGTTATTGAAGCACCAGTCATAGAGGGACAAGACAAAACTAATCTACCTCCTCCAAACACATCTACAAGACAAAGTGTGCCTCCTACAGACAATCCTGAGACAAGATACGATTCTCCCCATTTGGAGAATATAAGAAATGTAGAAGAGAGGGAAGAAGATAAATCCAAGAAGGATCAAGAAGAAGAGAAGAAGAGTGAGGAGGAACATAACATTGAGATAGAGGAGGGAGAGAAATTAGGAGTGGATGATGTAGGTCAAAATGCATCAGAGATAGAATCTCTCAAAGACCTGTTAGATATGCAGTTGCACTTTCAGCCTGTGGTCACTCCTCAACTGCTGTAGGTTCTAACCAATGAAGGATAGATAGAATTAACAAGCATCTCTCCAATACACAAATTGCACCTAGGTGATATATTGCATGCCTCTACAAGAAAAGAGTTTTTACAAGAAAATCTGATGAAATCTAGTGCTATAGAGGATGCGGTTAAATTGGTACAAAAAGGGTTACTAGAGGTAACCATTGATCCATCTCTATCTCTAGAGAAAAAGTTCAAGTTGATAATGGACTCCTTCAAGGATCACTCCTCCCACCTAGAGTAGAAAGTAGAACAAGAGGTAGCAAGAAGAATAAATGATGAAAGAATGGCTAAGATGGTTGAAAAATGTGATAGTACACATGGCAAGCTTAAAGAAAACTTGAAGAAATTCAAAGCTTACATTGATGAGGCCACAACATTATATTAGTTCTACTTGAAATGGCCAAATTCCATAAAGAACATAAAATCTCAGATGGACTCTATTGAGTCACAAATTTCTAAGTTGGCCGAAGGTTATTATTTGTCAAAAGACAAGATGGGTGAAACAAGGGCACAAGTGGAAAACCTGCATGCACAATTATCTCAACTATAGGATCAAAGAGAAAACATAAAGAAACAATTTGGTCAGTTGAGAGAGGTAGTAAATCTGAGACTTGCCTCAATGTGTGGTCTACTAGGGGAAGCAAAATAGGTAGAGCAAAAGATGAAGACCCCAAGCAACCTAGAGGAAGCTGAGGAGATATCCATGGATTGTGAATGTTAGATCCATATGCTAACCTCAAAGTGTGTCATCTAGATTTCCACTATTCAACAACTCAAGGTAATCTATAAGGCTACCATACCATCCAAGTGAGTTGTTAGAGCAATGTAAATAAAACAATTTTTGATGTAGATAGTATTGCAGAGGTATTGAGTAGATTGGCAATATCATTTTGGTTTTCAAAGGTACAATTTTGTGACTAAATAACATAGTCAGGGGAAGTACAATTTAGAAATCATTTTTTAAGGAGGAGTCTATACAATGTTTTGGATTGATACAAATAAAGGATGTCAATCCCTTTGTCCTTGATATCAAAGGGGGAGAGAGAGAAACATATGTCTAAGGGGGAGTTTATGTTTCCATTAATGACAAAGGGGAAGATTGTTAGAAATATGTATTGTCATTGATGTCAACATAGTATACATTGATGTCAACATAGCAATGGAAATGTATAGATAGACTTGTATAGAGGAAGAGTTAGTATGGTCAAGACAAACTAGTCTGGGAGAAGATAAAATAGTCTAAGTATGAGGAGATGATTTGTTTTGGGTTTGAACATGATGTGGAGGTAATCACTCATGTTCTTGCATAGTTCCTACATTCCCACATTTATATCTAATCAGTTCAGTGTACTACACTTAATGAGAAATGGTAGAAATCTCACTAAGGAATTCACAGTGCACATCCTAAGGCATAATCATCTTGAGTTGGTCCGCATTTCTCTGCAAAGAAATATTTTATCATGTGGTTTTGAAGACAACTTTACTAAGGTATTGAAATGATAAATCTAAGTTTTCAAGTCCTCATATCATTTATGTGAAAAGTTACAAAGGATAGAGTATCGACCATCACTTAGACAGAAGCAATGTAGATTGTTCCAGAGCCCATTTGCACAAGGTTAAGTTTTACGGAGGATGAAACATCTACAGATCAATCATTAGATGGTGTACAGAGACACTACATGTTCCAAGGGGTATCAAGTATGATCCACATGTAGACAGATTTCATTTTCTGATATCACATCAAGTTATTATGTCTAAAAGTAAAGTGTTGAGCATAACTATCCTCCAAACTACTGGCTATCCATGCAAAACTTTTGAATTCCTCTAGAATCATCAGATAAAGGTCTACATATCTAACAAGAAGCACATAGTGATGTTTAAGATTATTAACAAAAGGTTTCAGGTCTTGCATTTCACTGCAACATCATATTTTGAGATGTGAAGTATCACATGTGATCCAAGATGCTCTGTTTTCTACAGATAGTCATGTTTCCTATCTTGCAAATGTATAGATTGAGTTGATACTTTAGAAGTAAGGAGTATGAAGTTTTTTGAGTTCATGTGTTATTAAATTCTTGGTTTGCATAGAGTTTTTGACTTCTCCCCAACTACATGAAGATGAACAGTTAGTAGTGTTGAATAGATTAAGCTGACTGGTTAAGTATCTGACATGTGCAGAGGATCATGATTAGTTTCCTTATCTTTGAATGTATGGAGAGACATGAATTGATCCCCTTAAGAAATCCCTGAGGTCCACAACAAGTTTTTCTTAACATATTGTACGTTTTGAGGCTAACTTGTGAAGAGGTACATGTTTCATCTAATGATGTTTTGATGCTAACCTAATAAGTGTTTTCAAGTGATGTGGAGGATATTTATAGAAGATAAATTTCATTTGCAAAGCAATAAGGTGAATGTGAACACAACAGAGCAGAGGGCAAGATATGAAATGTGTGAAATTAGTTTGAGGATATGTATTGAGTAGAAGTTTAACATCAGAAAATGTCCCCTTGGGCGCTTTTCCCTCATATGGTTTAGCTCCCAGGTCTTTAGTATGCATTTAGGGCATTTTAGTTCATATTTTGACACCCCGATGGAATGAGACCTAGGTTCCATGGTAAATTGGACCTAGGTGGACCCCTTGAGCTATACCCTACCCAAAATAGGGGGAGGACTTGGGTGCCCGTGCCCTAGTCCTACCCTATTTTGAGGCAGCCCCAATTTCTGAGTGTCAATTTGTGACTGCTATTAGGTCCCTTTGTCGACACGGTAAGTTTGAATTTCAAATATCTTAGTGGGAGTGTTTGTAGTTGCATATATAAGCAAGCTTAGGCATTCATTTGTAAACTAGATTTCATTTTAGATGATTACTAGCAAGCTATTGTGTTCTCAAGGTGATTCAAGGCTTCTATTATGTTGCAAGAGCAAACTTGTATGTTTTGTGTGTTGATATTTGTAGATTTGAGCATCAATTTCCTCATGGCATGAAGAGCATCTTCCTCCATGAGAACTTCACTACAAGGTGATATAATATTATGTTTTTATCATTGATTCCTTTGGTTTTTGCCTTTGCCTCACAAGGGCATGCACTCTTCATCTGACAATGGTGTTTGAAGACTTAAGTGTCCTCTAGGGCTTGGTTGAGGCAAGCCTCTAAACACCACAACCCCCAAACCAAGTCTTGTGATTACAGGTTACAGGTGTCACATTTGGGAAAAGTGGAGTTGCAGGAAGGATTGACAAACATTAGGGATTCAGGATCTAAAGAAAAGGACATAGGAGCATTTCCAAGACTTGGGCGCTCACTCTAGTGTCCTCTGTAGATAGATTTCAGGAAACAGAAGTTACAGGGCTAATCAGTGTCAGAAGGAGCTCTAGATTCTATGAAGACACCTATACCTTGAACTAGGGCACCCACTCCAGTGTTCCTGACTGTTCCACCTTAGAGCCCCAAAAATAGGAATTCTGTGATTTGATATTGTATTCCTGTCTACAAGAGCTTTTTCCATTTTTCATCAATTTGTTGTCGTATTTGCATAATTAGGGTTTTAATGGTTCATTGGGCATAAGAGAAGGAAAATTAATAATTAAATTCCATAATCCAAATTCCCCTACATCTAAAAGTGACCTAGGGTATGATAGTGCTAGCCACTCAACCCTAGATCCTTCAATGTTTAGAGGAGAGGCGGATTTAAACACAAAGACTAAAACATTAACAAATCCAATTTTCACCTAAACATTTTGGTGAACCCGTGTTTTTGGAATTAAATTGCAACTTGATGAGTATTTGCCTTTAGATTTGGATTGATTTCATTCATTCATTTAGTCATTCAATTTATTGCATTGAGCAACATTTGAAAAAATTGAAAAATTTGGAAAATACAAACAAATTGCATTGTTGGGCTTACTAAATTGCATCAATTCTTCCTAAATTTTCCTAATTCATGATTTTTGCATCAGATCTGATATAAACTATAGAAAAATATAAAAATTCAAAATTTTAGATTGCATTTTCATCATTTAATTGCTAGGGTTTTGTGGAAATTTTGACAATTTTATATAACCTAGTAATTCCAAAATCTAGGGTTAGTAGGAAAAATCTTTTATCAAAATTTTCTACTTATTTTAGAGGCTCATTCAAATTGAAATTTGTCTGTAGTCCTGCATTTTAGTGTGAATTTGCATTTAAATTTAAAATATTTGTATTTTTGCATTGAAAATTTTAACAAAAACTAGCAATTTTGATGCATTTTCATTAAATTTGCATGGACATTTTACATGTGAAAGCTTGAAAATCATTTTCAGATCCAAGAGTATGTAATTCCCATAAAAAATCAGACTTCAAAACATTCACATAGTATTTTGTTCCAAGATCTCAAACCTAGGGCCTCGAAAACAACAATTTTCAATCAATTTAGCCTTATCGACTTTATAAACTTGCACCATAGGTTTGTTGTGAAAGATATTTTGGCATTATTTTTATGTTATCAAGGTAATAATTTTTTTTCCCTCATAAAAAGCTTCACAACACCCTTTTAACGGGCTCTTGTAGCGGAAATTTAGTGAAAAACTACACATTTTGACTATTTTTGCCCTAGGGTTTGACCTAGTTTGCATTCTAAGTGTGTTGTGATCAATTTTATGAATTGAGTTGACTGATATTATTGATATTATTTTCTGTCCCTCCTAAAATTCCTTACAAAACCTCATTTTCTAGGTCTTGGAGTTGAAAAACCATGAAAAATAGACTATTTTTGCTATATTTTCACTAGGGTGTGACCTTAAGTGGTACTAAAAGTGTGTTGTGTTGGGTATTTTGGCACCAAGTGGTTGCTATTATTGATATTATTTTCTTTCCATCATAATTTTCCTCACAACACTGGTGTAGGGGCACCTACCATACAGTGGCCTCCATGAGGTAGTTAGTTAGTTTTAAGTCTTGTTGATGTTTCCAAGAAGGTCTTATAAGACCAATGCAATGTAATAAGGTCAGCTTGGACCAATGCATGTTTAGTTAGTTGTATTTAGGATCAAGTTGTAAGTTCCAAGATCATTTGCTGATCTGTAGTTTGTTAGGACAGCTAAGTTTGTTAGATCGGTTGGGTCTCCCAGCCGCTTGGAGACATATCAGTACTATTGTTGTGAGTAGTTAAAATACCCTAGATTAGGTCATTTGAGAGGAGTCTGAGATAGAGTCTAATATTGAGCCTGATAGGAGTCTGATATCAAATAGTTCTATAATGAAGAGTTGATTTATGAAGTTGTGAGACAGTTAGTTGTATATCTTTTCTGCAAGCAATAAAGAGATTCTGTTTTGTGTCATTTCTCTATTTTGGATCTCACTGTATAATCAAATTATTGTTCTGGTGGGTGTATGGATTCATTTATCCATTCCACTAGTTGATTCTTTGAATCAGTGGAATGGGGATGTACAGTAGTTTAGGTTTTTATTTGTATTTTCTATTCATTTGCATGCAAGTTGGCAGGATTACTGTCGAGAGATACTGAGAAACCCTAGCATGGGCATGTGCTAGGATGTGCAGGGTAAATTAGGTCAGAGAAACCTCCCTAGAAGCAAGTTAGGTCATCACTGGAGAACCGGCAATAGGAAGTCAAGTAAAGGCAAAGTTGTGGTTGCATCGGGGTGACAGTTGCAAAGTGTTACCGATGAAGAGTATATCGACGTAAGGAGGTGTATCGATGGAGTGGCTGAACGTTGGACCAATGGTGGATGTCTCACCGACAAGGGAGTTGGCATGAAGGGTTTTGGAGTGACAAGTGCTATTGGAAGAGAGAATTAAGATTTCACTGATAGTTATATGTCTTGGCGATAAGGAGTTTGGCGTCAACGTAAGGTGAAGCGTCGGGGAGACCTTCCGCGGCTAGTCCGATAGTGTAACTATTGCTAATAGGAAACCAAAGGCGAATATCGATCGGTGAGAGGATAACGATCAGTAGGAGTGGTAAGGGATTCACTGATAGAGGAAGTGTGGCCGATGGTCAACAAGGTCAGCGTATGCATTAGTGAAAGAAAGGCTTCGGGGAGACATTTTGTAGAGAGGCCGATGAACTAAGTGTTGCCGATAGGCAATTTAACCGATCAAAGGGTATCGGTGGGAGTTAGGCGATCGAGGAAGGAGAAAACTGGTCGACCAATGGGTGATTTAAGCATCGGAATGAAAGTGTTTTGCTAAGCCGATAGGTGTAGGTCATAGTGATATGGTGTCGGGGACACATCATTATGAAGTGGGATATTGGTGTGAAAGGAACTAGGTCTGACCGATAGGAATGTTGACGGAGTGATGAATGCTATGTATCATAGTGGTATTAGAGCTCAACAAAAGGTATGGGCTATTTTTGTGTTGATTCGGTCACTAAGAAGACAGAGGTAGAGGAGTGAGAGGTTGGCAAAATACCTCTGAAAGGTAATGGTACTGCAAGGGAGTTGCAGGAGATGAAGGAAAAACATGCCAGAGAGATGAGGAAGATGAAGGAGCTTGCTGAAGCACTTCAGGCAAGGCTTGTAGCCTTGGAGATGAACAAAAAGAGAGAAGTAGAAGACAGTGAATCTAAAAAAGAAGATGATGCTGATGAAGAATTTGAAGAGGTAGATGAAGAACTAAATGCTGAAGACCAGAGGTTTGCAAAAATATTAAAGGCAGTGCAGAGTGACAAGCCTAAGGTAAAGATTGATGTTCCTAGGTACACAGGAAGTTTGAATGAAGAGGAGGTACTGGATTGGATTGCTGCATTAGATAATCACTTTGAATGTGAAGATGTTGCTGAGGATCAGAAGGTAAAGATTGCAAAGACCAAGTTAGGAGGTCATGCTTTGGTATGGTGGGACTATGTACAATCCGAGAGAAGGAAACAAGGAAAGTCAAAGATCACTTCATGGGACAAGATGGTAGTAAGGATCAAAGGTAAATTCTTGCCTAAGGATTATGAAATTTAGATGTTTAAGAAGCTATAATTTTTGAGGCAAAAGGAAATGGATGTGAAGGCGTACACTGAGGTGTTTTACAAATTGAGTATGAGATCTGGTCATCATGAGAATGAGATAGAAAAGGTGGCTAGGTACTTGGCTGGTTTGAGATTGAACATACAGGATGAGTTAGTTTTAGCTTACCTAAGAAGTGTAGAGGATTGTTATCAAATGGCAATCAAGATTGAGGAGAAGATGAATAGAAGACAAGATAAGTCCCTGAGAGGAAGAGGTAGCAATATGAGGGGAAGAGGATTAGCCCCTACAATGAGGCAAACCAATGAGAGTCAAGAAGACACCGGTAAAGGACAAGAGCAGTCTGATTTTAGAGGTGGATGGAAAGGTACAAGAGGCAGATTTGGAGGTGGTAGAGGTTATACTACATTTTTTGGTAAGTGTTACACTTGTGGTGAATATGGGCATCCATTCTTCAAATGTCCAACAAAAGCAACAAGTTCAAGAGGAGAAAAGAGGGTAAATCTAGTCCAAGAAACTGATTAACAAAGTGCAAGTAGCTCAAACACTCAGCAAAGTGTGAAGGAGACTCCTGATAATTATGGGTATCTAGAGGAGGGAGAAGCATTGATGTTAAGAAGGATAGTCTTGAAGACATCAAAGGATATGATGCAAAGAAGAGCTCTTTTCAAGACCACATGCAAGAGCAAAGGTAAAATATGTAAGGTTGTAATTGATTCTGGCTCAACAGATAACATGGTATCTCAGGAAATGGTGGATAAACTGAATTTAGAAAGGATTCCACACCAACACCCTTACAAGGTATCTTGGGTGAGTGATAGTCAATCACTTTTAGTATATGAATAGGCATATGTTGATTATCAGATTAGAGAATATCATGATAGAGTTTTGTGTGACAATTTGCCCATGGAATGTTGTCACCTACTGTTGGGTAGGCCATGGCAATTTGATAGGAGGGTACTATATGATGGGTATGCAAATACCTACACCATCAAGAAAGATGGAAAAACTATTATGTTGATACCATTACAGGAAGAAGCTACAGCACAGAAGGCAGCAAAAATCATTTTAGTGGTAAAGAAGGAATTTGTGAAAATGCTTGCAGTCCAAGGCATAATAGCAGTTGATGATATCTCAAGGGAAAGAGATCAAAGTGTTAAGAAGATTTTAGTTCTGACTGACAGACATCAAGTGGATTAGCAGCAGAGTAAACAAGTTTATGAGCAGTCACGAGTTGATTGGCAAGCCAAGGATGTGATTGTAGTTGGGACTATTGTTTGTCCTATAATAGTTGATAAGAAACTAGATTCTACAGCAATTAAAGAAGCAATTACCAAGGTTATTCACCTAGTTGTTCAAACAGAGGTGATAGATAGAATGACTGAAAAACACAGGGTATGTGTGAACAAAGCCTACATTGACAGGCATGAGGGTTTATTTGCAAGACAGCAAGTTGCAGTTCAGAAATCTTGGAGCAGCCAAGAGACAGCAAAGTATAAAGCTGGAATAGGTCAGAACACTGAGATGGCAAAGAGTAAAGGTGGAATTTTTCCACAACCTAACTCATGGGACATGAGTTCTTTTTTTGTTGGGGAGTATGGTGCAGGGGCACCTACCTTATAGTGGCCTCCACGAGGTAGTTAGTTAGTTTTAAGTCTTGTTGATGTTTCCAAGAAGGTCTTATAAGACCAATGCAATGTAATAAGGTTAGCTTGGACCAATGCATGTTCAGTTAGTTGTATTTAGAATCAAGTTGTAAGTTCCAAGATCATTTGTTGATCTGTAGTTTGTTAGGACAACTAAGTTTGTTAGATCGGTTGGGTCTCCCAGCCGCTTGGAGACATATCAGTACTACTATTGTGAGTAGTTAAAATTTCCTAGATCAGGTCATTTGAGAGGAGTCTGAGATAGAGTCTAATATTGAGCCTGATAGGAATCTGATATCGAACAGTTCTGTAATGAAGAGTTGATTTATGAAGCTATGATATAGTTAGTTGTATATCTTTTCTGCAAGCAATAAAGAGATTTTGTTTTGTGTCATTTCTCTATTTTGGATCTCACTGTATAATCAAATTATTGTTCTGGTGGGTGTATGGATTCGTTTATCCATTCCACCAGTTGATTCTTTGAATCGGTGGAATGGGGATGTATAGTAGTTTAGGTTTTTATTCGCATTTTTTGTTCATTTGCATGCAAGTTGGAAGGATTGCTGTCGAGAGATATTGAGAAAACCTAGCATGGGCATGTACTAGGATGTGCAGGGTAAATCAGGTTAGAGAAACCTCCCTGGAAGAAAGTCGGGTCATCACTGGAGAACCAGCAATAGGAAGTCAAGTAAAGGCAAAGTTGTGGTTGCATCAGGGTGATAATTACAAAGTGTTGCCGACGAAGAGTATATCGATGTAAGGAGGTGTATCGGAGTGGCTGAACGTTGGACCGATGGTGGATGTCTCACTGACGAGGGAGTTGGCGTGAAGGGTTTCAGAGTGACAAGTGCTATCAGCAGAGAGAATGAAGATTTCGTCGATAGTTATATGTCTTGGCAATAAGGAGTTCAGCGTTGGCGTGATGTGAAGTGTCGGGGAGACCTTCTGTGGCTAGTCCAATAGTGTAACTATTGCCGGTAGGCAACCAAAGGTGAATATTGATCGGTGAGAGGATAACGATCAGTAGGAGTGGTAAGGGATTCGCTGATAGAGGAAGTGTGGCCGATGGTCAACAAGGTCAGGGTATGCATCGATGAAAGAAAGGCTTTGGAGAGACATTCTGCGGAGAGGCTGATGAACTAAGTGTTGCCAATAGGCAATTTAACCAATCAAAGGGTATCGGTGGGAGTTATGCGATTGGGGAAGGAGAAAACTAGTCAGTTGATGGGAGATATCTCACCGATGGGTGATTTAAGCATTAGAATGAAAGTGTTTTGCTAAGCCGATAGGTGTAGGTCATAGCAATATGGTGTCGGGGACACACCGTTATGAAGTGGGATATTGGTGTGAAAGGAACTAGGTCTGACTGATAGGAATGTTGAGGGAATGATGGATGCTCTTCATCAAACACCCTTTTTTATTCTCTCTTGCATTGAGTTTTGGTGAAAAAAGTGCCTATTTTGACATATTTTCACTATATTTTGACCTGGCATCAACTTGAACTCACATCAAGAGTGTGTTGAGAGTGATCTTATCACTATTTTGGATAGATATTAGGCATATAACTTTCTTTCCTTGACTGAAATCATTATAACACCCTTCGGTTCATTCATTTGCATTGAAAAAGTATCAAAAAATCAATCATTCTGGACTATTTTTGCTCTTATCTTTTGCACCTATTTTGTAAAGCTTTCAAAATGTGATTTGGAATTAATTTGAGAATATAAACATGGCCTCTAATCAAAATAACAATAATAGGTTTCCTCCTAGACCTTACATGAAAAGAAAGGCACCTGAGCCTGAAATTGTCTTTACACCTCATGATAGAACAATCGGTGATTCTGAAGGACCTCTTTACATTACCGTGAAAATAATGGGAAACAATGTAGATGGAACTCTTATTGATCCTAATTGCATAACCAACATTTCCATTGAAAAATTCCTCTTTTCAAATCAATTAATACAAGGTCCTTATAACCCTTCGAACTTGCTGATTAAGACACATATGGGAACCTTAAAGAAACCATTAGGTAAGATTTCATTGTTAGTAACTGTATTTGAGAAACATGTTGAACAATGGTTCAATATTACCCCCGATTCTAATACCTTTGAAATAAAACTTGAATCCCTTGGTTAAAGATTATGAAAGCAGTCCCTTCAACTATTTATAAATGTGTTAAATTTCCTTTGAATGGACAAGTGCATGTCATTCATCGAAATATATACAAACCTCCAAGTACACAACAACACTTCACATTAGATTACTTTTGTAACAAAAATAATGACAAATTAGAGATACGAATAGACTTCACATTTTTGAGCTATCGAAATTACAAAGCAAAACTATTACATCCAACACCTAGTCCTATACAAGAAATGACAGAAGAGAAACAACCCGCATGTGAAGAGAACTTTAGACTGAAAGGACAAGGTCCCTATGATGAGGTTCCTCCCCTAAAATCCTTACAAGGATCGGGAAATCATAGTCAACAACAAAATGTTCCATGACGACAAATGAGGTTTGATCCTGGTGCTTCATCTTCTAATTTACAAAAACCCATGAAAGAGCAAGGCCCTGTCTTACAAGAGATAAGTGGTCGAAGAAAGAGAAATAGAAAAGAAAGAGAAAGAAGAAAAAGAAGACAAGAATATGCTATAAACCTTGCCTCTCAACAAGAAAACATTGATCCCAACATTCAACAAAACAATAACGATCATAACAATGAACAACATGATGAACAAGATATGAATTTGGCTATGGTACCATATGTCCCACTATCTTCCATAATTAGGGAGTGGGAAGATGACAACGAGGATTTGCTTATAGACAAACTCTAGCCCAAGAAGGGCGCTACAGGTAAGTATATCTAACCCTTTATCACTTTCGTGATGTGTTATGTGTTGTTTAGGCCTCTTGGGATGACCTCAGATTCTCCCATAAGGTTTGGGATACTAGGAGACTGTCTCTATTGTAACCTTCTATTTGTATCATCATTCTTCTAAATTGCCTTTCTCTGATTTCATTGTTGTGTGTTGTGTCTTGCGGACATAGCATCACAGTTGGTGACTTGGGGGCACCCTCCTACATGATTGTCCCTATGACACTTGTTTCTCCTCTCTTATTTATTGTTTCCCTTCCTCTAGTGTTTCCACCTAGCGGGCGGATGATGACAAACATTTATACTAATGTGGACCTAGTGTCCCTTTTGAGAGCAATCAAAAAATTGATTTAGTTCCTAATATGACAATGGGTTTGTATATCTTATCTGACGCTTGGCTAGTAGAAGCACTTGTGCTTTCCACATAGTGAATTTGATGATTTTTCTATTGCATTTACAAACCTTAACAATACTACTACTCTATGCACCTTTGTTTCCTTTTGAATCTGGCCTTGGCAGTACTCGATTCAGAGAGCTTTGTGATCTAGCCCCACGGTTATCCTTGAACTCCAAATTCATAGTATAACCTTGGCTCTTTGTGTGGTTAATCATATGGATTGTTGTTGTTGTTTATCATGATGTTGTAGACACTAACATGTTTCTTGTAGGGATGTGTTTGTGGGAACATTTGGCAATCATAAAGTACATGTCACCTCTGGGGGGCATGGGCTTTGCGAAAGTTGGTGTTCCCTTGTGTGTTTTCTTCCTACCTTAATGTGTTTGATATTGATGCATGATATCAACCACCTTAAGGGGGGGCCATATATAGGGTAAGCTATCTGTTATAGATGTTAGCAATGTGTTTGACATCAGATGCAGAGACTTGTGCCCCAGAGTAGCGCATTGTGTATCCCAAGTTTGTTTGCAATCAATCAATCCTGTAAGCCCTCTGCAAAGTCAGGATATCATGTATATCGTTTTATCTTAAGCCCTCTATGGAGGCAGGGATGGTGTATTTCTCAGAGTAAATTGTATCATCCTATCATTTTCAAAAGTCCTCTGTGGAGGCAGGAAGTGGTTCTGTGACTAACTCAACCCTTAAGTGTGTTTTTGGTGATTGTTGTGGCGAAGCCTAATCATCGGTGTGTGCCTGTAATGTGCCTAAGATTGTGATGAGCCTAGAAATAGGGAACACACCATCGCTTGTCTACCATGTTTTCTCTGTGTCTTCAAATGTGTGTGTTTTGGCATGCTTGTTTTGTGTGGCATGTTTGTTTCCCCATATGCAGAGACCAGCGCCCTTGAGTAGTGCTTCCTGCATTTTGGGAGGTTTTGCGTGCCTTGCGTGTGTGTTGCCCCATATATACAGAGACCTGCACCCTTAAGTAATGCATCGTGTATTATGGGAGGTTTGTTTACTTTCCAGTACTTGCATTTACATTTCATATATATGAGAAAAAGAAAAGAAAAGATATCATTTCTGTCTTCCATGCATTAATGTGTCTTCTATGCATTGACTGTCTTCTCTATGTTCTACGTGACTATAACTATCTTCTCTGTGTTTTGTGTGCCTATTACTATCTTCTATGTGATTGGCGTGTCTTCTCAGTGCTTGGTGTGTTTGTTGTGTTTGTGACCTTACTTTAATGCATGTATTGGCCTCACATTTATACATACATTAAAGTGGAGGCTACATGTAATATCAGAAAATGTCCCCTTAGGGGCTTTTCTCTCATAAGGTTTAGCTATTGGGTCTTTAGTATGCTTTTAGGGCATTTTAGTTCATATTTTGACACCCCGATAGAATGAGACCTAGGTTCCATGGAAAATTAGACCTAGGTGGACCCCTTGAGCTGTACCCTACCCAAAATAGGGGGGAGGACTTGGGCGCCCGCGCCCTAGTCCAACCCTATTTTGGGGCAGCCCCAATTTCCAAGTGTCGGTTTGTGACCATTATTAGGTCCCTTTGCCAACACGGTAAGTTTGAATTTCAAATATATTAGAGGGAGTGTTTGTAGTTGCATACATAAGCAAGCTTAGGCATTTATTTGTAAACTAGATTTCATTTTAGATGATTACTAGCAAGCTATTGTGTTCTCAAGGTGATTCAAGGCTTCTATTGTGTTGCAAGAGCAGACTTGTATGTTTTGTGTGTTGATATTTTAGATTTCAGCATCAATCCCCTCATGGCATGAAGAGCATCTTCCTCCATGAGAGCTTCACTACAAGGTGACATAATATTGTGTTTTTATCATTGATTCCTTTGGTTTTTGCCTCTGCCTCACAAGGGCATGCACTCTTCATTTGACAACAGTGTTAAGAGAATTAAGTGTCCTCTTGGGCTTGACTGAGGCAAGCCTCTAAACACCGCAACCCCCAAACCAAGTCTTGTGATTGCAGGTTACAGGTGTCGCATTTGGGAAAAAGTGGAGTTGTAGGAAGCATTGGCAGACATCAAGGATTCAAGATCTGAAGAAAAGGACATAGGAGCATTTCTAGGACTTGGGCGCTCGGTCTAGTGTCCTCCATAGACAAATTTTAGGAAATAGAAGTTACAGGGCTGATCAGTGTTGGAAGGAGGTCCAAATTTTGTGAAGAAACATGCACCTTGGACTAGGGAACCCACTCCAGTGTCCCTGACTGTTCCGCCTTAGAGCCTCGAAAACAGGTATTCTATGATTTGATATTTTATTCCCCTTTGCAAGAGCTTTTTCCATTTTTCATCAATTTGTTGTCATATTTGCATAATTAGGGTTTTGATGGTTAATTGGGCATAAGAGAAGGAAAATTAATAATTAAATTCCCTAATCCAAATTTACCTACATCTGAAAGTGACCTAGGGTATGATAAGGCTAGCCACTCGACCCTAAATCCTTCAATGTTTAGAGGAGAGGTAGATTTAAACACATAAAGACTAAAACATTAACAAATCCAATTTTCCCCTAAAAAAGAAGAAGCAGATTGCATTATCAGCATAAGTCAGATGTGTTCTTTATAGTAGTCCATACATTTGTACTACCTTTGTAAAACCTATTGTAGTGAGTCAATACTGAAGGAGTAGTAGCTTCCTTGGATGGTAGTGTAAGCACAAAAATCACACACAGTCTGCACGAGGACCCCTATGATGATTCAAATCCTTGTCATGTACATGTAAGCATGAAAAAATGTCATTTAAGCAACAAGTCTCTTGATGACATGTCCTCTTTCTTGTCTTGTGTTGTTTCTTCTTGTCTATTTCTCTCTCCCCATTTGCGACACTTTTGACACTTGTTACGACACTTGTCAACTTGCATTTGCTGGCATTTGACCTTGATCCTAAGCCTTGTGAGTGCCTTGTAGGTGAGTTTTCACCTTTTCCCTTTGTTTTTCATCTAGTGGACCTCCTAGAAGCCTTCTAGAGGTCTCTCGATCCATCTCCCACTGTTGGTTTTTAGTTCTGCCCAACCAATCCAAATCTCCCCCTATTATTTCCAGATCTCCCTCAAGAGATCCCATAGATGCAAGTGGAGATTTGGATTCTTCCGCATGACTAACTTGTTTCATGATGCAAAAACCTTCCTTTTCCTCTATTCTACCATCTCCCAGCCTATTTTTCTGCATCTAACCTTGTCCATCCCAGATCTCCCTCAGGTGACCCATTGTCACCTAGGGGTGACCCTACTGAAAAAAGGGGTGACCCTCTCATTTTTGAAGCCGTAGAAAAACTCAAGTTTCTCTCTTGTTTTTGCTCCGTTTTTGCCCATTTTTCTCTCTATTTGCATGGTTTTTGATCCCTAATATAGAGTTAACTATTTCATGCACCCACACATGCATAATTAACTCTATTCGATCTCAAATGAACTCTTCAATCAATCTCATGCATTCCCTCACCTCCATTTCCTCTCTAGTGATAAGCTATCATTGCTTCACCACTCTCTAATTAGTTGAGTTCACTGGGTAATCAACCTTGTTAACTCCCCAATCTATTCTTGTTAACTCATCGATCAATTGAGTTAACTTCTCAATCAATTCCACCTCTCATCCCTTCTTCTAACCTATAAATACCCCTCACCTCTTCATTATTTTCCAAGTTGAGCAAGTTGGAGAATACTCTTCTCATCTTCACAAGCTTTTTCAAGCTTCTTCATAGGCCTTTTAGCCTCTTTCTTCATTTCTTTGTTTTGTTTTTCCAAAGCTTCAAATATTTCATTGTTGCATAGCTTCAAATCTCTTCCACGGAGGCAAATTCATTGTGCACACATCTCTTGCCAATTTTTGCTCTCCAACTTAGCATTGAAATGCTCTCATAGGACGAAGGTGGCTTTGCTTTATTTGTTCAACCAAGCAATGCTACACTGCTTCATTCTATGCCATTGTGCTCAATCCAAGCTCTCATTGAGCTCATACAAGCTCCATCAAAGCTTCTTTCTACTTGTTTGAGTCATTTTGTTGTCAAGAGGATCACTCATTGCCACAAAAGGATTCAAGGTTGCCAATTACAAGGATTACTGAGGTTAGTGGAGTCAACAAATCTTCATTTCTTCTAGGTTCCTTCATTGTTTTCATTCAATTTTTAGTAACTAGATAATCAAATTTGCTCTTGGGAATAGTAAAACATTATTTTTTCCTTAATAGTTAGATCTTGCATGTTAGATTAATCAATTTCATATTTCTAGATCTAGATTGTTAGAAGAAGCATTTTCCCTTTTCCTTTAGATTAGATTACTTCTAAATCATCAAAAACACAAAAAACAAAGGTTAACTATGCATTAGAAAAGTCATATAGAATTGCATACATATTTCCATTTCATAGAATAAAAGCACTTTCATTTCCAAAATACTAAAAAATATCAAAAAGATGTTTTGCATATCATTTTAGTTTGCATGCATATAGATACCCTAGAATAGACAAAATTGCAAACCCTCGATTCCATCATGAGGTAAGAGCAAATTCAAAACACAAGTCAAACCCTATGTCAACAAAACCATAGGGCAAAACCCTAGATTTGGTTAAGGTTAGAAATTACACAATTTCCTCTATCTCGATTCATGAATGTGCTTAGGAGTGAGAGGAGAGTTAGCAAGGGCTATCCGTGAAGAGATCTAAGAAATTCATCGAAGACCCAAAAAAGACCCATTTGTCCTCTTGTTTCTAGAAGAAACTAGACAACGCAGTATACAACAAGAACTCTTACAATGCATACAAAGACAAGAGGACATCAACATAAACAATTGCTTACCCACACAAAGGTGGAATCAAAGGAATCTAAATAGAAGGAGAGAAGCTAGTGACCCTTGAGGTCATAGGGTTATCTCAACTACAACAACAATCAAATGAAACATACAACTAAGCACACAACAACAAAGGCCATAGTACTTGCTGACTCCTCTCCACGAAGTCCAGCTCTCCAACAAGCCAGACCCCCGTCATGTCTCACCTCCTCTCGACTGGATAATTCCATGTGAGGGAGAGTGACATGACGGGTCGCCCTGTGGCAAGGAGGGAAGGGTCCATGTATGTACTGAAATCTGACCCAACAACCCCAGGCAACTAGAGTCACGATTTTGAGCATACATATTTTGGTGAACCTGACGTGAAGGGCAAAGCCTCTTGGTTGTGCTTTTTGTGTCCCATTATGTTGATCTCATTATCATTGTCACATACATCGTCAGCTTCACCACATATTTTGGTGAACTTGACGTGAACAACAAAAACTTTTGAGAGAGTCTCTTCACATTTTTTTTGCAGCATTAAAACAATTTGGGATGGATTCAAATTCAGGAGACATCCAATAGACGCCCCACAACTTCTTGGTTTTTAACAACCCCACATACAAAGACATGATCTTTCAACTTGAGGAAATCAAAACTTGCCAAGAATGCAAAATATATCAACATGACCAACCCATAACAAGACAAAAGAAATTAACTACCCAAATAGAAATTGAAGTGAGCTATCAAAAGAAAAGCTTGCAAGAAGCTTTGGGGGCACAAAAACCTCCCCATGTAATACATCAAGATAAAAAGTCCATGACATGGGAAGTGTCATCAAAAGGAACAAGTAGGGTTAGTCAAACCCCAACATAAAACAATCCATCTCAAGACTGTAAAACTTGAAGAATGGAAGAATCCTCACTTACAAGCCTTATAGAAAAAATGGTCCAATGAATCAGGACCCTTGAAGCTAGAAATGCTTGTCAAAGTGAAATTCAAGAAAAACGTAGAGAACAGGGAAATCATTGCATTGATAAAATTGAATCAAACTAGGGGCAACACAAAATACCCATCATCTATACTCCCACTCATATGACACACATAACAAAGCATTCAGGTCTCCCTTGCCCTCACAATCCAACATGACAAGTCTCAATCGAATAGGTGGGATTCCTATGACGCAAGATCAACTGCAAATGATCCTAGACAATCTTCAAAACATACACATGATGCTATCTAGTCATCCAAATTTTTCAGGATATCAATAATCTAGCATTCCCTTTCAACAAACACAAAAAGCTCCACTTGAAGGGCTAATGTTTGGAGGAACAAAATCCTCTACACTAACTCCATCCTAGGAACATACCTCGAGTATTTAAAGGAACCTCTTGACTACAACATTCGTCAACTTATACTACTACGACCTCTCCCTTACCTTCCAAAATTTAAAGGAGAGGGTGATCCCAACTCTCATATCAAGGCTTACATCATGGCAGTGCGAGAACTCCTTCCTTGGGATGGGGTGGTAGCAAAGATTTTTTAAAATTTTTTTGAGGGTATCACTCTAGATTGGTACTATCGACTTCCAGAAGCATCAATCCACTCTTTTAGGCAACTCATTAATCAATTTCTGGCTGTCTTCGACATAAACAAACTAGTCAAGACATGAATGCGAGAATTTATAACAATCAAACAAGAAGCCAATGAGTCGGCTGAACATTTTATCACAGGATGGAAGAAAGTATTGCAAGTATGGGCCTAACCAGTGTTGTCATTGATGTCAACATACTCCTGTTGCATTGATGATAAGGATTGGATGAGTTGTGTGTTGAGGATATTGAGAAAATTAGTCCTAATCAAGAACAGAGAAGAACAGTGAAGACAGTGAGCTAAATATCCTAGCTAAGATGAAGATCAGAGGATGTGCATCAAAGGGTTTGTAGATATGTGTCTTAAGGTGACCCAGTAAAGATTTTAGAGGTCCGCATGAAGATCTGAAGAAGTTGTGGCCACTCAAGTAAAACTAGTTCCGGCAGGTGTTCATAGGTGACACAATGACACAGATAGGTCCGGTGAGATCCAGAAATGCAATATCCTATTCTACGGATTTGAGGGAATGTTTAGGAAGCTAATGTGAATTGAGAAATCAATTGGCTCATAGTCTGGAGGTCCGCAAGCATCTACTCCATTGTGACAGTGATGACGGACTATGTTCTTGAGGGTCTGGATGAAGGAAATAAGGATTTCAGTAGGCAGATGTAGTGTGGATGCTCTTGATAATTCAGGCAAGCTTGTGGAGGTCTTTGGATTGTGTCCAGTTCATGTTGGTGATCTACATTAGAGTTTGAGCTTGCAATTGAAGAATTACTTCCGGATGATGGTGTTCTTCCTAAGTCTTGAAGATATTATGTGAAGATTGATGTGTTCCTAGAAGAAGATTGAAGTCTTAGATCTATGTGGCTGACAGTGTGTTGTTCCGCATGAAGTCTTTTGTAATTAGTCATGATGTATTTATGTATTTGCTTTGTAATGTTTACCGACTTAGATGATCATTCCTAAGTCGATGTCTTATATAAATAAGGAATTGTAAAGTCATTTCAAAGTTGTCTTGTGGAGATGAGGATGTGGTAGTGAGGAGGAGAGCGAAAGGTAGAGTAGAAGTATTGGGCTTAAATGGAACTAACTCAAGCATGATGAAGATGCTATTCTCTAGTTCAAGTATGTGATACTTATTATTTTGTAGACAGTGTGTCTCTTGTAGGCAGTGGGACTCTTGTGAGCAGTGTGCTCAGGCAGTGAGCCCTAATTGGCATGTGCCATTTTGTTCTTTCTATTCTTCTAACAAAGAATACAATCTTGGGTTAATCACCCCATGGTTTTTCCCTTAACCGGGTTTTCCACGTCAAAATCTTGGTGTCTTATGTGTTGATGTGTTTCTTCTCTTGATTTAGTGCTTTAGGTTTCCATAATTGATTTATTATTATGCTACTGAATTACAAAGTGGATTTAAATGTTTAATAAGAAGAAGGTTTTGGACAATTGATTCACCTACCCTCTCAGTTGTCTATCCTGAATCTAACAATTGGTATCAGAGCTAAGTTCCTCTAAAAAGAGCTTAATCGCTTGAGGAGATCCAGGATGTCGTCCTACAAGAAGGATAGTCTAAAGTTTGATGGAACCAATTTTAATCTTTGGAAAAGTCACATGCAATGTCACTTACAATGTATGGGAATGCAGTACTGGACCATGGCTTCAATGAAGTATACTCCTCCATAGAATGGTCCAAAAACGACAAATGAAATCACAGATGCTGAAAACAATCTGCGGACTAAAGAAGCTTTTCTAAGTGCCTTGTCTGATTTAGAGCTGACAAATGTTATTGACCTACAAACTGCTTTTGAGATTTGGGAAAAACTAGAACTTCTGCATGAAGGAGACAAGTATGTTAAATGTGCAAGGCTATAGAGTCTGAAAGGAAAATTTGAAAATCTGAAGATGAGAGAGGATGGAAATATCATTACTTTTATGCCAAGAGTAAATGAGCTTGTTTGTGGCATTAGATGTGCTGGTGGAGTCTTGGATGAAGATGAGATTGCTGGCAATGTTTTCAGATCCCTTCTTGCTTCTTATAAATACAAGGTTGCTTCCATTGAAGAATTCAGAGCCCATTCAGGTGTCACAAGAGATCAATTAGTTGGTAAATTGGCTGCATTTGAATTGACCGAGTTTGGAGATACCCCCCCAAGACTGAATCTGCATTCAAAGCCAGTGCCTCTATAAAAGGTAAAAAAAAGTTTGATCTGGGAGAGAATCTTCAAGGAAACTATCATGGTATGAAAAAGAAAGAAAAGACTTGGAAGAAGAAGCAGAAACTGCTCAAGTTGAAGCCCTTATTGCAAAAAGACTACCAAGAGGATCCAATAAGTATGAAGGGAAATTGTCTTTTAAGTGTTTTAACTGCAATAAGATTGGTCATTTTACCTCAAGGTGTTCGGAAAGATTTTCAAGGCCAAATCCTAATAGATCAAGGTTCCAAAAGAATTGTTACTATGTTCATGAAGAGGATGATAATGAAGGAGTAACAGATGATGAATCAGAGACAAGAAACAAATCTGGAAGTGATTAGGTGTTTATTGCCATCAAGGAAGAAGATCCAATGCCCTCTGAATCTGTCAATCATAAAGTTGTAGAAGGAGCTCTGGCTGCCCAAGTTGAAGAAAAGGATGATTGGGTCATTGACAGTGGATGCTCTCACCATATGACAGGTGACAAAAATAAGTTCCTAGATTTGGAAAGGTATGAAGGAGGAGTGGTAAAGTTTGGTGATAATTCTACTGGTAGAATCAGAGGTAGAGGAACTATTTCTTTTGATGGAAAGAATAAAACTGGTAATGTACTATATGTTGAAGGATTGAAGCACAATCTTTCCAGTGTTGGACAGTTGGTGGACAAAGGCTATGATCTCTGATTCAAGAATGGAAAATGCAAGATCTTTGAAAGTTCTGGAATAGAGATTGCATTCAGTACTCAAACAAAAGGTAATATCTTCCATTTAGTTCGTACCGGTAAAAGTTATCTATTTGTGCAAATTGATTAGAGTTGGTTATGGCATAGAAGGATGTGTCGTGTGAATTTTGATAATATCATCAAGATAAGAAACACTCAGGCTGTAAGACATCTTCCAAAATTGGTGAAACCTACAAATAGTTTGTGCAAAGAATGTCAGTTGGGGAAACAAAGTAGAGTCTCATTCAAAAGAAAGGAACAATCTTCTACCAGATTATTGGACTTAGTTCATACTGATCTATGTGGTTTGGCAAGAATCAGGAGTGTGTAAGGTGATAGATACTTCATGTTATTAATTGATGACCATTCCCAAATGATGTGGGTTACCTTTTTGAAAGAGAAATCAGAAGCTCTTGAGAAATTCAAAATATTCAAGGCTATGGTAGAGAATGAAACTAGATTAAAATTAAAATGTCTGAGGTCTGATAGAGGTGGACAATTCACATCTAGTGAGTTCATAGAGTTTTGTGAGAAACATGGAATAAATAGATAGTTGTCTACTCCTAGGACTCCACAGCAGAATGGAGTAGTGAAGAGAAAGAACTGGACCATCCAGGAAGCATCTAGGACCATGATGATGGAAAAAAATGTTCCTCAGATCTATTGGAGAGAAGCTGTCAGCACTGCAGTATATACTCTCAATCAAGTACAAATCAGAAGTAATATCGGTAAGACTCCTTATGAACTTTGGTTTGGCATTACTCCTACTGTGAGGTATTTCAGAGTCTTTGGTAGAAAATGTTACATTAAAAGAGATGAAGATCTAGGAAAATTTGATGCTAGAAGTGATGAAGGAATATTCTTGGGTTATTCTACTCAAAGCAAAGCATACCGGTGTTATAACAAGAGATTAAGGAATATTGTGGAAAGTACAAATGTGAAGGTTAATGAAGGAATTGAAAAACCCTCAAGCTTCTATGAATATGATGAAGATGATCAAAATGATGTTTTTGTTCAAGTAGTCCAAGCTCCCTCTGAAATTCAGATTCAAACTAATCTGGTAAATTAGGAAGAAGAGATAAGTTTGAATGAACCTGTTCAAGAATCAGAAGTGCAAGAAACTCCCAAAGTTCCCAAGTATGTAAGACTGAATCACTCTAAAGATCAAATTATAGGTGATAAAAGCAAAAGTGTACAAACAAGAAGGCTTGCTCAAGAATCAGAAGAGTATTGTCTGATTTCAAAGGTTGAACCTAGGATAGTGAATGAAGCTTGCAATGATGAAAACTGGACTAAGGCAATGGAGGAAGAACTAATGCAAATTGAGAAGAATCACACATGGGATCTTGTTCCCTCACCTAAAAACAAGAATGTGATTGGAACCAAATGGGTCTTCCGGAATAAACTGAATGAAGTTGGTGAAGTAATCAGAAATAAAGCTAGATTGGTCTGCAAGGGTTACTCTCAAATAGAAGGAGCTGATTTTGAAGAAACTTTTGCTCCGGTGGCAAGAATTGAAGCAGTTAGATTATTTCTTGCTTTTGCTGCCTTCAAGGATTTCAAAGTATATCAGATGGATGTCCAGTTTGCCTTCCTGAATGGTGACTTGGAAGAAGAAGTATACATTGAGAAACTGGATGGATTTCAGTTGTCTGATCACGGTGATATGGTTTACAAGTTGAAGAAAACACTGTATGGACTCAAAAAAGCCCTAAGAGCCTGGCATGAAAGATTGGATAATCATCTTTTGAAGATTGGTTTTAACAAAGGTACTTGTGACAGTAATTTGTACTTCAAAATTGATCATGAAAATATCTTGATTGTTGAAGTATTTGTTGATGATATCATTTTTGGAGGAAGAGATAGTATGTGCAAAACCTTTGCAAATCAAATGAAAAGTGAATTTGAGATGTCTATGCTTGGGGAAATGAATTTCTTCTTCGGTTTGCAAATCATTCAAACTAAGAAAGGAATCTTCATTTCTCAAACCAAATATGTGAAAGAATTGTTGAAGAAATTTGGGATAGAAGAGTCAAAACCAATGAGTACTCCCATGGCAACCAGATGTAAATTGAGCAAAGATGATGATTCTCCTAAGATTGATAAGAAAAAGTACAGATCAATGATTAGAGGATTGTTGTATCTCACTCAAACTAGACCTGATATTATGAATGTTGTTGGTCTTGTTGCTAGATTCCAAGCTAATCCTAGAGAATCTCATGTCATGGCAATCAAGAGGATTTTTAGGTATCTAAAAGGGATAGTTGAGTATGGTTTGTGGTATCCTAGAGATCATAATTTCTCTCTTCATGCATATACAGATGCAGATTGGGCAGGAGATGTAGATGACCGAAAGAGTACCAGTGGTGGAGCATTCTTTTTGGGAAAGAGATTGGTTTCTTGGCTGAGCAAGAAACATGAGGTAATATCTCTGTCCACTACAGAAGTAGAATACATTATAGCAGTAGGTAGATGCACTCAAGTTTTGTGGATGAAGCAAATGCTAAGAGACATCAGAGTGGAGTATGAGGAACCTATCACAATTTTCTATGATAATTCAAGTGCAATAAATATTTCAAAGAATCTAGTGTTGCATTTAAAGACTAAACATATATCCATCAGGTTTCACTTTTTGAGAGAGCAAGTGAACAAGAATGAGGTCATATTGGAGTTTGTGCCTTCCAAGGATCAGATTGCATATATCTTTACTAAACCTCTACCTAAGGACTCTTTTGAGTATCTCAGGGAGAAGTTAGGGGTTATTACCCCTCCGGTGATGAACTAAGAGGCACGGATGTGCATCAGTCTAGTGGATATCATAGTCATATCTTGTGGTCTAGATTGATGATGGGGAGCTGCTACTCAGGGGGAGTAGCTGGTATGATTCTGAAGTGGTGGAGTTGCAAGTATGTGCCCTTTGCCATTGATGTCAAAGGGGGAGAGAAGACATGTGAAAAACAAGTGGTTGTTGATCAAAGAGGGAGCAGGAAAGGAATAGAAGTTGTGACAGTGAGGAGAAGTTCTTGTCTTGATGATTAAAATAGTTTTTCACATCATATGTTGCCATCAATGACAAAGGGGGAGATTCTTGCAAGTATGGGCCTAATTGGTGTTGTCATTGATGTCAACATACTCTTGTTGCATTGATGATAAGGATTGGATGAGCTATGTGCTGAGGATATTGAGAAAATTAGTCCTAGTCAGGAACAGAGAAGAACAATGAAGACAGTGAGCTAAAGATCCTAGCTAAGATGAAGATTAGAGGATATGCATCAAAGGGTTTGTATATATGTGTCTTAAGGTGATCTAGTAAAGATTTTAGAGGTCCGCATGAAGATCTGAAGAAGTTGTGGCCACTCAAGTAAAACTGGTTCTGGCAGGTGTTCATAGGTGACAAAGTGACACAGATAGGTTTGGTGAGATCCGGAAATGCAATATCCTGTTCTGCGGATTTGAGGGAATGTTTAGGAAGCTAATGTGAATTGACAACTCAATTGGTTCGTGGTCTGGAGGTCCGCAAGCATCTACTCCATTGTGACAGTGATGACAGACCGTGTTCTTGAGGTTTTGGATGAAGGAGATAAGGATTTCAGTAAGCAGATGTAGTGTGGATGCTCTTGGTAATTCAGGAAAGCTTGTGGAGGTCTTTGGATCGTGTCTAGTTCGTGTTGGTGAGCCACATTAGAGTTTGAGCTCACAATTGAAGAATTACTTCTAGATGATGGTGTTCTTCCTAAGTCTGGCTGATTGGATGAGTTACACATCCTGCGGATGATCTTGAAGATGTTATGTGAAGATTGACGTGTTCCTAGAAGAAGATTGAAGTCTCAGATCTGTGTGGCCGACAGTGTGTTATTCTGCGTGAAGTCTTTTGTAATTAGTCATGATGTATTTATGTATTTGATCTGTAATGTTTGCCAACTTAGATGATCATTCCTAAGTCGATGTCTTGTATAAATAAGGAATTGTAAAGTCATTTCAAAGTTGTCTTGTGCAGATGAGGATGTGGCAGTGAGGAGGAGAGAGAAAGGCAAAGCAAAAGTATTGGACTTAAATGGAACTTGTGATCTATGAAGTCAAAATGAAAGTAGAAAACACAAATCAAATGTAAACACAAATGATATACCATCACTTGACCCACAAATCTAAGATAGGGTGGAAGGAGCTGCACCCAAGCTCCTTAGATTTTACCCAAAGTTGATGAAATGTGGATTGGTCAAATGCATTCAACACAATGTAGATAGGGGATTAGATGATAGATTGATAGATTTGATGGAATGGCTAGAGTGATTTTGGCATTATGATGTTGGGATAAGAAGATTTTGGAGGGATTTTGGCAGAGTTTGGATGCAAGAAGAAGTTCCTTTTTAATGGCTTGGGTGAGGGTTTCATTTATAGACAAATGAAAAGATGATGGAGGGTGAGGATCACAAGTTGAGATCAAGGGCTAGGAATGAATGAGAGTTAGGGTTAGGATTGAAGCCATAGCCTTGTGACAAGTGTCACAAGGGGAGTGGATGAGAGAGATCAAGGGTTGAAACTTGGTCAATGGATTGGAGGGCTCTCATTATTTGTGAATTTTAAATTCACATGGGGAAAGGTGTGGAGGACAAAAATGAATTAAAGATTCATTTTTTGGGAAGAGTGGATATGACAAGTGAATTAAAAAATTCACTTTTATGTGGAGATGTGAAGATGTACTCTTACATGTGTAAGAGGGTGATAAATGGGGGGGTAAGGAGGATTTGACCCTTTGAATAAGAAATTGATTTTTTATTCAAAGGTGTGTAGAAGGATGTGCTAAGCAAGGTTGATTAAGTGTTTAGCTTAATTAACCTAGGTCTAGAAGATAGGTAGGCTAGGGTAGATTGATCAGTAGGATAGATTAATTAGATAAGAATGATTTATCTAATTAATAGGGATTAGGGAGATGGACAAATTAGCTAAGTAAATATTAGGAATATTTATTTAATTGATGAGGATAGTGTTGTAAGGTATAGTGATAAATTAAATGAATTAATTGATCACAAGGGATAGGCAGATGGTTAGGGATAAATTAGTGGAGAGGTGTGGGAAATTAGTTTGTGGAGCAAGTCAATTTTAGGTGTCTACATTTTCACCTCTTTGAGATGGTGTTGCAGCTAAGTAACATCATTTCAAAGAAGTTAAAACATAGAGTTGGATTGGATAGAAAAAAGATTTTGGCTTAGAATAATAGGGTATGGTTTGGGGATAATTGGTAAGGGTGATGCCCCCTCGAGCGGATAGGTGGGTTGCAAGAACACGGTTGTGCTCTCAAAATGGATGGAACAGATTGGTAGAAGTAGTTGGAGGATAAGGGGCAAGATGAAAGTGTGATAATGTTGGGAGATTGATTGATGGATGATCATTGTGCTAAAAATGATTTAGAGCAATCCTAGGTTTGATATAGAAAAGAGGATATTTTCACCAAGGTATAGAAGACCAGGGTGATGATGTGTATCCAACATTTGCATGGACTAGACACACATACAAAGGGATGATCTCGTGCATGCCCAAGATAGTACAACCTTGTCTAGATAAGGGAAGGGGACTCATAGCATAAGTCCTTAGTACACAAAAGGTATAATGAACCTTAGATGCACAAGGAGATCAATATGCTAGAACCGACCCTACGATCCACAAGATATGAATACTATCTTGGAGTAGAGAAACCAACCCACAAGCACAACATACAAAACTAAGACTATGCCCCATTCTAGATGTTTTCGCCACATACCATGATATAGTGAAATCAAGGTAGCTTTGATGTGATCTTCTAATAGGACAAAAGATAAAAATCAAAAACCAAAATACCAATGAACCAAACAAATAACCATTGTATCTCTTGCCAAAATGGATGATGATAGGATAGATTCTACCTATTGTAGGAACGATATATCCTAAGGCAGGAATTGATTGATGATTGGATCATGTCTAGTTGATGTCGTAAGATTGGCTCAAGATATGATGGTGACAAGTTGTGGTTGATGCTGATTTGATAGTTGATGATTTTTGATTAAGGGATGATGCTTTGATAGGTGATGTGATGCTTGGATCTAGTGTAATCTCAACTAGTTGGATGGGTGTATCTTAGGTACTTGAGTATTGGAAACTTCCTTCATATTCCAGACTACCTACATACCCTGTATCCACAGGATCAAGGCATATTAGGATGCAGGTGGTGATGATATGTAGTTCTAATTTGTGATGATGATGTGTGATGGTTGAGGATAGGTGTAATGGTGTTTGGAAGATGAGATGTGTTGGATGATTTGGGTGATTGTGTGATGGATATTTTTTTGAGATTTTATGGATTTTTTGATTTTTTTGGATTTTGTGATTTGGGAAAGGGAATGATTTATTATGATGGTTGCATTGGATTTCATTTGGATAGCCTTTGTGCTAGATACCAATGACAAGGGAACACCAAGTCTAGAGGTGAAGGTGATGGGGTTGGGTTGGGGGATTGGCGATAAAAGGATAATGGATAGGAGATTTTGATAAATGGATAGATACATGCAGATAAGGGGTAGGATGGGAGATAGAGGATCTAGTAGGGATACATGGTAAGTAGATGGAGAGATTTCAGTGGAAGATGATAGAGAGGAGATTCATGATAGATGGATTGGAAGATAGAGATAGGGATGCAAGATACATGGATGAGAGATGGGAATAAGGATTTACTCCAAGGGCTACATTACAAGAAATCATATGCCCCAATGCTTAGGATTTTGCTTGATGGGTTCATGTTTGAGTGGATGGATGGAGGATATGCTTGGAAAGGGAGTATGCCAAGAGGTGTCCAAAGCAAGTTGTTGATATTTTGCCCCTTGTCTTTATCAAGATCTAAGGTTGGAGATGGTAAAAGCAAGCTATAATGGATAGGATGGATGGGAAATGATAGGATAAATAGGGGGTAGTGGATAGGAATATGATAGGATAAGGATACATGGATAGGATATGCAAAAGGATGTTATGGATGTGGATGATTACATGGTTTTGCCCCCAAGTGTAGGGATACAAAAGGGATGGAGAAGGGATTACGCATGACACCCACAAGGGGTTTTCATCATGGTACTTGCCCAAGGCGCCACAAGGAGTGGTTTTCACCATTTGATGGATTTTTTTTTTATTTACTATTTTCTTGATTTTTTTGATTTTTTTTCTTTGATTTTTTGCTTTTTTGATGGAATGGGGACTCTAGCGTCTATTTCCATAGCACGGAGAAGATGGTCCCATGTTGGATAGCATTTTGGATGATGATTGCATAGATGTTGGTAGATAGGAGAAGATGGAATGTATGGTGGGTAGTGGATTATGCGGACTATGATGTGGACTATGTGTATTATGATGTGGATTATGTAATAGCATGGACCATAGGACTGTGATGGGGAAGACATGTAGGATAGTGGATGAAAGATGGAGAAATGGGGGTATGTGTGAATGTCAAGTGGTGGAGGGGAACCAAGACCAACAGTTGCACACACTGTGATGTATTTGGAAGCTTGTAATTTGGATGTGGAGTTGGGAGTAATGGGGATTGGGATAGGGGATTTTTGGATGGTTGATTTGGGGTTTTAGGACCTAAATGGATTTAGGATTTGGGGGATTTTTAGATGGGGAGAGGGATGTTTGGGATTGTGGGGTAGATTGGGATGTGGATGCCTCATTAGAGTTTTGTGCTTTTTGTTTGGGGACCCAGACCACTTTTGTTTTTGCTTTTTCTTGTGATGGTGTGGGCCTTGATAACCTTTTGGATTTTTGATTTTGCTTGGAAGGGATAACATCTTTAGGCTTTTGTGCTTTATGCATTGAGGCATTCAAATTATTACTTTTGAATCCCATGGATTTGGGGGAAGCTTCATGTTAGAAAGATGTGTGCTTTTGTTGGTCTTGATTGGGAAATTTAGGGGGTTTATAGGTGGAGGGGTAAAAAGTGGATTTATGGATAAATGAATGAAGGGATTTGAGGATAGGGATGTTTTGGAGGATGGGAGGATAAGGGGATTTGTGGATAGGGATGTTGGGAGTTAGTAGGATAGGAGGTAAAGTGGATTTAGTAGGAATATTTGGAGTTGGAAGTAGTGGAGGTAAATTTGATGGAGGGAGATGGATGGTCAAATGCTTTTGAAAATGATATGATGATGGAGGAGGGATGGCGACATATGCTTTGGGGGTGCGATGAGATGCACCATGTTTGGGATTGGATGAATGGATTTTGGAAGGTGTATGGGTGGTACCAACATGTTTAGATTGTTTTTCTTGGGGTGTATAGCCAAGGCCATGCGAGGATGGATGGAATGTTGTGTGGATGGGCTCCAAGATGCCTTGTTCATGAAGGCCTAAGCCTTTGCCTTGATAGTTCATGTGTTGGAGCATGCGAAATGTAATGGGATGTTTGATGCTTTGGAAACAAGATGCAAGTCCGTTATTTGATGGAAGAGGATAGGTGGTGGATGGAAACTATTCACCTCTTACAAGGGAATCACCACAGATGAAAGTGCTTTGTCCAAGTGAATCGGAGGATGGATTTGGGATGGGATTGGTAGATGGAGGTAAAGGATTCATGGGGGATGGTAATGGAGTGGTAGAAGATGGTGTGAGATCAATAGGTTGATCAATAGATGGGAGGGGATTGGGGATGGGATTAGATGGGGTGGTTAGATCTTGATTAGGAGAAGGGGTTGATGTTTCAACATGCTTTGGATTTGATTCTTGACATAGCTCATGTGCTTGGATAGAAGTGGGAGTGACTTGGATAGATGTGGTGGGTGCTTGGATGGATGTAATAGGTGCTTGGATGGATGTGATAGGTGTTGGATGGATGCGATAGGTGCTTGATTTATGTGTTCTTGAACATGGCTACATGATGGTTCTTGACTTATGATAGGGGGTTGTTCAAGAGATTTGGTGGATGTTGGATTGCATGAGGGTGTTTGATTCCTTGCTAATAGCCAATGGATGGTGTCTTTTATGAGTGTATGGGTTGATGAACAATATAATGGATGGATAATGATGGTGGTTGGTGTGGGATTAGGATTGGGATTGGATAGGTGGGTGATGGGATTAGGTAGTGATGGTTCTTGGGTGGGTTCAAGGATAGGTGTTGGACTAGATAGTGGTGTTGGTGGGGTGGAGGATTTGGGGGATTCCTTTGCTTTGCTTGGTGATGTTATTTGGAGGAAATCCCACAAGGATTCTTTGGATGTCGTGGGCTTAGGATTTGGAAGATTTGATGGTGGATTAGATGGTGTATGGGTTATAGGGATTGGTGGATTGGGAGATACATAAGGTGATGGATTAAGATTGAAGGAACATTGTGTTGGGGGGGTTGGGATTGATGGATTGGAAGGTAGGTAGGGTGATGGATTAAGGTTGATAGGATGGGGATTGGAGGATGGGGGATTTGTATGGGGAAATGGTTGTTGATATAAGGTTTGGATTTCAGAGATAAGGTGTGCTAGATTGGTGTTCCCTTGATCAAAGGAAGCATGACAAAGGTTGGGGGATGGATAAGTTGGAGGTATTGATTGGTTGGATAGGTATGATGACATGGATGTGTAAGGGGATGAAGATTGATATGAGGGTAAAGGTTGATATGATGAAGGTTGATGGGAGGTTGATGGTATGGATATGTAAGATGTTTGTTGATATGATGGAGGTTGGGTAAGGGGTTGGGATTCTCCAATGACGAGGTGTGCTAAGGGCATATCTGTAATGTCATTTTTGCATTTTTCCTTAGCATTAGGATCCATGTTCTCATAGACTTTTCTAAGTCTTTGTAATTGTTGCATTGCTTCATAAGGATCCATTTTGTGGGAGGGATATGAGATGAAATGGAGGATAATGGATGATTGTGATGTTGGGAATCAAATTTCAAGACCTTAGGATGATTTGACTTGCTTTAAAGGATGGATGATTCTATACTTAAGGTGGACTAATGACACTTAAGTAATAGAATTGATTTGGTTGATTTGATTGGATGATCAATGAAGGTCTTGATTTGTGATTGGGTTGATTTGGATTTGGAGTTTGATAGTGATGTTGGGGGACTTGGATGTTGATTGGGATCAATGTTGATATGATGTGATGATGACTTGTATATGATTAGGGTTTTATATGGAATGATTAAGGATACTTAGGCTAATAATTAGGATGATGTTGATAGGATGAGGATGAAGAATGGAGATATGACTAGGATGTGCTTAGGGATGATTGGGATTGAGGTTGATTTGACAAGGATTGAAATAATGATGTTGATTGGATAATGATTTGGATAGAATGATGATGATTTGATGATGTAGAGTGATAAGGCTATGATTAAGATTTATTTAGGATGACTTGGATGTGATTAGGAATGAAGTGGCTAAAAATGGATGATTAAGATGAATGTGATTGGATTTGAATGTGTTGGAAGAATGAGGTGAATGACTTGTCTTATGTGTTTGGTGTTTATCTTGATTTGGCAATGTTTAATCAAATGATCCCACATGCACAAACATGATTCACTCATGCAAGATACATAAGCAATTTTGGATTTTGAAAATAAAATGTAATGATGATTAAACAAGCACATGTGGAAGACACATTAACATGCCCTAATGTCTAGTTTTATGGGGTATGGCCAATTAGGTCTTGGGCAATGTTTACACGAGGTTGACTAAGAATTGAAAGTGAAATCCTATCACACAGTCGGGAGAAGGGGGTAACCCACCCTACACCTTCACTGCCCAAAGGTAGAAAGTTCTTTGGGGCTTAGCCAAGAGTGACAAGATTCTAATTTCAATGAGGGTGTCTTTCGATTTAGCCTCAGATGAGGTCATCCCTAAAGGTGATGAAATCCCCTAGCAGACCTCCTAGGAAAGGGTAAACAAAAGCAAATCAAATGAGGTGTTTTTGATCTCCAAGATCACCTTGGGGTGCGAGGAGAGAGCATACACATGCACACTTGATTTACACTCGTACTTGGTTAATTGACCCTTAGAAAATTGAAATGTGAGAAAAACAAGTCAAGCAATGGTTCTTTTTAGCCCAATTTCAAGATATGATTGAAGACAATGGTTCATTTTAAGCCCAATTTTGATATGTGATGAAGACAAATGTTTGTTTTATGAGCCCAAATTGAATTGTGTGATGCAAACAAGATTTGTTTTATGTCCCAAATTGAAGTGTGTTTGCAAACAAGATTATAAAGAAATGAGAAATAGAATGAGTGCACCTAATTAAATTGCTGTCCAAATTACTGTATTTGCTGATCCTGATGTTGTTCCAGCTTTGAATGATCACCTGCAAGTCACAAAATCAAAAATGAAGCAAGTAGACTAGCATAGGAGATTGTTATGTGAAAATCAATAATCTGATAAAATTTGATGAAAAATGACTACATAAATAGATTCTAGATGAAATTACACACAATTTGAAAAAACATTTCGTTGAAAAAGGATCAAATTTGCAAAAGATATGAGCATTTGAAGTTTTCATGCATGTTTGACTTTGACTGCGAAAAATGCTGCAAAATGGTATAGTCACCTAAAAATTTCCTCACAATTGTGTAGTTCGTCTTGTCAGCTTTCCAACAAGTCCTTGTTTGTGAATTTTTGACTCCGTATGTGAAAGTTGTGTAAGATTGAAAAAAATAGCATATTTTGGTATGTGGAGGCACAAGATGCTAACTCTGACCGTTTGAAATAACTGCTAATGGTTTAGATCTTTGGTCACATGTGTGGTTAGAAGTTCTTTGTCAGTTAATGCTTGGTGGGCAATTAATGCTAGAGGCTTCAGATTAGCCCTTGGTCATCCATATGACCAGGGGTGAATTAGATGGAAAAAATAAAAAGATGAAATAAAAAAAAAAAGCTACGAGAAGGGCTATAAGCCCTACCCCCCCAGTCACAATGGTGACCACACCCTTGAAGTGCCTGAGGGGCTTAAAGCCCTAATAGATTAGGCAACGACCAAAGTTTTGTGTGCAGGAGGTGGCAGAAAGGTCAGAGGAGAGGCTAAGAGTTTGGGTGTAGGCGGTGGTAGGGAGGTTAGAGGAGAGGCTAAGATTTTGGGTGCAGGTGGTGGTAGGGAGGTCAGAGGAGAGGCTAAGAGTTTGGGTGTAGGCGGCGACATGGAGTGTATGGCTTCGGAGGTCGAGAGGTGGTGACGGGAAGGATGAGTCGGCAGTGGTAGCGTTCGTGTGGGGAGTAGGTGGTGTTGGGGTTGTTAGTGGGCAGTGACAGGGTCAACAGGGGGCAACAGGGTGTTAAGAGGGGTGGCGACGGTGTAGGTCGCCGCCACTGGTGGCGATGGGAGGATGCAAATGATGAAGGTTTGAAATAGACTGCGACGGGGGAGGACTAACCAGTGAAACTTCAATAGACTGCTAACGTAAAGCTTGGGTTTTTTGCCAGTTATGGTAGTGGTTGAAGTTAGGGTTTGAGCCAATGGCAGTCAGGGTAGAGGCTGATCACAACTCCAAAATTTAAATTCTGCAACATGAACAAAACCTCGACTAAACTCATGTTAAACATGCAACATACATGTTCCTGCAAAACAACTGACTTGCGACATAGAAAGCCAGTGGCAGAAAACAAACAATGCACCGATGAGTATGGCAGGGGGGTCACAAATCCGTATGGTATGGCCTGTGGCCCTAAAAAATTTTCAAAAATTTTCAGTCACCGAACATAGTCAAATTTACTATCAAAAAACTTAGAAATAGTCTTCTGATCACAACAGTGAGGTTAGTTTCTGCCCAAGATGCAACCTGCAATAGTTCACTCCCAAAACTTGCAAAAACTTGATTAGATATGGACCTTGTGGGTCCCACCAGGTGTGCCAATGTGATCTATGAAGTCAAAATGAAAGTAGAAAACACAAATTAAATGCAAACACAAATGATATACCTTCACTTGACCCACAAATCTAAGATAGGGTGGAAGGAGTTGCACCCAAGCTCCTTAGATTTTACCCAAAGTTGATGAAATGTGGATTGGTCAAATGCATTCAACACAATGTAGATAGGGGATTGGATGATAGATTGATAGATTTGATGGAATGGCTAGAGTGATTTTGGCATTATGATGTTGGGATAAGAAGATTTTGGAAGGATTTTGGCAGAGTTTGGATACAAGAAGAAGTTCCTTTTCAATGGCTTAGGTGAGGGTTTCATTTATAGACAAATGAAAAGATGATGGAGGGTGAGGATCACAAGTTGAGATCAAGGGCTAGGAATGAATGAGAGTTAGGGTTAGGATTAAAGCCATAGCCTTGTGACAAGTGTCACAAGGGGAGTGGATGAGAGAGATCAAGGGTTGAAGCTTGGTCAATGGATTGGAGGGCTCTCATTATTTGTGAATTTTAGATTCACATGGGGAAAGGTGTGGAGGACAAAAATGAATTAAAGATTCATTTTTTGGGAAGAGTGGATATGACAAGTGAATTAAAAAATTTACTTTTATGTGGAGATGTGAAGATGTACTCTTACATGTGTAAGAGGGTGATAAATGGGGGGGTAAGGAGGATTTGACCCTTTGAATAAGAAATTGATTTTTTATTCAAAGGTGTGTGGAAGGATGGGCTAAGCAAGGTTGATTAAGTGTTTAGGTTAATTAACCTAGGTCTAGGGGATAGGTAGGCTAGGGTAGATTGATCAGTAGGATAGATTAATTAGATAAGAATGATTTATCTAATTAATAGGGATTAGGGAGATGGACAAATTAGCTAAATAAATATTAGGAATATTTGTTTAATTGATGAGGATAGTGTTGTAAGGTATAGTGATAAATTAAATGAATTAATTGATCATAAGGGATAGGTAGATGGTTAGGGATAAATTAGTGGAGAGGTGCGGGAAATTGGTTTGTAGAGCAAGTCAATTTTAGGTGTCTACAGAACTGACTCAAGCATGATGAAGATGTTATTCTCTAGTTCAAGTATGTGATACTTATTATTTTGTAGACAGTGTGTCTCTTGTAGGTAGTGGGCTTCTTGTGAGCAGTGTGCTCGAGTAGTGAGCCCTGATTGGCATGTGTCATTTTGTTCCTTCTATTCTTCTAATAGAGAATACAATCTTGGGTTAATCACCCTGTGGTTTTTCCCTTAACCAGATTTTCCACGTCAAAATCTTGGTGTCTTATGTATTGATGTGTTTCTGCTCTTGATTTAGTGCTTTAGGTTTCCATAATTGATTTATTATAATGCTACTGAATTACAAAGTGGATTTAAGTGTTTAATAAGAAGAAGGTTTTCGACAACTGATTCACCCCCCCTCTCAATTGTCTGTCCCAAATCTAACAAAAAGTTCTCTATTCTTATGTAATGTCAGAAAATGTCCCCTTGGGGAATTTTCCCTCATAAGGTTTAGCTCTTGGGTCTTTAGTGTACATTTAGGACATATTACATCATATTTCAACACCCTGATGAGAAAACCCCTAAGTGTCTTGGTAAATAGAACCTAGGGGGACCACTTAAGATAACCCCTACCCAAAATTGTGGGAGAGGACTTGGGTGCTCGTACCCTAGTCCTGCCCTATTTTGGGGTAGTCCCAATTTTTGGGTGTTGACTTGTGATCGTTATTTGGGTCCTATGCCGACACGGTAAGTTTGAATTATGAAATTCTTGGTGGGAGTGTTTGTAGTTGCATATAAAAGCATGCTTAGGCATTCATTTAAAAACTAGATGGCAATTATTCTGTTTATGCATTCTCAAGGTGATTCAAGGCTTTCATTGTGTTGCAAGAGTAGATTTGTGTTGTCTATGTGTTTTTATTTGCAGATTTGAGCATCCATTTCCTCATGGAACGAAGAGCTTCTTCCTCCCATGAGATCTTCACTACAAGGTGACATTTATTATGTTTGTGATGATTTATTCATTTGGATTTGCCTCTGTCTCACAAGGGCATGCACTCTCTATCTGACAAAGGTGTTTGGAAGACTTAAGTGTCCTTTCAGGGCTTGACTAAGGTAAGCTTATAAACACCACAAACCCCTCCCAAAGTTTTATGATTGTAGGTTACAGGTTGATGATGCAGACAAAGTGAAGTTGTAGGAGGGCATGTTGGAGTGTCAGAATTGCAGAACAGTAGGAAAAAGAGCACACTGGACTTGGGTACTCGCTCATTAGTCCTCAAAGTTTTGTGATGGAAAAACCTTCGGTGCAACAGGAACAGGTTGTAGATCTTACCTGTAGATCCTGACAAAAAGCAGGGTACTGGACTTGGGCACCCACTCTTTACTCCCCAATGTTTTCGCATCAAAACCTTGAAAACAGGTGCATAGTCATTTGTAATTTTACACCTTTCTACATAGGCATTTTCTGTTATTCATTTGTTTATTATCATTTTTACATAATTAGGGTTTTGATGGATAATCGATCATAAGAGAAGGAAAATTGATAATCAAATAACCTAATCCAAATTTCCCTACATTTGTAAGTGACCAAGGACCTAATAGTGCTCTGCCACTTGATCTGAAGGTCCTTGAATGTAATTGGTGAAAGGAGGATTCAAACCAAAACTAAACAATCAAAATTTTCTCCTTTACATTTTGGTGAACCCATGTTATTAGACTTTTTTGCACTTTTCTGAGTGTTGTACTTCATATTTTCATTGATTTCATTCATTCATATAGTCATTCATTTTATTGCATTGGAAAATTTACAAAAAAATTGAAAATTTGGAAAACAATTGCATTCTAGGGTTTGCATGTTGCATTACTTAATTCTAATTTCATCTAATTTCTGATTTTTGCATTAGATCTAAGATAAATTATAGAAAATTACAAAAATTGAATCATTTGCATTGCATTTTCATTATACAATTCCTACGGTTTTGTAGAAATTTTGACAATTTTCATATAACCTAGTAATTCCAAAATCTAGGGTTTGTAGGAAAAATCTTCTTTTAGATTTTTCTACTAATTTTAGAGACTCATTCAAATATTCATTTGGCTTTAGTCTTTCATTTTGGTGTAAATTTGCATTTAGATTTCAAGTATTTGCATTTTTGCATAGAAAATTTTAACAAAAAACTAGCAATTTTCATGCATTTTCATTAGATTTGCACTTGCATTTTGCATTTTAGGGTTTGGAAATCATTTTTAGATCTTAGTATATTTCATTTTCATCATAAATCAGATTTTAAAACATTTATATAGAATTTTGTGTCAAGATCTCAAACCTAGGGTTTCAAAAACATTGATTTTCACTAGATTTGGCCTTATCGACCCCTTAGATTTACACTCTAGGTGTTTTGTGAAGAATATTTTTTGCATTAATTAGTTTTTATCAGGGTAATAATTTTCTTCCCCTCCTAAAAATCTTCACAACACCCTTTTATCGGGCTCTTGTATCAAAAATTTGGCAAAAAACTACACATTTTTACTGTTTTTGCCCTAGGGTTTGGCCTAGTTTGCACTCCAAGTGTGTTGTGACAATTTTTATGCATTGAGGTGACTAATATCATTTCTATTATTTTATGCACCTCCTAAAATTCATTACAACACCCCTTTGGCTAGGTCTTGGAAGTGAAAAACCTTGAAAAATTGCCTACTTTAGCTACATTTTCACTAGGGTTTGACCTTGAGTGGCTTTAAAAGCATGCTGTGATGGATATTTTGGCACCAAGTGGCTGTTATTATTGAGATACTCTATTGATCATCATCATTTCCCTCATGACACTCTTTTCATGCTCTTTTGCATTGAGATTTGGTGAAAAAAGCACATATTTTAGCATATTTTCCCTATATTTTGACTTGTCATCATCTTAGATTTGCATCAAGAGTGTGTTGTGAAGGATCTTATTGCTATATTGGATTGATATCCGAAATATAATTTTCTACCCCTGATCAATTTCCTTACAACACCTTTCCTTTCATATATTTGCATTGAAAAAGTACAAAAAATCAAGCATTTTAAGTCATTTTCATACATTCTTTTGCACTTGTCTTTTGCATCAAATTTGAAAAGATTTTAAAATATGATTTTATATTGAAAACAATGCAATGGCACCATCATGTAATTTTTCTATGGTATCTCTGCATGCATTTATCAAAGATCTTGATTTTGACAAATTCCTAATCCTCATGAGTGAACATCCTATGATATTAGAAGATTTAACCAAATTCATCTCTAGGAACACTCATGAGAAAACTAAGAGTGAAAATCCTTTTTCCACCATAGAGTATGATGATGATGATGATGTGCCTTCCTCTCATCCCATTTCTCTGCTTGGCCAAGATGTAGCATTAGTGGATGAGAAAATGTCTCTCACATTAAATACTTTAGGAATGGATGTTGGGTGCAATCAAGAGGGAAACAATGTTAATTTGATACTTATTAATAGACTTGGTAGCACTATTCCTAAGATGGTTGTGTGGGGGGCCTAATGAACCTTCTTGGTTAAAGTCGGTGATTACGGTTCAAAGTGTTCAAAATGTGTTACAACAACCACACCACAATGTGATTGCTCACACATACAACCCCTGTAATAACAAGCAAAGTAACCAAGAACTGCATGTGCCTCTATCTCTTCCATGTTCTCAACCTAGGCTCCCTCCACCACCTCATCTTACTCATAAAATTGGTCAAGAGTATGATCTTATCGAACAACTTCGTGCTACTCCAGCTAAGATCTCTCTTTGGGATTTAATACAAACATCGCCTACATACCATGGAATACTCCAAGAAGCTTTGCAAAAGGTGATTGTCCCACCTACTGCTAAGCCTAATGATGTAGCAGCTGTATTGGATAGTATGCATGTGACAAAAATAGATATTATCTTTCAACCACATGAATTACCATCAATTGAAGTTCAAAATCTGTATGATCCTCTTATAATCTTTGTCACAATAAACAAAATGTTGGTAAAATGAGTTATGATTGACAATGGATTGTCTCTTAATGTTTGTCACATTGACCTACTACACAAAATCAAGGTTGACACATCACAAATCACACCAAATGGCATTAGCATTTGTGGCTTTGATAATGTTGGATGACAATCTGTGGGCACTATAACTCTACCTATACAAGTAGGATTTGTTCTTGTGCCTACCTTGATTCATGTCATGCCTTGTTCTTTACCTTACAACATGATTCTTGGTAGATCTTGGATTCATGCATTGGGGGCAGTCCCTTTCACTCTACATCATTAAACAATCAAATTTATATTCAAAGGTAAACTTCATACTATTCATGCTGATCTTGAACCAGATAGCTATTTACACATTGAAATGCAAAAACTAGTTTACAATCATATGAGCTTAAACAATTTGTGAAGTGATCCATCAATACCTCTAACCACAAATGATGTTGCGAAAGAATCTAAACCATTGAATGCACTTTCTGGTGATGATTTGGGTTCGTTAGATTTTAATCCTTGCAATGTAGGGGAATATAAACTTAATAACCTTGACACATCAAAAGTCGCATCAATATTGTCTCAGCAATCTTTTGAAACATTTGAGAAAAACAAAGTCTCCTTGGTTGAAAATAAAGACAGTACTCTCACTTATACTACAAATTATTATACCTACGAGGCTTCACCTCTTTCTAAAGAAATGGACTCTCTATATGGTCGTGGATTTCAAATCTTGTAGAAAAATAACGACTATATAAATAATATTTGCGGTGTAAATCAATAAGGAATTAGAGTACCTTTACAAGCTATTGGAATTAACTACATGGCCGGTATAGGATACCGCTCTTTGAAACCTACCAAAACCTCTTGTCATCCTACACTTAATGTTAATTCATCAAGATCAAAACATGATAGATATCCTAGATAGGTATGTTTTTAACGATAATGCTACCAGGTAAGTATCTCTAACCCTTTATCTCTCTCATGATGTGCTTCCCCCATGATGTGTTATGTGTTGTTTAGGCCTCTTGGGATGACCCTTGACTCTCCCGTAAGGTTTGAGATACCAAGAGATTGCCTCTATTGTGACCTTCTTCTATTTGTATCATCATTCTTCTATATTGCCTCTCATTGATTTCATCATTGTGTGTTGTGTCTTACGGACATAGCATTGCAGTTGGTGACTTAGGGGCACCCTCCTACTATCCCTAAGACACTTGTTTCTCCTCTCTTATTTATTGTTTCCCTTCCTCTAGTGTTTCTATCTAGCAGACGGATGACAAAATACATTTATACTGATGCGGACCTAGTGGCCCTTTTGAGAGCAATAAAAAAATGGACTTAGTTCCTAATATGATAATGTGGTTGTATATATTATCTAACTCTTGGCTAGTGGAAGCACTCATGCTTTCCATGTAGTGAATTTGATGATGCTTTTATCTCATTTACAAACCTTAACAACACTGCTGCTCCGTGCACCTTTGTTTGTCTTTGAATCTAGCTTTGGTGGTACTTGATTTGGAGATCTTCATGATATAGCCCCACAGTTATTCTCAAACTCTGAATTCATAGTATAACCTTGGCTCTTTGTGTGGTTAATCATATGCATTGATGTTGTTTATCATGATTTTGTAGACACTAACATGTTTCTTGCAGGGATGTCTTTATGGGAATATTTGGCAATCGTAAAGTACATGTCACCTTTGGGGGGCATGGGCTTTGTGAGATCTTGTGTTCCCTTGTGTTTTTTCTTCCTACCTTAATGTGCTTGATATCGATACCTGATATCAACCACCTTAAGATGGGGCCATATAAAAGTTAAGCTGTCTGTTCTAGATGCTAGTAAAGTGTGTTTGGACAATCTTGGAATCTATTGCGTATACCTCCTTTTCATCGTAAGGTATCTTCGTGATGTGGGTAGGGTTGTATACTTTTGCGCTCATACCTCCTTTTCACTATAAGGTGTCTCCGTGATGCGGGTGGGGTTGTATGCCATGCTTCCTTTTCACTATAAGGCATCTCTGGGATGTGGGTGGGGTTGCATTTCTAAAAATCCTTTGCAAAGGCGGGGAGTGGTTCTGTGACTAACTCAACCCTTAAAAGTGTCTTTGGTGATTGTTGTGGTGAAGCCCAATCATTAGTGTGTGCCTGTAATGTGCCTGAGATGGTGTTGAGCCTAGAAATAGGAACACTCCATCTCTTGTCTATCGTGTTTTCTCTGTGTCTTCAAAGTGTGTGTTTGGCATGCTTGCTTTGTTTGACGTGTCTGTTGTCTTATATGCAGTCTACATTTTGGGAGGTTTTACGTGTCTTACGTGTGTGTTGCCCCATATATATAGTTTAAAGACCTGTGCGATGAGTACATCCTGTATTATGGGATGTTCGTTTACTTTCCTGTACTTGCATCTACATTTCATATATATAAGAAAAAGAAAAGAAAAGAAATCATTCCTATCTTCTATGCATCAATGTGTCTTCTATGCATTCAATGTATTCTCCATGTTTTGTGTGACTGTAACTATCTTCTCTGTGTTTTGTATGCGTATCATTGTTTTCAATGTGTCTGGCATGTCTTCTCCGTGCATGGTGTGTTTGTTGACCATACTTTAATGCATGTATTGGCCTCACATTTATACATACATTAAAGTGGGGGCTAAATGTAACGTCATAAAATGTCTCTTTGGGGGCTTTTCCCTCATAAGGTTTAGTTCCTGGGTCTTTAGTGTGCATTTAAGACATATTACATCATATTTCAACACCCTGATGAGAAAATGCCTAAGTGTCTTGGTAAATAGGACCTAGAGGGACCACTTAAGATAACCCCTGCCCAAAATAGGGGGTAGGACTTGGGCGCTCGCACCCTAGTCATGCCCTATTTTGGGGCAGTCCCAATTTTTGGGTGTCATCTTGTGACCGTTATTTGGGTCCTATGCCAACACGGTAAGTTTGAATTATGAAATTCCTGGTGGGAGTGTTTGTACTTGCATATAAAAGCATGTTTAGGCATTCATTTAAAAACTAGATGGCAATTGTTATGTTTATGCATTCTCAAGGTGATTCAAGGCTTTCATTATGTTGCAAGAGTAGATTTGTGTTGTCTATGTGTTTTTGTTTGTAGATTTGAGCATCCATTTCCTCATGGAATGAAGAGCTTCTTCCTCCCATGAGATCTTCACTACAAGGTGACATTTATTGTGTTTGTGATCATTTATTCATTTGGATTTTCCTCTGCCTCACAAGGGCATGCACTCTCTATTTGACAAAGTTGTTTGGAAGACTTGAGTGTCCTTTTGGGGCTTGATTGAAGAAATCTCCTAAACACCACAACCCCCTCCCAAATTTTTATGATCACAAGTTACAGGTTGATGATGCAGATAAAGTGAAGTTATAGGAGGGCATGTTGGAGTGTTGGAATTACAAAACAATAGGAAAAAGAATACCCTAGACGTGGGCACCCACTCATTAGTCCTTGAAGTTTAGTGATGGAAAAACCTTCGGTGCAATAGGAACAGGTTGCAGATCTTGTCCGTAGATTTCGACAAAAAGTAGGGCACTAGACTTGGGCAGCCACTTTTTAGTCCCCGACTTTTCTACCTCAGAACCCCAAAAACAGTTGCATAGTCATTTGTAATTTTACATCTTTCTACAAAGGCATTTTATATTATTCATCTGTTTATTGTCATTTTTACATAATTAGGGTTTTGATGGATAATCGAGCATAAGAGAAGGAAAATTGATAATCAAATACCCTAATCCAAATTTCCCTACATTTGTAAGTGACCAAGGATCTAATAGTGCTTTGCCACTTGATCCGAAGGTCCTTGAGTGTAATTGGTGAAAGGAGGATTCAAACCAAAACTAAACAATCTAAATTTTCTCCTTTACATCTTCAACTAGTGTGCCAAACATGGATCATAGAGAAGTTTGTGATCTCTTCTTACATTCTCTCAACAATGACTTATGAGAACAAGTCCAAAAACTCCCTTACAAATCATATGAAAAACCACTTGAAAGTGTCCTTAGAATTGACCAAGCTGCTATTGATATTGGAAGAAGGGAGTATAATTCTAATAGAAGGTTGATCAACCATGATACAAATAACAAATCCTTGATAAATTATCAAGACATAGATGGATCGACAAATACTTCACCATTAGGGAATTACAATTGTGACTACAATAGTAATACAAATTTGGGGAACCAAAATGTCAACAACTATGCCGCAAGAATCAATAAGAAGTCTTACAACAATCATCATAAAGCTCGAGTTCACAATCATGATAAATATTGCTTCTTTCACAAGAGATGGGGGCATGAGATGAAGTCATGTCGAGGGTACCATAACTTCATATCAAACCTCCCAAAACATCAACAAAAAGCATTCATGGACACATTCTCACAAGATGAAGAAGTTAGTCCCAACACCTTTGATCAAAACACCTTAAGCCTTGTGGAATTAGATAAATATCAAGAAATTTGTGTCATACAAGGACCAGAACAACGAGATGACACTAACAATTCAAATTTTTCTCACATGCTAGAGATTATCAAGAGTTCTCCTACACCCAAGAATGCTCTTCTCAAAGCCCTAGATCTAGGCCATATAGTTCAAAACACTCCAAAAAAAAATTGTTCTTCTTCAACATTTGATTTTGAAAAGTCACCTTTAGGCAATGACATAGCTAAATAGGGTGATCTCCCCCTCCATCTAATAGTCCAAGTTCAAGACTATTCCATTAAACGTGTAATGATTGATGATGGGTCCGCAATCAACATAATCTCCTTTTCGCTTCTTTAAAGAATGGGTTATGATGAAACTCAAATCACAAAACAAACTTCCATCCTTAGAATTCATGATAATCTAAACACTAGAACCATGGGTAAGGTCAATCTTCAAATCATATTGGGTCCCAAAACCCTCCCAACTGAATTTTATGTCATCAATGAAGAAACCACTTAGAACATCCATAGGATGAGGGCCATTCCCTCCACACTATTTCAAGAAATACACTTCTTATACATGGGACAATCTCACATCATCAAAGGAGATCTTGATCCTTTTAGTATTTATAGAGATGAACAAGTCAAAAAGAAGGGAAAGTCCATGGAAACCACTAGTGACCAAAAAAATGACACTTTTGAAATAGGAGAGACATCAAAAGAAATTACAAACATAAACAAGACCTCAAAATGTATATGGAAGGGGGAAATAGAAGAATTCCCCTTCCATCCCAACTTAACAAAGTCTTATGCTCCATTCAACCTAGTGGCGATTCCAATTGAACTAGACATAAACATCCCTATGGTTAAAACCATGAGTGAAGAAGAAGAACCAAAATTTGCATAGAAACTAGGAGAGTCAACACCAACATCATTTTCCCTTCAAAATTTCAAAACAAACATGGGAGCTCAACAAGAATAGAAAATGATAAAACTAGGGGGCAAATCATCAAACAATGAAACTTGTAAGTACACGAAACTCCTTACTAAATAAAAGGACATTTTTACACCAAGTCTTCGAGTGTCCTTGCAAAGACTTTCAAGTGAAGTTTATACCAAATTGGATTAGTCCACACATAGTTAAGGAAGATGTAAAAAATGACACTACCTCTTGTGAATCATGGAAGGAGAAGATCTTAATGTCTCATAAAAATCATAAAACATAAAAGTACAAAAAAATTATCAATACCAAAAATGTCAAAAATAATTTGTTTCTTGCATTTCTACATCATTTTGTTCATCTTGCATTACAGTTTTTGACTTTCTCTTGTACTATTTTCCTTTTAAGGAGTCTAATGCTGTCTAAATATACGTCATCCTTTCAGGACCTAGAGAATCCCCATTTTCACAATCACCATTATCCCCCTTCATTCCTAGTGATTCTAATCAAAGCCTAGCTCTTAGCTCTACACTGATCCCAGTCTTATGAGTCAAGATGCTAGGTCTAAACAAAGTCAGTACTCAAACCTATAGTATTCAAAGGAAACTTGCAAGTAGACCTCCCCAATTCTTCCCTAGTAGTAGAGAAGTCTAACCAAATTACGAAAAATTTAGGTGGCACTCAGCCCCTTATCTTTCTTGGCCAAAAATGCCACGAAGATCAAACCTTTGAAGGAATCAATATAAGATCCAAGTGAATAAAAAGTGAGTGATCAAAATAAGAGCATTGAAAAAGTGAGAATTGAGAGACCAAATCATTGCATAGTAAAAGTTCCAAAAAGCATTCATTTCTTGAAAAGTAAAAATCAAAAACAAAAAGAGAAAATCAAGTGAGGAAAATACAAAAAAAGTGAAAAAAAAAAGTGAAAGAGAGAAGATTTCTAAATGTCCACACTCTTGGGTGGAGATTAGTCTAAGCTCAAAGCCTCAAGGGTGACATTCTAATAGAGAAAGAAAGGTACAAAGCACACACATGCACTAGCTGAGTAAAGTCGAGAGTCTAGTAATCTCTAGGATCATCTTCTATCTAGGGACCCTTGTTCTCTCCCATTTATCCTTTACCCCAGGTCTACCTTGCTTGCCATCTATGATCTAAGTCTAGTGAACAATAGTAAAATTTTCTACTTGTCTAAGTTGAAAGCTTGTCGGCTTGTCTTATCTAGATAAGGATCATTGTTCAACCTTTAGGAAAGCCCAAAATCAGAAATGCTCCATATTCATTCCCACTCCCCACTTGAGTTTTGTTGAATCCTATCTCATAGCCTTGAATAGATCTCTTATATATGGACAACTCACAATCCCCTGAATCGAGAATCATAGCTAACAGCAGTCACTTTGTTTGTTCCACAGTACATTCATGCCAAAAATCATAGAAAAAGAGTCTCAAAGCAATAAAGTCAATGTCATAACTCGTGGCATTCCATAGAAGTAAAAGTTTCATTTCAGCATTTCTTGTGTTATTGCATAGGCATATCATCACCTGCATTCATATATATATGCTCAAAAAGACAAAAACAAATTGCATCATCCATACGTGATCATCTTAGGTATGCATTCTCATAAGCAAAATAAAAATCACTAACCAACCATTTGTACAAAATGGAAAGTGAAGTAAAAGATGTCGACTAAAGCTATGTATGGATCTCATCAAATCAGGTCTTGTAATAATAAAGTGTAGAACAATGTCTAAGCACAAGTCACTCCTCCAACAAGTCAAAAGAACAATACTGTGTAATCAAGTACACAAGTCTCCCCATGCAAGGGGGAAAGGGTAGAGATCCCTTTGATAAATGTAGGTCTTTCAAAGACCTCAAGGAATCTCAAATCAAACCTTTGCAAAATCTTCACAAAAACCATAAAAATTAGAAAATTTGAAAAAACCTAAAAAAATTGTAAAGCATAAAAAATCCCTAAAAATTGAATATGTTTTTCAAAACTTTGCAATAAAAGGAGAATCTATTCTCCTCTAGATTATCATGTTGTATTTTTGCTTTTATGCATCTTTCATGCGTCATTTTGTGTGTATACATTTTTACAGGCCTCATCGACAAAGACAAGCAACTAGTCAAACTCAAATGATCTATGGTAAGTTCATCATTTCAATTTTCATTATTTACTTTGATATATTTAAATGTTGGACTAATACTAGTTATTGCAGGTACAAATTGCAGGAAAATCGACAACAGGTAAGGCCTAGTTCAGGAACAATACCTACCTTTCATGTAGATCACCGTCCCCGAGGGGGAAATATGCAACCACAAAAATCACACAAGCCTCCACAAGGACCCCTATGATGATTCAAATCCTTGTCACGTACATGTAAGCATGAAATAATGTCCTTTAAGTAGCAAGCCTCTTGATGACGTGTCCTCTTTCTTGTCTTGTGTTGTTTCTTCTTTGTCTGTTTCTCTCTGTCCCCGTTTGTGACACTTTTTGACACTTGTTGTGACATTTGTCGACTTGCATTTTCTAGCTTTTGAACTTGATCCTAAGCCTTGTGAGTGTCTTGTAGGTGTTTACACCTTTTCCCTTTGTTTTTCATCTAGTGCACGTCCTAGAAGCCTTCTAGAGGTCTCTCGATCCATCTCCCACTATCAATTTTTAGTTCTGCCCAACCAATCCAAATCTCCCCCTATTATTTCCAAATGTCCCCAAGAGATCCCATAGACACATGTGGAGATTTCAATTCTTCCACATGACTGACCTATTTATTGATGCAGAACCCTTCCTTTTCCTCCCTTCTACCATTTCCCAGCCTATTTTTCTGCATCTGACACTGTCTAGCCCAGATCTCCCCCGGGTAACCTAGGGTCACTACCTGAGCAACCCATGGTCACCTAGGGGTGACCCTACTGACAAAAGGGTTGACCCTGCCATTTTTTAAGATATGGAAAAACTCAAGTTTCTCTCTCATTTTTGCTTTGTTTTTGCCTGTTCTTCTCTTTATTTGGATGGTTTTTGATCCCTAATATAGAGTTAACTATTTTATGCACCCACACATGCATAATTAACTCTATTTGATCTCAAATAAACTCTTCAATCAATCTCGTGCATTCCCTCACCTCTATTTCCTCTCCATTGATAAGCTATCATTGCTTCATCACTCTCTAATTAGTTGAGTTCACTGGGTAATCAACCTTGTAAACTCCCCAATCTATTCTTGTTAACTCATCAATCAATTGAATTAACTTCTTAATCAATTCCACCTCTCATCCCTTCTTCTAACCTATAAATACCCTTCACCTCTTGATTATTTTCTAAGTTGAGCAAGTTGGAGAATACTCTTCTCATCTTCACAAGCTTTTTCAAGCTTCTTCACAGGCCTTTGAGCCTCTTTCTTCATTTCTTTCTTTATTTTTTCCAAAGCTTCAAAGCTCTTCCACGAGGGCAAATTCATTGCGTGCACAACTCTTTCCAATTTTTGCTCTCCAACTTAGAATTCAAATGCTCTCACAGGATGAAGGTGAATTTTGATTTAGTTTTTCAACCAAGCAATACTACGCTACTTCATTCTATGCCATTATGCTCAATCCAAGCTCTCATTGAGCTCATACAAGCTCCATCAAAGCTTCTTTCTACTTCTTTGAGTCATTTTGTTGTCAAGAGGATCACTCGCTGCCACAAAAGGATTCGAGGTTGCCAATTACAAGGATTACTGAGGGTAGTGGAATCAACAAATCTTCATTTCTTCCATGTTCCTTCATTGTTTTCATTTAATTCGTAGTAATTAGAGAATCAAATTTGCTCTTGGGAACAGTAAAACATTGCTTTTTCCTTGATAGTTAGATCTTGCATGTTAGATTAATCGCTTTTGCATTTCTAGATCTAAATTGTTAGAAGAAGCATTTTCCCTTTACCTTTAGATTAGATTACTTCTAAATCATAGAAAACACAAAAACATAGGTGAACTTTGCATTATAAAAGTCATATAGAATTGCATACATATTTCCATTTCATAGATTAAAAACACTTTCATTTCCAAAATACTAAAAAATATCAAAAAGATGTTTTGCATGTCATTTTAGTTTGCATGCATATAGATACCCTTGAATATACAAAATTGCAAACCATCGATTCCATCACCAGGTAATCATGGTTCAAACGATTCCAAACAAACCCTTGATTTCATCACAAGGTAAAAGCAAAGTCAAAACACAAGTCAAACCCTAGGTCAACAAAGCCCTAGGTCAAAACCCTAGATCTAGTTAAGGTTAGCAATTACACAATTTCCTCTATCCTAATTCACGAATGTGCTTAGGAGTGAGAGGAGAGTGGGTAAGGGCTATCCATAATGAGATCCAAGAAATTCATCCAAGACCACAACAAGAAACACTTGTTCTACCACAAAGAGACCCATTTGTCCTCTTGTTGTTTGAAGAAACTAGACAATGCCAGATACAACAAGAACTCTTACAACACATACAAAGACAAGAGGACATCAACGAGAACAATTGCTTACCCACACAGAGGTGGAATCAAAGGAATTCAAATAGAAGGAGAGAATGTAGTGACCCTTCAGGTCATAGGGTTATCTCAACTACAACAACAATTGAACGAAACATACAACTAAGCTCATAACAACAAAGGCCACAATACTTGCCGACCCCTCTCCGTAAAGTCCAGCTCTCAAATGAGCCAGACCCTCACTGTGTCTCACCTCCTCTCAATCAACTAATTCCATGTGAGCGAGAGTGACGTGGCGGAACACCTCGTGGAAAGGAGGGAAGGGTCTATGTGCATACTGAAATCTGACTCAACAACCCTAGACAGCCAAAGTCATGATTTTGAGCATATAGGTAGCCCTAAATCAAAGTTGTAATACAAGGAGTAGTAACTTCCTTGGGTTGAAGCCCTAAAACAATGTTGTAACATTTTTGTGGTGAGCATATTATATTGTGAGCTAACACTCACCGTGGTTTTTCCCTGTCTTAGGGTTTTCCACATAACAATACTAGTGTCATGTGTTGATTTTTGTGTTGCATGATTTTCTTTATGTTCTATATGTTATTCAGTTTTATTTGTTGATATCTAATTAAGTTTTAGTATGTGTTGATTCATCCCCCCTCAGCACCTCATTGTGTTCAACACCCTTCGGTCTCCATTTACCCACCACCCATCTCCTAACCAGATCAATATTTGTTGTGAAGGAAAAAAAATTACCACCAAAGATTGCTCCATGAAAGAAACAATCTTCTCCATAGTGAAAACTAGGAGTTTTAGAGCTAATCCGTTCTCTATCTCAAGCAGTTGTTGGACGACTAGTAGGTTCACATGATCTTTGTCCCCTAGGAGGACATTCTTCCATGCTTTGGAAACCGAAGCATCAACCTGGGATGTGGGTTTAGAAGGGTAGCTTGAGGCTTCACTAGATTGAACCCATACTGAAGGGGAGTGGCGTCATGGGTTAGGGCCCCCCCGGGTCCCCCAAGACCATGACCAAATTCAAAAATCAAAAGGGTGGGAGTTTACAGAGCACTTGATTTAATTTCATTATTTTGAAAGGCATTTATAATTTAAATTATTTAAGACTAAATTTGACACATAATACAATTTAACCAAGCATTACACATAAAAAACATTACACATTTAATTAAACATATAAATAAACTACCTTTTCTCTAACATTCCCATAAATTAACATAATTTAAAAAATTTAAGTTAATAAATAATTTGCATACCGGAACACTTCTTTAAAAATTTAGTTAAACATTTTAAAATTATTCTAAGAAAACTATTTGATCATATAAAATAACTGTAGAGTTAAAACTCTACATTTTGATTACATTTTGATATTACTTGGTTGCGGTAGAAAGTTTCATTTCAGTTTTTGTTGCTATTTTTGCATGTGCGTGAAACGTTGCACGTGTTAGCATGGTGGGGTTTTGAGAACCCATAAGAAAAGATGCTCCTAAAAGATGCGCAAAGCTGCCACATGGTAAGGGGTTTCAAAGCAGTAAGAATAGTGACCAGGTGTGGTGGATGATGCCATGTGTCTTCTTCATGGTTCACAGTTCCCAGGTACTATAGAACTCTGCCACGTGCCTTTGGCTATGTTTCTTTTTGTATATTTTGTATCTGCCATCGGAACAAGCCATGTGTCGCTACAACGGGAACTCACAGAGAAACTTTTGAGGAAGGCATCAAGAAAGCATGCAGGTGTACCACATGTCTTTAGTTACAATGAGCAGAAGTGGCCACGTGTCTCCATTTAGTTTTGAAGTGCTGGAGTATATATGGTGGGCCCCAAGGAATAATGTTTTAAGTTTCTAAGTGTTTAAGTTTTTAAGTGTCACATGGAGTGTGCCATGAGTTGCTATTGCGGGTGTTTGAAGGTAAAAGAAACAAAAGAAGCTTTAGAGATGCATGGGGCTGCCATCTATCCCATTTTTGAGACCCTTGGGTGTTCCTATGTATCATCTAGAAAAAGAGGTAGAAAGTGCCAAGTGTCACAATATAGTGTGCTCTTTTTGTATCAAAGGGAAACTAAGCTGATGAAGCGAAAGATGCCACATAGCATTTTTGGAGCCATTAGAAACTTGCGGATAGTGCCATGTGTCTCAATGAAACTAGAAGTCATCGGGCCATATTTTCTACTACATTCAGCTAATGGGCACGTGAGGAGGATATAGTTGCAGATTCAGACAGATCCTGTGCACGATTCAGCTCCAGTTCAGTCTTAGTTTTGTTGCATACAGTTGTAGATTCTTAACGGCTAGGAAATATTTTGAGCCCCAATCTTGCTTCTATAAATAGGGGAAGTTTTATAACTAGATATACACACATAAATAAACATAGAGAGATTACTACTTCGACTCAATTGTATCATTTTACCTTCATAGTTGTTTCAAAGAAGAAGCATATAAATTTCTGCATGTTTCTGTGCCTTATGTATTTTGCTGAACATATTAATGAAAGAAGATCTATTATGTGTTCTTGGTGATATCTTCTATGTCTTCATATAATTTCTTGAGTTTATCCTTTGGTTTAAATCTATCTATAATTTGTTTATGTTGATCATGCTTCATTTGCTCTTTGAAATAGCTAAATCATAAGGATTTAATCACTATGCTAGTTGCTAAAACATATATAAATCTAGCGCATTGCCTTAGGAGTTTTATTTCATTGTATCTATAATCTTGTTTCTTCTTCCCTTTCCTCAAATCCCATTGAAAAAAAAAGAAGATCTAGCTTCCCTAAAATCTGGAGGTTATTTCAAGTGTCAGTTCTAGATTCTTGAAACTTCCCATGTTGGTGCTAAAACCTGTGCAATTTTATACATCAACAGTTTTTGGCACACCCGGTGGGACCTTTCTTGATTGTTGATTGAGATCATATGAACCAAAGCGCAGGAAGGAGTCAAAGCTATGGACTAACCACTAGAGCCTAATCAGCTACTAATCCAAGAATCTTGTTTCTGCCCTTAGTAGCTACTCCAAGAAAAAGAGCAAATCAAGCACTCAGAACACCAGAAATAGCTATGGCAGTACCTACCCCACCACAGAGCTTTGCAGATTGGAACAACAGTGCCCTCTCATTCTCCCAACACTGCCAGCTGCTTGGGACCCAATTCATGCTAACGCTTTGAAGGCACTACCTAAGTTTTTAGGAGAAGACACCAAGACTCTAGGGGAACACCTCCAGGATGTGTCAGATGTATGTGCTATGCACATCATCACATAATAGAATGTCTCTATTAGATTATTAGTAGCTTCTTTCAAAGGGAAGGCTTTGGATTGGTATAGGTCCTTGCCCTCAAATACAATATCTACCTAGGATTACCTCAGAGATGCTCTCTTTGCAAGATTCAGTGAAAAGGGTGATAGATCATCCCTGCTACAGCAATTGATCACTATAAAGAGGGCACCTCAAGAAGCTATAATAGATTTCAGTTCACAAGGTTCCAAAAGACCTAGGATAGAATCCCTGCCATAGGAAGACTGTCACTAGGTATGACAATTGTGTTCTATCTCAAGGCTTTCAATTCTGATATCTCCATGATGATCCAGTCGTTAGGAGGACAGACCTTGCCAGTAGCATATGAATTAGCAGTGAGAGCTAAAAATAGCTTAATAGATGCTAGGAAACTACCCTCAAGGCCTCCTATGCCTATGTTTCTAGAGATTTCTATGCCACTAACACAAGAAACTACCAATACTCCATCAGTTCTAGTGTCCATGTATACATTCTTGATGCCTCAACAACCCTCTACATTAGCACCCCCTACTCCTCCATCTGAAATGGATGATGTCAAGAACATTCTTAGGACCTTTTGAAATGAGATCATCAACCTGAAGAGACAACAGACTTCTTATTCAAAACCTCCTTACCAGGGATTACAAGGTAATAGACCTCCATACTAGTCAAACCATTACCAAGGGACTCAAAGACCAAATAATCCTCAACCTTCAAATTAGTTGGTTATAGTTCCCACACCATTACAAGCTGTCCCATTTAACCTAGGTAGAGAAATGGTCCCTAGAGAAAATAACCTAGTAGAAAATACCAATGCCTGGTGTTTCCCTTGCAATAATGCCCATATGCCTAGAGATTGTCCTAGGGGAAACTTACAACAGAAGATAGCAGAGAAAAGAAGGATGGAGAATAGCGCTATGTTGTCTAATGCTCCTCCATATTAGTCGCCTAGTGTTCAATATGTAGCATAGGTAGCTCAGATGCAAGGAATGTCCATTCAACAAGAAGAAGAGATTGCCCTAGAACATGCTTTGTTCTCAATGATCAAAGATGACGAGTCAATATTTCTAAATGAAGCTTCTACCTCCAAGAAACCCTTGGTACAGTCTAATTATTTCACCAGATCAAAAATAAGGATGGTTGAACAAATTGAAGCCATAAATAATGAAGTAGTTGGAGTCCCTTCTTTCCAACCTCACTATAATCCCACTTCGAGGAAATAAATATTTTTGTCAGCTCAGAATCAAGCAAGCTCTAACCCAATGATAGAAAGAGAAAGGTATCCTTACTATCCTAAGGCACAAACATTGGGACCCATGAATGTGGTAGAACAACTGAAGAAAACCCTTGCACATGTGTCAATATGGGATATGCAAGCTATTCCCGAGAAAAAGACGTTATTGCAAGAAGCACTGTAGACTCAGGCAGATTCCAAGGATGTCCATACAAAAGAAGGAAGTACAAATAAAGGGAGGATCCAGAGAAAAGATAATCCACCTCTGCAGATAGCCACTCTGCTAAATCCTGCACTAGAGGTAAGCAAATCTAAGCTAGATCCATTCTATATAAATTTAATAGTGGGCAAGAAACTGTTGCATAACTCAATGATAAACTTAGGGGCTAGTTCTATAGTCATGCCAAAGCAAATAGTTGATGCTTTAAAAATAAATATGAGCCACTAGCTAAAGGGGTTATGCAATTAGATGAAAAATCTATCCAAACCATAGGAATGATCAGACAACTCCCGCTACATCTATATAGTTGCCTGAATATAACTATCCTACAAGATGTGGTGATTATTGATATCTCCCCTGTCGTTTGTCTATGCCTATCTAGAGATTTTACAACTAAAATAGGAGGGTACATGTCACTTGATTGGTCACATTTGATCCTTAGAACTAAGTATGGGACAAAGATGAAAGTGTTGTTTGAGCCCCTATCTAAAGATCATATCACTGAAGAACCAGCTCCAAGAATTGAAGCATCTCATGGTATGATGAATAGGGAGGAGAGTGTTTTTGTTGAAGAAATGGGAGAATAGATTGAGTATGATCAGAATGAAGAAGAGAATGAATAGCTAATGTCCATGATGTAGAGTGACCCTTATGGTAATTATGACTCTACTGGTCTAGGGACTTATGTAATGTTTTAGGAGGGTCAAGAAATACCAAACATAATGAGCCAAGAGACACTTGGAAAAGAGGATTCAAATAAAGATTCTGAGATCCAGACCTTGAACTTTGATGGGGCCAAAGGTAAGAATGGTGCAGGGGTAAGTATATGTCTCACTTCTCCAAATGGCGAGAAAATTCTTAGTGCCATATGTTTCCAATTTGCTTGTACCAATAATGATGCTGAGTATGAGTCCCTGATACATGGTCTTTTGTTAGCTAAAAGGAAAGGGATCAAGAATCTAATGGTTAGATGTGATTCAGAGCTAGTTGTGAAACAAATCATAGAAAAGGTTGTAGCAAAGAATGTGAGAATGAGATCTTATCACCATAGGATTTGGGATATGATTGATAGCTTTGATGTTTTTAACATAGAAGTTGTCCCTAGAGGTTAGAATACTGAAGTGGATAGGATGACACAAATTGGCTCTCAGTTTGACTTAGAAAGTGACTTGCTCATTAATAATGAAGCAGTGAAAAGCATTATTAGACCAGTGATTCCTGATAATGTTCAAAACTAGCAAGTTTTTGAATGATCTTCAGGGGCTTCTATTTCTACAGCAGTCGAGAGATTTTGTTGACCAATTGCAACCTAAGATCGAGGAAGCGTATGGTGACCAAATCATTCAATTAAAGTCCAATAAATTTCCCAGGGGTTTAATAATATTGGAGAACCTATTTGACCTAGATGATGTCGGCTTAGATAAGAGGAAGTTTAAGGCAAGAAAAGAGGACTATTCTGAAATGCATGCCAGTGAAGGAAGGAAGTTGAATGTAGGTAATGCCACTACTCAAGAGGACATAGATAAGCTGATTTCTTTCTGCAACGAATATGATAGAGTGTGTTGGTTTTTTCCCAGACTGGATGCTTATTCCCAGATTTCCCTACAAGGTAGCCATCAGTGATCAACAGGATCTCTGGGCCAGGGGCCAACAGTGTAGGAGATAGACTCTATATTTTATCTCCTCTTCTTCTTCAGGCTCTGCAAGACCTAGGGGGGTATTCCCTACTCAACATCCATGAGATACACATACAAGGATTGGGATGCTGTCAGAAAGCAGATAAGTCCTCCTGTAAGTAGACCAAAACTGAAAGATAAGAGCAAAGGGGCTAGCTTTGGGCCTATTTGCAGTTGTAGACAGAGGACTGAGGATCCTAAAACTAATTCTAATGTCCTAATGGTTGTTTTAGAGTTTGATTATGATTTTAAGTTTGGATGCAAAGCTAGACATGGTTGTAACACAAACACAAAGCAAGATTGGTGCCTATCCAGGGCCTGGAGTCAGTAGACATACACCTGTGAATGATCAGCATGAACAGCTAAAACTGGATTTCAGGGGGATATATATGATACCTGCCTTACAGATATCTCCCAATACAGAGTGTTAAGTTATCTCTACTTATGGCGACCCTACTGCAGTATACCCTTCCCAATGTTCAACTTGAAAATAGTTTAATCTACCCCTTGAGCAGAAGTTAAAAGATCAGACATTCAACATAGGAATTCTATGTTCTAGAGTATCAAATATTTCCCAAATATCCAGATTCAGAAGAAGAATACATGCAATACTGGAGACAGAATTAACAAAACACATGCTAAGATAGCATTTCTCATATAAGATTAATCATGAAATCAGTGGGTTCATGCCAAAACATACAACAAGAGATACATAAACTCACAGGTTTAGCTGTACAGAGCAACCAGATCAGCTTGTTTTGAATTACAGAGCCAAAAATCATCAACTTTCAACAACCTGAAAATGAGTAACACTTCCTGCTTATAACAGCCAGAAAGTGTACCACAGCAATTAATTACATGATTATAACAAAAAATCTGCCAGATATAGTCCTCAGAAGGAATGGCGCTCAGAAAATGTTAATGCAGCAAACAAAGGGGGACCTCGAGCCACGCGCCACTATCTGGAAGTCTTCATTCTCAATTAGGCAGCCTGATCACTTGTACCATCGCCCATACTCCTGCTACAGTCGCCATTAAGGGCCTCAACCACCCGCGGTCACTTGAAAACCATCACTGCAGTCAAAAAGAAGTTTCCCGCCAAAACACGTTCTACCGCGGGTTCAAAAATAATGCAAGGGGATTAGTCCCATATGCATGGTGTGGAGACAACTTCGATGCTTTAAAAACATAGTTGCATACATACCAAGTGTCGAGCGTTTTTGCCGCGCTCGACACACATGCCTTCGTCAAAACCCATCGCCATGACACAAACCATCGGCCCAACCCACAAATCCTTCGCCGACCTCATCAGTCTGGCCGATACAACACTACACTCCCTTCTGTCGGCCAGACATAGACCATCGGGCTAGCCCTCCAGACCTCCACCGACAGACCAACTCTCACCGATGACCAAAAGAAACACATTTCCCCATCGGCCAGAGAAAGGCCATCAGAGCAACACCAAGCCCCTCCGCCGATAACATAAGTCACCCCGATAACCTTCAAAACATCCCTTCGTCGGTGTGACGCAAGCCGATAACATCACATCGGCCAAACATCCACATATCGGCAGCTCCCAAAAAACCTTTGCCGACGACAACTGTCTCGCCGATCGCTACTCCATACTCCACTGTTGGTGTGACCAACACCATCGGCCAACCCGAAAGTCTCCCCGCCGATACGCCGAGTCACACTGAAGACCACCATCAACTCCATCATCGGCCAGAGAAAGAGTACGCTACAGTGATGTCTCCCGATCAGCAAGAAAAACATCATCGGCCAAGCATTTCAAAGTTGACCCGATACTCAATCTCACTCCGATGGCACTCCCCATCAGGGTGACTTCCCTCCATCGGCAAACTGCAAAAGACCTCTACCGATATGCTAAATCTCGCCGATGAACACTTAACTCATCCCCCATCGGCATGACCAACGCCGTCGGTGGAACCATAATATCCTTTGCCGATAGGCAATAGTCTTGGCGATGGACAAGAACACTTAGGGTTTGAAAGAAGAAACCCTCCAACAAGCAAGCTCAGCCTCCAGGTCAAAATGAGCACCAACACTAGCTCCGTCTGGGGACGTGCAGGTGAAAAACGTACAGGGAGAACCAGATCTCCAGGCAGACCAGGCAAAAAACCAAAAAGCACGAACTGCACAAGACATTTACACTATATACATGTTTTTACAAATGTGCACAGCGACAAGTCATCTATGCAAAATAGAACTTAAGGAATTGGCCATGCACAGGCAATTCCAGAACTTCACCATCTAGGGCCTGGAGGAAATAAGAATCCTCCCCATGAGCACTGCAAATCTGATATGGGCCCATCCATAAGGGTTCAAATTTACCATGTTTACCCTTTTCTTGACCTTTTGCATTCCAAATGAGCACCAGATCATTGACTTGAAACTTCCTTTTTATAGCTCTCCTGTCAAACTGATATTTCACATCTTGTTGTCTCTTGAGATTAATCTGGTGGGCTTTCCTTCTGTTTTCATCCAGTGCAACCAGCTGGTTCACCCTTTCTGTCATGGAGTCTTCAATCTCCTCATCATTTTCCTGGATGAATCTGTAAACTGGTAGGAGATTGTTTATGGGCAATCTGGCTGATGCACCATATACTAGCTCAAAGGGTGACATCCCAATAGCCCTTTTCACTATCACTCTGTCAGCCCATATTGCTAAGTTCAATTTTGAGTCCCAAGCTCTCTTGTTCTTGTCCAGTATCCTCTTGGTAATTTTCATGATGCTTTTATTGCTTGATTCTGCTTGACCATTCCCTTGTGGGTGATATGGTGATGCATATGATAGATTTATCCCATACCTGTTACAAAAATCAACAAATTCACCTGATCTGAAGCACATAGCATTATCAGTGACTATCTTGAATGGTACTCCAAACCTGATGATAATATTTTCTAGCATGAAATCTGTCACCACCTTACTTGTAGCTCTTTTAGTTGGAATGGCCTCAATCCATTTGGTAAAGTAATCAGTTGCCACCAAAATCCAACTGTGTCCTCCACTTGATTTGTCTGCAATTTCCCCTATGAAGTCAATTCCCTATTGCTGAAATGGAGCATCCACAGTTACAGTTCTGAGGGGTAAAGCACCATCATATTTCAGCTTTCCTGAAAATCTTTGGCAAGGGTCACACTTCCTCACTAACTTTTGTGCATCTGAAAAGAGAGTGGGCCACCAATATCCTGCTCTGAGAATCTTATGAGCTGTTGTTTGGGCAGTATAATGTCCACCACACAATCCTTTATGCATATCAATCAAAACATTGTTAGCCATATCCTCATCCACACATCTCAGCAGCACACCATCAGGGTTTTTCCAGTATAGCTCACCTTGAACAATAACATACCTAATTGCATGTAACTTTAAAGTCCTCTTTTGACTGTCACTGAAATGGGAAGGACAATTCAGATTTTGCAAGTAGTAGATAATATCCTTATACCATTCAGATCTTGATACACTTACACTCTCATTTTGGACTGCATTAACTTGGCATGCTTCCAAGTTTGACTGTGCCATCATCTTGGCTAATCCTTGCCCTCTTACTAAATTGGTAATTTGTATGTCTATGTTAAACTCTTGCAGTTTGTTTATCCATCTGTACCTTCTTCTAGTCACCTCCTGCTGAGTGAATATGTCTTTGACTGCTGCATGGGGTACATATGCAATTATATATGATCCTACCAAGTATGGTCTGAAACTTTTGATGGCTCTGACTAGTGCATATGCCTATTTTTCCATAATATCATACTTCAACTCAGAGGCCTGCAAGGACATACTGAAGAAAGCGATGGGCTGTTCAAAACCATCTTCATTTTTCTGTAGCAAACATGCAGCAACAGTATGAAAGGAAGCAAATGAAAATACTTGGAATGGCCTAGAAAAATCAGGAGATTTAAGAACAGGGGCCATCTTGATTGCCTCTTTGATACTCTGAAATGATTCTATTGCTTCACTTTCCCAGTGGACAGTTGTATCCTTCTTCATCATCTTGGAAATGTTCCTTGTGGTTTCTACAAAGTTGGGAACAAATCTCCTAACAAAATTTATCTGTCCAAAGAAGGACTGAACTCCTTTTACAGTTTTTGGCATTTGAATTCTGTCAATAGCAGCCACTCTCTCTGGATCTATCCTGACTCCATCCTTGGAAACAATTTGTCCCAGGAGCTTTCCTTCAACTACCCCAAAGGCACATTTCTTTGGATTTAAAGAAATACCATACTCTAGTGCTCTTATGAAAATCTGCTCCAGATGCAAACAATGCTGCTCTTCTTTCTTTGAGTAAGCAGTCAAGTCATCCTGATATACAGCCAGGATTGAATCAATCAACCCTGCAAAAGCAACATCCATTGCTCTTTGAAATGTAGCACCTGCATTGGTTAGTCCGAAGGGCATTCTAACATACACATAAGTTCCCCATGGAGTGGTGTGATGCAGAGGCATCCACACTATATCATTCGCATATAGCATGAATGTCTGCAGACCAACCTCATCATCATCATCTTCGCCATCATCATCATATTTCCTAAGGCCACCAACATCATCATATTTCGGCTTTACTCTATCAGCATCATGTTTCCGAAAACCAACAGCATCATCATATTGCACCTGCCGACCGATATCCTCCTGCAGACAAGCCTTCGCACTTTCGCCTGTCAACAGCATCACCTTACTCGATTATCGGCAGCATCATCATGTCCGACCAGCGCGAACATCCTCCTGACGTCCACTGTTCATTTCACCGACAAATTCTGTCTTCACTACCTTCAACATCATCATGATGTTCAACAGGCGCAAACATCCTCCGGTTGCACTGTTCATCGGGCGCCAAGCACTAGCGGCCTCATCATGATATTTAACATCACCTTCGTCAGCAGGATATTCAACATCCGGTTGCTCCAAATATCCTGATGACGACCTTCAACACCTTCCCTTCGATGCTCCGATAGCCGACGACACAAGCTTCAGCATCATGATATTCAACAGGATAACGAACATCCGGTTCTTCCCATTTATCCTGATGATGACAAACCCTAACTCTTCGCACCGTTCACTCGATGCCGACGTCACCCGATATCCTGATGACGTAGATCCTGATGACGATGACGTCACCCGCAGTTTCACAATATCCTGCTGCTCTGAAATATCCTGATGACGTATATCATGATGACCTTCTCAATACTTAGTCAAAAAACACAACTTCCACTCCCGCATCTACTCGCGATATGCGGATGTTTGGCACTCTCAATATGATGATCCTGATGCCGATACACTCCTCGGCTCCTCCTGCTGATGATCACCCCAACGAACTCACTCTTCATGAAATCGACATCATCATGCTGATCTCCTCCACTTATCCGGATGATGATGTCCGAACCGTCTGCAGGATATTTGCAGAAATATCCTGATGATGCTGTTTCGGCGAACTTCTTCGCTTAGCGAAATTTCTCTTCGCCGATCCACCAGGGATGACCCGATCCAACTCAGGGTGGTCTTCCAACACAATTAGCTCGACCTAGCACATGAGGATGCTAGGCTTCTCAACATCTGTCTACCGCGATCCTGCGCACCTGCATGCAAACAGAAAACAACCTAACATCTAACCTACTGTACATTGCCATTCCACCGATCAGGTGAGTCAACCGGTGGAATGGATCAGGAAATCCATGAAAAACTCTCAAACCCGCGATCGATTACAGGAAGGAGACCAAACAGAAAACAAAACAGGATCTTTATTGATTCACAGATGTAATACAATATGATGTTCCTCACACAGAACACTCAACCTACTCTGCGCAACACTACACTGCCGATCGATGATCTACAATCAACCGATCCCATGCTTATAAAGATTTCAATATGAGTACTACTGACCCAACTCCAAGCGGCTGGGAACTCTCCAAGCGGCTGGGAGATCCCACCGAACATACATCATGATAGCTGTTATAACTAACTAGCTAAAAATAGCAAAAGCCTGGTCAGCATGATCTTATCCTGATCAGCATGACCTTATTACATGCATCTGGTCTTAACAGACCTTCTTGGAAACACAAACAAGACCTAAACTACTAACTGCCTTATCATGACCAGCTGTCAGGTAGGCGCTCCTGCACCATACTCCCCAACAGAAAAAAAAAACTCATGTCCCATGAGTTGAGCATGTGGAAGTCTTCCACCTTTACACTTTGCTTTGTCAATCGTCTGACCTGCTCCAGCTTTGTCTGCTGCTGTCTCTGGGCTGCTCCCAGACTTCTGAACTGTAACTTGCTTTCTGGTAAGTAAATCATCATGCCTGTTGATGTAGGCCTTCTTCTCACATACCCTGTGTTTGTCAGGTTGGCTGACCAGAACCTCTGGCTGAACTACCTCTGTAGGCTTAACCTGTAGCTTCCTGTCAATCTTCATAGGACAAGCAATAGTCCCAACTATGACAACATCCTTGTCATGCTTCTGAACTGGTGGCTGTTTGCACCCCTGTTGCTGAACCTGCTGCTGACCTCTGTCAGTCACAACTGAAACTTTCTTCAGCTTGTTGTCTGTAACAACTCCTTTCCCTGCAGTGTCCTGAACGGCCTTCATGCCTGCTCCTCTAGGCATCTGCACATACTCCTTTCCCATTAAAATGATTTGAGCTGCCTTCTGTGCTGCAGCTTTTGCCTGCAATGGCATCAACTTAATAATCTTCCCATCCTTCTGGATGGTGTAGGTATTAGCATACCCATCATACAGTACCCTTCTGTCAAATTGCCATGGTCTACCCAGCAGTAGGTGACAACATTCCATAGGCAATATGTCACACAAAATTCTATCCTGATATGGTCCAATCTGGAAATCCACATATGCCTGTTCAGAGACAAAAAGTGATTGCCTATCACTCACCCAAGATGCCTTGTAAGGGTGTGGATGTGGAATCCTTTCCAACTTCAGTTTATCCACCATCTCCTGAGATACCATGTTGTCTGTTGAACCAGTATCAATGACAACCTTACATACCTTACCTTTGCTCTTACATGTGGTTTTGAAAAGAGCTCTCCTTTGCATCAGATCCTGTGATGCCTGCAAACTTGTTTTCCTCAACATCAATGATTCTCCACTCTCTGGATATCCAAAATTCTCAGGACCTTTGTTTGAACTCTGTGCACTTTCTTCTCCCTTCTCTTCTTGTACCAGTTGTACTCTCTTGTCACTTGTTCTATCATTTCTGGATGATGAACCTTTGTTTTCTGGACATTTGAAAGATGGATGACCAAACTCTCCACAGGTGTAACATTTTCCTGAAAATGTAGTAGAACCTCTACCACCTCCAAACCTTCCTCTATTACCTTTCCATCCACCTCTGAAATCAGACTGTCCCTGTCCTTTACCAGTGTCTTCTTGAACCTCATTGGTTTGCTTTTGTGCAGGGGCTGCTCCTCTTCCCCTGTTGTTTCCTCTTCCCCTCATGGACTTATCATGTCCTCTATTCAGCTTTTCTTCAATCCTGATTGCCATTTGATAACAATCCTCCACATTCTTAGGGTTAGCTAACACTAACTCATCCTGTATGTTAAACCTCAAACCTGCCAAGTACCTAGCCACCTTTTCTACCTCATTCTCATGATGACCAGATCTCATACTTAACAGATAAAATTCCTCAGTATATGCTTTCACATCCCTGTCTTTCTGCTTTAAAAATTGCAGCTTCTTAAACATCTGGATTTCATAATCCCTTGGCAAGAATTTCCCCTTGATCCTTGCTACCATCTTATCCCAAGAAGTGATCTTAGACTTCCCTTGTTTCCTTCTCTCAGATTGTACATAATCCCACCATACCAAAGCATGACCTCCTAACTTGGTCTTTGCAATCTTGACTTTCTGATCCTCAGCAACATCTTCACATTCAAAGTGATTATCCAGTGCAGCAATCCAGTCCAACAACTCATCGTCATTCAAGCTTCCAGTATACTTGGAAACATCAACCTTTACCTTAGGTTTTTCACTCTGCACTGCCTTTAACAGTTTTGCCAATCTCTGGTCTTCAGCATCCAGATCTTCAGCTACCTCTTCATACTCTTCAACAGTATCTGCCTCTTCTTCAGACTCACTGTCTTCTACCTCCCTCTTTTTGTTCTTTTCCAGGGCTGTCAGCCTGGCTTGAAGTGCTTCAGCAAGCTCCTTCATCTTCCTCATCTCTCTAGCATGTTTCTCCTTCAGTTCCTGCAACTCCCTTGCAGTACCATTACCTTTAGGAGGCATTTTGTCAACCTCTCAATCTACACACAACTCAACTCTATCTCTACCTCTGCCCTTTCAGTGACAGAATCAACACACAACAGCCCAGACCTTTTGCTGAGCTCTGATACCACTATGATGCAGAGGCATCCACACTATATCATTCGCATATAGCATGAATGTCTGCAGACCAACCTCATCATCATCATCTTCGCCATCATCATCATATTTCCTAAGGCCACCAACATCATCATATTTCGGCTTTACTCTATCAGCATCATGTTTCCGAAAACCAACAGCATCATCATATTGCACCTGCCGACCGATATCCTCCTGCAGACAAGCCTTCGCACTTTCGCCTGTCAACAACATCACCTTACTCGATTATCAGCAGCATCATCATGTCCGACCAGCGCGAACATCCTCCTGACGTCCACTGTTCATTTCACCGACAAATTCTGTCTTCACTACCTTCAACATCATCATGATGTTCAACAGGCGCAAACATCCTCCGGTTGCACTGTTCATCGGGCGCCAAGCACTAGCGGCCTCATCATGATATTTAACATCACCTTCGTCAGCAGGATATTCAACATCTGGTTGCTCCAAATATCCTGATGACGACCTTCAACACCTTCCCTTCGATGCTCCGATAGCCGACGACACAAGCTTTAGCATCATGATATTCAACAGGATAACGAACATCCGGTTCTTCCCATTTATCCTGATGATGACAAACCCTAACTCTTCGCACCGTTCACTCGATGCCGACGTCACCCGATATCCTGATGACGTAGATCCTGATGACGATGACGTCACCCGCAGTTTCACAATATCCTGCTGCTCTGAAATATCCTGATGACGTATATCATGATGACCTTCTCAATACTTAGTCAAAAAACACAACTTCCACTCCCGCATCTACTCACGATATGCGGATGTTTGGCACTCTCAATATGATGATCCTGATGCCGATACACTCCTCGGCTCCTCCTGCTGATGATCACCCCAACGAACTCACTCTTCATGAAATCGACATCATCATGCTGATCTCCTCCACTTATCCGGATGATGATGTCCGAACCGTCTGCAGGATATTTGCAGAAATATCCTGATGATGCTGTTTCGGCAAACTTCTTCGCTTAGCGAAATTTCTCTTCGCCGATCCACCAGGGATGACCCGATCCAACTCAGGGTGGTCTTCCAACACAATTAGCTCGACCTAGCACATGAGGATGCTAGGCTTCTCAACATCTGTCTACCGCGATCCTGCGCACCTGCATGCAAACAGAAAACAACCTAACATCTAACCTACTGTACATTGCCATTCCACCGATCAGGTGAGTCAACCGGTGGAATGGATCAGGAAATCCATGAAAAACTCTCAAACCCGCGATCGATTACAGGAAGGAGACCAAACAGAAAACAAAACAGGATCTTTATTGATTCACAGATGTAATACAATATGATGTTCCTCACACAGAACACTCAACCTACTCTGCGCAACACTACACTGCCGATCGATGATCTACAATCAACCGATCCCATGCTTATAAAGATTTCAATATGAGTACTACTGACCCAACTCCAAGCGGCTGGGAACTCTCCAAGCGGCTGGGAGATCCCACCGAACATACATCATGACAGCTGTTATAACTAACTAGCTAAAAATAGCAAAAGCCTGGTCAGCATGATCTTATCCTGATCAGCATGACCTTATTACATGCATCTGGTCTTAACAGACCTTCTTGGAAACACAAACAAGACCTAAACTACTAACTGCCTTATCATGACCAGCTGTCAGGTAGGCGCTCCTGCACCATACTCCCCAACAGAAAAAAAAAACTCATGTCCCATGAGTTGAGCATGTGGAAGTCTTCCACCTTTACACTTTGCTTTGTCAATCGTCTGACCTGCTCCAGCTTTGTCTGCTGCTGTCTCTGGGCTGCTCCCAGACTTCTGAACTGTAACTTGCTTTCTGGTAAGTAAATCATCATGCCTGTTGATGTAGGCCTTCTTCTCACATACCCTGTGTTTGTCAGGTTGGCTGACCAGAACCTCTGGCTGAACTACCTCTGTAGGCTTAACCTGTAGCTTCCTGTCAATCTTCATAGGACAAGCAATAGTCCCAACTATGACAACATCCTTGTCATGCTTCTGAACTGGTGGCTGTTTGCACCCCTGTTGCTGAACCTGCTGCTGACCTCTGTCAGTCACAACTGAAACTTTCTTCAGCTTGTTGTCTGTAACAACTCCTTTCCCTGCAGTGTCCTAAACGGCCTTCATGCCTGCTCCTCTAGGCATCTGCACATACTCCTTCTTTCCCATTAAAATGATTTGAGCTGCCTTCTGTGCTGCAGCTTTTGCCTGCAATGGCATCAACTTAATAATCTTCCCATCCTTCTGGATGGTGTAGGTATTAGCATACCCATCATACAGTACCCTTCTGTCAAATTGCCATGGTCTACCCAGCAGTAGGTGACAACATTCCATAGGCAATATGTCACACAAAATTCTATCCTGATATGGTCCAATCTGGAAATCCACATATGCCTGTTCAGAGACAAAAAGTGATTGCCTATCACTCACCCAAGATGCCTTGTAAGGGTGTGGATGTGGAATCCTTTCCAACTTCAGTTTATCCACCATCTCCTGAGATACCATGTTGTCTGTTGAACCAGTATCAATGACAACCTTACATACCTTACCTTTGCTCTTACATGTGGTTTTGAAAAGAGCTCTCCTTTGCATCAGATCCTGTGATGCCTGCAAACTTGTTTTCCTCAACATCAATGATTCTCCACTCTCTGGATATCCAAAATTCTCAGGACCTTTGTTTGAACTCTGTGCACTTTCTTCTCCCTTCTCTTCTTGTACCAGTTGTACTCTCTTGTCACTTGTTCTATCATTTCTGGATGATGAACCTTTGTTTTCTGGACATTTGAAAGATGGATGACCAAACTCTCCACAGGTGTAACATTTTCCTGAAAATGTAGTAGAACCTCTACCACCTCCAAACCTTCCTCTATTACCTTTCCATCCACCTCTGAAATCAGACTGTCCCTGTCCTTTACCAGTGTCTTCTTGAACCTCATTGGTTTGCTTTTGTGCAGGGGCTGCTCCTCTTCCCCTGTTGTTTCCTCTTCCCCTCATGGACTTATCATGTCCTCTATTCAGCTTTTCTTCAATCCTGATTGCCATTTGATAACAATCCTCCACATTCTTAGGGTTAGCTAACACTAACTCATCCTGTATGTTAAACCTCAAACCTGCCAAGTACCTAGCCACCTTTTCTACCTCATTCTCATGATGACCAGATCTCATACTTAACAGATAAAATTCCTCAGTATATGCTTTCACATCCCTGTCTTTCTGCTTTAAAAATTGCAGCTTCTTAAACATCTGGATTTCATAATCCCTTGGCAAGAATTTCCCCTTGATCCTTGCTACCATCTTATCCCAAGAAGTGATCTTAGACTTCCCTTGTTTCCTTCTCTCAGATTGTACATAATCCCACCATACCAAAGCATGACCTCCTAACTTGGTCTTTGCAATCTTGACTTTCTGATCCTCAGCAACATCTTCACATTCAAAGTGATTATCCAGTGCAGCAATCCAGTCCAACAACTCATCGTCATTCAAGCTTCCAGTATACTTGGAAACATCAACCTTTACCTTAGGTTTTTCACTCTGCACTGCCTTTAACAGTTTTGCCAATCTCTGGTCTTCAGCATCCAGATCTTCAGCTACCTCTTCATACTCTTCAACAGTATCTGCCTCTTCTTCAGACTCACTGTCTTCTACCTCCCTCTTTTTGTTCTTTTCCAGGGCTGTCAGCCTGGCTTGAAGTGCTTCAGCAAGCTCCTTCATCTTCCTCATCTCTCTAGCATGTTTCTCCTTCAGTTCCTGCAACTCCCTTGCAGTACCATTACCTTTAGGAGGCATTTTGTCAACCTCTCAATCTACACACAACTCAACTCTATCTCTACCTCTGCCCTTTCAGTGACAGAATCAACACACAACAGCCCAGACCTTTTGCTGAGCTCTGATACCACTATGATGCAGAGGCATCCACACTATATCATTCGCATATAGCATGAATGTCTGCAGACCAACCTCATCATCATCATCTTCGCCATCATCATCATATTTCCTAAGGCCACCAACATCATCATATTTCGGCTTTACTCTATCAGCATCATGTTTCCAAAAACCAACAGCATCATCATATTGCACCTGCCGACCGATATCCTCCTGCAGACAAGCCTTCGCACTTTCGCCTGTCAACAGCATCACCTTACTCGATTATCGGCAGCATCATCATGTCCGACCAGCGCGAACATCCTCCTGACGTCCACTGTTCATTTCACCGACAAATTCTGTCTTCACTACCTTCAACATCATCATGATGTTCAACAGGCGCAAACATCCTCCGGTTGCACTGTTCATCGGGCGCCAAGCACTAGCGGCCTCATCATGATATTTAACATCACCTTCGTCAGCAGGATATTCAACATCCGGTTGCTCCAAATATCCTGATGACGACCTTCAACACCTTCCCTTCGATGCTCCGATAGCCGACGACACAAGCTTCAGCATCATGATATTCAACAGGATAACGAACATCCGGTTCTTCCCATTTATCCTGATGATGACAAACCCTAACTCTTCGCACCGTTCACTCGATGCCGACGTCACCCGATATCCTGATGACGTAGATCCTGATGACGATGACGTCACCCGCAGTTTCACAATATCCTGCTGCTCCGAAATATCCTGATGACGTATATCATGATGACCTTCTCAATACTTAGTCAAAAAACACAACTTCCACTCCCGCATCTACTCGTGATATGCGGATGTTTGGCACTCTCAATATGATGATCCTGATGCCGATACACTCCTCGGCTCCTCCTGCTGATGATCACCCCAACGAACTCACTCTTCATGAAATCGACATCATCATGCTGATCTCCTCCACTTATCCGGATGATGATGTCCGAACCGTCTGCAGGATATTTGCAGAAATATCCTGATGATGCTGTTTCGGCGAACTTCTTCGCTTAGCGAAATTTCTCTTCGCCGATCCACCAGGGATGACCCGATCCAACTCAGGGTGGTCTTCCAACACAATTAGCTCGACCTAGCACATGAGGATGCTAGGCTTCTCAACATCTGTCTACCGCGATCCTGCGCACCTGCATGCAAACAGAAAACAACCTAACATCTAACCTACTGTACATTGCCATTCCACCGATCAGGTGAGTCAACCGGTGGAATGGATCAGGAAATCCATGAAAAACTCTCAAACCCGCGATCGATTACAGGAAGGAGACCAAACAGAAAACAAAACAGGATCTTTATTGATTCACAGATGTAATACAATATGATGTTCCTCACACAGAACACTCAACCTACTCTGCGCAACACTACACTGCCGATCGATGATCTACAATCAACCGATCCCATGCTTATAAAGATTTCAATATGAGTACTACTGACCCAACTCCAAGCGGCTGGGAACTCTCCAAGCGGCTGGGAGATCCCACCGAACATACATCATGACAGCTGTTATAACTAACTAGCTAAAAATAGCAAAAGCCTGGTCAGCATGATCTTATCCTGATCAGCATGACCTTATTACATGCATCTGGTCTTAACAGACCTTCTTGGAAACACAAACAAGACCTAAACTACTAACTGCCTTATCATGACCAGCTGTCAGGTAGGCGCTCCTGCACCATGGTGAAGGCAGTCTTATACTGTTCTGATTCCTTCACCTTCACCTGATTATAACCTGAAAATCCATCCATCATAGATAAGAGTTCACAACCAGTCACTCTCTGCAACATAGCTTCCATATTAGGCAGTGGATAGTTATCCTTTAAAGAGGATACATTCAAGTTCCTGAAGTCAACACAAAGCCTAATATCACCATTCTTTTTTCTGACTGGGACAAGGTTAGACACCCAAGTTGAATGCCTGATTGGCACAATTATTCCAGCTTCCCTCAGCCTTTTGAGTTCTTCTTGCATCTTTGGAGCTAAGGTAGGATTAATAGGTCTTTGCCTTTGTCTAAATGGCTTAGCTCCAGGCTTCAATGGGATCTCATGCTGGAATAAATCTTCCCTATAGGCTTTTAGGTCCTCATATGACCAAGCAAAAACATGTTTATACTTTTTCAGTAATGCAATCAGCATACTCCTAATGTGTGGTTTGAGCTGTTTACCAATGTATACCTTATGAGGGGCCTGAGATGTCCCCAAATTTATCTCTTCTAAATCTTCCTTATTTGTGGGAGATGTCCTTGTGACCAATTTATCTCTACTGTCAAAAGCTCTTTCCAAAGCTACTAATCCTCTGGGGATTTTATTAGTCTTCAATTGAATTATCTCTTTTCCCACAAGAGTTTCTTTTCCATCTATAGTCTCTACAAAAGCTTGGAAATCAATTTCTTGATTCTCATATTCATCTATGCAGTGCAAAAATTTTAACAAGTCCCTATCATCATTAAACACTTGCCAACTGCATATATTTTCTGGTACTGCAGGCCTAATTTTAACTTCTACATTTGTAACATCTGACAGAGTGATGTCATCTGGCCTTATTGCAACATTGGCTAAGAAATCAGCCATAACATTCTTTGACCTCTCTACCCAGCCTATTGAAAATGCATCAAATAGTTTAATGGTATCCCAAACAGCATGCTTGTATTGTTTCAACCTTTTATTTTTTGAAGCATACCTATCTCTAATTTGGGATACAATCAGCTCAGAATCCCCAAATACTCTTAGCATTTTGATTCCATGTTTGAGAGCAATATTTAGGCCTAAGAGTAAAGCCTCATATTCTGCAATGTTGTTTGTGCAAACAAACCTCAGCAAGAAAGAGAATTTGAGGAGCTTACCAGTTGGAGACAGGAAAACAACTCCAGCTCCAGAGCCTTCTTTTGCACAAGCTCCATCAAAAAACATGGTCCACAAACCTTGCTGATCCAATTCTTCAATGCAGACATTTTTCTTTTTATCTTCTCTATCATTTGAGACAACCTTGAAGTTATCACAGTCAGTGTTTACAAAGCATATCTGTTCCTCTGCTTCTTGGTCTTCCACTGTCTCTGATGATCTTTGTTCTCTGATTAGCTTAACATCCCTGCCATTCATTGGAATCATGGCATATGACAGGTCCAGCTGCATACTTCCACCAATTAGTGCTGCCCATCTTCTTGACAACAACATACCATACTGTGGCTTGATGTCAACCACTGTTATATTCATTTTATATCTTTTCTCAAGAAATGCTGCCAATTTGAAAACTACATCCTTCATGATTCCAATAACTGGTACCTCTCTGGCATCCATAGCATAGCATTTTCCACATGCCTTGTCAATTTTCAACCCAGCTTGTTGCATGATGGCCAAAGGCATGACATTTGTAGATGCTCCAGAGTCAAGCATACAATTTCTGATTATTTTTCCATTTATAACCAGGGAAACATAAAATGGTTCCACTTGTGAAGGACACTTTGTCATAGTCACTCCTAAATAGACTTCAGGAGCCTCATCTTCTTTATTACACATGACATGTTTCTCACCTTGGATCTGAACATTTTGTTTAGCTTGAAAGGGCACCCCTGAAATTAGGGATACTGTCCTATTCTTGATTTCTTCCACTTTCATGAGTTCCATAAGTGGAATAGAGACTTTTACCTGGGAGAGGACTTGAGCTATATCAAATGGAACATAATTTTGTATAACAGTTGTAGCTTGCTCCACAATCTTGTTTTTATCCTGAACTGATTTAGCTTTTACTTTCATAGTTCCCTGATCATCATTCTTGTCTTGGGAACCTTTACCTTGATCTTCAGCCTGAGGGATTCTATTTTCTGGTCCTTGGGATTCATGACCTGTTCTATTTCTAAAATTCTATTTATTATTAACTCACTGCCTTTTTTGTAATTCCATCCCCTTATTACCATGCACTGGCTGTCCTATAGTAACATCTTTTGGCTGATGTGGGCTGCTTACCTGATTTTTACCCCTGAGATTGTAGTTGCTCTTGACTTGAGCAACTACTGCAGCTGTGAAGGCCCTAATTTCCTCATCAGAAGGTCATTGTAAGTTACTCCAAAAATTGTGTGAGTTCTGAGCATAGGCATAGTTAACTTCATCATCTTCATCATATGGGAACTGTTGGCAGCCCTGAGTTCCATCATTTGTACTCTCATCAGCATCATAAAGAGTGTATCCATTGCTTATGGACATCATATTTACATCATCATCTTGCACATAATGTGGCTCATTGCATTCATTACAAGATGTAGTATTATCACACAAGGACTGAGCAATCATACACTGTGACTGTGAATGTGGCATCTGACAAATTATACACCATGGAGCATCATCAACAATATTTACAGCTTTCTTTAGAGGATCAGGAGTTTCTTTGACATGTTGAGCTCTTTGATTTGTGTTGTTATGTGGGAATATAGGTTTACCATCATGCCAATTGGTATTATAAGGCATATCATGCAATGATGGCCTCTTTTCCTGCCTTTGATAGACTTGCCTATCAGGACCTATCCCTTTTTCACTTCTAGCTAATCTATAGCTTAGGTCCTTAACAACATTTTCCAATTTGTCTATCTTATCTTCAGGGGCAGATGTATTACCTTGAGTGTTCTGAGGCTTGTTTGGATTCTGTAGAATTTTTATATCATCCCTTCTATTTGTCTTGCCTGATGCTTTCCTGTTGTTTTCAATATTCACTGCAATTCTGAAAGCATCCCTGAGAGTAGCAGGACCTTTATCTCTTAATCCATATGCAGTTTTTGCATCAAAGGCATTGATATACAATATTATGCACATTGGTTCATTTGGCCTCATGTGATGTGGCAATTTGTTTAACACTTTAGTAAATCTTGCATTAAAATCTGCAACCTGCTCATTTGACCCTTTAGTGATACTGGTGAACTCATTTACAAAAAAGCTAGGGTCAGTTTTGTCACCATATTGCTCCTTGAACATCCTTTTAAAATCATCCCATGATGAAATACTCCGATCAGGCAGATTCTGGTACCATTCTCTTGCCTCATCTATTAAGGATTGCATGAATGACTTCATGAAAACATCCTCATGTTCAACCTCAAAGTTATCCATGACATTTTGAAAGGCTTTTAGATGATCTTCTCCTGACACAGTGTTGTTTCCTGAAAATTTAGGCACTTGCAGCCTCAGATGCTTATCAATGGGGTTAGGATACCTAGGAATACCATCAAATACTAGCTGTCTGAATCTATCTAGTTGCATTGGCTGTCTGTTTAACTGATTAACATTAATATTTCTGTTTGCATTCTGGTTTCTTACATTGTTCAGTGGTATCCTAGCATCATTCACATTTTGTCTCTCATCATTATGTTGATGTTGCACTTCATTTCTCTGTTGATGTCTCTACACATTTGCATTCTCAAGGGTAGGAATTGAATTATTCTGGGCAGTCCTCAAAGCTTGCACTTTCTTCCTCAAGTCATCTCTGATTGATATTGCCTGCTGATATTCAAACTCGGCCCTTAAGCTCCTAATTTCATCAGCTAGTTCTTCCTCGTTGGGCCTAGAGGAGGATGGTTTTATCATATTCTGATCTTCGTCTTCATCATCCCTTAGAGACTCGGCCTCTTCAAACCTTTCACTAGGGTCTAGAAATGGGCGTTCTTGGAACACCTCTGACCTCATTCTCATGTTACCACCCTGTTGCCTCTCATATGCACCCTGAATATCAGCTTTTGCATTTGAAAAGTAGGGCGCATGCTGTCCTGATGGCCTAGGGTTATCTTGTATATCATCATTTTTTCTGGGGGACCCCTCATGACTAACTGAGACAGCTCCCTTTCTTCTGTACATCATTCTTCTTGTTACTGGTAACTCTTTAAATAAAGGATTTTGTTGGGATCTTCTCCCCTGCATATAAATTTTACTTTGACTGGTTGGGAGATTACTTCAGAATTGCCACCTATTACTAGGAACTATTTTCTTTTATAAATTAGGGTTCTTTCAAAAATAACAATTTTCAAATCACCATACCCAGCGGAGTCGCCAATTTCTGTTGGTGACTCGGATGGGTCACAAGATATAACCCTTTCTCAAATTTCTTCCTAGTAGAGTCACCAATTTCTGTTGGTTTTTCCCCAGACTGGATGCTTATTCCCAGATTTCCCTACAAGGTAGCCATCAGTGATCAACAGGATCTCTGGGCCAGGGGCCAACAGTGTAGGAGATAGACTCTATATTTTATCTCCTCTTCTTCTTCAGGCTCTGCAAGACCTAGGGGGGTATTCCCTACTCAACATCCATGAGATACGCATACAAGGATTGGGATGCTGTCAGAAAGTAGATAAGTCCTCCTGTAAGTAGACCAAAACTGAAAGATAAGAGCAAAGGGGCTAGCTTTGGGCCTATTTGCAGTTGTAGACAGAGGACTGAGGATCCTAAAACTAATTCTAATGTCCTAATGGTTGTTTTAGAGTTTGATTATGATTTTGAGTTTGGATGCAAAGCTGGACATGGTTGTAACACAAACACAAAGCAAGATTGGTGCCTATCCAGGGCCTAGAGTCAGTAGACATACACCTGTGAATGATCAGCATGAACAGCTAAAACTAGATTTCAGGGGGATATATATGATACCTGCCTTACAGATATCTCCCAATACAGAGTGTTAAGTTATCTCTACTTATGGCATCCCTACTGCAGTATACCCTTCCCAATGTTCAACCTGAAAATAGTTTAATCTACCCCTTGAGCAGAAGTTAAAAGATCAGACATTCAACATAGGAATTCTATGTTCTAGAGTCTCAAATATTTCCCAAATATCTAGATTCAGAAGAAGAATACATGCAATACTGGAGACAGAATTAACAAAACACATGCTAAGATAGCATTTCTCATATAAGATTAATCATGAAATCAGTGGGTTCATGCCAAAACATACAACAAGAGATACATAAACTCACAGGTTTAGCTGTACAGAGCAACCAGATCAGCTTGTTTTGAATTACAGAGCCAAAAATCATCAACTTTCAACAACCTGAAAATGAGTAACAGTTCCTGCTTATAACAGCCAGAAAGTGCACCACAGTAATTAATTACATGATTATAACAAAAAATCTGCCAGATACAGTCCTCAGAAGGAATGGCACTCAAAATGTTAATGCAGCAGACAAAGGGGGACCTCGAGCCACGCGCCACTATATGGAAGTCTTCATTCTCAATCAGGTAGCCTGATCGCTTGTACCTGTTGTGATGTTCACAACACGCCCCATTTTGCTCCTTAGCAAAACGAGGACCCCTGCTGATGTCTTGCTTTTTGCTTCTGCTTGTGTTTTTTCTGCTTCCTGGCGGTCTGGTAAAAATGAAGGTCAGGTGCATCATCATCATGATATTGCATAGGGTAGGTCATCATCATGAGGTCTGTTTGTCAAAGTTCATATTTTGTTTCTGTGACCTCATATTTTGAAAGAGCTTGAAATTTCATGCAGGTTTGCCTTTTACTTCACTTGAAAATTCGACCATATGTGAAAGTTATGCACGGTCAAAGTCTTGGTCAAACCTGATATTCGCAGGAGCATCATCATTTTATTTTTTATTCTAAGTCATGTTGACAGGATCATCATGATCTTCGCATTATGCAGCATCATGATATCTTTTAGGAAGGTTATATTATAAACTCGGTTTTGCTGAAGAGCATCATCATCATCATATTTAAACCCCCCCCCGATAATATCCTGAGGTCCAATTATCATGATGACATTAACTTTAAGTCAAGGTGAGTTCCCCGTCGAAGTGGTCTGTTGTATCGCGAGCATCATCATCATGATATTTCAAACATTACCTGATCTTTTCATATCATGCTGATCACCCTTAGAAGAATCACCTTCGGCATATTTACATGCGCACGTTCAAAACCTATTGGAGGGTCATCATCATGATATTTGCTGGCATTCGAAAAATGATGATGACGACGACTTCATATCCTCCTGGTCTCCCTTTCGCAAGGTCGTCATCATGATATTTGCTGAACTTCGAAATATGATGATGACGGCTTCTTGATCCTCATCCTAATCTTTCACGGGTCACATTCGCTGAATTCGCTAAGTGCTGGAAACATCATCATCATGATAATTCGCAGGAGGATCATCATCTTCATTACCTCCTGATATCCGTTTGCCTAAACATCATGATGATCACCCTATCTATTCAGGGTGGTCGATATTGCATTTCTTAAACAGCATCATCATATTTTGCAATATCACCCTAGCGATTTATCATGATGACCTTAACTCACCCTTGTGCTTCGAAGACAAATTATCATGATGACGTCATCATGATAAATCGATGGCGAGGATCATCATCATCATTTTTTTATCCTGTCCTGTTAACAACATCATCATCATGATCTTGTTTATGCGCCCGATATTTCGCCAAGTCCTCCTGCCGAAAATGCAACCTTTTGAGAACATCCTGATGATCATCATCATCATATTTTTATCCTGATCATGATCATGATCATAACATTTTCCCTTCGGCAGGATTTTTCTCAAACACGATCCGGTTCTCGAATATCATGATGACGTCATGTTCTAAGTTTAACAAAGGACCCGAATATCATGATGACGTCATCCCGATCTGAATAGCGAAAAAACAAATATCCTCCTGATGATCATCATCACATTTTTCCTTCAACAGGATATTTTCCAAGACCCGATCTGGTTCGCGAAACATGATGATGATGTCTCATTCTTTGTTCGACAGAAGCTAATATCCTGATCATCATCATCATCATCCTTTTTCCTTCAAACAGGATATATTTTTCAAGCACGATCCGGTTCCCGATCATCATGATGACGTTCTATTCCAAGTTCGACATACGCCCCAAATATGATGATGATCTTCATCATGCTGATTTTTCTCGAGAGGGTTGCCTTGGCCGCAAAAGGGTCATATTATGCTCATCATCCTGATCATGCTCCTTGGGTGACCCGATATCACAATTATCCCCCTGATCTTAACCGGATATGACGATGACGTCATCCTTAGCATTTTCATGAATCCTGAATATCATGATGACGTCACCATCATCTTCCTTTCCTCGGCAGCATGATTATATTCGCATCCTCCTATTATCCTTCAACATGATGATGATGATGTTGTTGTTCTTTTCTCCAATATGCAGAGGCGAAACATCATGATGACTTTCATCTGGACCTTCAGGAGGGAATGCTATTTCCAGAATATCATGATGATGAGGTATATCGACTAACCTGTTTTTTTTGACGCACCGACTGAGAATATCATGCCGATGGGCGGGAAATGAAGCGGTGGAGTTTTTAATTGTTTTTTTTGGCGCCTCTGGCACATTTCCCGGTCAGCGATGGTTGACCCATCAATTTTGAGCAGCTTGGGCGCATTTTTCACGCGTTTTGAGCGGATTTTGATCTGATTTCCGCGATCTTGCGCAGTCACCTGTATTTAAACGCTTATTTTGATTTTCATGCTGTTTTGTCATAAATGGAATACTTATTGCTTGTCTTGTCTTGCAGGCTTGCAGTTGAGGAAGCAGCTGGAAAGTCAACATGGAGGCAGAAGATCTGATCTCAGGAGCAAGAAGATGGAGATGAAATGCAAAAAGTCAAAACCATTCAAGTGAAGAGGAAGGTCGCAGCTGAAGATATTATTGCAAAAGACAAACAGAAGTTATTGCCCAGCTGCTGGAACTTCTCAGAGGGGGCAGTATTTCGCCCAGATTTGACCACAGCTCAGAGATATTTTTGAGAACTGGTTCACCTGCATTTATTGCTGTAACTAGAGGTTTGAACTAGGGGTTCAGCTAGGTTTTTGCTGTAGTGAGGACAATCAGAATGTTATATATTGTGCCTCTCTACACTGTAATACTTTACAACAGGGGCTACAACAGGGATTTTTGGGGCCTACAACAGAGATTTTAGGAACATACAGCATGTTAGCTTAGCATAGTTTAGAGTAGAAGAAGGAGGTCGCCTGTTTGTCTGCAGTAAGGTGCGCGTGGAATGTCTGGCTGCCTTACTGTATCTGTAAAGCTTGTAAGTTCTCTGTAGTATGATCAATGAGACTAAGAGTCATTCTTACATTGTAAATCATGTATGGCTACTTGTTTCTAATGCAATAGAATCTGGAGTTCTGCATCTATCTTCTGAGTGTTCTCCTGCTCTTCTTTGTGTTTTGAAATATCTTCTTTGAGAGCTTGCAATTTTAAATGTATGTTTGTGAAAATGCTCAGGACTTACATTTAAGGTTTTTACTGTGGATTTGATCAGATTACTGTGGTATTTACATAGTGGATAACAGAAACATTTAGATCCTTTGGTAGATTAGATGAAGTATAGATTAGATCTCTCTAACTTTTCCCAACCCATCTGAATTATCTAGCTAAAAATGCAGAAATCTAAAGGAAATTGTCTCAAATCTGAAGAAGCATGCATAACAGAGTCTACGTAGACAGTTTTCATAAGTACATGAAGAAGGAAGCTGCATAAATCAAAGAAAAACATCTGAAACTTGTAGCACAGTAGCACCTTTATGCAAAGGAATGAAGAGCATTGACCTATCTCATGACCTCTTTGCATATTCTTAGGCCAGTAAACCACAGAACAAACCTAAACTACGTAAGGCCCCTTGAACATTACAGCTTCACATTGACCAACTGAACTTGACCAACCGAACCATTGTAGACTTGGGATTAGTTGAATCACCAAATGATTCCTTCTTGTCTTTCAAGTATAGTTTCAGTTCATGTCATGTGAATTTTAACTTATTGTTATGATTGCATCAAAACAGTCATCAACAGTTTTCTGGCGCTAGAAGGAGGGCCTGCCTGAGTTAGGTTTCATTTCAAACTGGCTAACGACAGTAACAGAGTGACTAGGTCTAGGTCCAGTTCAGGAGATATCTTTGTGCAACTACCTGATACAAGGCGAAGTAAGAGCCCTTTAATCTGGAATCCAAAGATATCGCAAGCAGGAAGTTCATTTGGAACACCTCCTGGGTCACCTTTTAACATCTGTAGTATTATAAGTCCCGATAGATCACTGTTCAGATCTTTACATCTTGGTTCAGGCACTTCTGGAGGTCTCAATCCTCCTCTAAATCCTAATCCACCAATCAATCCAGGTATTTCTGCAAGTTCAGGTCAAGCTCAAACACCTGCAATGGCTTATTTCGATGTCAATTCTCCCATATTCTTCAATGATTATCATGACATGCCAAAAAATCCGGAAAAGATATGTCCCAAATACCAGTTGCATCAAGACCCAGAAGATCATATTAGAATATTTAAGGAAGCATGTTTTAGGGCTATGTTAGAGCACGAGGATGTTGTGTGTAGGTTGTTTCCTTACACCTTTAATGAGCAGGCCTCTAGCTGGTATGTAAACTTACCCAATAGTTACATTTCTTCCTGGGCACTTATGGAAGAAGCATTTCTGTCAAGATTTAGAGGACCCATTGACCCTTGTACTTTGTATCATAAGTTGGCTGCTATAAAACGAGGTGAGGGAGAGTTAATTGATAATTTCAATGACAGATTCCAAAAGGCCTATTCTAGGCTAGCAGCCCCTTATACCATAGCTGATGCTCCCTTGTTGGCTATGTACTATGCTGCTTTGGATCCTTTAACTGCCATGTTTGTCAAAAGGAAACCTGACATAGATTCGGTATCCAAAGCCTATAAAGAGGCAGCCTCAGTGAACCAAGAAATGAGACATACAGCTTACAGTCCATTTGGAGGAAATTTTGGGGCGCAGAATCAGGCACACCCATGGAATGGAGCCCCTGTGCAGCATGCTCCACTAATAAATCCGGTTCCTTCTTACACACCTGTGTATAATCCTACTCCAATCCAGGCTATAACTCCTTACACGGCTAGTACTTCCAATAACAGTCAAAATAATGGTCAGCCTTTCTTCCAACTTCCTAGGGATGTAACTATGGCAAAAGCACAAGAGGATAGGGAAGACATCAAAGAAATTACTGCACATCTGAAGAGATTAACAACCGAAGTGACACAGCTAAGAAATGAGAATCTCTATGGCAGAAGCAACCAAAACTACAATCCACCTCAAGGTCACAACCAAGGCCAAAATCAGAATTATAGTCTCAACCAGAACCAGCAGTACAATCAGAACCAAAACTACAATCAGCATCAAGGCCCCAGTCAGGGGCAACCAATGCAAAATAGGGGGCCAGTGATAGATAATAGGACCTGGGGTAATAATAACAAGAACCAGAATCAACCTAGGCCACCCAAGACATGGAACACTGGGCCCAACAACGGTACTCTGGCTTCTCCTTTCGAGAATACGGATAATCATGGTGCAAAACAAATAACTAACATACAAATGGCCAATACAGCACCCAAAAATTGGTGCAGATTTCACAATACTAATGCCCATGCTGAGCATGACTGTCCACAGTTCCACTTGGCAGCTAGTATCTTCAACGTAGATGTACAGCCTCCTACCTCAGAATTTCTCATTCCTAAGGGTAATGAGGTAGTACCCTCAGAATATGACACAACATTAGTCTTAGAAACGTTTACCTTTGCAACTGCAGAAGAGAGGGAGGATGAATTGCTAGAGGATGAACCATACTACTGTGAAAGTCTTTATCCTGAATCAGCCTTTGTGTTAAATGCTTTTCAGTTTCCTTTTGAATCTGAAAACGAGATATTAAATGAAACAGAGGAGGTGCAGGCCTTTCAACAGACAAATAAAAGCCACACCTACAATTTGAGGAACAACCCTAGGCCGGGAGGACCTTTCACCACTTCCACTCCTCCGAATAACATCAATACACCCCCAGATCAGAATGCTAGCAACAATCCTGCCATACTTAAAGCTAGTCAGCACACAAATAACGGAACAGCAGTGCAAAAGGATCAAACAAGTAAGACAGAAGCAGTAGAGACAACAAGACTAATGAATTACTTGTCAGAGGAAATAAAGAAAATGAAGGTCAGCATACCTCTAAATGAATTATTGAAGACCCCAGGGATCAGAAATGCTTTTTTAAAATCCCTGGATACATCCATAACAAACATGGTGTCTGCTGATATAATTGTTCCTAGTAGTGATTCACCACCTAAGGAGAAAGGTAAGAAAGTTGAGCAGCCTTCCAACACAAATGTAGTAATACATGCGGATAAGAGGGATACTCAACCTTTCTTGTTAACTGTTAGGTTGTGTGGGAAGAATATACACAATTGCATGGTAGATTCTGGTGCTTCAGCCAACGTAATGCCCTTAGGAATATGTAAAACTCTCGGGTTGACTCCCACCAAATCTGCCAAGGTTGTCACACAATTAGATAAGACCGAGGTTAGTGTGATAGGAGAACTCATGAACATACAGGTGCAGTTAGCTTCAGACCCTAGGGTGAGCCAAATCATTGACATCCAAGTAGTGGATATACCCGTAAATTATGGAATGTTGCTGAGTAGGGATTGGTCCAAGACATTAAACGGGTATATGGCTACTGACTTTTCACACATGTGGTTACCATGGAGAGGCATCCCAAACCAGATCAGAATAGAGGCAGAGCCCAGAATGAGACATATGATAACAGAGTATAATCGAACTAATGAAATCTTATATGCTGCTGTTGAGCCAGATGTCTACAGAATTACCAACAATGGGATGCAGATTGAGGAGGTTATGATGTTAAACAGTAGAAAGAAGTGTGTCAGCAACAGAACAGCACTATTCATTGAGTCTGACAGAAATTCTTCAGATGAGGAAAACAATGCAATAGACAAATTTGGTCATGACATTAGACAAGAGGTGGAAGAGTGCGTTACATACAATTTCCCAGTCCAATATGTGTATAAGGCTGAAAGTTGGCAAGGAAGTGAGGAGATTATTAGGCGACAGGAGGATGCAGCAGCAACGGTCGTTAAATGTGTAGAGGATACAACGATGGAACCAATGCTAGGAATAAAGGATAATAAAATCTCTCTCCAGGAGTCATGTGATGATTGTTGCAGGTTAATAGAAGCAGACTCCACATTGGACGATAACTATGGGTCATCTGATGAACAATTTTTGAAAGAAGAGGGTACAGAGGATCATGTAGCTGCTGTGCACAATCAGACATCACCCCCATGCCATGTTGAAAATAAAATAGGGGAGTACTCCTGTCAATCAAAAGATGTCATCCCACTTTTACTCTCAAGTGATTTAGAAATGATTAATTTCTGTATATCAGATGATGATGAAGATACTTACTTAAGTGCTGATGTGCAGGAAACTAATGAGAACATTGAGAGGTGTGCTACATTTGAGGATAAACTGAACATCCAGAATGAAGGAATAAAGGTAGATGAAGATGAAGATATGATACATCTAGAGTCATTCATCTTTCAACTTGAAAAGGGACTAGACATAGAGTTGGGCAATGAAAATGCAGAGCTAAATGAAGAGCCAGCTACTAATAAACAAGTGTGTTCCACAGAGCTAAAGGCACATCAGGTTGTCTCTTTCCTTTCCTTAGTAAACAATGATAAATACTATTTTGATTATGGAAATTCAAGAGATAAGACATGCATATGGATTAATCATAAACCTGATGAGCAGCCTCAGTTACTAGTTAAGAGCTATTCTGATAAACACAATGAATCTAGAATATCAGAAATTTTTTCAGAATTCAAAGATAAATCTGCTATGATGAGGACCATAACCAGTACCCTGTTACTCCTGCACAACCTAAAGAAATATGCAAGTAGGGGTGTTCTTGGGTCTTTTTCTTAGGTCTCTATTTGCCTCGTGGAGGCTGGTATATAGTCTGGTAGGGTAGTTGTTTTTGTTTTTTTGTGTTCTTCTTTTGCTGTTTTCTTTTTAGGTTGGTTGTTTGTATAGCTTGTCTTCTTTTTTGTTTCTGTCTGTTTGTACAGTTTTGTACAGTTTTGTTGCTGTCCTGTTAACAACATCATGATGATCCTCATCATGATCTTGTTTGTACAGCCTATTTGTTTGGTTTGTTTGTTGTCTCCTCAGCAGGGATCTTTATTTTACTGTAGAGTATTAAGGAGCAGAACTAACAACCATTCAAAACAGTATATAATTTAGGATATTCAGGTTAACCATTTGCAATTTACGCATAACCTGTCACTGTCATGAATGTAGAGAGTTGTTCATCTTCTGAAGTTTTGTATTCAATAAATGTGATTGAGAATTCAAAGCAGGTTTCTCACGATGACACACCTAAAATCCTTGGGTTTGTTGAACCTACCAGTGTAGATATTAGGTGAAAAATCAGAGGTCACCCTTGCTACCATTACAATTCTCAGCTTAATTTCAGCAAGTGTCCACTCCTTGCATCATCATGAAGTTACAAATTGCTATATCTTATGAAATCTTTCAAAATTAGAAAACAAAAATAAATAAATGAATAAAGCGGATTATACTGAAAATCCAGATTAAGCCATCTAAGTAACTCTACCAGGGCTATGGACGCTCGCTGGCAGTGGGGCTCTACTTAGGAGAATTGTAACGATAACCTTGCCGGGGCTATAGACGCTCGCTGGCAGCAAGGCTCTATCCGGTCGGCTATGAGGGAATATCCTCACCTACGTAGGCTAATGTTAGTCACTGGTTTGTTCAACCGATCTTCAAGATGAGGATAATTAATCACATGCACACAACTAAACTGAAAATGGAAATTCATGCATCTTTATTGAACACTTTGAGTCTCAAGCTGAATAGTAATTTGCAGGAAAGATAGTTGGAAGTTATGTGTTCATTTCACCTAGTTTCCTTGAACACTCTGAATTTAATTGTTTTGTTTTGGTTGCTAGTTGTTGTGATGTTCACAACACGCCCCATTTTGCTCCTTAGCAAAACGAGGACCCCTGCTGATGTCTTGCTTTTTGCTTCTGCTTGTGTTTTTTCTGCTTCCTGGCGGTCTGGTAAAAATGAAGGTCAGGTGCATCATCATCATGATATTGCATAGGGTAGGTCATCATCATGAGGTCTGTTTGTCAAAGTTCATATTTTGTTTCTATGACCTCATATTTTGAAAGAGCTTGAAATTTCATGCAGGTTTGCCTTTTACTTCACTTGAAAATTCGACCATATGTGAAAGTTATGCACGGTCAAAGTCTTGGTCAAACCTGATATTCGCAGGAGCATCATCATTTTATTTTTTATTCTAAGTCATGTTGACAGGATCATCATGATCTTCGCATTATGCAGCATCATGATATCTTTTAGGAAGGTTATATTATAAACTCGGTTTTGCTGAAGAGCATCATCATCATCATATTTAAACCCCCCCCCGATAATATCCTGAGGTCCAATTATCATGATGACATTAACTTTAAGTCAAGGTGAGTTCCCCGTCGAAGTGGTCTGTTGTATCGCGAGCATCATCATCATGATATTTCAAACATTACCTGATCTTTTCATATCATGCTGATCACCCTTAGAAGAATCACCTTCGGCATATTTACATGCGCACGTTCAAAACCTATTGGAGGGTCATCATCATGATATTTGCTGGCATTCGAAAAATGATGATGACGACGACTTCATATCCTCCTGGTCTCCCTTTCGCAAGGTCGTCATCATGATATTTGCTGAACTTCGAAATATGATGATGACGGCTTCTTGATCCTCATCCTAATCTTTCACGGGTCACATTCGCTGAATTCGCTAAGTGCTGGAAACATCATCATCATGATAATTCGCAGGAGGATCATCATCTTCATTACCTCCTGATATCTGTTTGCCTAAACATCATGATGATCACCCTATCTATTCAGGGTGGTCGATATTGCATTTCTTAAACAGCATCATCATATTTTGCAATATCACCCTAGCGATTTATCATGATGACCTTAACTCACCCTTGTGCTTCGAAGACAAATTATCATGATGACGTCATCATGATAAATCGATGGCGAGGATCATCATCATCATTTTTTTATCCTGTCCTGTTAACAACATCATCATCATGATCTTGTTTATGCGCCCGATATTTCGCCAAGTCCTCCTGCCGAAAATGCAACCTTTTGAGAACATCCTGATGATCATCATCATCATATTTTTATCCTGATCATGATCATGATCATAACATTTTCCCTTCGGCAGGATTTTTCTCAAACACGATCCGGTTCTCGAATATCATGATGACGTCATGTTCTAAGTTTAACAAAGGACCCGAATATCATGATGACGTCATCCCGATCTGAATAGCGAAAAAACAAATATCCTCCTGATGATCATCATCACATTTTTCCTTCAACAGGATATTTTCCAAGACCCGATCTGGTTCGCGAAACATGATGATGATGTCTCATTCTTTGTTCGACAGAAGCTAATATCCTGATCATCATCATCATCATCCTTTTTCCTTCAAACAGGATATATTTTTCAAGCACGATCCGGTTCCCGATCATCATGATGACGTTCTATTCCAAGTTCGACATACGCCCCAAATATGATGATGATCTTCATCATGCTGATTTTTCTCGAGAGGGTTGCCTTGGCCGCAAAAGGGTCATATTATGCTCATCATCCTGATCATGCTCCTTGGGTGACCCGATATCACAATTATCCCCCTGATCTTAACCGGATATGACGATGACGTCATCCTTAGCATTTTCATGAATCCTGAATATCATGATGACGTCACCATCATCTTCCTTTCCTCGGCAGCATGATTATATTCGCATCCTCCTATTATCCTTCAACATGATGATGATGATGTTGTTGTTCTTTTCTCCAATATGCAGAGGCGAAACATCATGATGACTTTCATCTGGACCTTCAGGAGGGAATGCTATTTCCAGAATATCATGATGATGAGGTATATTGACTAACCTATTTTTTTTGACGCACCGACTGAGAATATCATGCCGATGGGCGGGAAATGAAGCGGTGGAGTTTTTAATTGTTTTTTTTGGCGCCTCTGGCACATTTCCCGGTCAGCGATGGTTGACCCATCAATTTTGAGCAGCTTGGGCGCATTTTTCACGCGTTTTGAGCGGATTTTGATCTGATTTCCGCGATCTTGCGCAGTCACCTGTATTTAAACGCTTATTTTGATTTTCATGCTGTTTTGTCATAAATGGAATACTTATTGCTTGTCTTGTCTTGCAGGCTTGCAGTTGAGGAAGCAGCTGGAAAGTCAACATGGAGGCAGAAGATCTGATCTCAGGAGCAAGAAGATGGAGATGAAATGCAAAAAGTCAAAACCATTCAAGTGAAGAGGAAGGTCGCAGCTGAAGATATTATTGCAAAAGACAAACAGAAGTTATTGCCCAGCTGCTGGAACTTCTCAGAGGGGGCAGTATTTCGCCCAGATTTGACCACAGCTCAGAGATATTTTTGAGAACTGGTTCACCTGCATTTATTGCTGTAACTAGAGGTTTGAACTAGGGGTTCAGCTAGGTTTTTGCTGTAGTGAGGACAATCAGAATGTTATATATTGTGCCTCTCTACACTGTAATACTTTACAACAGGGGCTACAACAGGGATTTTTGGGGCCTACAACAGAGATTTTAGGAACATACAGCATGTTAGCTTAGCATAGTTTAGAGTAGAAGAAGGAGGTCGCCTGTTTGTCTGCAGTAAGGTGCGCGTGGAATGTCTGGCTGCCTTACTGTATCTGTAAAGCTTGTAAGTTCTCTGTAGTATGATCAATGAGACTAAGAGTCATTCTTACATTGTAAATCATGTATGGCTACTTGTTTCTAATGCAATAGAATCTGGAGTTCTGCATCTATCTTCTGAGTGTTCTCCTGCTCTTCTTTGTGTTTTGAAATATCTTCTTTGAGAGCTTGCAATTTTAAATGTATGTTTGTGAAAATGCTCAGGACTTACATTTAAGGTTTTTACTGTGGATTTGATCAGATTACTGTGGTATTTACATAGTGGATAACAGAAACATTTAGATCCTTCGGTAGATTAGATGAAGTATAGATTAGATCTCTCTAACTTTTCCCAACCCATCTGAATTATCTAGCTAAAAACGCAGAAATCTAAAGGAAATTGTCTCAAATCTGAAGAAGCATGCATAACAGAGTCTACGTAGACAGTTTTCATAAGTACATGAAGAAGGAAGCTGCATAAATCAAAGAAAAACATCTAAAACTTGCAGCACAGTAGCACCTTTATGCAAAGGAATGAAGAGCATTGACCTATCTCATGACCTCTTTGCATATTCTTAGGCCAGTAAACCACAGAACAAACCTAAACTACGTAAGGCCCCTTGAACATTACAGCTTCACATTGACCAACTGAACTTGACCAACCGAACCATTGTAGACTTGGGATTAGTTGAATCACCAAATGATTCCTTCTTGTCTTTCAAGTATAGTTTCAGTTCATGTCATGTGAATTTTAACTTATTGTTATGATTGCATCAAAACAATCATCAACAGTACCATCACCCATACTCCTGCTACAGTCGCCATTAAGGGCCTCAACCACCCACGGTCGCTTGAAAACTGTCGCTGCAGTCAAAAAGAAGTTTCCCGCCAAAACACGTTCTACCGCAGGTTTAAAAATAATGCAAGGGGATTAGTCCCATATGCATGGTGTGGAGACAACTTCGGTGCTTTAAAAACATAGTCGCATACATACCAAGTGTCAAGCGTTTTTGCCGTGCTCGACACACATGCCTTCATCAAAACCCATCGCCGTGACACAAACCATTGGCCCAACCCACGAATCCTTCGCCGACCTCATCAGTCTGGCTGATACAACACTACGCTCCCTTCTGTCGGCCAGACATAGACCATCGGGCTAGCCCTCCAGACCTCCACCGACAGACCAACTCTCACCGATGACCAAAAGAAACACATTTCCCCATCGGCCAGAGAAAGGCCATCGGAGCAACACCAAGCCCCTCCGCCGATAACATAAGTCACCCCGATAACCTTCAAAACATCCCTTCGTCGGTGTGACCCACGCCGATAACATCACATCGGCCAAACATCCACATATCGGCAGCTCCCAAAAAACCTTCGCCGACGACAACTGTCTCGCCGATCGCTACTCCATACTCCGCTGTCGGTGTGACCAACACCATCGGCCAACCTGAAAGTCTCCCCGCCGATACGCCGAGTCACACCGAAGACCACCATCAATTCCATCATCAGCCAGAGAAAGAGTACGCTACAGCGATGTCTCCCGATCGGCAAGAAAAACATCATCGGCCAAGCATTTCAAAGTTGACCCGATACTCAATCTCACTCCGATGGCACTCCCCATCGGGGTGACTTCCCTCTATCGGCAAACTGCAAAAGACCTCTGCCGATATGCTAAATCTTGCTGATGAACACTTAATTCATCCCCCATCGGCATGACCAACGCCGTCGGTGGAACCATAATATCCTTTGCCGATAGGCAATAGTCTTGGCGATGGACAAGAACACTTAGGGTTTGAAAGAAGAAACCCTCCAACAAGCAAGCTCAGCCTCCAGGTCAAAATGAGCACCAACAGAGTGATTGCATGGACCTATGATGACCTTCATGGTTATAATAGAGAGATCATTCAACATACTATAGAGCTCACCAAAGGATTGAAACCTGTTCATCAAAAACAGAGACTGGTGAATCCAAGGATTGAGCCTTTAATGGTGGATGAATTGCAGAAACTTCTGGAGTCTAAAATTATTTTCCTGATTAAGAATTCAACTTGGGTATCTAATCTGATGCTAGTCAAAAAGAAAAATGGGGACATTAGGCTCTGTGTAGACTTCAGAGACTTAAATAAAGCATCACTAAAAGATCACTATCCTCTGCCATCCATGGAGCGGATTTTACAAACGGTGGCTAGATCAGAAAGATTCTCCTTGTTGGACAGTTTTTCAAGGTACAATCAGATCTGGCTAGCAGATGAAGACCAACACAAGACAATGTTCACGACAAAGTGGGAAACTTTTGCATATGCCAAAATGCCTTTTGGACTTTCAAATGCTGGGGCCACCTTTCAGCGTGCTATGGATATAGCATTTAAGGGGCTCATAAATAAGATCATCCTGATCTGTTTAGATGACCTCACTATATTCACAAAGAATGCTAAATGTCACTTTGAGCATTTAGAAGCTATTTTCTAGAGGTGTCAAGAGTTTGGGATTTCTTTAAATCCTAAGAAGTGCGTTTTCACAGTACCTCAAGGGAAACTTTTGGGGCATATTGTTTCAAAGGATGGAATTTCCATCTATCCAGAGAGGGTCAAAGCTATATTGGAGTTGTCTTTACCAATCAATAAAAAGGCAGTCCAATCTTTCCTAGGTAAAATTAATTTTGTTAGTAGGTTCATATCTGACTTTGTAGGTCTAGTTAGGCCGATTACCTTGATGCTGAAGAAGGATTTAGTCTTTAAGTGGACAATCGAAGGGAGGCAGGGTTTTGAAGAAATGAAGAGAACAATCTCAACTACCCCAGTAATGTGAAATCTTGATTTCTCTAAACATTTCATAATGTATGTATATGAAGAAGAACACAGTATTGTAGCTATTCTGACATAAAAACATGACAAAGAAGAGGGGGAGCATCCAATCGCATTCTTCTCTAGGACACTAAGAGAATATGAATCCAGGTATAATTTCATTGAAAAGAAAGCTTATGCCATGGTCAAATCTCTTAAGAAATTCAGACATCTGGTAACAGGAAACAAAATCTTGATACTAGTAGCTCACTCAAGTGTTAGAGAATACATCATGGAAGGTGAGATTATAGAAAAAAGGGCTAACTGGATAACCAAGATTTTTGAATATGATGTAGAGGTATGGCCTACCAAATTGGTCAGAGGTAGGGGATTTTGCCAATACATTACCCAAGACACTAAAATGTCAATATTGGAAGAAACAAAAGATGAAATAGTGCTAAAACTCCAAGAGATAGATCAAGATTTTTGGGTGAGTGATAGAATATAGTTCATGAGAACTGGTATTTTCCCTAGCGAGCTCTCCATTGATAAAAGAAGATACTATAGACAACATGGAAGTCATTTTGTGCTAATTGATCATGTTTTATTTAGAAAGAATTTTGATGGGATACTACTAAGATGTGTTGAAAAGGATGAAGCTTAAATAGTCTTACACGAACTTCATCATGGAGCCTTAGGGGGACATCTCTTAGCAAGAACTACTACCATTAAGATTACATAGGCTAGCTACTACTGGCCCACATTGTTTGTAGATTGCCATCAGATGGTCAAGGAGTTTCAGGTATGTCATTTCTATGTTGGAAGGAGAAGGAATGCAACTTTACCTTTGAGTCCCATAATAGAGGATGAACCCTTTGTACAGTGGGGTTTAGATTTTATAGGGACGATTAACCCAGTCTCAAGTAAGGGATATAAGTGGATCCTTATTGCAACTGATTATTTTACAAGATGGAGTGAAGTAGTGCCACTTAAGGAAGCTACTGAGAAGGTGATTCTAGAGTTCCTTGAAGGAATAGCTACCCATTTTGGTCCTCCGCACGCTATTCTATCTAACAATGCTACAACATTTTTAGGGACTAAACTGTTAGAGTTTTCCTTGAAAAATGGGATATATTTGAAGACTTCCTCAAATTATTATCCGCAAGGCAATGGCTTGACAAAATCCACAAATAAGAACTTGATTAGACTCATCAAGAGAATGGGGGCTGATCATCAGAGAGATTGGCACAAGTCCCTCAATTTAGCACTATGGGTAGACAGAATTACGCCAAAGCAAGTATCTAAGATGTCTTCGTGTGAATTAGTCTATGGCAAGAGTGCAGTTATGCCACTAAACATAGAGATCCTTGCTCTGCAGTAGATAAAATAGTTGGAGATAGAGGAAAATGGCCCAATGCATGTGAGGCTCACCAAATTACTAGAAGTTCAAGAAAAAAAGAAGTGGTGCATGTTTTTTTGATGAAACATCAGCATACAATTAAGAGTTGGTTTGACAGAAAGACTTCTGAACCAAAATTTGAAGTCAGATCATTGGTTTTGAAGTGGGATGAGAGAGCTGCTAAACCAGGTCGACATAGCAAGTTTGAGTCATTATGGACTGGCCCTTTTAAGATTCACGCCTGCAAGCAGAAAAATGCATTTGAGTTAGAAAATATGGAAGGATAACCCAAAGTGATTCCCATTAATGGGATCTTTTTGAAACACTTCACATAGTCTTGAACCTAACCTTGTATCATAGTTAGTTAGGTGCCATTAGTTTCCTTTCTTGTTTTTGTCTTGCTTTTCCCGCTTTCTTTTAAATAAGTGTTCTAGGAACACGTGTCTACAACACAGTAGCTCTTGCAGTTGGCAGTTACACTTCCCAAGGTCATTAGGTGGTTCTTGTACTTCAATGAAAATTGCCAATCATTTCTAAAGATTACCATCTTTAATGCAGATTTGACACACAGTCCTATATGGATTTAGAATGATACACTAATAGTCTTTTCAGTGTATTTATTAATGACATTAATTTTATGTGATATGTCATTTAATACATCACTTAATGCCTCCGCTGAGCCAAGTTTTTTAAGCTTCTCAAATAATTTTAGTTGCCATTCCTTTCTTCAAGTCTTCCGAATTCCTATCTCCTATGTCAAGAAGTTTCAATTCCTACCTTTAGTTCTAGCTATAGTTTGGGCTCATTTGCAGTTTCTAGTGTTCCTAAGGAGATACAGAGATGGCAGAGGGATAGTCGCCACAAGAAGGGGTGTTCAAGTTACCCGAAAAATGGAAGGGTTGTAAATCTTATGCATCTGTAGGGGCACAACCAAGAACAAATTATTCGAGGATGAGGACCTTTGAGACGAGGGTGAGCGCTAACTCTGCATAAGTCAAGGATTATGCAAATGGTATTTTTGACCCTTCGATGTTAAAGAATCTGAAGAATCTTCAGGAAGGAGCACACTAGAGATGTCTCCGATGGGTAGAAAAGGGAGAGTCTGAAACATTTGGAATGAGGGTTTGGACTTCTCAGTTAGCACAATTTGTGGTTCCCACTATCCACTCCTACACAGAGCTGATTGATATATGTTCAGAGCTTTTTCATCCCCAAACTACCTCAATTCAATGCGGTGCATTCATGCTCTAGATAACCCCCAAAGCAATTCAGGATATGTTGGGTTTGTATTATGACTAGACTGCTACATTTCCTACAATCCCCAAGTTGCAACATATATGGAGTGGTCTCCATAGTAAGGTCCATTTTCTAAATACTGAGATACATTTGGATGAGGAGAACACTCAGTTGCCCCAACTATCCACTGGCTGAGCCTAGTTTAATGCTGATGTTCAGGATGCTCTCTCCATGTTGTCTTTTATTTTTGGTTAGAATGATGATGCAAGGGTATATGAATGGCACTTGGTAGCAATTTTTAGACTCAAAACTATGGACAAGTTTTCAGAATACCATTTCAAATTTTCAGAACACATCTCCCAAGCTATCATTGAGCAACTGACAAATTTCTCCTAGGATTGAATTTTCAGGTATTCTACCTACCTTTTCCAATTGATTCTATACCAAAATTATAGTCTCTTCCAGTAGTATATTCATTTGAATATGTATGACCCTAAGTCAAGCAGTAAAAGAACAATCCCAGTGTCCACATGGACTCATGTCCTCTCAGATACTTCAGATCCTTATGAATTTGCTGAGTGATTTGTAGCCCCATTCTTTGAGCAATTAGGGTCTAAGGCTATTTGGAATAGGATGACAGATAGTATGAGGGGCTTCTTGACAAATTTAAAAATTCCCTGTGATTATTTCTTTAGTGCTCACACAACAATCATCAAACTTCATGGTTTTACTGGAGAGCCTGTTTTGCCCCCGAAGGTCTTAACCCCTAGGGTCACATTTTTAGAGGTGGGCAATCAATTATCCATCATTGACAATGATTTTGGCAATAAGAAGAGAAAGAAGAAAATGTATGATGTCCCCTGGAGCAAGGGAAAGATTACTATAGAGAGGAAAAAAGAAACTGAGAATCTCTTGCTAAGGAAATTAGCAACTTATGGTTTTACGATAGTACAAGATAAGTGGAAGTATGATCCTAATGCTTTCTTGGCATCATGGATTGTAAATAACAAAGTTTTAGCTATTTTTGTTCATAAGAAATAGCCTTCCTAAAAATAGAGAAGGTCACCAAAGCAAGATGACCTTGCATTTTATGTAGAACTCAAAAATCTGCCAGATGAGGGTCCCAAACCATGGGAAACCTTTTACAAAAAGGAACAAGAATATGATCCCAATAAGCTTATGACTCCTGGTCTAAGGTAGACTCTAAAGAAGAAAGAATGGAATGCTAAAAAGATAACCGCCTATTGGAAGTATAGGCAGGAGATTTCTGAAATTACCCATACTTTTGGGGGTGTTCAAATAGATGAACAATGGGAACAAATCTAGGATGAATATCATATGACCCCTATGTCAATCCTAGATACAAGCAATCTTCCAAGTAGCTCTCATGAGGTACAGGAGATAGAAAAGCTAGAGAAGGCTCACGAGGTAGAAAAAGCAAAGAAAATAACTACACAAGCCTCTAGGGCTCCATGGCCTCAACTTCTCAGTGCCCTTGAGAAACAAAAAGCTGCATCATCACCTTCTCGTGAGACCCATACAGCTTCAACATTGGGGGGTCTTGGAGCAGCACTTTCTCATCAAATATTGATAGAATAATAGGAGGCAAGAGAGGAAGAAGATCCTAAAGATACAGAAGAACGACCTTTGAAAAGGTGTAAATTGGTATTGTAAAAGGAGGATATTGAAGGTGACATCTTGGGGTCCCCACAGTAACAAGTTCTTACAACAACAACAATAGGACATGTAAGTATCCCTTCTCCTTTTTCTCCTTCTTGAACTTCTTCTTCAATAGGGGTGGCAACCAAAAATGTCCATTTTTCCACGTCCCCTGCCACCTCTGTTGTGCCATTACAATCTTTTACCCCTACTATTAGTTCTACGACCTTAGTATCATCACAAGCCATTTCATTACCCTTGTTTTCCCTAACCATGCCCAGACGGGCTATATCTCAGATTAATCTCAGTGTACAAACCACTACTATACCATATGGCCTACCACAGGGTTATCCTTTTCTTGGAGATCTCATTGGTTCCCCACCCACTTTCCAAACACAAGTAGATGCTGCTAAGAAGGCAAGGGAGGCTAGGATGGAGAAGAAGAAAAGCAAAGAAGGAAAAACCCCTGCTGCTCCCATATGAGGTCATTATTAGACCCAATCTAGCAGTCCCTAACAATTACCCACTTGACCCCTAATGTCGTTAAGCCTGATGAACAAATGAAACCTGAAGACTGCACTATGAATGCAGTGGCTATGGACCTATCTCACTTCAGACCTCAGGATAAAGTGAAGCTAATGAGTGAAACCACCACGTCTATCACATCTGATTACCTGAAGGTGACAAAGAAGTTGCAGCAATCAGAAGTAGATTTGGCAAAAGTGAAAGCTACAAATAATAGCCTTATAGTAGAGATCAAGGCTAACAAAAAAAGAGATTGATACTTTGAATAAATATTTGTAGAAAAATGTCTTTGGAACTATACCAGGCATCTCAAACTCAGGTTGCTACATTGCATAATGAAATAGCACATGGAAGAGCCATTATAGTTGCATCGAAGAAAGAAATTTCCATTACTGAAAAGAAATATAATGATAAGGTGAAAGAGGTATCTCAGTTGCAATAGAACCTATTAAGGGAACAAAATCAGAACAGTGCTGCTCAAGCCTAGTTCATGGTAGAATAGGAAAAGACTAAGCAGCTTACTATTGAGCTGAGTCAAAGACCACAAAATGTAGGATTCTTGGCAATGGTGAAAGATCTTTATATATCTACCTGGAAAAGAATCTTTGAGGAGATTTTACAGCTTAAGCCTATTCTTAGTTTTTATTAAAAGCTCAATAGCTATGTGAGAGTGTAGAGTCTTCATTGGAAGCAACCTTGTCTACTATCTCTTTGAGGGTCTCTGATTCTCAACTTTTGTTGCAAAAACTTTATGATATAACAGATGAACCTTTGTCTACTACAGGGGTAGATGACATAATGATTGCAGTGAAAAAGGTAAATGAAGTGTTGAGTTGTAATGAAGCTGCTATGAATTGAAAGACACTTCTTAATATTGTAAAGGAAGGTGTCAAGGATATGAAGGGCCACATTGAAGAGTTGGTACAACTAGGACTTCCATCTCCCTTTCCAAATAATAGCACAGTCTTAATGACTAATGGAATTAAGGCTCTCTTGCTGACAAGACAACAAGAAGTGGAAACAGTTCTCCTTTTCTCACAGTGACGTTATTAATCTAGATTTTGCTTTCAAGGATTTGCAAAAGAAACAAGGCTTGTAAGACTCAGAGTGGTCTATGTATCAAGTTGGTTTATAGAAACTATGATTCTCTGGGTTATGGCAATACAATTTTGTTTTTTGACTCTTTTTCATATGTTTCTGGGTTCCTTTTATATGACAGGCATAGAGTCCCTTTTTGTCGCCAAGAACTCTAGATTCAAAACTCTACATTTTGATTACATTTTGATATTACTTGGTCATGGTAGAAAGTTTCATTTTAGTTTCTATTGTTATTTTTGCCTCTGCACAGAACACGCCACGTGCTAGCATGGTGGGGTTTTGAGAATCTGCAAGAAAAGATGCTCCTGAAAGATACGCAAAGCTGCCTCATGGTAAGGGGTTTCGAAGCAGTAAGAATAGTGACCAGGTGTGACAAATGATGCCATTTGTCTTCTTCATGGTTCACAGTTCCTAGGTGCTACAAAACTCTACCACGTGCCTTTGGTCGTGTTTATTTTTGTATATTTTGTATCTACCATCGGAACAAGTCACATGTTGCTACCGCGGGAATTCATGGAGAAACTTTTGAGGAAGGCATCAAGAAAGCACGTGGGTGTGCCATATGTCTTTAGTTACATTGAGCAGAAGTGGACGCATGTCTCTATTTAGTTTTGAAGCACCGGAGTATATATGGTGGGCCCTGAGGAATAATGTTTTAAGTTTCTAAGTGTCACGCAGAGTGCTCCACATGTTGCTAGCATAGGTGTTTGAAGCTAAAAGAAACAAAAGATGCTTTAGAGATGTACGGGGCTGCCATCTGTCCCATTTTTGAGACCATCAGGTGTTGCCACATATCAAGTGGAAAAAGATGCAGAAAGCACTAAGTGTCACAATATAGTGTGCTCTTTTTGTATCAAAGGGAAACTAAGTCGATGAAGCAAAAGATGCCATGCAGCATTTTTTGGAGCCATTAGAAGCTTGTGGATAGTTCCATGTGTCTCAATGGAACTGGAAGTCATAGGGCCATATTTTATGCTACATTCAGCCAATGGGTGCATGAGGAGGATATAGTTACAGATTAGACAGATCCTGTGCATGATTTAGTTCTAGTTCAGTCTCAGTTCTGCTGCATACAGTTGTAGATTCTTAATGACTAGGAAATATTTTGAGTCCCAATCTTGCTTCTATAAATAGGGGAAATTTTGTAACTAGATATACACACATAAAGAAATATAGAGAGATTACTACTTCGACTGGATTGTATCATTCTGCCTTCATAGTTGTTTCAAAGAAGAAGAATATAAATTTGTGCATGTTTCTATGCCTTATGTATTTTGCTGAACATATTAATGAAAGAATCTCTATTTTGTGTTGTTGGTGATATCTTCCGCATCTTCGTATATTTTCGTGAGTTTAGCCTTTGGTTTAAATCTATCTATAATATGTTTATGTTGATCATGCTTCGTTTGCTCTTTGAAATAGATGAATCATAAGGATTTAATCACTGTGCTAGTTGTTGAAACATATATAAATATGGTGCATCACCTTAGGAGTTTTATTTCATTATATCTATAATCTTGTTTCTTCTTCCCTTTCCTCAAATCCCATTGAAAAAAGAGAAGAGCTAGCTTCCCTAAAATATGGAGGTTGTTTCAAGTGTCAGTTCCACATTCTTGAAACTTGCGATGTTGGTACTGAAACCCGCATAGCTTTATACATCAACAATAACTTAAAAATATAATTATTATAACATTTTATTATACCTATTTATATTATTATTTATTTATCTCAAACATATAAAATTGGAGGGAATGGGAGAAGAGAGAAGATCAACAACAAAGTGCAACTCAAGAAGAAAAAGGAAACAAAATCATAAATAGTGAAAGAGATAAGAAGATAACTCAAGAAAACTAAAAAAAAACTAAAGTGAACTCAAAAAAAAAATTAGAACTTGAGTTCACAATACAAAGAAAGCTTGGAAAGGCATGAGTTGGCATAGGAAAATAAGAGTTAAAATATGTTACATATGAAAGAGGATAGCCAAAAATATGAGTTGTTTCACATGTGCAAAAAGAACATACGATTGTTTGGGCAACCTAGGAACACCATGGGAAACCCTAAGGGTGACCTAGAGACACTAAAGGTGACCCTAAGACACTAGGGGTGACCCTAAACAAGAAAAATGAAGGGATGATTAGGCAAAACATGAGGTAGGCTATGCTGATTTGGGGGTTTAAAATGATGGACAAAGAGGTGAAAAACAATAAGGACATGTCACCAAGAGTAAAACTACTGAGAAAGGTGTAATTCATGTCTATGTGGCCATGATGAGGACCCCTTTATCATCATCAAACTGCCATATAGGCCTAACACAATTTTAAAGACATTAAATAAAAGAAGAATATGACATTTAAAGACCCTTTCAAAACCCACTAAAAACCAATCTACGATTTTTTAACAAGGATGACAACTTACCTCACAACCAAACTTAACCAACCTTAGGACAATTAAAAATAATAATTAACATTGAAAATTTCACATTACATATAAATTATAAATAAAGACTTTAGTCTACATCATGGACTAAGGTCAAGTATCACTAGGATAAATCACATCGGGGTTTCTAGAAGGCCTTTGAATTTCTATTGGCCATGGAAATTACCTACACACTCAATGGTAAACATTAATACATCCAGTTAAATAGCTGGAGCAAATTGAAATGACATTTCATATACAATTACTTACTATACAAAAGTCATAATACAAAGAGTAATCATAATTGAATTAATCATCATAGTTTGTATATTAGTTCAAATTCAATTTTAACAATATCTCCAAATTGACATCTCATGTCCATTTAGAATTTACTAGGTTAACTATGTAATTCAAACATAATTGAAAGCCATATTCTTAACCAAATTAAAAGAATAGAAGGAGAATATGTATCATGCCTCTAACACATAAACTGAAATATAACTTAGTCATCTACTAATCAAACTATCATAATATGTGAACAAAGATTTAACCATTCTAATCATGATATCAATATCAAAGATGATCTACCAAAGGATCATAATTTCATAATCAAAATGTACAATATCAAGGATTTTCAAACACAACAATAGGTCTATCATTGTAAATGAGATTGCCACAAAAAGAGTAGGCCTCACAATATGGAATCTCTTAACACATTAAAAAAATAGTTTTTTAAAAGAAAACATTGGATTATGGTTTGGTCTTTTGGTATCAACTAAAAGAATAGCTAAACTAATTCATATAGGTTACTTGATTAGGATATATCTTAGAATACAATAAGTTCTTTTGGATTAAACTATGTGTACTTCTTTTCTTCATGATGATGGATCACTAAGTGTGACCTAAAAAATGTCGAAGCAAAGAAATACACACAGTTTAATTCAAAAGCGCTTACTGTATTCTACTATGGACTGTGGAAAACTCATGCCTACTATTGGGATATATCTTCTTTAATTTAATTTATAAAAATATCTCTTAAATATTAAAATATTTATTCAACTACATTGATTACATGTATTTTAGTTGTAAATAGGTGAAAACTCAAGACCTTATAAAAGGCAAAAATACTTTATGTTCTAACACCAAACAAATGAATAATTAAAAAATATTATGTTGAAAGATAGAGAAATAATAATTGCAATATAGAATAGTGTGATAATTTATGCTTGGAGCCACAAAATGTTATAAATTAAAAGAGAAAATTATAGTTGTAGATTAAGTTAAAAGGTTATTCCATATCACAAAATGTTATGAATCATTTAATTTCAAAACCCAATAAAACAAAATATCTAGGCAACTAAAAATGAATAACAAAAAAGCCCATTTTGCTGAATTCATATTAAGATGATAACTATTAATAAGAAAAATAACATTGTATATAAATTTAAATTCTATTGAACTTTTAATTTTAATTTCAAAAATCTAAGAAGATAGATGAATTCTGAGATTTAATTTCATTATTTTGAAAGACATTTATAATTCTAAATTATCTAAATCTAAATTTGACATGTAATACAATTTAACTAGACATTACACATTTAATTAAACATATAAATAATCTCCTTTTCTTTAACATTCCTATAAATGAACATAATTTAAAAAATTTAAGTTAATAAATAATTTGCATACCTGAACAATCTGTAATTATATAATCAAGCATCTTTAAAATATTCTAAGAAAACTATTTGATCATATAAAATAACATGAAAATATAATTATTATGATATTTTGTTTTACATATATTTATATTATTATTTATTTATCTCACACATATATTTATTTATTGAATCTGTATTCTCCAGTCAGAGAAGAAACACGTAAACATAGTGGAATAAACATTGATACTTGTGTTGGAAGCAATATCCAAAGATGGTCTCAATAGCTACGAAAACACCAACAAGCCATTCCGTGCGGATTGTTCCAATCGCAGTCTCCAAATTCTAGATGATCTTCATTTCTAGGTATCTGTGCACTCTTGATACCTCCATGCGATGCATGGCCCCTTAAATGCACCACTTAAGCTTCTACAATACCCTTCTATGGTCCCAACAAATGCTCACACATGTGTGGGATATTGGGAAGAGGAGTATGAAAGCTCCAAGGCATGCTCTCACATGTGTGATTCCTTAGGATTGACTCAACCCACATACATGAACCTAGGAGAGAGAAATGTGATTGTGTCAAGTCCACCATCTCTCCCTTGTTCCCATTTTCATAACACTCTTCTCAAGGGACTTGGGAAGAGTTATATCTTGTCCAAAATGCAAGATGCATAGCCTAAGATGTACCCAACCCATAGGTGCATTCCCTAGGAGCTTGAAAACACCAAAAAAAAAGAAGAATATGACATTTAAAGAGCCTTTTTAAACCCCTCTAAAAACAAATCCATGATTTTCCAACAAGGATGACAATTCACCTCAGTTGACTGGACTCAACCAACCTTAAAAAAAATTAAAAAATAATAATTAGCATCCAAAATTTTATAGTACAACATAAATTATAAGTAAATCCTTTAGTGCACATCATGGACTAATGTCAAGTATCACTAAGTTAAATTGCATTAGGGTTTCTAGAATACCTTTCAATTTATGTTGGCCATGGAAGTTACCTACATAGTCAATGGAAAATATTAATACATCCAATTAAATAGCCGAAGCAAATTGAAATGATATTTCAACTACAATTACCATAATAAAAATGGTAACCATAATTCAATTAATCATGGTAGTTTGTATATCAATTCAAATTTAATTTCACAATATCTCCAAATTGACATCTCACGTTCATTCAAAATTGACTATGTTAACTAGGTGATTCAGACATAATTGAAAGACATATTCTTAATCAAAACATGACAATAAAAGGATATTGAGTAGCATAGCTCTAAAAAATAAAAATAAAATATAATTTAATCATCTACTAGTAGATCATCATCATATGTGAAAGAAGATTTAACCATTCTAATTGTCATATCAATGTATAAGATAATTTACTAATAGGATCATAAGTCCACAATCAAAATGTGCAATATCAAGGACTTTAAAAAATAATAATAGGTCTATCATTGCAAATGAGCTTGTCATAAAAAGTGTGGGCCTCACAATAGAGCCCCTCTTAATCCATAAAATAATACTGTTTTATCTAAAGAAAAGATTGGGTTATGGTTTGGCCTTTTGGTCTCAGCTAAAAGAATAGCTATACTAATTCTTACAATCTACTTGGTTGTGATATAACTTTGTGAATTAATTTAAAAAAAAAATCTCTTAAATATCAACATGTTTCTTCAAGTACGTTGATTACAAATATTTTAGTTCTAAATAGGTGAAAACTCAAGACCTTATAAAAGGCCAAAATGTTGTATATTATTACATCTTTCTATCCAACACCAAACAAAATGAATATTTGAAAAATGTTATGTTGAAAGATAGAGAAAATATAAGTGTAATATAGAATAGTGTGATAATATATGCTTGGAGCAACAACATTTTATAATATAAAAGAGTCAAATATAGTTGTAGATTAAGTTAAAGGTTATTCCATATCACAAGATGTTATGATTCCAAAACTAAATAAAACCAATATACACGCAAATAAAAATGAGTAACAAAAAGCCCAATGGGATGATTACCCTCTTCATGTGGAAGAAGAATGTCTTGGGTGCAAGTGGAGTTGTTGTGTTTAAATTTTGAGTTTTTGTACCTCATGATGAGACCAAGGGTTCCCTTGTTGTTTTTTATGTTTGACTTGAATGTTGGAAATATTGTCAAATTTATATGCCTTGTGGCAAAACTGAGGGATTCTTCCATGTTTATTTTTGAATAACAGTTGAATGTTTTATGTCTCTTGATGATATAGATGGATTTCAAATATTTGAGTTTCTTAATATTTAAAATAAATTTCTAATGCAGTTAATCCTACGTGAATGCAAGCCTTCCTTTTACCAATTTTAAACATGATTTAATTATTATAAAAAGGAAATATGAATGCAAACTATATGGCTTTGCCTATGGAAATATAACTATATTTTTGTATGTTTTTTGAAATTGATTTTAGATCTAATATAAACTTGTAACTACTCTAAGTAAAACAAGAAAATTAATCTAAGGAAAGCAAGTAACTCTATTCTATCCTATCATGAGAAAGAAAGACAACATTTTACTTTCCCAAGAGCAAGATGTGAGCTAATTACTAATAAAATTATAAATCACATATAAAAATGAGCATTACTTCTAGGCATATGTCTTTAGAGATCCTTGTGGCAATTGTCTCCTCACTGGTAGTAATAGGGTTCTCCTCTTGGCAATAGGAAAAAAAGTAGGGAAATGAGGAAATAAATTGAAAAAGTGGCTTACAAGAAATAATAAATTAAGAAGAATGAACATGAAATCCTTGTGTGAACATAAAAGATAGAGAGGATGCTATGTATAAGCTTAGCTAAGGAAAGAATACATGAAAACAACCTCCTTAGGCAAGCTTAGAAGCTTTGCGAAATAAAAAATAAAACTAAACTACAAGGCTCGAGGGCCTGTGAAGAAGCATGCACGAAACTTGTGAAGAAGATTGTATATAAGATTGTGTTCTCAAAATGAGAAGTGATCTACGATAATGAAAAGGTGAGAGGTATTTATTGGTAAAAATTGGAGGGAATGGGGGAAGAGATAAGATCATAAAGAAAGTACAACTCAAGAAGAAAAAGGAAACAAACTCATCAATAGCCAAAGAGATAAGAAGAGAACTCAAGAAAACTAACAGAAAACTAAAGTGAACTCAAAGAAAAATTAAAACTTGAATTTAAAATGTATGAGATTTGATCACGAGTTCACAATAAAAAGAAATCTTGGAAAGGCATGAGTTGGCATGAAAAATAAGAATATGTTACAAACGAAAGATAATAGCAAAAAATATGAGTTGATTTACACATACAAAAAGAACATAGGGTTGTCTGGGCAATCTAGGAACAATAGGGGAAACCCTAAGGGTGACCCTAAGGCACTAGGGATGACTCTAAGACACTAGGGGTGACCCTAAGCAAGAAAAATGAAGGGATGAGTAGGCAAAACATGAGTTAGGGTAAGTTGATTTGGGGGTTGAAAAAGATGGACAAAGAGGTGAAAAACAATAGGGACATGTCACCAAGAGTAAAACTAATGAGAGGTGTAATTCATTCTTATTTGGCCACGATGGCAACCTATTTATCATCATCAGACTACCATAGAAGTCTGCCACCATTTTAGCACTTATAGGTACTTTCCCTAGTGGCCTAAAAATACTAAATAGAAGAAGAATATGACATTTAAAGACCCTTTCAAAACCCACTAAAAACCAATCTATGATTTGTTAACAAGGATGACAACTCACCTTACAACCAAACTCAACCAACCTTAGAACAATTAAAAATAATAATTAACATTGAAAATTTTACATAACAACATAAATTATAAATAAAGACTTTAGTCTGCATCATGGACTAAGGTCAAGTATCACTAGGATAAATCACATTGGAGTTTCTAGAAGGCCTTCAAATTTCCATTGGCCATGGAAATTACCTACACACTCAATGGCAAACATTAGTACATCCAGTTAAATAGATGGAGAAAATTGAAATGACATTTCAAATACAATTACTTACTATACAAAACCATAATACAAATAGTAACCAGAATTCAGTTAATTGTCATAGGTTGTATATCAATTCAAATTCAATTTGACAATATCTCCAAATTGACATGTTACGTCCATTCAAAATTTACTAGGTTAACTACATAATTCAAACATAATTGAAAGCCATATTCTTAATCAAATCATAACAATAGAAGGAGAATGTGTAGCATACCTCCAACACATAAAATGAAATATAACTTAGTCATCTACTAATCAGAATATCATAATATAAGATTTAACTATTTTAATCATGATATCAATGTTTAGGATAATCTGCCAATAGGATCATAATTCCATAATCAAAATGTGCAATATCAATGAGTTTCAAAAATAACAATAGGTCTATCACTGCAAATGAGATTGGCACAAAAAATAGTAGGCCTCACAATATGGCATCTCTTAACACATAGAAAACTACTTGATTATAAAAGATAACTTGAAAATATAATTATTATAATATTTTGTTTTACATTTATTAATATTATTTTTTATTTATCTGACATATATTTATTTATTGAATCTGTATTCTCCCGTCAGAAAAGAAACACGTAAACATAGTCCAGAATAAACATTGATACTTGCGTTGGAAGCAATATCCTTAGATGGTCTCAATAGCTTCGGAAACACCAACAGGTCAATCCGTATGGATGGTTCCAATCGCAATCTCCAAATTCTAGATGATCTTCATTTCTACAGGTATCTGTGCACGCCTGAGACCTCCATGCGACGCATGCCCCCTTAAATGCACCGCTCAAGCTTCTGCAATACCCTGCAATAGTAAAAAATGGAGTTCAGAATTTTCAACAGCAAACAATATATTTTCATTGCTATAAACAATAAAACCATGTATTAATCTACTAATATTGAAGACAAGAACGATAATTATTACTGGCAGCAAAAGCAAAAGGCGCTGTGAGCAATAAAAACAACAGAAACACATATATACCCTTCGCCATGGAAGCAACTACAGATAATGTATTCTTTGAGGAAACGATTACTACTTATAGCTCAGACACATCATTTTACAGGTAATCTAGTTCGTGTTTTCCGTACAATTTCATTTATTCCTTCTTGTTATATTGGTGCTTGTATCGAAGCCTTTTTGCTACGACAAATCCGATTCAAAGATTCTTTTGGAGTAGGTGCATATGACAATGAGTACAGCGATACCGAGCACCTCAAGGTCTTGAGATATATGTGTAAGATTAGAGGCACTCCATCGAAGAAACAAGGATGAACTAACATAATCAATCACAAAAGAAATACTTCACTCTACAAGAACTAATAGATACAATGCCACCATGGCAAGATTACAAGAAGGAAGAAGCGTAGCTTGATAAGGCTAGGAATGTATATTTAGTTCTTGAAATATCCAAGCTAGAGCCAATAAAATTCTATAGAAGGCGGAATGCTTTACCTAAGATCTTCTAAATATTGCACCACCAAATTTTAATGGGCAAAGCTTTGGAATATAAGTCAAAGCTTGGTTTGTCATATAGAGGTGTTTTGATGTTCAAAAATAACTAACAAATCAACTTTATAGTGGGATTACTAGAAGAGCATGTTAGCTGAAACAAAAAAAATTAAAGGTAATAAAAGATTAAAGGTAATAATATAGAAGATAATGATGTATACACACAATACCTTCATCTAAACCCTTTCTTCTTCTTGATATAATGGAATGGAGTGCACCCAAAATCTAATGGCTATGCTCTTGATAATGATGAATATTGATAGACTATTTTGATATGTTGGTTACTCACACTAGCGACATAACTTTACTTGAAAATGGTCTCTTGATAATGGTTTGCTTGATGTTTGATTTATAGATACTTGGATGATAGATTGAATGGCTAGGATTAATACGTGCAATGGATGGTTAGGATTTGATGAGACAACATTTGGGCACCTCTAGGGCATATACTTATGTGAACAGTTGAGATTTGGAGATGCAATATGAAATGGATGCTCTAGGATGAAGAGTAAGTTTGAATTTTGTGCCTCTCATATATTGTGTGTGGCCAATGTCTAGGTTCAATGAATCTTGACAAGCTCTTAGCTAGTCATGTGACTCTCAATAATTAATCAAATAATAATAATAATTTAATTAATTATTGGAGAAAGGTGATGTGGGAGAATAAATTAATTAAATAAATAAGATTTATTTAATTAATTTAACTAGAGGGGAAAATGGATTAAATTAATGAAATAAACATAGTTTATTTAATTAATCAAGTGATCAATAAAAATATGTTTAGGTTAATTAATTAAATATAATTTATTTAATTAATTTAGGAAATATGATAAATAGTTTAATTAAATAAATATAATTTATTTAATTAACTGGATGATGGAAAGGGACATGAAAGGGTCCTAGGACAAATGTCTCACAAAGTGACACAAGGTGATGCCGAAAAGGGGATGTCTAGGTGATGTTAGGGGACGTTGTTAATTTCAAGTGTTTACATTTTCTCCCTCTTTGAGATGATGTTGCAACTGAAAGAAGCAACATCATTTCAAAGAAGATAAGGTATGGAAAGAAAATGGATGCCCTAACCACTTAGATGAGTGATGAGGAGGAACAATGGAGAGATGGGATGCCCCCTTGAGAGGATAGGCGGGTTTGAATAACACATGTATGCTCTCAAAATGGATGAAATATATTGGTTATGGAGATGGAGGAAAGATAAGGGATGGATGAAAGTGATGAATGAGATGTTATGTTGCATTGGGTGAGATACCATATAGTTTGATATAGCATTAGACATTATGCACCAAGGTATAAAGACGAGAGTTACAATGTATCTCATGTATAAAATACTGACTTAAAATTTTTAAAAAAGGCCACAAGCAAACATATGTCGTTGGGAACCATGATATTGAAGACCATGATGTCGTTGCGATAGAATGCCACAAGGACTTGATACAAATGCAAGTAAAATGATATCACACACAAGCAAGCAAGAAATCAAGCATGCACAAATGAATCAGAAACAAACAAGGTTGTTGCCCCTATCAAGTTAAAAATCTATGATTGATTAGGTAGTGTTGTTGGCCCTGCGAATCAACACTAAGATTGGTAGATATATTTTTATACTTAAGGTAGGCTTACATTCTTAAGCAAGAGTCAATTGGGTTTGAGTTGATCACATTTGCAGCAACACTCAGAAACCAATGGATTCTTTTAGATGATTGGCTAGATTGGCATGAATTAAGGATGAATTGCAATTGGATTTATTGTTTGGATTTTTTGATTTATGGGAGAGTGGCATTGGATGACATTAGGCTAGCCTATTTGCTAGATACCAATGACAAAGGAACATGCCATGTCTAGGGACAATGATGAAGGGAGGATTAGATCGATGGATAAAAAGATAGGCAATAGTGGATGGGATGGATGAGGGATACATGGTGGAAGGATGGATGGGTTTATGATATGATCTCGAATGACTATGTCACATAGGAATAACATACCCCACTCTAGATATGCCACTTAGAACTACACGTCAATGCTTTGGATGATAGGGTGATAGGATTAGTTGTAAAAGATATGGTATATCAGGAGATGTCTAAAGCATTTTTCAACATTTTTCCCCTATCCTTATCAAAATAAAAAAGTAGGAGGGGAGGATGGGTTGGTGCAGTTGGATAGGTATGTGGATATACTAGATTAGGATTGTAGGATAGGAAATGATAGGATGGGATAGATGAGACAACTTGCTCCCAAGTGTAGGATACATAGATAATTGATCTACACATGATACCCATAAATGCATTTTGATCGTGGTACTTATCCAAGGTGCCATGAAATGATTTTCACTGTTGGACAAATTTTTTCTTTTTACTGTTTTTGATTTTTACTTCTTTTTTTTTTGTTTTTTTATTTTTTGACTATTTGGATGGGATAGTGGGAGGATGGAGGAAAGGATTGGGAGGAATATGGGGACTCGAGTGTCTATTACTATAGCAAGGTGATAGGGTCCCATTGTGGATGCTTGTCACACATGGACCATGTAAAGTGGTATTACATGCATGGATGTTGGTACATATGGGGGAAGATGGAATATATGGTGTAGATAGTATGGATGGTGAATGGATATATGGATGGATAAATAGATGATGGATGAAAGGATTATGTGAAAGCATGATCCATAGGGATGTGATGGGAAAGATATGTGGGATAGGGGATAGGGGTCATCCGACAATAATGGGTTACAGTTTTTGGCCAAACATGACATTGAAATCAACATTTTAAACTAAGTCTTCATTTTTTAACACCCATAGCCACTAAACCATTAGGAATTTGAAGATGATGTGAACTAGTGATTTGTGAGATTTTGTCTGTAGATTCTAAATATATATATTTAAAAAAAAATTGGAGTTAAATTGTAACATTTTTTTTGTCTCCTTTGATAACTACTTTTTAATAGTAAACAATATTTTTTTAAAGTGATGTTTATTCTGTCGCACAACTTTTTTTATACAAAGGATAAAATTTTGATTCTTTTGAATTTAGATTGGTAACAATGATATGTAGAGGATGCATTTTGTTTCATAATGTTTGTTGAATATTTTTTTAATTAAGTTTTGAAGTCAAACCAATTATAATTTAGACATAGGCGTATTCTATCCAAAATAACTTTTTTTTTATGTATCATAATTCTTTTTTTTTTGTTGGAATAAGTACATCAATACCTAGAGGACATGTATTTTTTTGAATTTTTTTTTCTCTATTTTCCTATTTTTTCATATGTGTGAAACAAAGACCTTGATGTTCATTGTAAAACCTATATTCACAAGAAATAAAAAATAAATATAATAATCAAATTAAATATATTTAAAATTATATTTTTTGGAAAGCTTATAATAAGTACTACATACTTACAAAACATAAATTTTAAATGAATTCATTTGATCCCCAAAAAGATAAATCAAAAGTGGTTTTTTTATCAACATTTTTATAGGTGTAGAGTAGACTCCATTATAAATATGGTTTAAAACTAGCGAGATTATATCCAAGGGGGTTTGAATCTAAGCAGGTTTAATCAAACCCTCTTAATTAAAATCCTTTAAATGGAACCTTTCAAGGCTTAAATCATTATATTTTCTAAAAATATGTGATTTCAACAAAAATTAGGATGTCCCAGAAAGTGTAACCCATTATTGCGGCAACACCCATATAAGATGGGGGGATTAGGTGTGTGGGAATGTAATGGGGTTGAGGGGAACCAAGATCAATATTTGCACACACCATGGTGGAGTTTGAAACTTATCTTTGTGATGGGGAGTGGGGAGTAATGAGGATTTTTCTATTATGGGATTGGGATGGGGAGTTTGGGATTGCTGATTTGGGGATTTAGGGACCCAAATGGACATAAGATTCTTAGTTTTTTTTTATTGGGTGTGGGATTGTTGTGATTTTTGGGATTTGGGATTTTTGATAGAGTGCGATTTGAATGCTCCATTTGTATTGATTACTCTTTTGGGGGTCCCACACCATTTTTATTTTCCTTTTGGGGGTGTGGGCATTTGTAGCCTTTTAGATTTTTGATTTAGCTTGGATTTTGAGTGTCGATGCCCTACAACATGATAATCTTGAGGCTTTTGTCAATTTTTAACTTTATGTAGGGAGGCATCCAAATTTTTATCTTTGAATGCCATTGGTTTTGTGATAGCTTCATGTATAAACAATGTGTGCATTCATTGACCATGATTAGGAATTTTAGGGGATTTAAGGGAGAAAGATGTATGGATGGAGGGATTGGTAGACTTGTGGATGAAGGGATAAGGAGATTTAAGGATGGGAATATTGGGAGTTGGGAGGAGTGGAGGAAGAGCAAATTTAGGGATGGGAGGATGTTTTTATTGATGGATGAAATAAGATGGAGGACGAGGGATGGTGGCATATGATTTGGAGGTGGGATGAGGGGCACCTAGCTTGGGATTGGAAGAAGATGCCTTATGAGGTATGTAGGTGGTACCAACATGTGTGGATTGTTTTTTTTTTGTGATATATAGCCAAGGCCATACGATCGTGAAGGGATTTTGACATGGATGGGCTTCAAGATACCTTTTTCATGAAGGCCTAAGCCTATGCCTTAATATTTCATGTTTTGGAGCATGTGATGTACAATGGGATATTTTTTGTTTTGGAAACAAGAAGATAGTCATTAGGGAAAATTTACATATAAAATGGGCCTCCTAAGAAACTCTAAAAAAGTAAAACTTTTTTCATATAATACAATTAAATAAATATAAATTACTTAACTACATGAGTCACATATTTCTATTATAATTCTTTTAAAACTCAAGTTCACTTTTCTTTTTATATTATTTTTTTTCTTGATTTATTTTCTATTTTCTATTTTATTTTTAAGTTATATTTTAAAAGGTACACTTTCTAAATTAAAGCTCAAGTTCACTTTTCTTTTTGTATTATTTCTTTTCTTGATCTATTTTCTATTTTCTATTTTATTTTTAAGTTATATTTTCAAAGATACACTTTCTAAATTAAAACTCAAGTTCACTTTTATTTTGATATTATTTATTTTCTTGTTCTATTTTCTATTTTCTATTTTATTTTTAAGTTATATTTTGAGAGATACACTTTCTAATTCCATGTTTTAAAGTCAAGTTTTACTTAAAGAATGTACTAAAAAGTAGTTTAAATTTTTTAAACGGATAGAAAAAATAAAAATGAACATTTTAAATAACTTTTTTTATTTTCCTTTCTCTAAAATATAAATAAATATTTGTTAGGTTTTTATCTTCCTATTATATTTCCTTATAAAATTCAAGTTTACTTTTCTTTTTTATATTATATCTTTTATTAATTTGTTTTTCTTTGAAAATCTTTTATCTTTATATTTTAAAAGCTGTACACTTTCTAAGAAAAGATTTGTTGAAATATTTTTGAAATAATTTTTACATTTTATTTCCTAAAGAATGAGATTATTTTTTAGATTTACACAATAATTTTTATAACAGAACTTAAGAATATAAATCTAAAAAACAAAAATAATCTTTATTATTTAGAAAGATGATTAAGATAGAATAGGATATGTAGAGTTAAATTAACCATCATGAGTTAATTCATAGTGTAGACACATAAATTTGTCCATGTCTTGACCATCACCTAGTTGACACATTACTAGGGACATCATATGACATTTTTGTCCTAATCCCACTCCAAATACCATCCTAATCATCGAGACAATTAATTAAATAAATCCCATTTATTTAATTAATCTCCCCCTCACATGTCGCAAATAATTCAAATTAAATATTTGAATTAATTCTGTCACCTTTCATCTCATTGCAACACATGTCACATGCTACAACTTCCACTTAATACACCTTCACATGTCAAACTAATTTAAATAATCATTTATTTAAATTAGGTCCCCTTTATTCTCCATCGTACACTTGTCACATGACTACAACTCTTCATGAACTGGGAAAACCTAACCGATCCTAGCTGTCCACATAACACAAATCAACTTTAAATCACAACCCTTCATTCAAATAATCCTTTTCCTATAAATCAAACCTCTCACAAGACATTTGGACATCACGTTCTCAAGCATTGTTATTCTATTGAATTTCCTTTACAATCATCATATGCCAATGTTATGCTGCTGAAATAGTGAGAAACCAATAAACAACCCTTCGACATCATGCATTCTCATGCAAGATCAAGAAGAGCCATGGAGATAAGTCAAGTGTAGTGTGGATTCAATTTGCATTTATTTTCATTTTCATACTAGTTTGTACTTCATGGTGCTAGTTAGGGTTTGAATATTTTCTATTTTGATTTCTGTCATAGATTTTTCCCTAACGGCAAATGGTGAACCCGGCGTGAACTATTTGGTGAATTTGATTGCGATTAGGGGTGTTTATTCTCTTCTCATGTGCTTCGTACAATCTTGAGAATAAAAAACACCTCTCATTCATTCATATTCATACCACACATTTCAATTTTCTAAGGGTTAATTAACAAGTGTGAGTGTGAATCAAGTGTGCGTGTGTATGCTTTGTCCTTGTAGCACAAGGTGATCTTGGACATGAAAAACACCTCACTTGGTTTGCTTTTATTATACCCTTCTTAGGAGGCCTGCTTGGAGACACACCACTCCAAGGGATGACCTCAACTGAGGTGTGAATCGAAAGACACCCTCTGTGAAAGTTGGAATCTTGTCAGTCTTGGCTAAGCCCCAAAGAACTTTATACCTTTGGAAAGTGAAGGTGAAGGGTGGGTTACCCCTTTCTCCCAGTTGTACGGCAGGATTTTTCTTTCAATTCATTTCCCTAGTCAACCTTGTGCAACCCAACTTAAGACCTAATTGGCCATACCCCACTTGACTAATTCCAAGGCTTGTTGATGTGTCTTCCACATGTGTATGTTTAATCATAATCATATTCTTCAAATTCAAATTTAAACTTGCTTATGTGTCTTGTGTGAGTGATTCATGTTTGTATATGTGTGATCATTCGTTTGAACATTGCCAACTAAAGCTCTAAACACCAAACACATAAAGACAAGTCATTCTACACATTCCTCCCTACACATTCAAATCTAATCACTTTCATCCTAATCAGCCTTCTTAGCCACCTCATATCCTAAACATATCCAAGTCGCCATAATTCAAAGCCTAATCATTCCTTGTCACCTTCTTCCTAATCAAATCTAAATCATTCTTAATCATTACACATCATCATCATTCTAACCAAATCAACTTCATTCTAATCATCATCCTAATCACATCCGAATCATCCTAATCCAATCCTAATCATGTGCTTGTCATTCTACATCATCAAACCAACATCATTTTAATCATTACACATCATCCAATCAATTCTATCCTAATCACGTTCTAATCATATCTTCATCATTCAACCTTCACATCCTAATCACCCTTTTTAATCATATCGTTCAACCAAATTCATCCTAATCACCTCACCCCTAATTATATCCTAATCATTTCCAAGTCAACCTTAACCATACCCTAATCACCTATCTAATCATCCAACCAATCTCATACTCTATCACATTCCTAGTCACTCCACATCATCATCCATCCTAGTCAAGCACTTGTCAAAATGGTCCTAATCCTTACAATCCTATGTCCAAACCAAGACCTAAGCTTGTACTGCAAGGAGCCCCTCCTCATAAGCCCAAGTTCATACTTTGAGGAGGCTATAACTTTAATTACGAGGATGAGACAAGTCCAAAACCTAGTCCATCTCTATGCCAAGTCAATGTCACATCAACCCATCCATTCATACACAAAAAAGCATATTAGAGCCTAAGTCACCCCTTGAAACAAAAAAAAGTGTCTTTGAATCTGATGTAGGAGCATCCAGTGGTGAAAGGGCAATCTTGCATCACCCAAAAAGATGTTGCTTCAAAATCATTACAGTTATTTTCATTTCTTTCCATAATTAGTATTTTTGGTTCCATAATATCCTGAATAACGATGTAGGACTTTCAGTTTTTCCAAAACAGCTAAAAATAGCAAACTGCCAAATTTGTAAAGTTTACCTGCTGCTATTCTAGGAAAGTTTGCATTTGGGCATGAATTGAAGCAAAAACTTGCAGAAAGTTACATAACAGAAATATAAGACCTTTGGCGAAGGAATCATGGAAAGATCATTTGTGAGCTGAAAGATATTAAAGTTTTTGTTTTTCGAAAAGCCCTTGAAATTTTTTGAAATGAGATATGAGGCACTAAAACATCCCATAACATCTAAAAAAGTTGATAGAAATCTATTTATAGATTTTTGGCATGATAGTTCACATCATGAGCTTTCTGGCACTTAAAACGGTTCGTCAATTGGACACCCGATCAAAAGTTATGCTTCCCGAAAGTTGACCTACTTTTGGAGGGAATTGCAAATTTTTAAAATTTAGATGGAGGCCACCAAAAAGTGCTATTTATGACTATTTTGGGAACCCTGGGCAGTAGTAGAGGTAAGGGAGACAAGTGTAGAGTCAAAAATAGGTGGGAAAATAGAAACCCTAGCTGATTTGGGGTTGCAGAAGGCAGAAGATTCTAGAGCCTAGTGATGTGTAGCTGTAGTGTGATGCAGTCTATGGGGGATTGATTCCTCTGATTGTAATTAAGCTTCTGTAATGTAATGAGTTGCCTAGATCAATAAAAGAAAGTTCTATTTTCTATGTTCAATTTTTGTTATTCTGTGTTTTGTCATTTACCCCCTTCATCAAGTGGTATCAGAGCAAGGGTTCCTGAGTGTGTAGACAGATCACCGACCATGAGGCTGTTTGTACCAGGACCTAAGGTTGTAGGTTTTCTATGAAGATCAAGCTACCTCCACGAAGAAATCGTATTGGAAGGAATGCTTTGACAGAAGAAGGTTTTAGAGCCCTGCAAAGGCAGATCGATGCATTGCAAGAGGAGCTGCGAAAAGGGTTTGATCCAAGAATAAGAGAAGAAAGCAAAGATGAAGCTGAAGAAGAGCTATCAGAGGAAGAACAAGAAGTTACCGAAGATCCTGCGGAAGTTAGGTTGTTGATGGCCATTTCGAAGATTAGAAAGAGGCCTAGGATCAAAGTATCTACATATTCTGGAGATTTTAATCCAGAACAACTTATTGATTGGATCAATGACATGGAGGAGTATTTTGAGTATGAAGATGTGGAGGACCTAGATTGGGTTAAGTTTGCAAAAATAAATTTGAAGGGCCACGCCAATATTTGGTGGAAGGAGGTTCAATTAGAGAGGAATAGAAGAGGAAAAGGAAAGATCACCAGATGGGATTAGATGGTGGAGAAACTAAAGAAGCAATTCATTCCTGTGGACTATGAGATGGAGTTGCTAAAGAAGCTGCAAAGACTGAAGCAAGGTAACAAGTCTGTTAAGGAGTACATAGAAGAGTTTGATAAAATTACTATCAGGATACTCCATGTAGAGCCCAACAAGGAGAAGGTAGCCCATTACATTAATGGATTGAGGCCAAGTATTGAAGAAGAGCTTAGCCTGGTTAGAATGACCAGCATAGAAGATGCGTACCAGTTTTCCCTAAAGGTTGAAGAGAAGCTGAATAAAAGATTTGATAGCAAGCAAAGGGGAAGAGGTCAAGGCGGAAGGATTGGTGGAAGACCCTATGGAGGCCATAATGAAGATCAAAAGAAAAGTGAAGAAGTGGGCACCAGTTGAAATCAAAGAGGGGATAACACCTACCACCCTCATGACCAATACAATGGTGAGCAAAGAGGAAGAGGAAGAGGCAGACCTGAGCAAGGACTTGGAAAAAGAGGTTTCAGAGGAACCTGTTTCGAATGTGGAGAAGAAGGGCATCGAGCATACGAGTGTCCAAAACATCAAGGAAGGACAAATAAAAGACCTAAAGGTAATGCATGAGTTGCACATGTAGATGAAGATGCACATTTTTAGCATTTTGAAGATGCTGAAAGGGGAGAAACCCTAGTTGTCAAAAGAACCTTGCTAAATGAGGAGAAAGAACCAAATCAGAGGAAGAGTTTATTCTGCACAAGGTGCAAATGTGAAGGTAAGTGTTGCGATATTATTATTGACAGTGGAAGCACTGATAATCTTGTTTGAGAGGAGATGGTTGACAAGTTGAAATTGACAAGAAGAAAGCATCCACATCCATATCATATTGCATGGTTGCAAAAGGACCATAGAGCTTTGGTCAATGAGTAGTGTTTAGTGAAGTTCAAGATTGTAGACTACCATGATGGGGTGCTGTGTGATATCATACCAATGGACGCATGTCATATGCTGTTGGGGAGACCATGGCAGTATAATAGGAGCGCTGTCCATGATGGCCGTGCAAACACATATTCTGCAACAAAGGATGGAGTTCATCATAAGTTGAATCCCTTGAAGGAGGTGGAAGAAAAGGCATGTAGTACTGCCAAAATTTGCTTGGTAGATGGTAGGAATTTTTTGGAGGGAATGAAACATGAGCATCATTGCTTTGCATTGATTCCTAAGATTAGTCAAGAGAAATGTGAAGATATACCAACAAAAGTTTTAGATATGTTGGGAGAATTTTAGGACATTATCTTTGATAATGTACCAAAAGGTTTACCACTGGTAAGGAAGATAAGTCATCAAATGGGTTTGATACTAGGAGCCAGCTTGCAGAATAAGGCAGCCCATAGAATGACTCCAGCTTATCGAGTTGAATAGACAAGTTCAAGAGTTGTTGAGGAAGGGATTGATAAGAGAGAGCCTAAGTCCCTGTGCAGTACCTATAGTACTAGTACCAAAGAAAGATGGAGAGTGGAGAATGTGTACAGACTCTCAAGCCATCAATAATATCATGATCAAGTACATATTTGTATTACCTAGAATGGATGACATAATGGATTGTTTGAGTGGAACCAAGTACTTCACGAAGATTGACCTGAAGAGTGGGTATCACCAGATCTGAATTAGAGAAGGAGATGAATGCAAGACAACTTTTAAGACAAAGGAGGGTTTGTATGAGTGGTTAGTCATGCCATTTGGGCTAACCAATGCACCGAGCACATTCATGTGGCTCATGAATGAGGTATTGAAATAATTTTTGGGATGTTTTGTTATTTTTTATTTAGATGATATTTTAATTTTCAGTAAGACTTGGGATGACCATCTGATGCATATTAGAAGAGTTTTAGAGAAGCTAAGACAAGAGAAGTTGTCGATTAATTTGAAGAAACATAGTTTTGCAAAGAAGGAGTTGGTATACTTGGGATTTTTTATCTTAGAGGAAGGTCTTAAGATGGACCCAGAAAAAGTAAATGCTATCATTAAATGGCCTATGCCAAGAAGTGCCACAAAGGTAAGATCTTTTCATGGTTTGGCAATTTTTACAGAAAGTTTATTAAGAATTTTAGTAGCATTTGTGCATTCCTAATTGAGACAATGAGAGGGGATAGAAAAGAGTTTAGATGGACTAAAGGAGCAGACAAGAGCTTTGATACATTGAAGCAGAAAGTTGTAGAACAATCTATTTTGGTACTTGTAGATTTTAATAAGGTATTTCAGATAGATTGTGATGCTAGTGGTAGTGGTATAGGAGCTATTCTGAGTCAAGAAGGTAAGCCCATTGCCTATTTTAGTGAGAAGATTAATGATGCCAAGAAAAAATATTCTGTTTATGATCAAGAATTTTATGCTATAGTTCAGGCTTTGAAGAAATGGAGACATTATCTATTACCAAAAGAGTTTGTTTTATATACTAATCATCAGGCTTTGCGGTATCTTAATAGTTAAGGAAAGTTGAACCAAAGGCATTTAAGATGGGTTGAGTTTTCATAGAGTTATACTTTTGTTTTGAAGCATAGGAGTGGGAAGTCCAATAGAGTTGCAGATGCCTTGAGTAGAAGGCAAAATTTGTTGATAGAAATGAAGATAGAGGTTGTTGGGTTCGATGAGCTCAAAAGTTTGTATCCTGAAGATCCAAATTTTGTAGAGGCTTGGAAAGCTTGTCTAGAACCTATTACTTTGGATAGGACAAAATGGTTGGATTTCATCATCCAAGATGACATGTTGTTTAGAGGAAGCTAGTTGTGCATTCTGAGGATTTCCATGAGAGAGAACCTAATAAAAGAGAATCATAGTGGGGGATTAGCTAGACATTTTGGTCGAGATAAGACCATTGCTATTGTGGGTGAGAATTATTATTGGCCATAGTTGCAATAGGATGTGAGGAAATGTATGCAGATTTGTAGAGTATGCCATATGGCGAAAGGAACAAGTTAGAATATAGAGTTGTATCAACCATTACCTTTACCAGAGAAGCCATGGGATGATATTAGTATGGATTTTATTCTTGGTTTACCAAGGACATAGAGAGGGCATGATTCCATTTTTTTGGTGGTGGACGAATTCTCAAAGATGGCACATTTTATTCCTTGTAAGAAGACTAATGATGATGTTCATATTGTAGAGTTATTTTTCAGGGAAGTGGTAATACTACATGGTCTACCAAAGAGCATAGTTTCAGATCGAGATACCAAGTTTGTTGGTTATTTTTGGAGGACATTGTGGAAGAAGTTGAAGATAGATTTGAAGTTTAGTTCTGCACACCATCCATAGACTGATGGACAGACGGAAGTGGTGAATAGGAGTTTGGGTAACCTGCTACGATGCTTAGTAGGAGATATGTCCAAGGGATGCGATTTGATTTTACCACAGGCAGCATTTGCTTACAACAATTCTGTCAATAGGAGTATTGGTAAATCACCATTCCAGATTGTATATGGCAAAAGTCCAAGAAATGCTTTAGAGTTAAGGAAGCTAAACAAAGGAGAAAAGATAAGTGTTGAGGCTGAAGACTTTGTAGAACACATGAAGAATTTGCATGAAGAGGTGAGGAAACACATTAATAAGATGAATATTCAGTACAAGGCTAAGACTAATCAGAAGAGGAGATATAAGGAGTTCCAGGTAGGAGATGAAGTCATGGTTCACTTGAGAAAATAAAGGTTCCCAATTGGAACATACAATAAGATGAAAATGAAGAAATTTGGACCATGCATAATTTTGAAGAAACATGATTTAGGAAATGCATATGAGGTGAAGTTGCCAAGTGGGATCAACATTTCCCCTATTTTCAACATTGTTGATTTATTAGAATATCATGCAGGTGGAACAGAGGATGGACCAACAGAAGAATAGTGGAGTATTCTAGCATCTACTTTGACAGAGGAAATAGAAGAGATCTTGGATAGCCATGTGGGGAGAAGTACTCGGAACAGGTAATATGAAGAATATCTCATGAAATGGAAAGGAAGGCCAGTTGAAGATTCTTCTTGGTTGTCCAAGGCAGAGGTTGACCATTTGGGTTTTCCTCAAACAAACACTTGAGATGTGACAGGGTCACTTCTCAAATTACCCTAGGTGTCTGATGTAGGAGCATCCAATAGTGTAAGGACAATCTTGCATCACCCAAAAAGATGTTGCTTCAAAATCATTACAGTTGTTTTCATTTCTTTCCATAATTAGTATTTCTAGTTCCATAATATCCTGAATAATGATGTAGGACTTTCAATTTTTTCAAAACTGTTAAAAATAGAAAACTACCAAATTTGGAAAGTTTACTGCTATTTTAGGAAAGTTTGCATTTGGGCACGGATTGAAGTGAAAACTTGCAGAAAGTTACATAATTGAAATATAAGACCTTTGGCAAAGGAATCAGGCAATGATCATTTTTGAGCTGAAAGATATTAAAGTTTTTGTTTTCTGAAAAGCCCCTAAAAATTTTTAAAATGAGATATGAGGCACTAAAACATCCCATAACATCCTAAAAAGTTGATGGAAATCCATTTACAAGTTTCTAACATGATAGTTCACATCGTGAACTTTCTGACGCTTAAAACGGTTCATCAATCAGACACCCGGATCAAAAGTTATGCTTCCCAGAAGTTGACCTACTTTTGGAGGGAGTTGTAAATTTTGAAATTTAGCTGGAGGCCACCAAAAAGTGCTATTTATGACTATTTTGGGAACCCTGGGTGGTAGTAGAGTTAAGGGGGACAAGTGTAGAGTTAAGAATAGGTGGGAAAACATAAACCCTAGCTAATTTGGGGTTACAGAAGACAGAAGATTCTAGAGCCTAGTGATGTGTAGCTATAGTGTGATGCAGCCTATGGGGGATTGATTCCTCTGATTGTAATTGATCTTCTATAATGTAATGAGTTGCCCAGATCAATAAAAGAAAGTTCTATTTTCTATGTTCAATTTTTGTTGTTTTGTGTTTTGTGATTTACCCCTTTCATCAAGTGGTATCAGAGCAAGGGTTCCTGAGTGTGTACACAGATCACCGACCGTGAGGCAATTTGCACTAGGACCTGAGGTTGTGGGTTTTCTGTGGAGATCAAGATGCCTCCACAAAGAAATCATATTGGAAGGAATGCTTTGACAAAAGAGGGTTTTAGAGCTCTACAAAGGTAGATCGATGCATTACAAGAGGAGCTGTGAAGAGGGTTTGATCTGAGAACAAGAGAAGAAAGTGAGGATGAAGTTGAAGAAGAGCTATCATAGGAAGAACAAGAAGCTTCCAAAGATCCTGTAGAAGTTAGGTTGTTGAGGGCCATTTCAAAGATCAGAAAGAGGCCCAAGATCAAAGTTTCTACATATTCTGGAGATTTTAATCCAGAACAGCTTATTGATTGGATCAATGACATGGAGGATTATTTCGAGTATGAAGATGTGGAGGACCTAGATCGGGTTAAGTTTGCAAAAACAAAGTTGAAGGGCCACACGAATATTTGGTGGAAGGAGGTCCAATTAGAGAGGAACAGAAGAAGAAAAGGAAAGATCACGAGATGGGATCAGATGGTGGAGAAACTAAAGAATTAGTTCATTCCTGTGGACTATGAGATGGAGTTGTTGAAGAAGCTACAAGGACTGAAGCAAGGTAACAAGTCTATTAAGGAGTATACAGAAGAGTTTTATAAAATTACTATTAGGACAGGCCATGTAGAGCCCAACAAGGAGAAGGTAGCTCATTACATTAATGGGTTGAGGCTGAGTATTCAAGAGGAGTTGAGCCTTGTTAGAATGACCACCATAGAAGATGCGTACCTATTTTCCCTAAAGGTGGAAGAGAAGCTGAATAAAAGATTTGATAGCAAGAAAAGGGGAAGAGGTTAAGGCGGAAGGACTCATGGAAAACCTATGGAGGCTGTAATGAAGATCAAAAGAAAAGTGAAGAAGTGGGCAGCAGTCAAAATCAAAGAGGGGATAACGCTTACCGCCCTTGTGACCAATACAATGGTGAGCAAAGAGGAAGAGGAAGAGGCAGACCTGGGCAAGGACCTAGAAGAGGAGGTTTCAGACGAACCTATTTCCAATGTGGAGAAGAAGGGCATCGAGCATATGAGTGTCTGCAACATCAAGGAAGGACAAATAGAAGACCTGAAGGTAATGTACGAGTTGCACATGTAGATGAAGATGTACTTTTTGAGCTTTTTGAAGATGTTGAAGGGCATCCTAAGCCAACACCATCCATCCCTCTTATCTAGGCTCCACCATGGGAACTTTCTGCTCCACCTAATGCTAATCATAAGTCCACAGCATCTACCCTCATTGTCCATCCACTATATTGTCCTTCCACACATGCCCTTACAAAGGATGTGATCCATTAGCTACTAGCTAGGAACAATCTATCCCCATGTCAAACACCCATTCATTATCCTATCAAAGAGCCTTTGAATGCAATGCTTATTCCTCCAACTCCATCATGTGATCCACACCCTATTGATCCTATATGTCTAAGTCATAGTCCATCATGCTTTCATCTTATCGACCCTCTAGAACATATCAAGCCTCTCCTAGAGTTATCCAATTCCACTTCCATTCAAGCAAGTCAAAAGCTTTGTCAAGGGCATAATCCTAAGTATGAAGAAACATTACCCCCTCATTCAATTCAAGATCAAACCCCTTCCATTCTACCCATCCATAAAACACTTTATCCTTTCCACGATCAAGCTCCTAGATATGATCAAGATCCCCTCTATGATCAAGAAGACCATGATGATCCTCTTAGCCTAATTTATTCCTTCCATGGTCAAGGGATTGCCACCTCACTCATCCATGAGCCAATATCCACTTGTCATGATGAGACACATGCCTCCCAAGCAAACATAGATGATCAAACAAATAACTTGGATCTTAATGAACATCATGATAATTAAGATCCTAATGATCCTTCCACATCCACTATCAACTCCATTTCAAATCCATCATATCCCCTTGGTCTTACCACCTTCATCCATGAATGTTCCTCCTTAGGACAACAATAACCATTATCCACTTCACCTTCTTTAGCTAATAAGGAACTCATGTCTAGCGTCCAAAACACACCTAGTCCCATTGTCAATCACATCCTCCAAAAAATGAACTATCACTGTAAAGGCTTAGGCCTTCATGAACAATGTATTTTGGACACTCATATGGCATTGGATACACACCCCAAGGACAACAATCTAAAGATGTTGGTACTTCCTTCATGTCTTCTAAGTCCATGACTTTCCACCACAAATCCCATCACATTCCTAAAACATACACTATCATTCCACCTCCGTCATCTTACAAATGTCAAAAGCATGTGACCATACACCTTCCACCATCCACTTTACCTCCACTACTTCCAACTCCGCATATTCCTCCACCCACTTTGCCACCATTACTTCCAACACCTAACATCCCTATCATCCATAAATACCCTTACATTCCTAATCATGATCAATAAAGGCACACAGTTTGTCTAAACATGTAGCCTCCACCATTTCCATGGGATTCAAAAATAAAGATTTTGATGCCTCCTTCCATAAAGCCAAAAAACCTAAGGGTCCTAATTCCTTAGGGTTCAAATGTAAAGAATCAAAGCAAGGTACATTAAAAAATCCATCCAAGCCCATACCTCCAAAAGACAAGGTCAAAACTAAAATGGTACGGGTCCCTAAGAAAAAATCAAGCAAGTCAAAAATCCCAACCATCCTATCCCATCCAAACATTCCAAAAATCCCATTCCATATGCAAATCCCACAAGTCAAGAAAAAAACATAAAAATACTAAGTCTATGTGGGTACCTAAACTCCTACATCACTCATCCACCAAGAAAAAGTGTCATTGCTCCCTACACCACCATCCAATCAAAAGCTTCCATGTTTATCATGGTGTGTGTAGTCGTTGGTCATGATCCCTTTCCATACTTCCATCTCCCCATCTTTCGTCCACTATCTTACATATCTCCCACCTCACTCTCCTATGGTCCATGCTTTTGTATAAGCTTTTCATCCATCCTTACATGAACCATACATAATCCACATCATAATCCACCATCTTTCCTACATAATCCACATCATAATCCATTATCATTCCCCCCATAATTCACTATCTACCTACTTCATCTCACTTTCATGCAATCCCCTACCAACATCCATGAGCATAATGATAGTTGACTGTGTCCATGCGATGACATCTTTCTCCAATGGGACTATCACCTTCATGGCACTAGACACTTGAGTCCCTCCTATTCATATTCCACCCCTCCAATTGAAAATTCAAAAAATTCAAAAAAAAAGCAAAAAGGTAAAGAGAAACCCCTTTGTACAATGGTGAAAATCACCCTTTTTGGCACCTTGGATAAGTACCATGATGAAAACCTGGCAAACAGGTGTCATGTGTAGATTGATCTTCTATGCAAATTACTCTTGGGGGCATGTTGTCTCATCCAACTTGTCATTTCCTTCCATACCCAATCCATCTCATAGTCTACCATCTTACCATCCTTATCCATACACATACCTATTCTATAAAATCTATTCATCATCCTTTCCTCTTTTGATCTTGATAAAGATTGGGGGCACAATGTTGACAAATGTTTTGGATACATCTTGATATAACTCATCCTTGCCAATACATCCAATCATCCTAGTGTCATAAGCTTTGTCATGTCAAATCCTAACTATAATGGGGCATGTTATTCCTATGAGACATAGTCTTTGGAGATGACATCCTTGCCCTCTTATGCTTGCATTTCTTTCCATTTGCTATCCCCCATCCATTTATCCATCTTACTTTCATCCTTACACGTAGACTTGGTTTCTTCCTTGTCATTGGTATCTAGCACAAAGGTTATCTAAATTGTCTTCCATTGAAATTCCAAAATTCTCCAAAAATACCAAAAAAATGAAAACATTCCAAAAACTCAAAAAAATCAATACAATTCAAAAAAACTCCAAAAAATGAAAACATTTCCAAAAATCCAAAAAATCCAAATATCCCCAAAATATAAAAAAATCAAATATCCAACAAAAATCAAACAATAAAGTCAATCACATCATTCAATTCCTCAATCCAATTCTTCAAATCAACTTTCCAAATCATCTAATCCAATCAAATAACTCAAGTCAAACCAATTCTTCCAATCAATTATTCTAAATCAAACAAATCAATTCATCACTTCTTCAATCAATCAACCAAATCAAATCACTTCAATCAACCCAATTCATCATCATACCATTCACTTTTTCAAATCATTTCAATCAAATCATTTCAAATCACAATCATCCTTATCAAATCATTCCAAACAATGATCCAAATTCAAGTCATCCTTTCTCCATACCAATCAAGTCAATCAATCTTGTCAAATTATCCAATTACATCAATGGTCTTGATCCTAAACTTTTGACGTAAACCAAATCATAAATCAATCAATCAAATCCAATCAATCATCAATCAAATCTTGGTGTTGCTTGCATGGCCAACAACACTAGTATCAAACAAGCAATCAATTGTCTTAGAGAAGATATTGCATTGTCAAAACCAGATCTAGCATCTTATATGCCATGTTTCATTTCTTGAAACTAGACACCACTATCATAATCATCAGTCAATCAATCAATCATTGGTTTATAGCTTGATAGGGACAATACCTTGTATGCTTTTGAATCATTTGTGCATGCTTGCTTTTTTTATTGTGTGTGTCATAATTTTCATCTTGTATTTGTATCTAACATGAATCCAACCCAGCTAATATTCATATCTTGTATCTAGACAAGGTTATATTAGATTGGGGCACAAGACACATCGTCACCTTGGTCCTTATACCTTGGTGCATAATGTTGTGTGCTATATCAAACATCATGGTTACCCACCTTTATTGCAACATAACACATCCTTCCATTTTTTCTATGCATACCCTTATTTTTCACCTTTAACCAATCCCTTTCATTTCGAGAGCCTACCCGTGAGGGGGAATCATCATCCTATCTTTCCATCATCATCCTTTTCTTCTATCCATACCTTAGTTTCTTTGAAATGATGTTACTCGACATAGATCTCATCATCCTGAAAATCATCCCAAAGAGGGGCAAAATGTAGACTCATAAATTTCTCCATGTCTTGACCATCACCTAGTTGACACATTACTAGGGACATCATAAGACATTTTGTCCTAATCCCACTCCTAATCCCATCCTAATCACCTAGACAATTAATTAAATAAATCTCATTTATTTAATTAATCTCCCTCTCACGTATCCCAAATAATTCAAATAAAATATTTCAATTAATTCCGTCACCTTTCACCTCATTGCAACACATGTCACATGCTACAATTTCCACTTAATACACATTCACATGTCAAAATAATTTAAATAATCTTTTATTTAAATTAGGTCCCCTTTATTCTCCATCACATAGTTGTCACATGACTTCAACTCCTCATGGAGTGGGAAAATCTAATCAATCCTAGTCATCCACATAGCACAAATCAACTTTCAATCACAACTCTTCATTCAAATAAGCCTTTTCCTATAAATCAAACCTCTCACAAGCCATTTGGACATCAAGTTCTCAAGCATTGTTATACTGTCAAATCTCCTCTAGAATCATCCTATGCTAATGTTATGCTGCTGAAATAGTGAGAAACTAACAAACAACCCTTCAACATCATGCATTCTCATGCAAGATTGAGAAGAGCCATGGAGATAAGTCAAGTCTAGTGTGGATTTGATTTTCATTTGTTTTCATTTTCATACTAGTTTGTACTTCATGGTGCTAGTTGGGGTTTGAATATTTGTTGTTTTGATTTTTGTCCTAGATTTTGCCCTAACGACACATAGGATTTTAGAAAGTTTAATTTTATAAAATAAATAATTTTATTTTTATTTTGGATGATGTCACCATAGCAGTTGATGTCATCTTTTAGTTGATTTTTGATAGATCATTATTTTGATGATGTCATCCTTAGGAGGCCCATTTTTTATGTAAATTTCCCCTAATTCCATTATTAGATTGGGGAGGCTAGGTGTTGGATAGAAGTTATTCCTCTCCTATGAGAGAACCACCATGGATGAAGTAGGACCAAGAGGATAGGATGATAGATTTGGGATAAAGTTGATGAGGGATGATGAAGGATTAATACAAGATAAAGAGGGATCGATAGGAGATCGTGTCATATCATGAAAGCAATGATTTGGGATGCTTAGATCTTGATTAACACTATGCTCATTAAGATGTGGTATGAAATGATCCAAGTTATTTGTTTGATTGTCTATGTTTTCTTGGGGACCAAGTGTCTCATCATAAGATGTTTGTGGTTAATGGGTAGGATTAAGTGAACTATGGATAGGTTGAATAACTATTTCTTTCTCATGGATAGGATCTTGATCATAGATAATAGCTTGATAATATAGAGGATTAACATGGATAGTGTAATATTGAGCTTCAATAAGATGAATTGGGAGGCTTTGATCTTTATTTGGTGGGGGGCATGGTTGATTATGCTTTGGATTTGATTCTTGATATAGATTTTGTGTTTGGATAAGAGAGGAAGTTTCTTGGATGGGCTCAATAAGCTTTGGATGTATGACAACATGGACACATGATGGATCTTGACTTGCACTTATGGTAAGAAATTCTTCAATATGCTTGATAGGTACTGGATTAGATGATGGTAATGGAGGGGTAGGTATGATAATTAAAGGATCTTTTCTAGTTTCAAGGATAGGCATTGGATTTCATGATAGATTTGGAGAGATATGCATGGTACTTGAAGGCTCCTTAACAAGCTCAAGGATAGGTGTTTGATTCCATGTTAAGAGTCCTTGGGTTAGATCTTGCATAGATTCATGGGTTGATGGATTAGGGTCTTCATGGGTGGATGGTGAAGGATTTTGTCTCTTGATTTGGGAAATGTCAAAACTAGATGGTAACTTGGCACCCTTTTTAGAAAAGAACAAGAAGAAGTGGTTTGGGTTTTCTTTGAGGAAATTGCTAACCAACTCCAATTTTTAGGATCTATAGCAAATGCTTCCAATCTTTGAGAATATTGAGGGTTATCTTCAAGGGATGCATTAATATTGGGATGAGATGGATAGTTTGATGGTTTAGGATTTAGGTCGGTTAAGGAATGGGTTAATGGATTAGGTCTTGGAAGGTTTGATGGAGGAGGTAATCAATGATGGACAAATCAATTAGGATTAGCAGGGTTGAAGGGATATTGTGATGGAGGGGCCATATGGATTGATGGATTGGAAGGTATATAGATTAACATATTATGTTTAAGAGGGTTGTACAGATATTGTGGTGGAGTTATTGGTGAGGTATATGAATAGGTGGAGGTTGGATAACTTTGAGCTATTAATAGGTTAAATTGATACATGATGAATGTGGTCACATAAGGGGATGAAGATTTGTATGAGGTTGATAAGGATGAAATATATGATGGTTATGTTTATGTGATAGGGTCATGAGAGTCTCCAATGATGAGATGTGCTAAGGGACTATGCCAAATGAGATTTTTGCATTTTTTGTTAGCAATAAGATCTTATCAATCATATATATGTTTAATTTCTTGTATTTTTGCATAAGGATCCATGTTGTTCTTGGTTTAAGATCTAGGATGTGGGGGATATGAGATGATATAGGATAATGGATGAATGTGATTTAGGTTGGGGATCAAATGTCAATACCTTAAAATGATTTAATTTGATCAAGAATGAGAGATGATTCTCTATACTTAAGATTGAAAAAATTCTTAAGAAAGAGTAGATTGGATATGATTTCTACTTAAGATAGGAAAATTTCTTAAGAAGCAATTGATGAGATTTGATAACTATACTTAAGATATACTTACCTTCTTATCTAATTTTGGATTAAGGATGATGGGATCAACTTAAGGTCTTGATTTTTTATTTGAATGTTGGATTAGGACTTGCACCTTTTGATGAAGAATTTTGATGATGGTTTGGATACATAAAAATTAGGTTTTGGATGAAATTTGATGGGGTTGAGAGAGGCTACGTCCTTGACCAAATTTTGATGTTCAAAGTATATTTTTTTTATTGAGGATTAGGGATTGGATGCTTTATTGAAATGGATAGATGGATAATGGATGATTGATTGCAGATGAGGGATAAATGGATTATATAATTAGGATTTGATTGAAATAGGATTAGGTTGATATAGGGATTAGATTAAGATGATGATGAAGGAAGGGTTTAATCTTGGTAATTGGATTATGTTGTTAATTAAGGATGACAATTGATGATGTTGAATTAGGAGAAGGATGAATAATAAGATTAGATTATGATAGTGGATTATGATGTGGATTATAGATAACAATGGATGGAAGATAATTAGGATAAGGAAGAATGATGGAATTGGATCAGGATAATGGATTATAATGTGGATTGTGTATGATACTGGATGGGGGATGATAGACAAGGGATTGGATTAAGCTCAATGATGAGATTATAATTAGGATGATGATTGTGATTAGGAAGTGGATTAGGTCGATAAAATGGATTAGGATTAGGACCTTGATTGGATTAAGCAAATTGATTAGGATTAGGGTCCTAAATGATGGACTAGGGATGGATTGCAGATAGATTGGGATGATGTGGATAGGGTGATCAAGATGATTAGGATAATTGGGATATGATGATTAGGATGATAAGGGATGATTGGGATAAGGTGACTAGGATGATTAGGGATGAGGTGGATTAGATTGGGAGGATTAGGATGAAGTTGGATTACATTGGATTTGGATGGAAATGAATGTTTAGAAGGTGATTAGGGATGGCTTGAAGCTTGACCTTGGACAACTTTTCAAATAATGAATTTCACACATACATGCACAAGTTTGCAAAAGGAATTAGATTTTTGATTGGGGAAGTGTATGGGTTTTGACAAATGAACACACACAACAAACAAAATAACACCGCAGATTATTCAAGTAGGTGTCTCAAATCTTGTGGACTCACAATGGTGAGATTTGTCCCATTAATATCATCTACCATGGAATGGATAGCTAGGGATAGACTGCATACATGAGAAATCCCTTACCTTGGGGGTGAAAAGCATTTCCTAAATTTAGCTCTATCTCACCCATGGAGGTACATGTGAGCAGTTCTCCTTCCCAAAAGTGATACACCACAGGATAATGTTATGCTGTCAAGCATTGTTATGCTGTCAAATTTCCTCTAGAAACATCCTATGCTAATGTTATGCTGCTGAAATAGTGAGAAACTAACAAACAACCATTCAACATCATGCATTCTCATGCAAGATTGAGAAGAGCCATGGAGATAAGTCAAGTCTAGTGTGGATTTGATTTTCATTTGTTTTCATTTTCATACTAGTTTGTACTTCATGGTGCTAGTTGGGGTTTGAATATTTGTTGTTTTGATTTCTGTCCTAGATTTTGCCCTAACGACACATAGGATTTTAGAAAGTTTAATTTTATAAAATAAATAATTTTATTTTTATTTTGGATGATGTCACCATAGCAGTTGATGTCATCTTTTAGTTGATTTTTGATAGATCATTATTTTGATGATGTCATCCTTAGGAGGCCCATTTTTTATGTAAATTTCCCCTAATTCCATTATTAGATTGGGGAGGCTAGGTGTTGGATAGAAGTTATTCCTCTCCTATGAGAGAACCACCATGGATGAAGTAGGACCAAGAGGATAGGATGATAGATTTGGGATAAAGTTGATGAGGGATGATGAAGGATTAATACAAGATAAAGAGGGATCGATAGGAGATGGTGTCAGATCATGAAAGCAATGATTTGGGATGCTTAGATCTTGATTAACACTATGCTCATTAAGATGTGGTATGAAATGATCCAAGTTATTTGTTTGATTGTCTATGTTTTCTTGGGGACCAAGTGTCTCATCATAAGATGTTTGTGGATGATGGGTAGGATTAAGTGAACTCTGGATAGGTTGAATATCTATTTTTTTCTCATGGATAGGATCTTGATCATAGATAATAGCTTGATAATATAGAGGATTAACATGGATAGTGTAATATTGAGCTTCAATGAGATGAATTGGGAGGCTTTGATCTTTATTTGGTGGGGGGCATGGTTGATTATGCTTTGGATTTGATTCTTGATATAGATTTTGTGTTTGGATAAGAGAGGAAGTTTCTTGGATGGGCTCAATAAGCTTTGGATGTATGACAACATGGACACATGATGGATCTTGACTTGCACTTATGGTAAGAAATTCTTCAATATGCTTGATAGGTACTGGATTAGATGATGGTAATGGAGGGGTAGGCATGATAATTAAAGGATCTTTGCTAGTTTCAAGGATATGCATTGGATTTCATGATGGATTTGGAGAGATATGCATGGTACTTGAAGGCTCCTTGACAAGCTCAAGGATAGGTGTTTGATTCCATGTTAAGAGTCCTTGGGTTAGATCTTGCATAGATTCATGGGTTGATGGATTAGGGTCTTCATGGGTGGATGGTGAAGGATTTTGTCTCTTGATTTGGGAAATATCAAAACTAGATGGTAACTTGGCACCCTTTTTAGACAAGAACAAGAAGAAGTGGTTTGGGTTTGCTTTGAGGAAACTGCTAACCAACTCCAATTTTTAGGATCTATAGCAAATGCTTCCAATCTTTGAGAATATTGAGGGTTATCTTCAAGGGATGGATTAATATTGGGATGAGATGGATAGTTTGATGGTTTAGGATTTAGGTCGGTTAAGGAATGGGTTAATGGATTAGGTCTTGGAAGGTTTGATGGAGGAGGTAATCAGTGATGGACAAATCAATTAGGATTAGCAAGGTTGGAGTGATATTGTGATGGAGGGGCCATATGGATTGATGGATTGGAAGGTATATAGATTAACATATTAGGATTAAGAGGGTTGTACAGATATTGTGGTGGAGTTATTGGTGAGGTATATGAATAGGTGGAGGTTGGATAACTTTGAGGTATTAATAGGTTAAATTGATACATGATGAATGTGGTCACATAAGGGGATGAAGATTTGTATGAGGTTGATAAGGATGAAATATATGATGGTTATGTTGATGTGATAGGGTCATGAGAGTCTCCAATGATGAGATGTGCTAAGGGACTATGCCAGATGAGATTTTTGCATTTTCTATTAGCAATAAGATCTTATCACTCATATATATGTTTAATTTCCTATATTTTTGCATAAGGATCCATGTTGTTCTTGGTTTAAGATCTAGGATGTGGGGGATATGAGATGATATAGGATGATGGATGAATGTGATTTAGGTTGGGGATCAAATGTCAATACCTTAAAATGATTTAATTTGATCAAGAATGAGAGATGATTCTCTATACTTAAGATTGAAAAAATTCTTAAGAAAGAGTAGATTGGATATGATTTCTACTTAAGATAGGAAAATTTCTTAAGAAACAATTGATGAGATTTGATAACTATACTTAAGATATACTTACCTTCTTATGTAATTTTGGATTAAGGATGATGGGATCAACTTAAGGTCTTGATTTTTAATTTGAAGGTTGGATTAGGACTCGCACCTTTTGATGATGGTTTGGATACATAAAAATTTGGTTTTGGATGAAATTTGATGGGGTTGAGAGAGGCTATGTCCTTGACCAAATTTTGATGTTCAAAGGATAATTTTTTTATTGAGGATTAGGGATTGGATGCTTTATTGAAATGGATAGATGGATAATGGATGATTGATTGCAGATGAGGGATAAATGGATTATATAATTAGGATTTGATTGAAATAGGATTAGGTTGATATAGGGATTAGATTAAGATGATGATGAAGGATGGGTTTAATCTTGGTAATTGGATTATGCTATTAATTAAGGATGACAATTGATGATGTTGAATTAGGAGAAGGATGAATAATAAGATTAGATTATGATAGTGGATTATGATGTGGATTATAGATAACAATGGATGGAAGATAATTAGGATAAGGAAGAATGATGGAATTGGATCAGGATAATGGATTATAATGTGGATTGTGATGGGGGATGATAGACAAGGGATTGGATTAAGCTCAATGATGAGATTATAATTAGGATGATGATTGTGATTAGGAAGTGGATTAGGTCGATAAAATAGATTAGGATTAGGACCTTGATTGGATTAGGCAAATTGATTAGGATTAGGGTCCTAAACGATGGACTAGGGATGGATTGCAGATAGATTGGGATGATATGGATAGGGTGATCAAGATGATTAGGATAATTGGGATATGATGATTAGGATGATAAGGGATGATTGGGATAAGGTGACTAGGATGATTAGGGATGAGGTGGATTAGAGTGGGAGGATTAGGATGAAGTTGGATTACATTGGATTTGGATGGAAATGAATGCTTAGAAGGTGATTAGGGATGGCTTGAAGCTTGACCTTGGACAACTTTTCAAATAATGAATTTCACACATACATGCACAAGTTTGCAAAAGGAATTAGATTTTTGATTGGGGAAGTGTATGGGTTTTGACAAATGAACACACACAACAAACAAAATAACACTACAGATTATTCAAGTAGGTGTCTCAAATCTTGTGTACTCACAATGATGAGATTTGTCCCATTAATATCATCTACCATGGAATGGATAGCTAGGGATAGATCGCATACATGAGAAATCCCTTACCTTGGGGGTGAAAAGCATTTCCTAAATTTAGCTCTATCTCACCCATGGAGGTACATGTGAGCAGTTCTCCTTCCCAAAAGTGATACACCACAGGATATGATGGTCAAAATGTCTTAAACTAGGATGAACAAGCCTCTGAGGGTGCCCCTATATATGGAAAATAAGTGGGGTCCAATCCATGAAGGCTAGTCCATCTATAGGCATGAGACCGAAGTAATGGCTTAGACAATCTCTTCACCTTGTGTCCTGAATCACCATGGGCCCCAAGGCTATGCTAGACACAATGATTATTAGATTGAGGTATAATTTTCATTCTCCCTCTTTGATATACAATGCTGGAACATGTGGTTGAGGTCATTCCTTGGGGTGATGAAATCCACAAGAAGGCCTCCTAATGGGAAATGTTAATGTTAGGTGTTTTTGATCTCCAAGCTTGCATTAAGCACAAGGAGAGAGCATACACAAACTAACACACCTTGAGTGACAAAAGTGAACCAAGAGGCATTTTTGATCCCCAAGATCACCTTGCAGTGCAAGGGGAGAGCATAAACACACACTTGATCCACAAAAGAAGAGATTAATTAACCTTAAAAAATGATATGTGTTGTGAAAATGAATGTGGCTAAAGGGTGTTTTTGATTCCCAAGATCATTTTGTAATGCAAGGGAAGAGCATACACACACCTCAAGTCAAAATCAATCTCACCAAACAAATAAAACACAAGGATTTGAAATGATAAGCCTTTGACCAATGAATCTTGCAGAAAACTTGTTAGTAGTTTGAAAGATTTGACCTTTGACAAGTGAAAAAACTACAAAACAAGTGATAGCTCAAAATTACTAAATCTACAAAATTAGAGATGAGATGATGATATATACCAGATTAGATGATATGGTTAGATTCCTTGCAAAATTCTATACAATTTCAAATAGAATTTCATCAAATATTGATTAGAAATGTAAAAGATATGAGTGATCAAAGTTTGCAAGAAAATAATAAGTTCAAATGATTATACCTTAAAACCTTAGCCAAATCTAAAAATGAGCTCTACAACACTACGGAGCTAGCTGTATAAGATTTTTAATGCTTATAATTTTGTAAAAATATGACACGATTTGCAAAAGTTGTACAAAATTGAAAAAAATGCCTATTTTTGGAACTTTTAGAGATGGTAATTAGCCTAGCAGTTAACACTAACTACTAGCAGTTAGGTGCTAAAGTGATCATGTGTGGTTAGCATTAAAAATCAAGTCTAGTAGTTAAAGGCGGAGCACTAGCCCCAGTTCCCTCATGTGACTAGGGGGCAAGGTAAAGAAAGTGTCTAAAGTACTTTTATGAATGGTAGAGAGTGTTGGTCATTAATGCAACCACACGTTGGAAGAATGCTCTAAGGTGAGACCAAATGAAAAACCCCTTGTCACCAATGTGACTAGGGTGTTGAGGGGACCTTGACTAGTGAGTGATGGAGGAGATTTTGGTAGGTGGTAGAATGATTGTTAGCAGGTAGTGCAACTCAAGAAGGGTGGCACCACTCAAGATGGATGGCAAGGTCTAGCTAGAGTGCATAGTGGATGGTCTCAAGGTGTTTAGCCCTAGTCACCATTAGGCAAAATGGTCTAGGTTTAGAGAGGAGGATCAACAACTAGGAGTTCTGAAACCACCATTTAATTTGCATACAAAAGGTTAGAAAACTAGAAATTTAAGATATTTTAAAATGATATAACCCTAGACAAATTTTACTGGAAAACATTCTATTGGGGTAAACTTGTAAAAGAGACTTGAGACAAATAGGTAGAGGAATATACAGTAGGGTCTATATTATACAGATCCATATGATATAGATCTGCAACTAAAAAACTCAAATATTTTCAAATATTTTTCACCTCTAAAATATATCATGCCATATAAGGACCCTAGGATTTTTGGGCCTTCTGGATGCAACTGTGAGGTCTATTTTTCCTGAGAATGCTTCATACGATAAGTCACCCCCATGAATGTTGAAAAAGAGCCTAAACTTGGAACAAAAAGCTCACAAAACCTACAAAAAAAAGCTAGATCAAGGGATGTGGGTCCCACCGAGTGTGTCAAAATGAACACAAGAAAATAGTAAAGGTAATACTATAAAAGATAATGAAATACACATACAATACCTTCACCTAAACCATTCCTTATCCTTGATAGAGCGAAATGGAGTGCACCCAAGATCCAATGGCTATGCTCCTGATAATGATTAATATGATAGATTATTTTGATATATTGGTTACTTACACTAACAACATAACTTTACTTGAAAATTTTTTCTTGATAATGGCTTGGTTAATGTTTGATTTATAGATACGTGTATGATAGGATGAATGACTAGGATTAAGAGGTGCAATGGATGGTTAGGATTTGATGAGACAACATTAGGGGAAGGATGGAGGCTTCTAGGGCATATATCCTTATGTGAACAATTGAGATATGGAGATGTAGTATTAAACAAATGGCTAGGATGAAGAGTTAGTTTTACTTTTGTGCCACTCATTTATGATTTGTGCCAATATCTAGGTTTAATGAACCTCGACAAGCTCTTAGCTATTCATGTGAGTCTCAATAATTAATCAAATAATAATAAAATTATTTAATTAATTATTTGAGAATGGTGATGTGGGAGGATAAATTAATTAATACATAATATTTATTTAACTAATTTGACTAGAGGGGAAAAAAGATTAAATTAATTAAATAAATATAATTTATCTAATTAACTGGATAATGGAAAGGGACATGGAAGGGTCCTATAACAAATTTGTCACAAAGTGACATAGGGTGATGTCGACAAGGGGATGTCTAGGTGATTTTAGAGGACATGGTTAAGTTTAGGTGTCTACACTAGCAATTAACAGTGACATAATAATGTGGAAATTGTTTAAAGAGTAGTTGTACAAATACTACTTAATATATGCATATTATATTTCTTGAATTGATGAGTTTGAGTATTTGAAGTGAAAGACATGATTGTGGCAGAATATAATTTGGAATTTATAAGTCTCCTAAAATATGTTCATCATATTGAAGATAAGAAAATGTAAATTAATACATCAAAGAGTTGACCCTAGAAATCAAAGGGAAAGTTGAACCTTAGATCCTACAACTATGTTTGACATAACATGCAAGGCACAAATAGATGAGGAAGAAGTAATCTAGAGATCTCATTTTAGGGATAATAGGTGAACACAACTAGACTCATCTTAAGGTGCACAAAGAGTGGGGTTAATGCCAAGACAGTTGACTAATTGTAGGTTTCAATCATGCTAGTTCAGTTTAAGGAGAAACCTTGAGAATTTCTATTAAGGGATGATAGATTCTAATTGAGGGATTGTTAAATTTTTTAGAGGGGACCATCTAGAGAGAATCAATTATCTTAGACTACAAATATCAAAAATTGAGTACAAATGTAGTTAAATATAGTGGTAGACAAAGCAATGCGCCAGTAACCTATTTCAACTATGGAGGACCTTAATGTGAAGTATTATCCTTGGAAGGGTGAAGTATTTATTGCTAAACCAAGATCAATAAATGAAAATATCTCAACCAATCATTAAATTAATATAGTCGCATAGAGTTATCCATAAATAAACACCAAGCCATGGTAATTAAATTCTCAAGAATGACCAAAACTATCTTTGTCACTATTTTAGTTGACCACAATACAAAATAGTAGTTTTATTTCTCCTACTTTTGTTGATAGTTGTATGCAAACTTATTTGTCGATCACAAAATTGGCAATTTGTAGTCCTAGACAACTTATTGTTAGCTATATTAGGAATTCTATCCTTACGATGGGAACTTCTATGACCTAGATTATAGTCCTATCACCTAGTTAATTCCTTGTGTTTTGATAATTGAAATGGGTTGGTTAGAAGGATATGAACCATGGTGTATGTTTCCATTAAATTTTAGTTATATGTCCACATGATGAAAGAATCACTATGAACATTGAAGAATATATAGGTGAATTCCATGACAATATGTGTTTACTTTCGAGGTCAAAGAGGAAATACAACATGACACTTAAAGATGTATTTAATAATCATAATAGTTTAAAACAAAGAATCTGCTTATTGCAGCTTCCACAATATACCCCTATTATTGGGTATGTGCATGGAAATGGGGAACCAAAAGGGGGTCAAAAGTGGCCACTTTTTTCTGGAATGATAAAAATTGATCTTGCAGGAGAAATTGAAGATAGCCACGCTCAAGGGTAGGGGGCTTGGCTCGATTGGTGAGCACTTCCTGTGGTAGGCACAAGGTCACGAGGTCCAGTCTCCCCCCTGCCCACCTAATATTGTAGCCAGTTCATAGCTCTGGTGAAAAGCATTTACCCATGTTGAATAAAAAGATAGCCACACTCAAAATTAGGAGATGTGATAAGAACAAGTTTTGTAGTGCTCCATGTCTAGTTTCAAAAGTACTATTTTTTTCTAAAAATGGTGGAGGTTAAGAGTTTCAAAAAGGAGGAGCACACAAAGTGATCCTATTTTTATCAAAAAAATATAACATAGTGTCAAGTGTTATCCCCCTAAAATGTCAAATTTTTTAAGCATTAGACAAATCACAACAATGGAAAATTAGCTAACACCATGTAGTTTATGCATGTTTTTTTCTATTAATTTTTTTTATAAATATATGAATTTTTTATGAATTTTCAAAGTGGACACATCCTAAAAAATGAAAATTTGAGCGTGTTGCCCCCCAATTTTTTTGAAAACTTATAAAAAATAAATTTGTTTAAATCAATGTGTATGGAATTGAATCTAGAATCTAAAAATGTAATTTGTTTCAAATTTTGATAAATGTTTAAAAAATGGCACCAAAAAATACTAGACATATGTTCTATGAAAAAAAGAACACATTAGAAAAATAATTTGAAGATGGAAACCTTAATGTTATCAGATTTTCAAAAGAAATACATGGTTTGAAAGCTAATAAAAAACTTGAAGTGATCCTGGTATTTTTTCGTATTGACATTAAAAAACATGTAAACCATAGGGGTAGCACGCATGATATTTGGTCAAAATTTCTGAAAAACATGTCCTTGGCATCCAAAAGGTACCTCCAACCCTTAGGGTTGGAATTCCCAAAGCAAGTGAAAAAATGAGCATGTTATAAAATAGTTAAAATGAATTTTATGCATATATCTCTCTCCCTCTCTCTATCTTATTTTCTTTATGGAGCCCCTCTCTCTCTAACACTTGAATTCTATCTCTCTTATATCTACATCTCTATCTTATTTTCTTTATGGAGCCCCTCTCTCTCTAACACTTGAATTCTATCTCTCTTATATCTACATCTCTATCTCTCTCCCTCTCTCTATCTTTCTCTCTATCGACCCCTTTCTTTGTCTCTACCTCTCTCTCCCTCCCTTTGTATCTCTCTCCTCCTTTGTATCTCTCTCCCCATCCTTCTACCTCTCAATGTCTCTCCCTATGTTTGTAGACATCTCTTTCTCTAGATATTTCTCTCTCTAGATATCTCACTCTTTCCTCTCTTGTATTATTCATCTTCATCTCTTTGTGTCCATTTGACTTCTTTTTCCACCTCCTCCCCTCTCTTTTTCACCTCTTAACCCTATCTTTCCTTGTTTTCCTTTTTATTTCCAATTTTACTTTAGATCCCACCAAATTTTCCCTATTTTACTATATTCCACATCTCCTTTCATCATTCTTCCCATCTAATTAACTTTTGTTTTATCTTGTTTCCATTTCATCCTCGTAATTTATATCCTCATCCCTATTTGCATGTCATAGTTTTCCTATTTCCATATCCTTTGTCAATAAGGGAGAGGGATAGGGAGGAAGAGGGAGAGAGGGGGAGATGGAGGGGAGAGAGATAGAAAGAGAGTCCTAGTTTTCTTGTTTCCATTTCCTTTGTCGATAAGGGAGAGGGAGTGGGAGATAGAGGGTTGAGATAGGGAGATAGAGGAATGATAGGGGAAAGAGGTGAGAGATATGGAGATTGGGAGAGATAGATAGGTAGAGAGAGATGAAACAGATGGGGAGAGATAGGGAGACAAGGAGATATGGAGAGATAGAGGAGACAAAGGGGAGAGATAAGGAGAGAGATTGAGAGGTAGATAGATGATAGAGATAGGGAGATAATGGAGAGATAGAGAGATAGAGGTTTAGGGCTGCTTAGGATTAGGGTTTAGGGTCTAGGGGAATTATTTAGAGTTTAGGGTTTAGTAGAATAGGGTTTAGAGAGAGATAAGGAGACATAGAAATAGAGATAGATAGAGAGAGGAAGCTAGATAAAGAAAGCGAGGAGACATAAGAGAGAGATAGGGAGAGACGGAGTGAGGGAGATGTCCAAAAACATAGGGAGAGATATTGAGAGGTAGAGGAATGACAGAGATAGGGAGATAGGGAGTCTTAGGAAGATAGAGGTTTAGGGTTACTCTAGTTTAGGGTTTTATGAGCATTATTTAGGGTTTAGTGGTTTAGGGTTTCTCAAGTTTAGGAGTTAGGGGTTAGGGTTTAGGGGTTTAGGGTTTAGAGAGAGGAACTATAGGGTGTGATAGAGGAGACAAACAAGAGAGATAGGGAGATAGAGAGTGAGGTACATGTTCAGAGACATAGGAAGAGAGATTGAGAGATAGAGGGATGATAGAGATAGGGAGATAGGGAGATAGAGGTTTAGGGTTTCTCAAGTTTAGGGTTTAGGAGTTAGGTTTTAGGGGCATTATTTAGGGTTTAGGGGTTTAGGGTTGCTTAGTTGTAGGATTTAGGAGTGTTGAACAGTCCTAGATACTGAGAGGGAGAGGTGAATTAGTATTCAAACAAATCTCAAACCATCTAGAGCAACCTGAAACTTAATCTTTACAGCAATAACAGAAACATAAAAGATCAACACAATGAACAACACCACATAACACTAGATATACATGGAAAACCCCAAAAGGGATAAGCCATGGTGAGAAAATTTCCTAGGAGCTATTGTCCTAATCAAGCCTCACAAATAATCACAGTTACAACTTTGTTTTAGGGCTACAACCCAAGGAAGCTACTACTCCCTGTAGAAAGGTTTTATAGTCACTCCCAAGGAAGCCACAAATCCAAGTACAAACTTTGTTTTAGAGCTTCAGCCCAAGGAAGCAACTACTCCATGAACTGAGAACAAAATAAGAAAAGATTACAACATGACAATACTTCTACTGTCTAAATTTGACAATGAAACTCAATCCTTTTGATGATTGAAATTCTTCTTTTTCACTTCTCTTTTTATGATTGCACTTCTACTTTGACAAATTCTACAACTTCTTCAAATGTCTTCTCCGCATCTTATTGACTCACTACTTTTAGCATTTAAGAAGTTTTGCCTTTCGGTCACTACCTCCAGCAATAATTTAGGCACACTCTTCACTTCTCTTCTATCTCAAAAATATATTCAAGATGAATCCGGACAAGATCTATTACTTCTACTCTTTCTGTTTTAGTCAAATATCATAATGCATTACACATCCACATTTGACTTCTTGCACTCACACTCCCAGTCACACCTCACCTAGATCAACTAGGTTTATAATATATACATGATATTACATTTATTACATTATATGTCAACCAAAGACAACAAAAATATTACAAGTACAAGTCAGCCAAAGATCAAACAACATGAAATGTGTAGAGGGAAAGCCCTAAGATGAACTACACACAACACTAGGAAGAGGAACACACCTTGTGGATTCCAACACATGCTAAACCTAGTCCTAACCACTCTTCGTAGTATCATCCTTCAAAGAATAACATATGCATGCTTCACACATTTGAAATAGGTTGAGCTTAAGCAAGAAAATTAGAAGCTTGTAGCATGTTGGTGATTACCATTTGATGATACTCATAGAAAATTAAACATTAATTGAACTTCTCCTAGATGAGTTGGCATGAATCATATAACATCTCCAAGCACTCCTTGAACTATACACAACAAAGACTTTGTGGTGTACATCAACATTCCTTAGTTGGCTAGGCAAAAGAATAACCCAACAACACCTTCATTTTAGACCACATCTTGTTTTGAAGAGACTAAAAAACACATTGCGGAGAAACATGAACATCACAAGATCATTAGGATCATTCTCCACCAGCCAATTCACCACTTCATATAGCAACAAGTTGGTGCAAGACAATTGACACTGAAACTAGCCACTAGACAATACAGTCCTGCACTTTGTCAGTTACAACTTTCTTTGTGGATGAACAAATGATATGAACCTTTGAATATAGCAGCTTCTTAACACACTAAAATTAAATTTTGAACCACATGACCATATCTTCAAATGTGAAGGAATGTGGAGCATTCTCCTAATTAGTCTTCAAGGCAACTTCCAACAACAAAAACCTTCACCAACATCTAGAGACCAGAGCCTCCTTGTAGTAACACATACTTCCTTAGGAACAACAAGAGAGAGCATACAACATGCTACAAACCATAAGAAACATCTCCCCAACAATAGTATTACTTCTAATCCTCATCGTAATGCTTCTAATTCTCATCTTAATAGCTTCATCTGAATGCTTCTGATTATCATCTTAATATATCATTAATATCATCTCTGATGACAACTAACATATCCAATACAACTTAATTGATATTAAACAAGGCATGAAACCCAACTATGAACATCAACAACATCACTATTGGTACACCATCATAGTTTATCATCAACATGAGCATCAATGACAACCCGAACTGAGTGTTGACATTAATGACAACCACATTAGCGACAACCTTAGGTAACATTTATGCAACAATCTCCCCCTTTGGCATTGATGGCAACACACACCTGCTCATTCTTCCCCTTTGACATCAAGGACAAAGGGAAACTACTTCTCCCCCTTAGGGCACATTTTCTCTTTTTCAACCTTCTCCCCCTGTTGGAAACAACCACTACCTTCTCCCCCTGGGAGGTAGCCACCATCAGTTAAAGAAAAAAATATAGTATGAAATAATCCCCCTGGACAAATGCACCAACTATGCATCTAACAAGGAGGGGAAATTACTACTAGCTTCTGCCAGAGATACTTAAAAGTATCCTTTGCAATAGTCTTTGTGAAAATATCTACAATCTAATCCTTTGTTGGAACATATTCCAACTTCACTTCTTTATCTGCAACCTTCTCTCTCAAAAAGTGATTACTAAAATTGATATATTCTTGGTTCTAGAATGCATCACTAGATTCTTGGAATTATTGATAGCACTTGTATTATCACACAAAATAGGAATAGAGTCATCATACTATATCTTGATATTCTTCAATGTTTGCTTCATCCATAATACTTGTGTACAACAAGATGCTACAACAATATACTCTACCTCTACAGTTGATAAACATATTAAATCTTGTTTCTTACTATGCCATGAAATCAATCTACTTCCTAAAAAGAAAGCACCACCACTTGTAATGCTTCTATCATCAACATAACCTGCCCAATTACCATCAGTGTAAGCACTCAGATCAAAGTCATTACCTCTTAGATACCATAAACCATAATCTGAAGTTCCCTTCAAATATTTGAATATCCTTTTTATTGCCTTCTCATGAGTTTGCTTAGGATTATCTTGATATATAGAAACCAAAATATGCATGCATAATATTATGTCTAGAAGCAATCAAGTACAATAATCCTTCAATCATAGATCTTTAAATAGTGTGATCAACATTAGGTGACTCATTAGCCTTGCTCAAATGATAACAATTAACAATAGGAGTACTAACTGGTTTGGGATCCTCCATGCCAAATTTCTTCAACATCTCTCTAACATACTTACCATGCGAAATAAAGATACCATCATCTAGTTGAGCAATTTGAAGCCCAAGAAAGAAAGAAAACTCACCAATAATAGACATCTCAAACTCTTTCCGTATCTCTTCTACAAACCTCTTACACATCTTATGATCCCCACCAAAGATGATGTCATCAACATATACAACTATAAAAATCTTGTCTTTCTCTACCTTAATGTAATGATTACTATCTGCAGTATCTTTCCTAAAGTCTTACTAAAGTAAGTACTTATCCAACAAAGCATACAAAGCTTTACAAGATTGCTTGAGTCCATACAAAGCTTTCTTGAGTCTGTACACCATGTATGGATCTTCTGATAGTTGGAAACCATCCAGTTGCTCAATGTAGACCTCTTCCTCTAAATCACCATTCAAGAAGGTTGAATTGACATCCATCTAATAGACCTTGAAGTTCTTGTGAAGAACAAAGGAAAGAAACATCATGATTGCCTCCATCCTGGCTACCAGAGAAAAAGTCTCCCCAAAATTAATACCTTCAACTTGTGAATAACCCTTACACACCAATCTTGCTTTGTTCCTTACAACTTTACCATCTTCATTCAACTTATTCTGGAACACCCATTTTGTTTCTATATCATTTTTATCTACTGGTCTAGGAACCAATTCCCATGTCTCATTATTTTCTGCTTGATTCTAGTCTTCTTCCATTGTCTTTAACCATCCTTCATCTTTTGCTAGTATCAGTAAAGTTTTTGGGCTCTACCTTTGATAGTAAGCACAAATTCACTTGCTCACTTGCTAATGAAAGCGTTCTCATGGTGTACACAGCTTCATTCATATCCCCAATGATCTAATCTATTGAATGATTCCTCTGAACATAATTTGTTGGAGTCTTAGAGGTCTTTTCTAATTCTTATTCCTTCTCTTCTTTCTCCTCTTTTTTTTCTTCTTCAATGCGGGGAGGTATATTATATATGTAAACCTATGGTTCTTGTGAGATCTGACACAAATCTTCATTCACCTTAACATTTTTTCTTTTAATTATATTCCCCAATCTCTTGTTGTAGCATCTATAGGCCTTGCTTCTTGTTGAGTAACCAAGAAAGTTCCCTTCATCACACCTTGAATCAAACTTTCTAGGGTCTTCTTCATCTCTCTTGATGTAGCATTTGTTGCCAAAGATCCTGAAGTATCTGATGGTGGGAGGGCTTCCATACCATATCTCATAAGGGGTCTTCATGCTAACCCTCAATTGTACTTTGTTAAGCAGGTAGACAGTAGTGTGAATTGCTTCCTTCCAATACATGTCAAGCAGATCTGCATCTTTCAACATTGCCCTAGCCATCTCTTACACAGTCCTATTCTTCTTCTCCACTACGCTATTCTATTGAGGGGTCCTAGGAGTAGACATATGTATCCTAAAACCATGATCTTCACAAAACTTTTCAAATTCATTTGAAGTAAATTCACCTCCTCTATCAGGTCTTAAGCATTTGATGCTTAGTGTTCATTTCATTTGCAACTTTTTCTTTGAAAATCTTAAACTTATCAAAGGCTTCTAATTTTTCTCTTAAAAATGTAATCCATGTCACTTGAGAATAATCATCAATAAGCAACATGAAATACCTTTCACCTTGTTGACTCTTTTTTCTTGTAGGTTTGCATAAGTTAGTTGTGTTGGTATGTGGCGACTGATCATGCATATGCTATACACTCATAACATATCTTCTTGCATATTCAGAGTCAGTTGTTAATTTTTGTTAACCGACAAAACAAAAATGATGTTGTAAAACTATAATTCTAGAAGCTTCCCAAAATCTTGTTATAAGTGGTTGGGATGTGTATTGCGGGCATGGAATTCATGAGATTGTAATCTATTTTGCGCTAGATAATAAAATCATTAGATGGTTGAGTTTCTATGGATGTAGCACATTATGGATGAACCACATCAAAATTATGTGTTTGATTTGGACAATACCTAGTGCTGAGCCTATGGTATTGTAATGCAATAAAATAAAGAAGAAATGAGTTTCTCCAAGTAGGCAAACTCACTGGGAGTTGTGAATTGCCTCCAAAAACTAATTTTTATTCATTCCAATTTGAAATATATAGGCTTACATATAACATGAAGGGTCACATTACCCTTGGAAAACAAAAAGAACTCTTGGAAGGTGAAAACTTAATACAAAAGTTCAAAATTATGAAATTTTTTATCTTCCCATTGGCAAGATCATAACTCCTAGCTATTTTGTTGGAATTTAAACTTTTCACCTCTGAAAATGTAATTTACTAAGATGTAGAAAATACCAAAAATTGATTTTTTCATATTTTCCCAAAAATATTACTCAAATGACCCTGGACCTGATCATTGCTTCCCCCTTGAGAGGCAATGGAACCCATTGCATCTATGGTCTGCAATAACTGAGGAAACTACTTTTTCCATTTGATCCCTAGTGAACCACTTGCCGTGTTACATGATGGAAGTAGATTATAGTCATTGATGACAAAAAGGAGTTGAGTTGGTGTTTGTCTTCTCATTGTTGTTCATGCTTCAACATGAGGCTTCACATGAACAAGATAATGCTGCCTATTCACATGCCATGATGTATTTGATGTTTTGATATTATTGATCTATATTTGATGATTGATATGTCTCAAGGTGTATTGTTGTGTTTGTAGATGTAATATGATTTACATACTGATCTTCCATTCAGAGAGTTTGGAGTTGCTTCATGTTTGTGATAAGATATAGAGAAGACACAAAGATTTTGTATCATTAGGATAATGACAATGGTTTATAGGATGATGATAGTAATGTGTCTTGCTTTTATATGGTGATGGAGTTGTTGTCAAAAGGAGTTGCTCATATCGAACATCAGAAGGTCATTAATAAGAAGATCTTAAGTTCTATTGGTATGACATTGAAAAGTTTGAGTGTTGGTATGATGTTTGGTTTGGGTGTTAATGATGCCATGTGGAGTTCACACATACATAATCAAGACATTTTGTTGTTATTGATGCTCACATTTGTTAGAGCACATCATGATAGGATCAAATTTCCTTAAAGGGTCTCATGCATATTTGTTACTAAAGATGGTTTGCATGTTTTTGATGGGTGTTCAAAAATCCTATGTCTTTATTTCCTAAAAAGCCTTTGTAGGTCATCATATACCCTTGTACACTTTTTGTTCTATTTTGTCACTGACCTATTATCATAGGTCATTCCACTTATTATCACCTATTGGAGGGGTTCTTATACATTAATATGACCGGCCCTTCACCTATTATGAGATTTCATGTTGTTCAAAGGATATTGAAGACTTTGCATCAAAAGAAAATATGGGCGGTAAAAATAAGTCAAGGATTTTTTTTTGAAAAGTCATCGAATGACTTTGGAGATCTAAATGCATTGAATATTTGAAGGGGAGCATCAAATGTTTGAAGGGAGTATAGTTTTGGAAGCATACTTTATTTGCCATCGAATGATTTAAGGAAATAAAAAGCATTGAATATGTTTTATTAAATGGAAAGCTCAATGCATATTTTATGGAAAGTTTTTGAAGTTCTTAAAAAGCCTCGAAATGCTTTACTTAAATGGAGTGCTAAGTTTATAAAAGCATTGAAGACGATCAATAAGCCATGTATGGCTTTATTTATTTTAGAAACTTTGTTTTCTCCTGATTCGATGGTTTTGTTTTTAAATGTCATCTTTTATGACATCACGTGGATTTTATAAGATTTTTAAGGAATTTTTTTAGTAGATATTTTTTTATCCTCTTAACTCGTGTCATAAGAAGTTTTTTTTAAGAGGGTAAGTTTCTCTTTAAAGATAGTATAAAGAATATTGTAGATGGATTTTTTTAAAAGAGCTTTTATTTCATTGGTAGATTGATTGTGCAAATTGATTGTTTTGAAAGAGAAGATCAAAGATCAATTTATTTTTCAAATGGATTTGAAAATCAAAGATCATTGAGAAGGTGAAAATGATGTTATGAAGAGAGAATATGAAGAGGATTCAATTATAAGAGATTTTATATACAAATTTTATGATTTTTTAAAGATGGTTTTTCTAGATTGAAGAATTTGAAAGATAATTTGATTAAAGAGAAGCAATAGGTCATTTTTCTTTGCAGATGAAAGGACATCATAAAAATGAGCAGAGAGATTTTATTGGGGTAGATTGATTAAGGATTTTTGCAAAAGATAAGTGCCTATATAATTGTAGAGAAAAGAAAAATGAAAAGTCAATTGAAGATCAAATTATGAGAAAGATTTTATTTTTCTCACACAAGAAATATTGAGGAAGTTGAATTTGCAGAGAAGAGAAATTCCAAGAGTTCTTTTGTTTATAATATTATTGCATGTGTTGTGTGATCAGATAGAAGAGGAATATGAAGGGTTTTGAAGAAGATTTATATGATTTATTTTTGTAGGTTCTTTATTGATACAAGAAATATATGCAAAGTTGAATATAAGGATTGTGAAAGGACATTTTGTATTTCTTATATATATTGGTTTTGTAGGTGCATTGTTTAGTGAGAGTTGTTATTGTGTAGATCAATGATGAAGATAATTTGATGATATAGTTGTAATGGACGCATGAACCAATATGAAGACAACTTGTATGACATAGTTTGAATCAAATCAAGTATGAAGACAATTATGCAATCGAATGTGTAGAGATAATCTAAATTAGGTGAATTGATTAAGCAGGTTGAAGACATACACATGGAGAAATTAGAAATGGAGTTTGTATTATGTAGAGATGGGATAATGAATGGTGATTGTGTTTTCTAGTGAGGCACAGTATTCCAGTGAGGCTTATAGGTCAGTGAGACCTTACATTTGTCATTGAGACACATATTGTAGCCAGTGAGGCTTCTTTGTAGCTAGTGAGGCTTGCCTGGTTAGTGAGACATATATGTAGCTAGTGGGGCATGTTTTTCATTTAATCTAGTGATGTAGTTTTGGAGGGGTTTTTCTACCCCAGGAGGGTTTTCCACTTATACAAAAACATGTGTCATGATTCATGTTGTTTTCATCTGTATGTGCGTATGTTAATATTTGTGCTTTGCTTACAAGTTTTTGATTCACATCTTTCACTATCAGTCTTGTGCATATGAGCTCAACAAATCATTAATGTCTTCCTTTCTATTTGTCCTATAAGATAAAGTTTGTAAAAAGTTAAGAATTTACACAACACTAATTCACCCCCTCTGTCAATGTTGTCCTGGACTCCAACAAGTGGTATCAAAGCATAGGTTCCCTGTTATAGTCTAATTGGTTTGGGTAGATCTTGAGATTGGAGTATAATGGGTAAGTGTGAAAGAAATAAGAACATGAGAAATGTCAAGTCTCATTCTAATGAGAAGGCGTAGTCTATATCAATTCCAGATGTTGATAGAAATGTCTCACAGGTTGAAGAGAAAGTGTTTCCAGATGTTCCCTTCTTTGATGGTTCTGACTTTCCTATTTGGTGTTTTAGGATGCAAGCATATCTATTTTCATTAGGATATGGTGTATGGATGTCTGCAGAGAATGGCTATTTTATTTCTTCTCTATCACCTAATAATACAAGTCATAAAGAGGCTCATGAGTACAATGACGTTGCAAAGAAGGCTATTTTATTTGGATTATCTAATCATGTTCTCTGTAAAGTTATGAATTATGTTACAGCTTAGGATATATGGAGAGAATTGAAAAGAATTTATCAAGGTGATGATAAAGAAGATGAAAACTTGTTATCTTAGAAGAATAACAATGATAGAAGACATTCACATAAAGGAGTTGATGTCCAATCTCTTTCAGAAGAAGCTAACATCATAAGTGATGATGATCAGGAATATGATGAACAAGATTGTGAGATTGATATGGAAGGAGAGCTCATATATGCTCTGAGTGAACTCAAGAATTATAAGAAGGAGAACCAAAAATTAATGTTGTAGCTACAACAAGAAAGAGACTTCAAAGACAAAGCACTCTTTGATCTTGAAGAGGCAAGTATTCAGATTGCAAATTTAAGGACACAAATTGATAACTCAGACAATTTGATTACCAGTCTAAAGATAGAGGTTGAGGAACCTAAGAGGATAGAAGATGTTTCAAAATCTGACCTTGAAGTTAGAAGGATTGAGAATCTAAAATTAGAGGGTGATATTATGAATCTGAGAAAAGAGTATGATGGTCTCAAGGCTTTATCTAAGAAGTATTAGGAGTTTGAAGAAAGTACAAACAAGCTACATGAGATGTTGGGTAAATAGAAACATCATCTGAACACAACTAGATTTGGTTATGAAGAAGGAGAGTGTTCCAAAGCCAGAGAGACTCCTAGAAGGAAAATTGATTTAAGTCATCATGTTACTACCACAGAAGGTAAAAGGAAGAGTGAAGCTAAGGAGAAGACCAAAGATGAGTTTGTCAATATGAATAATTAGAGAAGAAATTTCAGAAGAACTGCTCCAGTAAAACAAGCATACATGTACAGGTATAATTATTCATTTAATGGTTATTGTTATGCTTGTAATCATTTTGGACAGAAAGTAGTTGATTGCAGAAGGAATACTCATATTGTTTGTTACAAGTGCAATAATGTTGGACACATACAAAGAAATTGTAAAATGCATAGAAGGTATGACCTTGCATGGAAGCTTAACATGAGTGCTCAAAGGTACTATTAGTCATTTGATTATGATTGTAACATAGTTTGTTATAATTGCAACACTCTTGGACACAAAGCACATAATTACAGAATGTATGGAAGAATTGTATCACCTGACTTGATAGGTTTGAAAAGGATAGAGGCTGAAAAGGATTGGAGGAAGAAAAATCTTGTGAAAGTGTGGAAGCAGAAACAAAGACAAAAGAGTACAAATCCTAAACTTGTGCATCTTGCACAAGTCACTTCATCAGTTGCATAACATATAGCATGAAGTAAGGGGAAGTTGTTCAAGATCTATCAATTATCCCCAAGAAGTTTTAGGAAGGAGATCATTTGAATTATGATCTCATCATATTGATTCTTGTCAAATGAATTCTATGATGGTATTGCTAACTAAGTTGATCTTCACTATGTGACAGTGATTCAGGAAGAACCTGTTAATGTAGTTGGTTTGTTGGTATGCAAAATTGATTGGCTTATTTGAATATTGATTGAAAGGGTCTTGGGTATTTTTAAGAAGTTCTCTTCAGATGTTAGCATATGTTGGTTTGGAAAGTTTGTTCTTCAATCACATGTGATGTCATCAGAAGTGTGGCAGCGTTCATCTTCATAAGTAGTTTTGTAACAAGAAGTGGTATTGTACTTCAGGATGTAAGTTTTTAGATGTGTGGTGTCTTGTTGCTCTCAAGTTTGAAATGTTGTTCAAGATGCAGATGTGTAAGGACAGAGCTTTTAAGATAAGTTTAGAACATCAAATTGTGAAAGTGTTCAGAGCCTTCAATTTTTTCTAAGACTAGTGGTATCAAAGGTTTGGGTAAGTGATATTTCAATTCTTGGTTGGTATGAAAGATAACAATGTTAGTAATAGTGTTTGTGGTCCAAGAAATGAGTAAGCAATTGGTTGATATCAGTTAATTTGCTAGTCTCATGCTAATGCTATCTATGAGTTAATTTTCTTAGGAGGAGACAATAGCCTTTGTTATCCGATGTCAAAAAGGGGGAGAGAGAGAAAATACATCATGAAGTTTTGTCATTAATGACAAAGGGGGAGTTTGATGGAAGTAGATTGTCATTGATGACAAAAAGGAGTTGAGTTGGTGTTTGTCTTCTCATTGTTGTTCATGCTTCAATAGGATGCTTCACATGAACAAGATAATGCTACCTATTCACATGCCATGATGTATTTGATGTTTTGACATTATTGATCTACATTTGATGATTGCCATGTCTCAAGGTGTATTGTTGTCTTTGTAGATGTAACATGATTTACATACTAATCTTCCATTCAGAGAGTTTGGAGTTGCTTCATGTTTGTGATAAGATGCAGAGAAGACGCAAAGATTTTGTATCATCAGATTAATGACAGTGGTTTACAGGATGATGATAGTAATGTGTCTTGTTTTTATATGTTGATGGAGTTTTTTTCAAAAGGAGTTGCTCATATGGAACATCCAAAGGTCATTAATAAGGAGATCTTAAGTTCTATTAGTGTGACATTGAAAAGTTTGCTTGTTGGTATGATGTTTGTTTTGGGTGTTAATGATGCCATCTGGAGTTCACACATACATAATCAAGACATTTCGTTGTCATTGATGTTCACGTTTGTCAGAGCACATCATGATAGGAGCAAATGTCCATAAAGGGTCTCATGCATATTTGTTACTAAAGATGGTTTGCATGTTTTTGATAGGTGTTCAAAAATCCTATGTGTTTATTTCCTAAAATCCTTTGTAGGTCGTCATATTCCCTTATGCAGTTTTTGTTCTATTTTGTCACTAACCTATTATCATAGGTCATTCCACTTATGATCACCTATTGGAGGTGTTCTTATACATTAATATGACCAGCCCTTCACCTATTATGAGATTTCATGTTCTTCGAAGGATATTGAAGACTTTGCATTAAATGCAAATATGGGCGGTCAAAATAAGTCAAGGATTTTTTTTTTTAAAAGTCATCAAATGACTTTGGATATCCAAATGCATTGAATATTTGAAGCGGAGCATCGAATGTTTGAAGGGAATATAGTTTTGGAAGCATACTTTATTTGCCATCGAATGATTTAAGGAAATAAAAAGCATTGAATATGCTTTATTAAATTGAAAGCTCAATGCATATTTTATGGAAAGTTTTTGAAGTTCTTAAAAAGCATCAAAATGCTTTATTTAAATGGAGTCCTAAGTTTATAAAAGCATCGAAGATGATCATTAAGCCATGTATGGCTTTATTTATTTTAGAAACTTTGCTTTCTCCTAATTCGATGGTTTTGTTTTTAAATGTCATTTTTTATGACATCACGTAGATATTATGAGATTTTTAAGGAGAGATTTTTAGGGAATTTGTTTAGTAGATATTTTTTTATCCTCTTAACTTGTGTCATAAAAAGAAGTTTTTTTTAAGAGGGTAAGTTTCTCTTTAAAGATATCATAAAGAAAATTGTAGATGGATTTTTTTAAAAGAGATTTTATTTCAATGGCAGATTGATTGTTTTGAAAGAGAAGATCAAAGATCAATTTATTTTTCAAATGGATTTGAAAATCAAAGATTTTTGAGAAGGTGAAAATGATGCTATGAAGAGAGAATATGAAGAGGATTCAATTATAAGAGATTTTATTTACAAATTTTATGATTTTTTTAAAGATGTCTGCAGATTGAAGAATGTGAAAGATAATTTGATTAAAGAGAAGCAATAGGTCATTTTTCTTTGTAGATGAAAGGACATCATACAAATGAGCAGAGAGATTTTATTGAGGTAGATTGATTAAGGATTTTTGTAAAAGATAAATGCCTATATAATTGCAGAGAAAAGAAAAATGAAAAGTCAATTGAAGAAGATCAAATTATGAGAAAGATTTTATTTTTCTCACACAAGAAATATTGAAGAATTTTAATATGCAGAGAAGAGAAATTCCAAGAGTTCTTTTGTTTGTAATATTATTGCAGGTGTTTTGTGATCAGATGGAAGAGGAATATGAAGGGTTTTGAAGAAGATTTATATGATTTATTTTTGCAGGCTCTTTATTGATAAAAGAAATATATGCAAAGTTGAATATGAGGATTGTCAAGGATGTGAAAGGACATTTTGTATTTCTTATATATAATGGTTTTGCAGGTGCATTGTTTAGTGAAAGTTGTTATTGTGCAGATCAATGATGAAGATAATTTGATGATACAGTTGTAATGGATGTGAACCAATATGAAGACAACTTGTATGACACAGTTTGAATCAAATCAAGTATGAAGATAATATGCAATTGAATGTGCAGAGACAATCTAAATCAGGTGAATTGATTGAGCATTACATGCAAGTTGAAGACATACACATGGAGAAATTACAAATAGAGTTATTATTATGTAGAGATGGGATAATGAATTGAATGGAAATAGAGTAACCCTTTGATTTTGTTTATCTTTTCTAATGGTGATTATGTTTGCGAGTGATGCATAGTATGCCAGTGAGGCTTATAGGTCAGTGAGACCTTACATTTGTCAGTGAGACACATATTGTAGCCAGCGAGGCTTCTTTGTAGCCACTGAGGCTTGCCTGGTTAGTGAGACCTATATGTAGCCAGTGAGGCATGTTTTTTAGTTAAGCCAATGAGGTATTTTCAGAGTGGTTTTTCTACCCTAGGAAGGTTTTCCACTCATGCAAAAACTTGTGTCATGATTTATGTTGTTTTCGTCTGTATGTGTGTATGTTAATATTTGTGTTTTGCTTATAAGTTTTTTATTCACATCTTTCACTATTAGTCTTGTGCATATGAGCTCAACAAATCATTAATGTCTTCCTTTCTATTTGTCTTGTAAGATAAAGTTTGTAAAAAGTTAAGAATTTACACAACATTGATTCACCCCCCCTCTCAGTGTTGTCCTGGACTCCAACATTACAAAGATCTAAAAGTGAGATGTCATGCTCAATGTTGTAGGAGAAGTGTATGACAAACTTATCTACTAGTTCGTTGAAGGTTTGAATGCTAGGAGGTAGTCAAGAGAACTACTCCATAGCATGTCCTCCCAAGCTCCTTGGGAATAGTCGCATGAGGTAGGTGTCATTGTAGGTGACTTCAAGGCATGATGTAATAAATTCTCTGATGTGATCTCTTAGATCACCCTTTTCACTATATTTTTTGAATTTTGGTACCTCAAACTTTGAGAGGAAAGGTATCAAGATCAAGGTCTTGTCAAAAGGATATGGTGAGATATCCTCTAGAGAATAGTGTTTTGTTGATTCTCTAATTTGAATGTCTACAAGCTGTTACTGTAAGGCTTGGATTTGTTGAGTCAATAAGCCTAGAGGGTTTGTAGAGTCAATGGTTGTCTTGCCTTTGTCTATAGTTCTTTCTTCTTCAGTTTCCTTTAATGCATTGACGTCAAAGTCTTTGGGGAGTTTGGTTCCTTGTGTCGCTAGGTAAAGAAAGAATTTGTTAGGGTCTTGTTTGAACAATTTGTCCATCATACGTTGGAACTTTTAGTCTTGTTGAGCTTCTAGAATGTCCTCATGAGAAATCTCCTCATCACTATCATGAAGGGATGGGACAATCTTCTCGGATGTGCCCACCATTTCAAGTTGTTTTTGTTTTTGGGATCTAGTTAAGACCATGCAATGCGAATTGGGATGGGGTGGTACGAGATTGGAAGGTTTGACAAGGTGTGCTAGGAGGTTGTGATGAAGGGGATACTTGTGGTGATGAGGTTCAAACAAAGGTTTCCTTAGACCAATGGTGTCAGAAAAATTGGTTGATACAAAAATGGTAGCCAAAAGTAAGGATGATTGGAATCTGATTACTAGATATAGACTAGTTTTGCACAAGCCACTAGTGAAGTTCTGAGAGAGAAGGATGATATATCCTTGATAGTGGAGACTTACTAGGTTTCTTTGAGTCTGGTATGATCTAGAATTGTTTTACACTAACTTGGTTTTAATACTTGGTTTGATTTTGGGAAGATTGGTGAAGTGTTTTATCGAGATGTCCAACAGAAAAGAGGGTACGACATAAAAAATGGATTGGAGAAGTGACTGCATGGTAAATCTAATTTTAGAAACTGAAACAAAGCTGAAATGGGTACCCAGAAAGGTTGATATTTTTCTCACAAAAGGTCTGGAAGTGCTCATTGTGATGGATGCGCAAGAACAGAAGCACAGTAACAAAAGACAAATGCGCAGTAGCAGATAACAAAAGTGCAAGATTGGTGAAAAATATATGTGCAAGAGCAGATAACAGATACGTTGTTCTAGTAAGATATGTATGCATAGTAGGAATTGACAAAAGCGATACAGAACTGGATAAATGAATAGTGACAAACAAATGCGCAACAAGATTGGATAAAAGCGCAACAAGAATGAACAAATGTGCAGCAGGAATGAACAAATGCGTAGCTCTATGTTTTGGTTGATTTTTTAATGTTTTTGACATGTTTTTCAATGTTTTTGGTTTTCTCTGGTTGAAAGTTGGTCTTTTTTATTTGATTTTTCAACTATGGTAAGAAAAACATAGCAACACAAAGAATATTTCATGATTTTTGACTTTTTTTTGACTAAAAACAATTACAAATCCTAGGATGCTAGGGTCAATATAAACCAAATTCTCACTTGGTTTTTACACCAGCTACACTATTCAAAGCGGATAACTTAAGAACTTGGGGCATGGGCTCCCCCTTACAAGTGCACAAACTTCTCTGGTACACCAAGTTTTGGGTCCCAAGGCTCGCAAACCTTAGGATTTCCCTGTTATCTCTACTATTGAATCGTAAGAATGTGAGTCGTCTTAGGCAGATGATAATCGCTCTTTTCGGCACTGGTTTATAGGGGATTTTGGCTTCTAAAATATTGGATAAGTAGTAAGGGCAACAGTTTGAGTGGTTATACGTGTGGTAGTGCTACTCTTTGTTATGGAGTCTCCTAGCCTTCAAGGGTTGCACCTTGGAGGGTTTTGGGGGAGGTTGGTTGTCGCTATAACTAATCAATACTCATTGCATGAAGCTTTCAACTCAAGCACAATTTATTTATAGTGGCTAGGCAGAGCTTGGATTTAGCTTGTTACCACTTAAGGTCATTCGCACTTGGATGGAAGGATATCCAAGGGTAGGCCTCTCTAAAGGTCAAACATGCAAAATGATAGGTTTGGCATTCTAGTCACCCAAGAAAGGGGAGAACATAGGCCTACTATCATTCTAAAAACACAGAGAACAATGGTTATTTAATCCTATTTATTAAAAAAAAAAACTAAATGATTTATGCTATTTGAGCACACACGATTTGTTAACTTTTAAAGAAGCAAATAGAAAGCAATGGTTCAATTTTAGATCTTCCTAGTTGGGACTATGTTCGAGTTGTTGATGCAACAAGTTCAAATTATAGCCTTCCTATTTAGATCTAGATAAGATTTGCATGAACAATCCAATTACTTTCCTTGCTAATTAGATCTAAATGTGAGTTAACAATGTAGCTATATGACTAACTAGCCCCTAACTTGCAGATAGATCTAAGAATATTCCTGCTAGAGATGTTAGTGTTAGCAAAAAAACCACAAGAAATAACTCAAGGACCCTGTCAGAACAAATGTGCAGTTACAGAGCATATATGCGTAGATACAAAGCATAGATGCGCAGATCTGGGATATGCATAATTACAGAGAATAAATGCACTAAAAGAAATAATAGATGCGTAGCTATGATATATGCATAGTTATAGATGATAAAAGTGCAGTTACAAAGTACACATGCGTAGGTTGAATGTATGCATTGATTCAGAGAACAGATGCACTAATCCAGTGAGTACATGCACTGATTGAATAGATGTGTTTATTCAGAAGATAGATACATGTTACCAGTGAACAGATGCACAGAATCTTCCTGTGCACAGAACCTAATGCACAAAAACTTAGTTTTGAGGTTAAATTAGGGCAAGGCCCCATGGTGGGTGCCATAAATGTTATGATAAAATGTGGATATAATATCAATAATCAATAATAACCCAATAACTCAATAGAAATTACAATAATCAAGATTCAACACAAAGAAAGATACTTTGCAAACCTTATTACTTCGCAGCTTCCATTGTTCACCTAATCTCAAATTGATCTTTCGTGTGAATGAAGCCTTCAGAAAGCACACTTCCTTGCTTTTTTCTTCAAGATGACAATACGGAAATGGCTATGATAGTTCTTGTAATGAAAAGGAGCTTCAATACAATAAAAATGGTGATCGCAAGCTATGGATATGGTGTTGGGTACCAAAGGCACGCTGTGAATTCTATAGAGTAGGTTTACTAAAAGCTTGGATGATTGAAACAGAGGAATAGGGGTTGTACTTATAGACTTGTGAGAGAGAAGATCAACGGTTGAGGAAACTTGAGAGGATGTGCATGAATCAGAAGAGGACAAGTGTCCTACTCCTTCATGCAACAGGGGAGTTAACAGAAATAGAATGAAGAGTTAACTAAATTGATTAATTAGTTAATAAGAAAGACTAAATAGTTAACAAATTTGATTTATGAGTTAACTAATTGGAACTAGAGGATAAATAAGACATGTGGGTGAGGGACAACTAATTAAATATTAAAATATTTAATTAAGTGTGCACATGGATTTGCATGGATTGATTTTGGTGTTAATCCATTTTTAAGAGGAAATAGATAATCTAAATAAATGTTTCGATTTATTTAAATATAGAGGATGTTAAGTTTAGAAGAACTAATTAAATAATTGGACATTATTTAATTTAGGATGACTTTAAAATTTAGAAGAGGTAATTAAATAATTTAATATTATTTAATTGAGAGGAATTTTGGAAGAATTTAATTAAGTAATTTGGTATTATTTAATTTAGATGAACTTGGCGAATTTTAATTAATTAAATGAATTTATTTAATTTGGAGAAATATGAAGGATTTAATTAAATAACTAATTTTATTTAATTTTGTGGAGGAATGTGAATCAGATAAATAAATTGATTTGTTTATTTATTGATAAAGGAATTAAAATGAAATAAACACTAAGAATATTTATTTGGACAGACTCATGTCATTTTTAGGTGTATACAATTAGTATAAATAAACTAAAGTTATTTAAGAATAAGATAATCCTATTGAATTTTTATTCTGCATAATATTGTGACTCAATTAAAAGAAAATCTAAAAAATTACAATTACAAAATGAAATAAACTATATAAATATTTATAAATAATAATATGCAATCATCACATTACCTTGTTTTACATGTGTCATGCCCACATTTACACATGGTCATGAAAATTGTGACAACTTTTTTATAAAATAGAATAAACAAGCCTTTATCATGCTACATGTGATAGTGCAAACATGTGTACTCAATGATGTTGGAAATGCAATGCTATAAGGAGGATGCCACATGGCATGAGAGAAAGAAAATGAATCAAGGGGGTGTTGTAGAATGCATTCTATACACCTGGGAAACATGAAGATAACCTAATTAGGGGATGGTACCACATCACTTGATAGGTCAAGAGAGAATCTCCATGAGATAAACCCCTTCTACATTCCTAGGTGAAAGTTGAAATGGTCATGCCTCCAAGGTGTGACCTAATCACTTATAACTAACCTTTAATCCATAAACATGCTAAACTATAATCTAAAAACATGAGAACACTAAATTACTTGTCAAATCATTCATTAAATTGATCTTTCTAAATATAGTAAACTATACTTTCAATTTGAGAAGAAATTTTTACTAGATATGCAAAACAACATTTAAATGAAATTTAATCTTAAAAGTGAAACATTTTAATTCACCAAGCATTTTTAATTTATAAACTATAATAGAAGAAAAAAAATTAACTAGTAAGAAACATCTCAACATTCAAATATAAATGCAATATTTAAATACTAAAAATTAACTCTGCTAAATTCCTTTCAAAATGTTATTTAAATATTCCCCTAAAAATTTAAATTCTCATTAAATTTACAAATTAGAAACTTAAAATTAGAAACTATTCAATTTAATTATGATATTTAATTAACATTGCTAAAAGGATGTATTAATAAAACAATATAATACAAGGACAAATAAATTTAATTATTAAGTAATAGTTAGTTCCAACAAAGCACTTTTCAACCAATAACCATAATTTAATCTTCTCACTAAAATTAAATTGAAATAAAATATTATAACTAGCTCTAATAAAATTAAATATATTACACAACTTAATTAATGCCTAAACAACATTAAATGCCACTATAGTATTAGGGCAACAAAAGAGCCCTAATGTGTAAGTTTAAAAGCACATCTTTTCTCCTCATTTTTCATTCACTCTTTTGGTTTTCAAAATGGGAGATGGAAGGAGGGAAAGTAAGTTACACTGCATAAGGGTAAGATTTATTTTTGTTTTAATTAAAATTTCATTTAGTCCTATTTCCAAAACCCTATCATTATTTATTTTCTTCTTTTCTTTTTCTAACCCTTACTTGAACATATATTGATTTAATATTGTCTATTTATTTTATAAACATTTGATCATTTTCATTGTTTTCATGTTATATTACTCATGGAAGAAAAAAAGTATATAATATACAACATATATGTGTTTGTTTTTATACATTTAATATTAGAGGACTAAGATAAACAAATAAGCTTCTTCCTTTTTTTAAGAAGGGCCATGCATTCAAGTCTCACTCTCTTTCCTTGTTTAAAGGAAAACAAATAAAAAAATGGTTAGTAAAATGAAGAAATCCCATGGGGGAATCTGTCTTATATGGGCCAGACCCTTGTGGGAGGGAGGAGGGGGCAGGGGGCTAGAACACCCTCCTCCCATTCATAGTAATTCTATAGTAGGGGCAAACCTGCTAGTCCCTTTAGGGACTATGCAAGGTCAAACCCTTTAAATATAGATATACATATACATATATATAGATATATATCTATATATATATGTATATGTATATATGTATATACATATATATATACATGTATATATATGTATATACATATATACATATACATATATACATACATACATACATATATATACATACATACATATATATATACATATACATATACATATACATATATACATACATACATACATATATATACATACATACATATATATATACATATACATATACATATATATATACATATACATATACATATACATATACATATACATATATATATATATATATATATATATATATATATATATATATATATATATATATATATATATAGATATATATATATATATATATATGTATGTATGTATGTATGTATATATACATACATGCATACATACATACATATATATATGTATGTATGTATACATACATACATACATACATAGTACAAAACATTAAGAGCATCCTAAATTAGAGTAATTAATATGGCAAAAATCATATAAGGGAAAATGCTTTTGTAAAAATAAAGAGTATTCTCTTCTATGTTGGAGATAAACATACTAGTCTCCTTAACTCCCTTAATGGCGGGTTTGATTTTATAGAGATTTCCTTTCATTTTAAGAGTTTCATCTAACTAATACATGTGCATAGAAGGTGGGCAGCAAGCAACTTAGGTGATATTACATTCATTGCAGGTATCTCTATTGAACCGCTAAATTGGTTATCTCAACAATAAAGGACAAGGGAAAAGTATAACATCCGAAGGATGACCCAGGTTGAGGTAAAGTGATGACTACTTCTAGGTCAAGTGTTGACCCTCAAAACATACACTAGAACAAAAACTTACTTCATGATTACACCACAAAGGAATAGTTAAGATGGGGGCTCTTGTCTTAAAAAAAAAATTGTAACAAGGAAAAGAACCTAGTTTTTTTTTGTATATCTAAATGTTCCAAGCATAATAAGATTGGTTAGTTTAATGTGTTCCAACCATATTCATTCAATAAGGGGAAAGAGTATCATATCCCCATAGAGTAGATTGAACTATGAGGTCTTAAGAGAGATATAAAGATTCTTGCAGATACGTTTTTTTTTTTGTATTAGATTTGTATGTATGTATGTATGTATGTATGTATATGCATATATATAGAAACTAAAATGTTATAATATTTTGAAGATCTGAATATGCCAAAATCTCCAAACTCTTCAGTAAGGGTTTTAGGCGGTGCTTTTGTTGCAAATGGTTTGGTGGCTTCCCTTGGCGGTTTGAATGGAATGGCATCTCCTTCTCCGCCCACTTACAACAGAACCCTTGCTAGAAAGGATGGAAGCAAGTCTTTTAATGTGGAGCTTGGGCGATTTGCTCTAGTAGACCTCCTTGTCAACAATCATGTCAAGACCTTGGTGCTGCCAAATGATTCTACCAAACCTCTTCAAGTTTTCTTATGGGGTCCGATGATAGCTTCACCCTATGATGTAGGTTGCTCATCCACACTGCCAGTTATGTGCCCTAGTTTTGCTAGGGCTTCAGAAGTTTGATGCTTAGGTAATTTTATGCTAGGTGACTCAATCCCTCCCCACTCTGATGTTGGATCATAGGTATTGACAAGTCCCAAGCATGGGGTTAGCGTTTCCTTTAAGGACATGCTGGTTGGTTTAAGCCAAAAGACAAAATTTAAATCGAGAACCTAGGATGCTCAGCCATTGAAGAACAACTCACTCTCCAAAGGGCTTGGGATCTCCATGAGTTGTCCATAAACCCTCTACAAAAAGGCATCCTCCTCCCCTATTTTGGTTTTTTCCAAGAAGCTAAAAAAGGAGGTCGAATCTGGGGAACAATATTTTGCATCTAACAGTTTGATTGGCTAGTTCAACCATATGTGGCTAAAATTACCAGACTTGCATGACTAGATCTTAAGGGCTTGGCAACCCACACTCAAAGGTAATGTAGAAATCTACTCTTGTGCTCAGGGGTTCTTTATTGTGGTGTTTGATTGTAGTCATGACAGGGATGCAATTCTACAAGAGAAATGGTGTTGGGGGCAAAGTATGCTCCTTCTTAAGCTGTGGTTTCCATATTTTAACCCTGGTACTGCAGCTTTCTCTATAAAACCTATTTGGATTCATCTTCCAAATCTTCCATTACAATTCTAGTTTGTGGACTACTTTCAAGCGATTGGTGACTCTTTGGGTAGCTTCCTTCTAGTGGATTCAGACACTACTAATTTCACCTAGACAACCTTTGCTCGCATCTTGGTTGATATGGACCTCACAAGAAACCTTCCCACTGACATCCAAACTATGAAATCTACTTCAGATGGGAGTTTGGCTTAGAAGCAGCGTCTTCAATCAGACAAGGAAAATTTAAACCCATCAACAGGCGATCCTCAGTTGGGGGTGGGGTGTTCAATGGCTCTAGGTGGTGGGAGCACAACATAGGCTGATTTCATGGACACCACTAAAACATAATAGAATGTGGATGGGGAGGGCTAGTAAGAAGTTCAGAATAAGAAAAAGAAAATCTTCAAATTAGATTCGAATCAGACTGCATTGCAATTGAATTCTCACTCTAATTTTGATGTCTACTATTCATCTTAGAATAAGCAAATGTGTTTGTACCTCTTTGATGCAAATTTTGCATGTTGGCCATGGCTATCCTTTTTTATACTCATTTTATCTAATCAATAAAACTCTTTTTTTACATATAAAAAAAATGTTATAATATTTTGTATTTTTATATAAACAACTTTAAATGATATCATGCACACACATCTATATATATTCTAAGCCCAATAAATTATCTAAAAGTACATAACTTTAATTCTTTTTCACCAATCATATAGGAAGAATAGAATGATATTTAAAATGTAAATGGTTTTGAGAATATCTATACTTATTTTTCAACAAGTTCTTAAATTTAACATAACAAATACATTATACATATAATGAGATGGAAGCACTAGATGAGAAATATCTATTTGGCTCCTACAAAAACATAAGGTTGTCATTTGAAAATATAGAACATAGATTGTCAAAATATATTCTTTTTTTTGTAACAATGTATGCAACAATACTATTACCATCTAAATTATCATATACAAGAGTGGTAATTTTAGGTTTTCTTATATGGAATATGAATCCACTAAGAGAGATCTTTTTACCTTTACAAGAAGTAGGACAAATATTTCCATCAATAATACAACTCACATTCTTTAACAACAAACATTTTTACAAATGAAGTACTCAAAAGTTGGCTACAAGATAATTAGTTTGATTTGTAACTTGCACTCTCTTTTCTTTTACTTCTTAATAACCTACAAATATAACTACACAAAATGAAGGCTAGTGGAGGCTTCTCATATTCTAACCATTGGGCTTGCTCTAAAGCCCATGTCTACGATAGGATGCCCTCAAGGAAACCTGGGTAACACACACAAAGGAATAAATCACCACATTTCTCATAAAAGACAACATTAATACAATTCGTAACATTATTTATGGGTTTACACACATAATGAATCATTGAATAGATTCCAAATAGGTGGAGAAGAGGGGACTCTCTCAAATAATAGAGAAATGTAATAATGAAACACAATTCTTCCATAACCATTTTACTTAACTTTCATAATATTTTCCACTTTTCTTTCTATCACATACTCATATCAATTAACATCATACCTTCCTTCCAAAAGATAACTCAAATAAACAAAGAGGTACTCATGCCATATCTTCTCCTTCTCCAAGGAGTAAGCCTTTCCCCATGGAGGTTCCACATCTCTCTCTAACCCCTTTAATGGGTTTCTCTCATAAAGTGGGAGAGCCTAACCCATCACAAAGCTATTTTGCATAAAAACCCATGCATAATCTCCACATTGAAACAATCACAATAGCTCTATCAAGCACATAAACTCTATTAAAATATAAACTACAACAAGAAAAGTTTAACACATACATCTCAGGAAGACAATTGAGCCTACCTCTCCAAGCTCTACATGAATTTGGTAAGTGATTTGATGAATCTCCTTCCAAGAACTTCACTCCAAGCCTTATTCACCCAAGCTCTAAGCTCTCGAAAGCTCTCCAAAACCCCTTCTCTCTCTAAATAAGGATTTTTTTAAAAAAAACCCTCAAAATATCTAAGAGAGGTATAAATAAAGGTTGTCTCTTCGCTTATCCTCTTCCAATGATGAGGTGACATATGGCTTCCAACTCACCCCTGTCCTTCCCCACACACATCCTAATGAAAAAAGGTCCCAACAAATGCTCACACATGTCTCGGATATTGGGAAGAGGAGTATGTAAGCTCCAAGGCATGTTCTCACATGTGTGATTCCTTAGGATTGACTCAACCCACATACATGAACCTAGGAGAGAGAAATGCAATTGTGTCAAGTCCACCATCACTTCCTTGTGCCCATTTTCATAACACTCTTCTCAAGGGACTTTGGAAGAATCATATCTTGTCCAGAGTGCAAGATGCATAGCCTAAGATGTACCCAATCCATAGGTGCATCCCTGGAATCTTGAAATCACCAAAAAAACCCCTCTAAAAACAAATCCGTGATTTTCCAACAAGGATGAAAATTCACCTCACTTGACTGAACTCAACCAACCTTAGAACAAATTAAAAAATAATAATCAGCATCCAAAATTTTACAGTACAACATAAATTATAAGTAAAGCCTTTAGTGCACATCATGGACTAATGTCAAGTATCACTAGGTTAAATCACATTAGGGTTTCTACAATACCTTTGAATTTACATTGGCCATGGAAGTTACCTACATAGTAAATGGAAAATATTAATACATGGACAATTAAATAGCTGAAGCAAATTGAAATGATATTTCAACTACAATTACTTACTATACAAAAACCATAATAAACATGGTAAACACAATTCAATTAACCATGGTAGTTTGTATGTCAATTCAAATTTAATTTCACAGTATCTCCAAATTGACATCTCACATTCATTCAAAATTGACTATGTTAACTAGGTGATTCAGACATAACTGAAAGCCATATTCTTAATCAGAAAATGACAATAAAAGGATATTGAGTAGTATAGCTCGAACAAATAAAAATAAAATATAACTTAGTCATCTACTAGTCAGATCATCATCATATGTGAAAGAAGATTTAGCCATTCTAATCATCATATCAATGTATATGATAATTTACTAATATGATCATAAGTCCACAATCAAAATGTGCAATATATAGGACTTTCAAAAATAATAATAGGCCTATCATTGCAAATGAGCTTGTCACAAAAAGTGTGGGCCTCACAATATGGCCTCTCATAATCCATAAAATAACAGTGTTTTATCTAAAGAAAAGATTGGGTTATGGTTTGGTCTTTTGGTCTCAACTAAAAGAATAGCTATACTAATTATTACAATCTACTTGGTTGTGATATAGCTTTGTTAAATTAATTTTAAATAAAAATCTCTTAAATATCAACATGTTGTTTCTTCAAGTACGTTGATTACAAATATTTTAGTTCTAAATAGGTGAAAACTCAAGACCTTATAAAAGGCCAAAATGTTGTGTACTCTTACATCTTTCTATCCAACACCAAAGAAAATGAATATTTGAAAAATACTATGTTGAAAGATAGAGAAAATATAAGTGTAATATAGAATAGTGTGATAATATATGCTTGGAGACCCAACATGTTATAATATAAAAGAGTAAAATATAGTTGTAGATTAAGTTAAAGGTTATTCCATATCACAAGATGTTATGATTCCAAAACTAAATAAAACCAATATCCACGCAAATAAAAATGAGTAACAAAAAGCCCAATGGGATGATTACCCTCTTCATGTGGAAGAAGAACGTCTTGGGTGCAAGTGGAGTTGTTGTGTTTGAATTATGAGTTTTTGTACCTCATGATGAGACCAAGGATTCCCTGTTTTTTATGTTTGACTTGAATGTTGGAAATGTTGCCAAATTTCTATGCCTTGTGGCAAAACTGAGGGATTCTTTCATGTTTATTTTTTAATGAAAGTTGAATGTTTTATGTCTTGTGATGATATAGATGGCTTGAATATTTGAGTTTCTCAATGTTTAAAATAAATTTCTAATGCAGTTAATCCTAGGTGAATGCAAGCCTTCCTTTTACCAATTTTAAAGATGACTTAATTACTATAAAAGGGAAATATGAATGCAAACTATATGGCTTTGCCTATGGAAATATACCTATATTTTTGTATGTTTTCTAAAATTGATTTTAGATCTAATATAAATTTTTAACTACTCTAAGTAAAACAAGAAAATTAATCTAAGGAAAGCAAGTAACTCTATTCTATCCTATCAAGAGAATGAAAGACGACATTTTACTTTCCCCAGAGCAAGATGTGAGCTAATTACTAATAAAATTATAAATCACATGTAAAAATGAGCATTAATTCCAGGCATATTTCTTTAGAGATCCTTGTGGCAATTGTCTCCTTGGTAGTAATAGGGTTCTCCTCTTGGCAATAGGAATAAAAGTAGGAAAATGAGGAAATAAATTAAAAAAGTGGCCTAGAAGCAATAATAAATTAAGAAGAATGAACATGAAATCCTTGTGTGAACATAAAAGATAGAGGATGCTATGTAGAAGCTTAGCTAAGGAAAGAATACACGAAAACAACCTCCGTAGGGAAGCTTAGAAGCTTTGCAAAATAAAAAATAAAACTAAACTACGAGGCTTGAGGGCTTGTGAAGAAGCTTGCAAGAAACTTGTGAAGAAGATTGTATATAAGATTGTGTTCTCAAAATGAGAAGTGATTTGAAATAATGAAGAGGTGAGAGGTATTTATTGGTAAAAATTGGAGGGAATGGGAGAAGAGATAAGATCATAAAGAAAGTGCAACTCAAGAAGAAAAAGGAAACAAACTCATAAATAGCCAAATAGATAAGAAGAGAACTCAAGAAAACTAAAAGAAAACTAAAGTGAACTCAAGGAAAAATTAGAACTTGAATTTAAAAGGAATGAGATTTGATCATGAGTTCACAATAAAAACAAATCTTGGAAAGGCATGAGTTGGCATGGAAGAATAAGAGCTAAAATATGTTACAAACGAAAGATAATAGCCAAAAATATGAGTTGTTTTACATGTGCTAAAAGAACACAGGGTTGTCTGGGCAACCTAGGAACACCAGGTGAAACCCTAAGGGTGACCTAGAGACACTAAGGGTGACCCTAGGACACTAGGGGTTACTCTAAGACACTAGGGGTGACCCTAAGCAAGAGAAATGAAGGGATGACTAGGCAAAACATGAGGTAGGGTAAGTTGATTTGGGGGTTGAAAATGATGGACAAAGAGGTGAAATACAATAGAGACATGTCACCAAGATTAAAACTATTGAGACATGTAATTCATTCTTATGTAGCCATGATAATGGTCTATTTATCATTATCAGACTACCATATAAGCCCGACACAATTTTAGTACTTATAGGTACTTGCCCTAGTGGCCTAAAAATACTAAAGAAAAGAATAATATGACATTTAAAGACCCTTTCAAGCCCACTAAGAACCAATCTATGATTTGTTAACAAGGATGACAACTCATGTCACAACCAAACTCAACCAACCTTAGAACAATCAAAAATAATAATTAACATTGAAAATTTCACATAACAACATAAATTATAAATAAAGACTTTAGTCTGCATCATGGACTAAGGTCAAGTATCACTAGGATAAATCACACTGGAGTTTCTAGAAGGCCTTCAAATTTCCATTGGCCATGGAAATTACCTAAACACTTAATGGTAAACATTAGCACATCCAGTTAAATAGATGGAGAAAATTGAAATGACATTTCAAATACAATTACTTACTATACAAAACCATAATACAAATAGTAACCATAATTCAGATAATTGTCATAGGTTGTATATCAATTCAAATTCAATTTGACAATATCTCCAAATTAACATCTCACGTCCATTCAAAATTTACTAGGTTAACTACGTAATTCAAACATAATTGAAAGCCATATTCTTAATCAAATCATAACAATAGAAGGAGAATGTGTAGCATACCTCCGACACATAAAATGAAATATAACTTAGTCATCTACTAATCAGATTATCATAATATAAGATTTAACTATTCTAATCATGATATCAATGTCTAGGATAATCTGCCAATAGAATCATAATTCCATAATCAAAATGTGCAATATCAATGAGTTTCAAAAGTAATAACAATAGGTCTATCACTGCAAATGAGATTGCCACAGAAAATAGTAGGCCTCACAATATGGCATCTCTTAACACATAGAAAACTACTTGATTATATAAAATAACTTGAAAATATAAATTATTATAATATTTTGTTTTACATATATTTATTTATTGAATCTGTATTCTCCCGTCAGAGAAGAAACACGTAAACATAGTCCAGAATAAACATTGATACTTGCGTTGGAAGCAATATCCTTAGATGGTCTCAACAGCTACGGAAACACCAACAGGCCAATCCGTATGGATGGTTCCAATCACAATCTCCAAATTCTAGATGATCTTCATTTCTACAGGTATCTGCGCACGCCTGAGACCTCCATGCGACGCATGCCCCCTTAAATGCACCGCTCAAGCTTCTGCAATACCATGCAATAGTAAAAAATGTAGTTCAGAATTTTCAACAGCAAACAATATATTTTCATTGATACCAACAAATAAAACCATGTATTACTCTACTAATATTGAAGACAAGAACGATAATTATTACTGGCAGTTATAGCAAAAGGCGCTGTGAGCAATAAAAACAACAGAAACACATATATACCCTTCGCCATGGAAGCAACTACAGATAATGTATTCTTTGAGGAAACGATTACTACTTATAGCTCAGACATATCATTTTCACAGTTAATCTCCTTCGTGTATTCCGTACAATTTCATTCATTTCTTGTTGTTAAATGGGTGCTTGTTATATTGCTACGACAAATCCGATTCAAAGATTGTTTTAGAGTAGGTACATATGACAATGAATACAGCGATGCCGAGCAATATGAAATGATTTTAGGCGTTAACGCCTAAATGCCCATTACAATATGAAAACATTTTAAGCGTTTATACCTGAAGGACTTGAGATATGTGTGTAAGGTTAGGTTCACTCCATTGAAGAAGGATGAACCACCATAATTAATCACAAAAGAAATACTTCACTCTACAAGAACTAAGAGATACAATGCCACCATGGCAAGATTACAAGAAGGGAGAAGTATAGATTGATAAGGTTAGGAATGTATATTTAGTCCTTGAAAGATCCAAGCTAGAGCCAATAAAATTCTATAGAAGGTGGAATGCTCTAACTAAGATCTTAAAAATATCGCACCACCAAATTTTAATGGGCAAAGCTTTGGAATTATAGTGTTGTGAATTGCATACCCTTGCAATTTTACACTATACTTGGGCCTTCCTTTAGTGTCCATTCCCTTAGCTTGTTTCTAAGCTCATTTTAGCTCTTGTATCAGCGTTTTTCCTTCTTATGGTTGTGAATTGAATAGGTTGGAGTCGCTCTAGCTTGATTAGGATAGTTCACTTCCTTTTGTATACACTATGTTTGAATCTCCTTTTAATGGGTAAAAGAGTAATTATCTACAAAGTCAAGTACTGATAATATTGTTCTAGGTGGGAAAGTATCTCTCAACAATTGAAGCTCTTTCACTTGCCATTTTGAAAAAATACATGTTGTATTTATGGTTGTATCAGTTTATATAATTTTTTTCATAAATGTTCCAATAGTTAGTTCCAATTCTACATAATCTAACCTTGTGGCTTCTTTCCCAATTTTCTTTTATACTTTATGTACTTGTAACTCTTGCGATTTACCATCTTCATCATGTCAATATCTTCATTTCTCAAAGGAAATTTTTCCAATTTTCCACATGTTTCACAAAGTTCGTTTATGCATGTCATTGTACCAGCTACATCATCATCAAGTTTATCAGATAAGATGGATTCTATGAACTCACTTACCCTTTTAGGAGGTACATTTTGAAAACCATCACTTTCTTCTCTAATCTTTCAAAACATTAGATAGTAAAGATCAAATTCAATATGGTGACGACAAGAAGTTTCAAAAACTTTGTTTGGCTTCACCTACTATGGCCTTGACATTTCAAACATTGTTTTCCCAATCTTTTATATGAGAATTTGCATCACAAAATGTAACATACATCTCATGTTGTGTTATGTCTAACTAATATTTTGTATGCATTTCATAATCATTTGGTCCAATCCAATGTTTGAGAACATATCTACTATTTGATGAAGGACGAGTATGATCATGCTAAAAATTTGAGATCTTCATAATACCATCTTCAATATTGCTAGAATGAGGATCCCTACACATTAATGCCCAATTTCCTTCTATAGTACCAAGAACCCTTCTCCTTTTCATATATCTTGTTAGTGTCTTTCTAGTTAATCCAATTACACTTGAAAGTGAAGAAATTTGATGCTTTCTTGACATTTTTGGACATAAAATAGAGGTCAACATCACTCTTCTTGAAATTCTCTTATAAACTAATGACATTTTTTTCCAATGGAGCTCCAAACTTTTGCAACATTTTTCAAACATCTTTTTCTAGGTGACGTTTCCTCTTTTTTTTTTTTGTGAAATCTACAACCAACAATTGTAATGGCTCTTTTAGTTCATCATGAGTATGTATATTTGATAACATTTGGGCTTGACCAATTGTATCATGATATTTAAAATGCTTCTCAAGTATATACTTTGTTGTTCTATTTAATGACCTCTTAGTAACTTGATTACGTTGTTCAGCATAAAATTTCAATTTCTCAATATAAGTCCCAACTAAATGATCTATATTTCTCTTAAAAAAAATTCCTTAACCTCTTCAATTAGATTCATATACATATCTATATAAGGAAGTGATCCCAACCCCTCTCCAACGTCAAAGCCTTGGTAGGCCTCCTCCTTGATGTCAACTATGTGTGGTTGCGCCTTCACTACTCCAAAATTTAAATTAGGCTTGACTTCTACTCTACTTTCTATATGTTGAGCCCCTACACATATCATATAAAATAGAAAATTTAAAATATATTTAATTGATGGATATATTTAAACCAAAAAGTACTTAAAAAAAACTTATTTTCAAAAATTGTGTAACTTTTAACATTTTAACATTTTTCATTCTCTATTAAATATTAAATATAAGCTTAAATGTATATCATTATCTTTCAATTTACTATCAAATCACTAAAAATTAAACATGCATTTCTAATATCATTTTCCTCGTGTGTGTGTGTGTCTGTATATATATACTTGCATAATGGTAGCATTTAGATGCACAAAGATAGTTTGAGGTGACCTGCATTTAACAATTTAAAGTATTTAGATAACATACAAGATTGAATCCAAGATACAATAGGACATAGGAATGAAATATTAATTCCATGCATATATGAAAGAAGAGAATGGTATAACATGATAGAATAAAAGCAAATAGATAATTTCTATAAAATTATAGTAGTTTTAGTTAATCTAAAAAAGTGTACATGATCGAGCTAGATGATTAAATTATAGAACTACATAAACATATAGATCTAACCTTACAAATCATTACATAATTTTTAAACAATTAAGGTTTGAGGAGATTTGAAGGAGTGTTTTTGCAAAATTCTAACAAAATTTTCTAGAAATCTATAGAAGAATTTTTTTGCATCAAATTCAACCAAGAATTCAATTTAGTTTTGTCAACCTTAATGAGGCTTACAAATAATGTGCTACACTTGAGAATTTTTTAAAGTATGTGATAGGATATTTGGGATGAAATTACCATTTTAAGATAAAAATTTCATGAAGGTATTATTTATTTCAAAGGAGAACAAATTTCATTTAAATGGTTAAAAATGTGATTTATCCAAGAAAATTTTGGTTAGTCTTGTTAATTTTGTTTGTAATGCATTGATTCATATGTACAACCATCAAAAGTAGAGGCCAAATGAATTGGCCTAATCCTACAACCATCATCAAAATAAGGAGCTTTGTATGAGTAGCTTAATAGTTAAGGAAAATTGTTAAGTATTTTATTTTATAGCTACACCTTTAAAAGTGAAACAAAAAAATCATGGAAGGAGAATCAAGCTAGGTAATATGAAACAAAAAGCATTTAAGGATTTAATGAATAAAGTAAGAAATATAATCATGTTGGCACTTTAAAATTTAAAACATAATTTGAGGTGGAGATAGATGTTAATCACTATATGTTATGGGAGTTATTCTAATGCATGGAGGTAAGCTTGTGTATTAAAGTATTTAGAAATGTTTCATGGTTTTTTCCTTCAGTAATTCACCTGTGTCAAAGTGATTATTGCTTTGGTGCAAGTGGTGAAAAATTGGAAGTATTATTTGTGGGTTAAAGAGACCATTGTTTAAATGGACCATCAACCATTACAATTTATATATAATATCACTAGAAGCTTGAGGAAACACACCATTACAAGGCAACATTTTTTCTTGAACAATTTAAGTTAGTGATGTGTAAAATATAAACATGGTGTAAATAATAAGCTTGTTAATTTTCCTTTGAGAGCAACATCGTTATTTGTAGATAGAACTTTTTCTCTTCTTGAACCCTTTACACATTAAGTATATGTGGAGGATTATGTCCATAAAAAAGATTTTGGAGAGCCATATCAATCAATAAAAGAAGGTAAGAAAGATGAATATGTTCCTAATATTTGATTTTCCTATGAAGAACAGTTTTCTCTTCAATTTGGGTTTGTTGTGAATTCTAAAGAAGAATAGATTAGTCTTAATGAGGTGAACACCCCTAAGGTGGATGGGAACTTTGGGGCCACTAAACCATATCTAATTTGTAGTACTAAATTAATTAGCCATGTATACAAAGTGATGATTCTAATTTTGTTTGGCATTGTAAGAGATGACATGTTAATAAGCCAAGTTTACTTGATGTTGTGTGATGGTCATAAGAGAAGGGAAAAACAATGAATTAGAGATTAAGAAGGACAAGAAATTCAAAAAGGCTATCTAACAAATACATCTTCAAGTGAAGGATAACTTGAAATCAAAACAAGAGAGATACAAGTAGAAGCATGATGAACATCACACGTAGAGAAACTTTAAGGTGGCTGTCAAGGCTTGGTTATATGTATGTGATTCAAGAGCATCCCAAGTGTAAGACTAATATTTTATTAACCAAAGCTATTTTTGTGTATTTTTCTTTTGTAGGTTTTCTTAAATTACCACAATCATTTTGTTCTTGTCATCTAATTGAAATTTGGATATTTTCCATTAAATTCTTATATCTAAACATGTTTTCAATTAGACTTAGATTTATATTAAGAGAGAAACTAGTGAATCTAGTGAACTTAACCTAGAGAATTGATTTGGAATCTACATAGAATTTAAAATTTAGATGAATGTAGAAGATCTAGGATTGTATTTTTTTATTAAAATTAAATCTAAACTTATAAACTATATTCAAACCCTAGAGTTGAGGAAGTATACATAAATACAAATTTAATTATATACATTGTTTCTTTCTAAAATATCTTTGCACCTTTTCTTCACTTAATTTATCTTCCTTTTCTATTGAATATAAATGCGTAGCCTTACTTTCCTTGTTCTTTGATTTCCAATCTCCTCCTTTAAAAAATATGTGCCCAAAATTTCTTTACCAAATATTCTCCCCTAAAAAAAAATCCTAAAACTACAAAGACAATTTTTTATAATTTTTTACCTAATATTCTTCTGTAAATAATCCAAAAAAAACATAATTTCATTTTTTACTTGAATTTGAATTATTCATTATCTCTAATATTTATATATACACAAATGTTGCAAATTTTTTGCTAAATGTTTTCTTAGGAACCTTCTTTGGAATTTCTTTTACAATGAATTTTTTAAATATCTTTTATAATTGAGGACCTTCATTTGAAGGTTGATGTAGTGCCCCTCCGTTTTCACTTTGGTTGTGTCAGGCATGTTTGACATTTGGTTATTTGGTTTGGATTGTTCATTTCATGCTATTGGTTAATAAAGGCATTAAAATAATATTAGTAGTCATTAAAACATTTTTGATAATTAAATAAATAGAAATACCTTTATGCAAATTTAGTGTTGAAAATTTAAAAGGGTAAACCCAAATTTATAATTTATTATTTTAGGCCCCTATATTATTTATAGCACTATAGTTTATTAGCTATATTAATTTGTTACATTTTCTAGAGGTTGTTTTATATTCTTGGTGAGTGAAACCTTATTTTATATAAGGAAACCTAATAAAATATAATGTTATTAAATATTACTTTAGGATACCTAATTATAATTGCTTGAGGACAAGCAATCTTGAGTGGGGAGGGTTGTCATGTCCCTATAATGATTTATAATTAAATTGTTTATTTAAATAATAAGTTAGCCTTATATAAACTAAATATATAATATATTTATTTAAAATATATTATTAATATGTATTATTTAATAAATAATATTATTAGTTTAATATAATTTAAATATTATAAAATATATGAAATATATATATTTATATTTTAATTAACTAGATATATTATAAATATAAATATTTTAATATAATATTTATGTGAGTAATTAATAAGATATATTATTATATATAAAAATAAATATTATGAAGAGTCTTACCCATTAAAGCTAGAAAGTAAAGTAATTTAGAAAGTAAAGTAATTTGGAATAAGACAAAGTAATACAGTTAAACAAAAGGTTAAATTCAAAATAAAATCATATAAAAATGAAAGTCTAATAAGACAAACATTATTCCACGATATTATATGCTTGGAAATAAAATAAAATAAAAGAGCTCCCATACTTAATAACAAAAGTATTTATTTATACTATATATATTATATAAATAATGTACTTTAAAAAGATTAAGGGGAGGTCGAAGGAAGATATTTATAAGTGCAACACATTAATAAATAATATATTATAAATATATCTAATAATATAAATACAAATATTATTATTATTATTATATTATATTGTAATATAAATATAAATAATATATCATTTATTATAATAATATAATATAAATACAAATAAGGTAAATAAATAATAATAAACATCTTTTAACCTATCCTCTTATGATAAGGGAATTACGTATGGCTAGAACTAGTTTTACCACAAAAGGGAATTAATATAAAGTAATAAAAATAATAAGAGACATATCTCTTCAAACATATCCCTTGAAAGAGAAATAAATAAAGGTTGTGAGATAGAAGGAAAGGATCATCGAAAGAATGAAGTAATAAAAAGAAATAAATAAACAGCTGTGAATTCAATAAAAGTAATAAAGAAGGAACATCATTTGAATTCATCAAAGACACAACAAGAAAATATCACAAGGAAGACACGAGGGAAGCCAAGGGAAAGGATCATGGGGAGAAAATATAAAAAGAGTATGGGATAAATACATATATTTAGATCTGCATTTTATAACAGCAATGCAATAAAGACTATATTACCGCAGCATAGGTAAGGAATCCCAGGTAAAGCAGGTAAGTAAGTATTTATATTTACTTATTGAATTTATGATTTGTAAGAATTTATAATTACTTGTTCAATTTATGAATTGTAAAATATAAATCATAAGATTATTAAGTAGGAGCTAATTATATATGTTTATGTATGAAAATGAAATTAAATGATGAAATATATGTGTACATGTATGATTTTAACAATAGGCATTATGATATGATATGTCATGATAGAGTCATATGAACTTTGGAAATGATTAGAAGCTTATTGATTAAGTAAATAGAATGCATGATGAATAATAATGCAAATTATCATAGCCTAAGATAATAAGGTATGGATTAAATGATGTATGAGAGATAATAAGTATGTATATGTATAGATGAACATTAATTAAGGTCTTAAGCTAAAACCTAGGGAGAAGGCTCTAGGATAAAACCTAAAGATTAATGAAGGATTTAGGGTAAAACCTAAAGATTAATAAAGGCATGAATTCCTAAGGGTAGATACAAGACTTCCTAATTAACCCCTAACACTAAGAAGGTGGGGTAGATAGTTATGGTAGGTATCGATCATTCCATGGGAATGGGCCTCGATTGATGAATCAAGGATATTATGGGCCTTGATTGACGAATCAAGGGTATTACTATGGACCTTCGATTTAAGTACCATAGGAATGGGCCTTAGTTGACAAACTAAAGAATAATATTAATGGACCCATAGGATTGAGATGACATCACCTACATAACGAATCTTCTCTCACAAGGTGGAAGGTGAGGTTAATAAGAGGCCTAAGGATTATTTTGCCCGAGGAGAATCATGATGTATGGAAAAATAATTTTATGAAATGGCAAATAGTATATGGTTATGTTTATGATTATCATCAAGATTAAAAGGAAATGAAAAATGGAATACTAATGTTCTCTTTTGGTAAGTTGAAATTGTTTGCAAGGGTGCAAAAATTTTGGCTTGCTAGAAGGGGACATTACATTTGGTATCAGAGCTAAGTTTTAGCACTGGGACCTCTGGATTAATGTTGTTTAGCTATAATAGTACTTTTTATGCAAGTGGTAGGAAACTCTTGAGTAGGATACTATGCTTGATCTATACACCTAGATTGATGTATTGGATAGATGATCATGAGATTGAGATTTAGCATCATGTGATACACAGAAAAGTAGAGTGGAAGGAAACTAGAATAGGGAAGTGGATAATAGGTAATGTTATGATTTTGTAAATAGGAATCATATTGGTAGTAATGGAATTGTGTATATAAAAGTAATCTTCCCATGTAAAAGTGTGAAACTAGTAACTATGCATTGGTTGAGTGTTGTGAATACCTCGTACTTTCTTTGTGTGCCCTTGAGATGGTGATACTAGGTACCCATCCATGGGGAAATGTTTATTTTAGGTGTGGAATCAACCATACCATTATGTGTGTTTGTATGTTTGTTACCCAATTGAGGGCCAACCCTTGCGTGGTTGAAAAAATATATATATAAGAGTAGCCAAAAGTTAGATTCATAGATTCTCTTCTTTTGGTTCACTAGTCCCTCAATCTGTGAAGGGGTAGTAGCAGCCACAAAGTTCCTTGGGCGGAGTGTACATTGTATTCTTATGACGGCACAGAGTGGTCCCTCACTCAACTGAACTTGAGGAAACATACTCACTACTTTCCCTTATGATGGATCAGGGTACTTGATTCATATGTGTTAGCTTAATCCCCACAGTTTCTGAGCATCTAGATGGTATTTCTTGGAGGATCATTTAGCTTGTCTTCACAAAAGGTATGATATGCCACATGAGTTGTCAGTTGGGGGTTGGGGTCTAGGACCTGCAAAGACAACCCAACTGGAACTATGCGATGACATGAGTCATCATTTGGGGGCTAGGGTCTAGGACCTACATGGATAACCCAAGTGAGACCATGTGCCCCATGTATATTTGAGGTCTAGCATGTGGAGGGAGATTTGTTACCCATGTTGAGATAGATTATGTATCTATACATGTTCCGACATGATGCAATAGGTATGATGCCACACCCCACTGATGTTCCGACACAGTGTTGGTGATGATGCCATGTTGCTGATGGTAGCAAGCTGGGCTCAAGGACATGATGCCATGTGCATAGCCACATGAAGGTGTACTATGAGATTGTGTCATAGCCTACTTGTGTGATGAGCGTAATGGGGCCTCGCACACTTGTAGAGGGATACCATGTTTGCTTTCGATAGTGTTGGGTCAGTTAGCATATGGGTAGGTCCTAGCCATGTATACCTCTGGCTATGGTGAGTACCTACATGTGCCTTTTCCACGAGGTATCGCTATGCGGGATGTGTTCTACGCGTGCCTACTTCTACGAAGCCATAGACACACTGCCATGCGGCATACAACTAGTACGTGCCTTCTCCGGCGGGCATATGACCATGCCGCACTAAGATGTGATGCGGGATGTGGCCGAGGTGCACGTCCCATGTGGGAAGCCAAGGAGTGTGCAGGCCACTTGGTTAGTCCATGCTGTATGACGACGCGATGTAGGGTGTAGCCGAGGAGTACACCTTGAGCCATGTGGATGGTGTGCTCACTCTGCACCACATGAGGGCTACTATTATAGCCTGACGTTGTTCCCTCCTTCCTCATTTAGTGGCTAGTATCTAGTCACGTAGTGTTGTACAGTGCAATTTTGAAGATTGTGGACTTTCTTTATGGTTTTTGATGATTTTCTATTGATTGTGAAGGCTGACACTTTGTTTATATTTAATTGTGATGGTTTGGCCACACCTTATGATCTTATTTGCCTGTAGCCATTGTGGTTACATTTGATTTAGTGTTGAAATTGCACGCATTTCTTTCTTTATTGTTGAAATTGAATTTTTATTTGATCTTTCTTTATGACATTGGTGGCTAAACTAGTTTTTCCTTATTGTTTTTGATGTCGGGCATGTGTCATATTGTGATTCCTCTCCAAGGATGTATGAGGCATACTTGATGAGTGTATACGAGGAAGCAGACGCAGGGAACCTTGAGGATGGGGGTATGTGAGGCTGTTACATAGCTAGGACCCACTACCCACCTATGTGTGATGACTATCTCTTGGAGGCTAACTACCTTATCCAACAAGAGATAGGTCATTGTGGTCTTGTTTGGATGGTCTCACCATGTGTGTGTGGCCTAACACCATCAAGCCACTACATGTGAGGTATAGATTATGTGAGATGGATTTTGGCTCTTGGCTCATGGATTATGTATCATGGATTAGTATGTTGTTTCCGGTATCCAGATGAACCCTTGTGTAGCCTTGTGATGTGAATCCCAGTAATGTTAATTTGTGTGTATGTGAAGAATATATGGTAAATCATGAAAATGGATTTATGAAATGATAAAGTGTGTTTCCATGTTTCAAAAGGTGAAAGAAATTCATGACCTTGTTGAAAATACTATGAGATTTAGTGAAAAAGGTGTGTTTTAGGTGTATGAATATGTTGATATTTTGTGAAAATGTAGCATTCTGACCTATGGTTTTCTTAACAGCAGATTGGTAGAGAAATTACAATGGTGGTGTATTTGAAATAGAATGCTTCATATGTTTATGATATGATAATTTTTACAAGTTAGGAATAAAAAGGTGTAATGTTTTCCTTGTTCTGAAGAAACTGGTTGGGTGTCAATGCTAACTTGTAAGGATTGGGAGTGGTTTATGCATTATGAAACCACTTTTAAAATTGCAAGCTTTGATTGTGTAGATTAATTTTGAAATGGAGTATATAAGTTTATATTTTAGTGTGTATTATTGTATGAAATGAATTAGCTTTAATGTTGTTACTAACTTGTAATGTTTCCACCTTAGCTGTGACTTCCAGGAGTAAGTCGAGTTTTAGGGGGGAGGATGTAGTGCCCCTCCGTTTTCACTTTGGTTGTGTTAGGTATGTTTGACATTTGGTTATTTGGTTTGGATTATTCATTTGATGCTATTGGTTAATCATGGCATTAAAATAATATTAGTAGTCATTAAAATATTTTTTATAATTAAATAAATAGAAATACCTTTATGCAAATTTAGTGCTAAAAATTTAAAAGGGTAAACCCAAATTTATAAATTATTATTTTAGGCCCCTATATTCTTTATAGCACTATAGTTTATTAGCTATATTAATTTGTTACATTTTCTAGAGGTTATTTTATATTATTGGTGAGTGAAACCTTATTTTATATAAGGAAACCTAATAAAATATAATGTTATTAAATATTACTTTAGGATACCTAATTATAATTGCTTGAGGACAAACAATCTTGAGTGGGGAGGGTTGTCATGTCCCTATAATGATTTATAATTAAATTGTTTATTTAAATAATAAGTTAGCCTTATATAAACTAAATATATAATATATTTATTTAAAATATATTATTAATTTAATATAATTTAAATATTATAAAATATATGAAATATATATATTTATATTTTAATTAACTAGATATATTATAAATATAAATATTTTAATATAATATTTATGTGAGTAATTAGTAAGATATATTATTATATATAAAAATAAATATTATGAAGAGTCTTACCTATTAAAGTTAGAAAGTAAAGTAATTTAGAAAGTAAAATAATTTGGAATAAGACAAAGTAATATGGTTAAACAAAAGGTTAAATTCAAAATAGAATCATATAAAAATAAAAGTCTAATAAGACAAACATTATCCCACCATATTATATGCTTGGAAATAAAATAAAATAAAAGAGCTCCCATACTTAATAAAAAAAGTATTTATTTATACTATATATATTATATAAATAATGTACTTTAAAAAGATTAATGGGAGGTCGAAGGAAGATATTTATAAGTGCAGCACATTAATAAATAATATATTATAAATATATCTAATAATATAAATGCAAATATTATTATTATTATTATCTTATATTGTAATATAAATAATATATCATTTATTATAATGATATAATATAAATACAAATAAGGTAAATAAATAATAATAAACATCTTTTAACCTATCCTCTTATGATAAGGGAGTTACGTATGGTTAGAACTAGTTTTACCACAAAAGGGAATTAATAGAAAGTAATAAAAATAATAAGAGACATACCTCTTCGAACATATCCCTTGAAAGGGAAATAAATAAAGGTTGTGAGATAGAAGGAAAGGATCATCGAAAGAATGAAGTAATAAAAAGAAATAAATAAACAGTTGTGAATTCAATAAAGGTAATAAAGAAGGAACATCATTTGAATTCATCAAAGACATAGCAAGAAAATATCACAAGGAAGACACGAGGGTAGCCAAGGGAAAGGATCATGGGGAGAAAATATAAAAAGAGTATGGGATAAATACATATATTTAGATCTGCATTTTATAACAGCAATGCAATAAAGACTATATTACTGTAGCATAGGTAAGGAATCCCAGGTAAAGCAGGTAAGTAAGTATTTATATTTACTTATTGAATTTATGATTTGTAAGAATTTATAATTACTTGTTCAATTTATGAATTGTAAAATATAAATCATAAGATTATTAAGTAGGAGCTAATTATATATGTTTATGTATGAAAATGAAATTAAATAATGAAATATATGTGTACATGTATGATTTTAATAATAGGCATTATGATATGATATGTCATGATAGAGTCATATGAACTTTGGAAATGATTAGAAGCTTATTGATTAAGTAAATAGAATACATGATGAATAATAATGCAAATTATCATAGCCTAAGATAATAAGGTATGGATTAAATGACATATGAGAGATAACAAGTATGTATATGTATATATGAAGATTAATTAAGGCCTTAGGATAAAACCTAGGGAGAAGGCTCTAGGATAAAACCTAAAGATTAATGAACGCTTTAGGGTTAAACCTAAAGATTATTAAAGGCATGAATTCCTAAGGGTAGATACGAGACTTCCTAATTAACCCCTAACACTAAGAAGGTGGGGTAGATAGTTATGGTAGGTATTGATCATTCCATGGGAATGGGCCTTGATTGACGAATCAAGGATATTATGGGCCTTGATTGACGAATCAAGGGTATTACTATGGACCTTCGATTTAAGTACCGAAGGAATGGGCCTTAGTTGATGAAATAAGGAATAATATTAATGGACCCATAAGATTGAGATGACATCACCTACCTAACGAATCTTCTCTCACAAGGTGGAAGGTGAGGTTAATAAGAGGCCTAAGGATTATCTCGCCTGAGGAGAATCATGATGTATGGAAAAATGAATTTATGAAATGGCAAATAGTATATGGTTATGTTTATGATTGTCATCAAGATTAAAAGGAAATGAAAAATGGAATACTAATGTTCTCTTTTGGTAAGTTGAAATTGTTTGCAAGGGTGCAAAATTTTTGGCTTGCTAGAAGGGGACATTATAGTTGATTGTTAAGAATTATTTGATCTAACATCATCGATCAAAAAGCTCCTTTGAACAAAGAGATATTTGAGTAAAGGTTCCTATAGAATTTTATTTTAAGGTACCTTTGAATGAAGGCCCTTTGATGGAATTTTCTCCTTTGCTCCTCCGATGTCCCTCAAATTTTTATGTTTCAAACCTTGGGTTGGACCAGAAAATGGAATGAACATGACAAGACAATTTGCAGGATTGTAACCCTTGAAATGAGCTTTCCAACAAGTATAATTTTGAATATATTTAATTTGATTATTATAGTTATTTTCTATTTTTTAGTGAACATAAGTTTTTCACTGAACATGAAGGACTTTATTACACACATGTGAAAAAATAGTAAAATAGAGGAAAAAATCTTGAAAAATATCTACACTAGGTATTGATGTCTTTGTTTCAACAAAAAAGATTTGATATATATAGAAAAGTTATGCTCTATGGTATAAACCTATGTCGTATAATTAATCTTAATTCAAATATTAATAAAATATAAAATATGCAACAAAAAATTACAAAAAAATATATTCATAGTAGATATTGGTGTTATGAATCTACATTTAAAACTTTAAAAGTTTATTTTTTTGTAAAAAAAGTTATGTTATTTGGTATAAACATCACTTTTAAAAAAATATTGTTAACTATAAAAAATAAGTTATTAAAAGTTACGTAAAAAAATTCACAAATTATTTTTAAATTTATATATATTGTTTAGATTATAGAATCTACACACAAAATCTAAAAAATCACAAGTTTACATCATCTTCAAATTCTTAATGGTTTAGTTGCTATAAGTGTTAGAATGTGAAATTTTGGTTTAAAATGCTAATTTCAATGTCCCACATTGGCCAAAAATTGGGATACACTATTTTGGGATCACCCACTAGGTAAATAGGTTAAAAATCTACTTAATTGTGATATATCTTCTTTAACTTAATTTATAAAAATATTCTCTTAAGTATTCACATGTTGTTTCTTAAGTACATTGATTACGAATACTTTAGTTGTAGATAGGTGAAAACTCAACACCTTCTAAAAGGCCAAAATACTTTACATTTTAACATCTTCCTATTCAACACCAAACAAAATGAATAGTTGAAAAAATTTATGTTGAGAGATAGAGAAAATCTAAGTGTCATATAGAATAGTGTGATAATTTATGCTTGGAGCCCCAAAATGTTATAAATTAAAAGAGAAAATTATAGTTTTAGATTAAGTTAAAGACTATTCCATATCACAAGATGTTATGGAGCATTTAATTTCAAAACACAATAAAACCAATATCGACACAACTAAAAATGAGTAACAAAAAACCAATTTTGATTAAATCGTATTAAGATGATAACTATTAATAAGAAAAATAACATAGTATATAAATTTTAATTCTACTGAACATTTAATTTTAGTTACACAAATTTAATAAGATAGATGAATTTTGAGATTTAACTTCATTTTTTTGAAAGTCATTTATACATTTAAATTGACTAGGTCTAAATGTAACACACAATACAATTTAACTAAGAATTATACATACAAAAATATTACACATTTAATTAAACACATAGAAACCATGTTTTCTTTCACATTTCCATAAATTAACATAATTAAATTTTTTTAAGTTAATTAATAATTTCCATACTTGAACAATTTCTTTAATAGTTTAGTCAAGCATCTGTAAAATAAAAATATATTCCATAACATATATTCAATCATAACATAACATATATTCCATCATATGGTAAGTGACATAATTGAATTAGATGATCATAAAACTAAAAGATTTGGGATTGAAGGAATTAATTAATAGAAAAGAGGCACACAATGCTATTTATATTCCCATGAGGACCCACCAAGATGTAGCCAAAACTAAAAAATATGAGTTTCTTTTTCTTGATTTTTTAATAAAAAGATGGTGAGATACCCAAAATATATTCATATATAAAACACAATTACATATATTCATACGATATTTCCCATGAATCCTAATATCTGATAATACTACATTACAAAAAAAAAAGCAAAGACAACAACCAACATGTAATGTAGAGAACACAACAGGAGAGCAAAGAAAAAACAACCACCAATCCCAACCACTCCGAATTGGAGTCATGATGCTCTTTAATAATTTAGTCAAGCATCTTAAAAATATTCTAAGAAAACAATTCAATTATAAAAACTAACTTGAAATAATATTCCATAACATATATTCATTCATAAATCATAACATAACATTTATTCCATCATAGGGTAAGTGACATAATTGAAGTAGACGATCATAAAGCTAAAAGATTTGGAATTGGAGGAATTAATTAATAGAAAAGAGGCACACAATTTAGGATTAGAAGAATTAATTAATAGAAAAGAGGCACACAATGCTATCTATATTTGTTGGCATAATAGTAGTATTACATTGTTAGTTAATTAAATATAAGTAAATAATTAGTAGGTCAGTTTTTGGGAAGTTACTTTCTCGTAAGAAGTTATATATAGGAATAAAAAGGCTTTAAAAAGCCAATGTATTGCAATGTAAAAATCATCCCAAGAAATCATCAATATATTATTTTATGTTATTTTGCTGTGCACCATAGTTTGATTAGTTGTCTCTATATTTGTGCTCACCATTTCAATATGGTATCAGAGCAGTTACTAGTCTTTGGAAAATAGAATAAGTATTGTTTATTTGTTGGACTGCATTTGCATGATTCTGTGCCATATAAATCTGCAATGAATAAGTTCATCAAGTTTGTATTGGCTTAAGAAGTTCGTTGTTTGAATGAGGATATTGGGTGAGGCAATGAAATTCCTATTTTGAAGAAAATGATAACTCCAGGCATGTAGAAAATGAGGCATCTATTTGATATTTAATGCTGCAATCAAATGTTTATGCAATTTCTTGTTGGGTGTCTAAACTCTTATATTGGACGTTTACATGACTATTGGGCATTTAAACTACTACTGGGTGTTTCAGATACTATGAGAGCCATCTCTTCAATGGTCTTTGCTTCAAGAAAGAGGTTGTTTGAATACTGTTGAGGGAGCCGTACAGAAACGTGGAAGATAGATTAAACTATGAAGAATAAAAATTCATGAAATTCATAAAATGGTGTCCAAATTTCTGCATAGTGGCAAAATCACATCCAAATGATACTATTTTACAGATCAAACATTCAAAGAGTAATGGTTTGTGGGCTCTTGCACTGTGTAAGTTCAGAATGATATTAAGTTGCAATTATATTTTAAAAGAATATGTTTACTTTTAAAGTGGGCACATTAAAAAAAAGGAGGGGGGAGTTTATGTTTTAAACTCAAAATAAAGATATTTAACTAAAAAGAAAGAGTGAAGTTTGTAAGAAAAAAGGGAGACATAAGTATTAAGTAAATTTTAAAGTATATAAGGAATTTGGAAGTGTCAAGGTATAAGGTAGAAATTAATAAAGGCATTCAACATTTGGGAAAATCAAGTATGGTAAATAGATGAGTCGGTGAAACTGGTGAAAGTTTTGAGTGGTGATTACAAAAGGTCATGAGTTCAAAATATAATTATGGTTGGGCTCTTGTCATCTTATTTCACTTTGATTGATTATCAATACTTTAAAATAGATTTTTTAATCATATTTACTTATGCATGGACTTTCAGTGCCATCTTTGTTACACATAATGGGGCCTTCAAAGACTCACATGTTTGTGTTATCAGAGAGATTAATATGATATTACATGGATAAAGTGTAACAAAGTCATATTGGAGGTAGGTGGCATCGGAGGATGGAGGATTTCCATCATCTCAAGTTATCTTCTCGCTTTGAGATGATGCTTTGCATAAGAAGCATTTTTGGTTTTGGTTGTTTTGTTGTTTTTCTTTGTTGCTGCTGATGGAGCTGATAGATTTGAAGAATGTATGTTTTGGAGACAGGTTTGGGGTTTGGTGTTGAGCTCAATATGGATTATTGTCCAGTGAGCTTCAAAGAGTATATGATCTTGAATTATACCCTTTCGTGGTCACTAGACAACATGGCAGAGATCTATCGTATCTCTTAAAGTCCATTGTCAAATAATTCAAGACTCTGTGATTTGAGAACTTGGGACTAAAAAACTCAAGAATACAGCTCGAAGCTATACCTTTCCGAGGGTAGACGAGACAGCATGATGGAGCCTCGCTTGGTTTAGGATTTATTCTTTGGGGGAGATCTTCTACAAAATATGTATTTATATTATGTAATCAGCTTTGTTAAGTTTTTTAGCATTCAGGGGGGGTCCCTTGGTACTATTGTAGGAAAAATGTAATAAGGGAGGGAATGTTGGCATAATAGTAGTATTACATTGTTAGTTAAATAAATATAAGTAAATAATTAGTTGGTTAGTTTTTGGGAAGTTACTTTCCCGTAAGAAGTTATATACGGGAATAACAAGGCTTTAAAAAGCCAATGTAATGCAATATAAAAATCATCCCAAGAAATCATCAATATATTATTTTATGTTATTTTACTATGCACCATGGTTTGATTAGTTGTTTCTGTATTTGTGCTCACCATTTCAATAATATTCCCATGAGGACCCACCAAGATGTAACTAAAACTAAAAATATATGAGTTTCTTGCATGAGATAAAGAAGAATATTGTACAATTTATAACAAATAGTTAAATTATTAATTGAAAATGGAGAAACATGGAGATCTAATAGCTAAAGTGTATCTACACGGCACTTTAAAAGAAAGAGTGTGTTTCCTCTTATTTAACCCACTTAGAATATGTGATGTCAATGTTCACTTGGAATAATAGCAAATGCATCTTTGGATAAATGAACATGTAGAGTGCTAATGAGATAGGACTTGAAAACTAAATTTTACTTTGAACTAGATAGGATTGAACAAACCGAAAAATAAGTGATAAAGAATTAGAAGAAGCTAGAGTATTTAGAAGACATGTAGAAGCACTATGCTAATTCTAACTAAATTCCTAGAGATTTGAGTATAGGAAATGAAGAATTATTTAAAAAGTAGTCTTGATATTGATGAAAAATCTGTAAGTTGTCCCCTAGGCTTATGGAACCATCTTGAAATTTTAAATCGAATTAGACTCAAGTACAGTGAACAATACCATTCATGTATTTATTTTCATAAAATTGAAAATTTGATTCAAATCACGAGATTGATTGATCATGTTTGTTGTGACATTGATCTAATCGAGATACAACAAAATTGATATAGTGCTAAATCTAGTCTCAATGATTTAAGACTAAGTTGCAAAACCCTGTAAACTGCCTGGTTTGGCAGAGAAGTGCGCAGATTGTGAACAAACTTTATTTATCACACACATAAAAGAACCAGTAGTTTTATTTATTGAATCTGGCGTCTAAGCAACATCCATAGATGGTCTCATGAACATGAACTCTATTCAGGTCACTTATGGGAACACCAACAAGCCAATCCGTGTATTCTGTTCCAATCGCATTCTCGAAACTCTTGATAATCTTAATTTTACAGGTATCCACGCATTCATGATATCTCCATGCGAGGCATGCCCCCTTAAATGCACCACTCAAGTTTCTACAATATGGTGTGCGATCGTAAGAATCATACATGGACACTTGCAATTATGAGCATATTACAAATCAGTAATACAAGCACTTGCACCCATAGGAGCGTCAGACAATTCCGAGCACTATAATGCTCACATATAAAAGCCTATCGGCTAAATATCATGGCACTTTCACCTATAGGATGTTCAAGGAATCCGCTGATAGGAACAACCGATGAGTTTAGAAATTTTGCAGGCGTGAATTATTTTCTTACGGCTTGAGACAATTCCGAGCACTATAATGCTCACATATAAAAGCCTATTGGCTAAATTACAAATCATACATGGACACTTGCAATTATGAGCAAATTTCCTTCGTGAGCTCTGCGCAATTTTTTTAATTTATTGTTCTTATATTGGTGCTTGCATTGAAGCTTTATTCCTTAGACACAGATCCGATTCAATGATTCTTTTGGAGTAGGTACATATGCCAAAATGAATACAGTGATACCGAGCAATATGAAATGATTTTAAGCGTAAACACCTAAATTCTGATTACAATGTGAAATGATTTTAAGCGTTAACATCTAAGGGTCTTGAGATATATGTGTAAGATTAAGTGCACTAGGACTAATGGGATCATGGAATTATCAAGGATGAACTATTCTCCTCAATTTGTGAGCATGTTCCAATAGTTGTGATAGTATTTGTGTATTTAAGGTCTAATGTTTTTAAAAGTTTAACACTAGTAGTTGTGACTTTAAGGTTGTTAGTATTGACTATAAGTACTTATAATTGAATTAAATGTGCTCTTTAAATCTAAAAAGCAACCAATCATGTGCTGCCAGATTAGCACACCAACAAAACATGACTTAATACACACCTATTGGTCCACCATTTTTTTGGGAAACTATTGGACACCTCAAAAAAAAACATGGTGATGTGGCATCATATTTGATGATGTGTCCCTGAAACCTTAGTTATAAGCAAGGGCCTTGCCAAATAAGCAACTGTAAATTTTTTGGAGTGATTCGAAATTGCTATGTATGATTTTGAGAGGCGTGAAGTTAGGGTGCTCAACTACTAGGTCCTCTCCCTACAATAACTCAGAGACGCAATGTCACCATTTAAAATTCAAACACTCACCACGTTACAACTTCAGATATTTCTTTTTTGTTATCTTATTTGTTTAATGTTTTATACACTTTTTTCTTGAATTTTTTAGTTCACATTCATTCTATTTTAAATATTAATTGTATTAAAAAATGCATGGACTATTTTTCTGTTGGTGCCACTCCTACTCTCACTAGTTTTTTTTTTTTTTTTGGTTCTATTGGCCATTCATTATGTTGATTACCATTGGAAATTTTGAGGGTGCAACTTCAGATGCTCTATTTCTACCAGTAATAAGAAATGGTGGGATGAGTCGAGTGCATGGAGTTTGAATAAGAACCAGAAGGAAGATTCTAGGTGAATGTGAAGTGTTGGAACCATTGCAATCTAATATCATTCAATGATGGAGAGAAGAAAAGAACAAACAAACAAGAGAGAGAGAGAGAGAGAGAGAGAGAGAGAGGGGTGGTACAAACCAAATACATAAATTTCTATTACTAGTTTACATTCAAAAATACAAACACAAGAGCTATAAATATGTTCCTCTATCTACAAATATTGCTCTCTTTGGATATTACTGGACATTACTATTGACCCTTTATGTCTGGAGCTATTCATTGCTCTTTCCTTTAACTATTCACTATGAAAGGAAGCAAGGTACATGGAAACACTTCCTACACTACTCTACTAAGGAAAAATTTATGTATATTTTAACTTTTATAGTTACAGATTAAGATTCGCATTAACAAAAAGATAATAACAAACATCCAAAAGAAAGTACAATGGTCACAACACAAGATACATGTGGGGAAAATCCTTTTAGATGGAAAACCCCACACTCCACAACTTGCACAATTTATTATCAAACCAAAGGAAGATTACAACACACCTGCAATTCAAGTTCTTTCAGGAGTACACAAATGTCAAATATTAGAGTAATTTTAGTAGCATAACAGTACCTGAAAATGAACCATACATCTCCAACTCCAAGAACTTGTATATATAGAGAAATACCAAGATGGAGGTAGCTTATAGAGAAAACCACAAAAGAATCTCATCCAAATCCACATGGCCCAAATTCCAAGGTCACAAAGCATGCAAAAGATACTTGTCAAATATTCCCTTTCATCCCTTACAACCCCCATACTTAGGCACTCCAAATTTTCCCAAAGTAGGTATGATACATGCTCTTACACTGTCATAAATCTATCATATGTCATAACCTCTTTCACAACTCACAAGATTCTAACACATGGCAATAATGCCACGTCAAGATGGGATGCCTACATTTTTAAATATTAATTTGACCATCCAAGTCACCTTCCAAGTGAGATGACATGTTAACATGCCACCTCACACTAAATGACAAAACCGGATCACCAATATTAAATACAATATAGGAAATTAATTAAATATACAATCCAATATTAAATGTTAGAAATTGTAAAGGTTCAGACACCTTAACATTAGGAAAGATTTCTCAACCTTGCAACTATAAAAGGTTTCTATTCTTCCCAGCTTTGGTCTTTTCAAATACCCTTTATCTTGAAGAATGGTTTAGAACATTCAAAGCTTCAAAAGGGGCTAAAAATGATAGGACTTACTATTTTTAGTAACTCTACATTTGAGCTCAGATGGACCTACAAATTTTCCAAAAGGTGGAGAACTTCCAAGTAAATATTTTGGGTGAGTTTCAACTCAATATCATAACTAGATTGCAATATATTAAAGTTTCTATTTTTGAAACTCCTAAAAAAAGTTTTGAACTCATATTTGAGTCACTTAGAGGTCCTTAAGCTCTTTAAAAGTTGCCATAACCAGAAAAGCCAATTATATCTTGATAGATCTCTTCATGAGATTTTTAATGCATCAAATGATTCATCAATCAAACACCCAGATCAAAAGTTATGGCCTTTGAAAGTTGCACCTCCTGTTTTGAGAAATGTGAAAACATGTTGGACACTTAAAAGAGTTGTAAAGGGAAGAGTTACAAATGTTGGTGTGTGATTTGGAACATCACAAGGCATCTTTTATTGGAGATAATTTGGGCACCACTTTTGGGTGGTTTTTGGCTCATGGTTTTGTAATTATTGTTGACTATTTACAGTGTTGTATCTCCTATATATCAAGAACTTGACATGGAGGTTGTATGTAAGAGTTTTATAAATGTTGAGTTTCCTCTGGATCTCTAGTTGGTTATACTCGTATGAAAGCTTGGTCTGCAAGTATATTGTAATCTTCTTGATTCCTAAATAATATATTCCATGGTTTTGGAGAGTGGGGTGTTTCTCCCGAAAGGATTTCCCCACGTAATTATTATCTTGTGGTATGATTTCTATTTGTGTTTATTTCTGTAATTGTTATAAAAATCTGATAAGTTTTGCATATCCCTCACCTCAAGATTAGTGTATGAATTTGTTCCGCTACTTTAGCTTTCTTACAAGTGGTATCAGAGATTAATCACCTTTGGTTTCAATTGTGGGGGTGTTGGGATTTTTGAACTAATCTAGTTTTGAGTGGGAGCTTGTGTAGAAGATACTTTGTGATCTTATTGTAGGGATTTTCAGATGGTGAGCACATCAAGGAGAATAAAGGTAGAAAATTCTCTAGTAACAATTTTAAGATGGTGAAGCTGAAGATGCATGATCTATTAATTGATCAAGATTTGTGGGATGCTATTGATGAGAAAGTTTCAAGGCCCACATATGCTATTGATCTGAATATGATGTTATAGACCGTGAAGCCAAAAGTCTAATTAGATTGCGCCTGATAGACTCTGTATTCACCTAAAAATGACACGACTCTGTCTAAATAAATATTATTAATATTTATTTAAGTCTAATTCCTCTATCAATAAATAAACAAACAAATTTATTTATTTGATTCATATTCTTCCAACAATTAAATAAAATCATTTGTTTAATTAAAATTCCTAAAATTCTTCTGAATTCCTCCAAATTAAATAATTCCAATTATTTAATTAGTTCTTCCAAAATCATTCTAAATTAAATAATACAAATTATTTAATTGTTTCTTCCAATAATATCTTCTCTAAATTTAAATAAATTAAATATTTATTTAAGTTGCCTATTTCTTCTAAAAATTCAATCCTTGTGCACATGCAATTAAATATTCTAAATATTTAATTGGGCTAAAATATCTTCTCATCCTCATACAATTTCCATCCTCTAGTTGTATTCTATTAACTGATTGATCTATTCTTTTAATTGATTAATCTCTTCAGTTAACTCATTCTTCTTTTTTATTAATTCCTCTCATGCAAAATAGAGTAAGACACATGTCTTGATTCTATTCGTGCACATTCCTCAAGGTTTCTATACTGTTGATCTTCTCATTCTTTCTATACCATTGATCTTCTCTCTCCCAAGTCTATAAAAGTAACCCTATTCATCCATTTCATTCATCCAAGATTTAAGTAAACTTACTCTGCAGGAATCACAGTGTGCCTTTGGCACTAATTCCTTCATTACTTGTGATCAACCCGTTACCATACAATTATCTTTTTTGTGATGCTCATCTTCATAGAGAAACTATCATAGCCGTTCTCAATTGACATTCTTGAAAGAAAGCAAAGAAGTGCACTCTCTGAGGGCCTTATTTCATACATGCAAGATCGATTGCGATAGGCGACCAATCGAAGCTAAGAATTAAAGAGGTTTGCTTTGTATTATTTCATTGTTTGATTTAACCTTCTTTGTTCATTATTTCATTGAGTTATTTAGATTATTTGATATTATTGATTGATCATCCTAATTTTTTGATAACATTTTTGGCACCCACCGTGGGGCCTTGCCCCGATTTCACCCCAAAACTAAGTTTTTGTGTGTTAGAAAGTTGTACTTAGGAGGATTCTATGCATCTGACCCATTCTAACATGCATCTACTATCTGTTTCAATGCATCTGATCTTTCAGTGCATACAATCTCTGTTTCGGTGCATCTGACCTCTGATATGGTACATTTATTGATTTTATGCATTTGTTCCATTCGGCAGCACATCTGTTCCATCCTACTGTGCATCTATTTTGTAATGAATTTTTAGAATGTTGTTTCTACACATTTAATCATTCTTTTTGTGCATATGTCCTCTGATTCAATGCATCTGTAAATCTGTGCATATGACCTCCATTTCTGCGCATATGAGCTCTAAATCAACGCATCTGTCAATCTCTGCATATGACCTCTATTCCTACGCATATGATCTCTGATTCTGTACATCTGTAAAATTATGCATATAACCACTGTTTCTACGCATATGAGCTCTGTACCTGCGCATCTAATTCTGACATTGACTTTTTGAGTTTTCTTGTGGTTTTGCTAATGCTAACACTTTTTTGCAGGAATATTCTTGGATCCACTTGCAAGCTAGGTATTGGTTTAGAATCATATAGTTGCACTTGTTAACTCAAACTTCAATTTCTAACAGGAAAGTAAATGGATGCTCATGCAACTCTCACATCATCTTAACTAGGAAGGTGATAATTGAATCATTGCTATCTTGCATATCATTGAATCATTTCTATATTGCTATCCTTCAAAGTTAACAAACTCATTGCTATCTTGGTAAAACTGTATCGTTGCTATTTTGTTATCACTTCAAAGTTAACAAATCACTGCTATCTAGGTAAAATTGAACACATCATTGCTATCTTGGTAAAATTAAACCATTGCTATCTTGTTATCACTTCAGAGTTAACAAAATTTTGTGCTTGCCCAAGTAGATAGCTCATCTAGTTTTTCTCATTTTAACTAGGGGAAAGAGAACCACTATCTTATGTGTTTTGGGAATGATACTAGGCCTATGCTCTCCCCTATCTTGGGTGACCAAAATGCTAGACATATCATTTTCACATGTGTTTTTCCTTTAGAGGGGCCTTCTCTTGGATACTGTTCATCCAAGTAGCAATGACCCTAAGTGGTAATAGCCTAGATGCCAAGCCCTACAAATCCACTATAAATAAATTGTATTTGTAGCAAAAGCTTCAAACAACGATTGCAGTTGTGTTATACTGATAGCCAACCTCCCCCAAAACTCTCCAAGGTGCAACCCTTGCAGGCTAGGAGACTCCATAATGGAGAGTAGTGCTACTGCATGTATAACCACTCAAACGGTTGCCTTCATTAAACACCTTTATTTTAGTGGACAAATACCCCTATAAGCTAGTGCAAGGAAGGGTGATTATCACCTCTCGAAGATGCCTCAACTAGAAATAGTGAGAATTTGCTTTTGAAACCTAAGATTGTACTTGCTTTCTTTTTAGTCAAAAAATAGTCAAAAAAATTATTAAAAAATTAGAAACCATGAAAACATTCTTTGTTTTTGTTGTGTCTTCTTGTCGTAATTGATTAAATCAGGTCAAATAGACCTTCTTTGCAAAACAAGAGACCAAAAAATCCGTGAAGTGTGTCAAACTGTGCCAAAACATTGAAAAAACTAGAGCTATGCTTTTATCATTTTCTATTGTGCATTTGAGCTAACTTTCAGCGCATACACTCTGACTTGCTGCACTTTTATCATCTGTTTCTATGCTTCTATTTCTTTACATGCGTAACAGTGAACATTTCCACTTCTTTTGGGGAAAAATTTTCCACCTTTTTGAGTACCCTCTTCAGTCTTGTGTCAATTCCTATAGAGATGTCAACAAACTTAGGTCCCTCACCCCAAGATTGTATAGAAATTGCTCAAGAACTCCAAGTCTCACAATAAGAAATGGCAATCTTACAAGATGAACGTTTGAGTACTAGCTACACCTTGTCCAAAGGTCATACATTCTTATCACGTCTTAATGATAGTCTTGACAAGCCAAACATCACCTCAAGTGGGAAATCATATGCCACTCCTTCTACTAGTCCTCCTTTGCCATATGCTAAGACACCTATCCCACAGCATACCGGTTCTACACCAGCACCAACATCAATTTCCCTGAGCTCTAGACCGACAACCAGAAAATCCTCAGATGATTTTTGGGAAAGATGTTTTCCATATTTACACAACAAAAGAAAAGATAGGGAGAACTCCAAATCCACTCCTCTATTACCTCACTCCTCTACCCCAATGCCTACGAAGGATGTGATCCAAGGTCTACTAGCAGAGAGTTGACCATGTCCCCAAATTCTGGTCCTTGACCTTATAACATAATCTTCAAGCATGTCCCTTGCACCAACCTCATCGTATAATCAGCATTCCCTCGAGCATGTTGAAAAAACTCCTACCTAGAACCAAAGTCAAAGCCCATCACACCTTCATGTTGTTGACCAAGATCCTATCTAAGAGTCCTCTACCTCCACTCCAATTCAAGCACCTCAAGTGTTATGTCAAGAGCACACTTTAGAGCATGTGGAAACATCAACCCCTTGTCTAAATCAAGATCAAAGCACCCCCATCCAACCTACCCATAACATTTATCTTTTCGAGGATCCTATACCTATACATGAGAAAGAAATCCATTTTCAATCCATTCATGACCTATATCTTTCCCATGATCAAGATACTACCTTTAATAAAGAATCTATCCATGAGCAACTTGATCTTATACCTAAGCGTGAGAGCCAATTTCAGCCTCTCCTTACCTCCTCTCGTTTCTATGATCAGGACATTATCTTTGATGAGGAACATATACAAGAGCACTTTAATCTCATCACGCTAAATCCTATCTATGATCAAGATCCCACCTGCGATCAAGAGTCTATCTATGATCAAGTAGACCATGATGATCCTCTTAGCCCACTTTATTCATTCCATGGTCCTAAGATTATAACCCCATCTAGTCCCATCCAAGATCTAACAACTTCCACTTCCCTCGATGAGACACTTGCCTCCGAAGCAAGCATAGAAGATCAAACTAGTAATAATCCTCTGCCACCCATTATTGACCATGCTGCAAATCCCCCACCGTATATCCTTGGTCTTACCACCTTCATTCATGAGTGTTCCTCCTTAGAAAACCAAAAACCATTATCCTCTATCTCACCTTCTCCATCCAATAAAGAACTCATGTCTAGTGTTCCACCTATACATAATTCCCCTATCCACCACATGCTCCAACATATGCACTATCAAGGTAAAGGCTTAGGCCTTCGTGAACAAGGTATTTTGGACCCTGTCCATGTCAATGTTCATCCTCATTCATACAGCCTTGGATACATACCCCAAGGTGAAAAAACTCAAGATGTTGGTACTTCCTCCACTCCTCCTAAATCCACCACTTTCTATCGTAAATCCTTTCATATCAACAAAATGTATGTCGCCATTCCACTTCCATCATCCTACAATTCCCAAAAGCATGTGACCATACACCTTCCACCATACAATCTACCTCCACTACTTCCAAGTCCTAATATCCCTCCATGCATTTTACCTCCACTTCTTCCAACACCTTATCCATCCATCTATAAATCCTCTATAAATCCCAATCATGGCCAGTTGATGCACATGTTGTCTAAACAACGAGCTTCCACCAACCTCACTTCCACCATACCCAGGGGATTCAACGACCAAAATCTGGATGCCTCTACCTATAAAGTCAAAAATCCTAAGAGTCCTCATGACCTAGGATACAAAAGTCAAGAATCAAAGAAACATCCTTCTCAAGAGTTGCATACACCCACACACCTATATGCCAAACTGAAAAGGTGTGGGTTCGCATCCAACAAATAATTACCCCCAAAGTTGTACAAAAGCTACATACACCAAAGCCCATACCTTCATAGGTACTATCTAAAAGCAAAATGGCTTGGGTACCTAAGCAAGAAGCCCTCAAGTTACATGAGGCATCTACCTCTCAAGAATCCCAACCATCCACTTTCTCCTGTTCCATCCAAAAGTCCCAAATTCTTCCATCCCACCTGACAAGCAAAGATTTGAAAAATACAAAGTCTCTGTGGATCCCTACATGCCTAAGTCATTCATCCACAAGCAAAAGCCTCCATTATTTCCTACACTACTTTCCCATCACCAGCTTCAATGTTTATCATGGTATGTGTAACCATTGGTCATGATTCCCTTCCATCCCACAATGTTTCCATATACCTCCATTTCCCCCTTCCTTCCACTCTTACCCCACATATCTTCCTCATCCTATTCCTATGGTCCATGCTTTCGCATAACCCTTCCCTCCATATTCAGCATCATCATCCACTACCGCACCTTCCATAATCTGCTATCTACCATTCTCCATCTCACTTTCATGCAATCCCCTACCAACATCTATGAGAACACTTGACATTGTCCATGCGACATCATCCATCTATTGGGACTATCACCTTTCAGGGAACTAGATACTTGAGTCTCTCCCTTCCATATCCACTGTCTCCTATCCAAAAAAAAAATCCTTTCATCCAAATGGTGAAAATCTGGCAAACAGGCGCCTTGGGTAAGTACCATGATAAAAATTTGGCAATCAAGCATCGTGTGTAGGTTGATCTTCTAGTCACCTACACTTGGGGCCACCTTGTCTCATCGGCATATCACTATTCTCCTATCAGTTTCCTTCTGTACTATTTCCTATCCTATCCTTCTATCCATTGCATACCTATATTGTCCAGTCTATCCATCCTAATCTTCCTTTCCTTTATTTTCTTGATCTTGATGAAAATTGGGGGCACAATGTTGACAAATGTTTTCGGTGTCTCTTGACATACCTTATCCCTCCAAACCATGCCAATCCTTCATTATCCTTTCATCCTCCTATCATCATAAAGCATTTCCATGAAAAATCCTAAGTATTCTACCTACAATGGGGTATGTTATTCCTATGCGACATAGTCCTTGGAGATCACATCCTTTCTTCCTTCTACTTAACAATCCGTGTCCACTATCACCCATCCATCTACCTATCCATGGTGTTTCCTTGTCTTCAGTATCTAGCATTAAGGCTATCCATAATGTCGTCTTATCCTATCATGGCTTGATACTCTATCTCTTTTATCGCCTTGTCAACCAAGGTCTTATCCATTATCCTATCCACGGTGTTAGCCTTACACAGTGTATGTTATCAGTATCCACATGGTCCAAGTCCATGAACTACGTTGCCTCTGCATCGTCACATAGGCAAGGCCATTTTTCAATGCGCCCCGAGGCTCCATAGTCCCATCCGTCACAAGTCTAGTCCTTCTATCTATCTGAGTCCATGCCACTTTCTATCACCTAGGTCTTAGGTCCATTAGGGTTTACCCTGAACTACATTGTCACGTAGGCAATACCATTTAGTAATGCGCCCCTGAGGCACTAGGTCAGTCTAGGAAAGCAAGCGCAAACAAAACCTTCTCTTTTCAAAAAAAATTCTTGACGCAAGGCATTAACCTATCTAGAACTAAGCAAGCAAACAGCTAAGGCATTCTAAATTATTTTACCTAAATTATGGAAAGAAAGATATATCTAAATACAAGAGTGTTTTATTTCAAAATTACAGTTGTATCTTAAAGCCTTCACTTTTTGTTATCATGTTTCCTATGCTACTCAAGGATGCCAAAAAGCTAGAGATGCTATGATGGGGGCACGATTCTTTTCTTTGTTTGCTGCTTGTGGGTTTATCTTTAGTAATGGGAAGCCTTGTCTAAAGACATGATCAGAAAAAGATCATCGAGGACTTCAAAGGACTAACATGAAACAGGTATAATCCTTATCTATTGATATGTAAGGAATACTCAGGTCATCTTAGTTCAATTATACCTAGATGCTTGTATTAACTTGCTAAATTAAAATCCTTGTAAGTGATGCTCAGGTCATCTCGGTTCAATTATACTTAGATTCTTGCATTTTCTTACAACATTTCAAAAACACCAAAAAAAAACCCAATGATGAAATAAGAACTTCAAAATACTTGCACTAGCAAGATGTCAAAAAACCATTCACATCCACATGCATCCACAAAGCATCCATATCATTCGCATCTGCAAAGCATCCATACCATATCCCATGCAAATAAAGATCCAAACTGTAGAGTAACAATAAAATTTTGTGATTCTTTCTGTCGAGTCATTCTTCTATCAATCAACTTTCTATCTATCATTGTGTCTCTTGTTAACAGTTCTAGCTGTCAGGCCAAGTGATGATCCAAATGGAAATCTATCCTTAATCCATACCAATCAAGTCAAGTCAATCTTGTCAAATGATCCAATCACAATTAGTGGTCTTGATCCTTGTCTGGTCATAAACCAACTCGATCAATTATAATCAAACATTTGTCTTGAATAGGATGTAGCATTATCAGAATCAGACCAACACACACATCTTACATGACATGTTTCATTTCCTAAAACTAGACACTATCCTTCATGTTGCTCTAGGGATCTATCGTTCCCCGCCATGACAACACGCTTGCTGTGTTCATCTAGGGATATATCGTTCCCCGCCATGACAACACTATCATATATAATTATCAGTATATCATTGGTTTGCCACTTGCCAAGGGAAATACCTTATTTTTTCTTGTATCATTTGTGCATGCTTGCTTGCTTTCTTATGTGTGTTATCATTCTATCTTGCATAGTGTATCATTCAGCTCTTTCTTCATCCTTCTTCTTCGTGAGATTGTCCGTCTCATGCCTTCTACCTTCTTCCCATCCAATCTCCCGAGGGGGGCATCCTATTGTCATTAAACCTGTACCAAGGGCAAACTGGGGCATGTATCATTATCGGACAACTTATTCTGTGAAGCAATGTCGTAAACCGCATTGCATCAAAGAGAGGCAAAATGTATACACCTAAAAATGACACGACTCTATCTAAATAAATATTCTTAATATTTATTTAAGTCTAATTCCTCTATCAACAAATAAACAAACAAATTTATTTATTTGATTCATATTCTTCCAACAATTAAATAAAATCATTTATTTAATTAAAATTCTTAAAATTCTTCTAAATTCCTCCAAATTAAATAATTTTAATTATTTAATTAGTTCTTCCAAAATCATTCTAAATTAAATAATACCAATTATTTAATTGTTTCTTCCAATAATATCTTCTCTAAATTTAAATAAATTAAATATTTATTTAAGTTGTCTATTTCTTCTAAATTGAGTTATCTCTAAATATAATTCAATCTTTGTGCACATGCAATTGAATATACTAAATATTTAATTAAGCTAAAATATCTTTTCATCCTCATGCAATTTCCATCCTCTAGTTCTATTCTCGTAATTGATTGATCTATTCTTTTAATTGATTAATCAGGGCTACCACAATAATGGGTTACACTTTCTAGGACATCCTGATTTTTACTGAAATCACATATTTTTAGAAAATATAATGGTTTAAGCCTTGAAAGGTTCCATTTAAATGATTTTAATTGAAGAGGGTTTGATCAAACCCCTTTAGATTCAAACCCCCTTGGATAGAACCTTGCTAGTTTTAAACCATACCTATAATGGAGTCTCCTCTACACCTATCAAAATGTTGATAAAAAACTAATTTTGATTTATCTTTTGAGGGATCAAATGAATTCATTTAAAATTTATGCTTTGTAAGTATGTATTCCTTATTATAATCTTCCCAAAAAATATAATTTTAAATATATTTAATTTGATTATTATATATATTTTTCATTTCTTGTGAATGTATGTTTTTCACCGAACATCAAGTTCTCTATTCTACACACATGGAAAATTAATAAATTACTAAATTTTTTTTTTGAAAATATCTATGCACTAGGTATTGATGTCCTTGTTTCAACAAAAGAAAAAAATTGAATTTTGATACATATAGAAAAAGTTATGGTTTACGAATATGCCTATGTCTAAATTATAATTGGTTTGACTTCAAAAATTAATTAAAAAATATATATTCAACAAAACATTATGAAACCAAATGCATTGACTAAATATCGGTGTCACCAATCTAAATTAAAAAGGATCAAAATTTTATCCTTTGTAGAAAAAAAAATTATGTGCTATGGAATACACATCACTTTAAAAAAATGTTGTTTACTATTAAAAACTAGTTATCAAAGGAGATTCAAAAAAATTTACAATTTAACTCCATTTTTAAAAAAATATATATATTTAGAATCTACAAACAAAATCTCACAAATCACTAGTTTGCATCATCTTCAAATTCCTAATGGTTTAGCGGCTACAGGTGTCAGAATGTGAAGATTTAGTTCAAAATATTGATTTCAATGTCAAGTTTGGCCAAAAAGTGTAACCCATTATTGTGGGATGACCCAATCTCTTCAATTAACTCATTCTTCTATTTTATTAATTCCTCTCATGCAAAACAAAGCAAGACACATGTCTTCTTTCTATTGATACACATTCCTTAAGGTTTCTATACCATTGATCTTCTCATTCTTTCTATACCGTTGATCTTCTCTCTCCCAAGTCTGTAAAAGCAACCCTACTCATCCATTTCATTCATCCAAGCTTTAAGTAATCTTACTCTACAAGAATCACAGTGCGCCTTTGGCACCAATTCCTTCATTGCTTGTGATCAACCCATTACCATACAATTATCTTTGTTGTGAAGCTCATCTTCATAGCAAAACTATCATAGCCATTCTCAATTGACATTCTTGAAAGAAAGCAAAGAAGTGCACTCTCTGAAGGCCTTATTTCATACATGCAAGATCAATTGTGATAGGTGACCAATAGAAGCTAAGAGTTAAAGAGGTTTGCTTTGTATTATTTCATTGTTTGATTTAACCTTCATTGTTCATTATTTTATTGACTTATTTGGATTATTTGATATTATTGATTGACCATCCTCATTTTCTAATAACAGACTCTATTTTAATCAATGTTCATGTTGCAAACAACTATTGAAGGAACTTGGTGAAATATATGAATCTAAATATTTAGTGAACAATATTTTCTTGAGGAAGAAATTATATTCCTTTAGAATGAAAGAGGGTGGATGGTTTTTAGAGCACCTGAAAGAATTCAATATGTCGGTGGCTCAATTGGCATCAGTTGGTGTAAAAATGGATCAGTTGGAGCGATGTCAGATCCTACTTTGTTCTTTGCTTGATTCATGGGATTCTCTTGTTATGGTGATTGAGACTACTTCTGTTATCTTGAAAGTTGAAGATGTCATGGGTTCTTTGCTTTCTCAAGAAATGAGGAGGAAGGTATCCATTAGTGCCAAAGAAGCCCTAAGTGTTTGTGGAATTCGTAAAGAAAAAGGCAAGAAGAGCAAGAAGCTTGACAAATCCAAATCCAAGGGGAGATCCAAATCTCCTAGAAAGTCTAAAGTTATTTGCTAGAATTGCAGTAAGACTAGACACTTCCATTAGGAGTGTAAAGAAGAAAAGAGGAAGAAGAAAAAGAGGAAATTTAATTCTGATTCAAAGTTTGAGAAGGTATATGGTGATGAGTTCAGCATAGCTTTGGGCACTTGTGTAGGTAATGATGCGTGGCATGTGCATCTTTCCATATGACCCCTAATATAGATAGGTTTTCTGAATTAGAAGAATTTGATGGAGGTATGGTGTACTTGGGTAATGATTCGCATTTAAATACTATTGTCCATGGTAAAGTTAAAATCAGATTTCTTATCCCTAGATTAGCACAAAATTTATTATCTATGAGTAAACTAATAGATGTGGGTCTATAGGTAGTCTTGGATGCAAGATCATTAGAGGTGTTATGGTGATTGCTTGATGTGTCAGATTTGGCACATGGTATAAGCTTGATGCATACACTATTGAGTGCAATAATACTTTTGTGAAAAGAAAATCTATGTCTAATGTATTGGAAAAGGATAGGGTTTCATTTTCAGTGGATGGTCATGGAATTTGGGTAGCTAAGGGTGCTCTTTCTTCTAAATCAAAATTGCCTATAGAGAAGACTATGTTATGGGAGCAAAAATTATGCCACATAGGAGAAAAGAATCTAAGGACCTTGAAAAATAAAAACCTTGTTAAAGGGTTGACTGATTGTGATCTTGATTTTGATTTCTATAAACATTGCATTTATGGTAAACAAAACCACATTTAATTTCACTCAAATTCTCATAAATCTTGTGGTGTATTGGATTTTATTCATTTTGATGTGTTTGGTCCTCTAGATGTTCCTTCTATTGGAAATTGGACATATTATGTTTCATTTATTGATGATTACAGTAGAAGGAAATGGGTATATTTTCTAAAGAGTAAATATGAAGTTTTTAGTCGATATAAAAATTTAAAACAATGGTTGAGTTGCATACTCAAAAGAAAATAAAATGTTTAAAGATTGACAATGGTGGTGGATTTTTCTTTAATGATTTTGATATATTCTGTAAAGATTGTGGCATTTAGAGACAAAAGACAACTCCGTATTCTCCACAATAGAATGGAGTTGTAGAAAGAATGAATAGGACATTGATGTAGAAGGCTAGGAGTATGCTTAGTGGTGTTGGTCTAGAACAAAAAATTTGGGCTGAAGTTGTTGCCACTTCTTTCTACTTGATTTACTAGTCTCCTACATTAGCACTTGTTGATAAAATGCCTAGATGGAGGCATGGTTGGGGCACAAGCCTTCACTAAGGCATCCTAGATTTTTTGTTGTAAGGCATATGCACAAATGCCTAAGGAGAAGCGAACAAAGTTGGAGAACAAGGTTGTGAAATATATCTTCATTATGTAAAGTTATGGTTTGAAAGGATACAAGTTTTGGGACCTTGTCAAGCACATAAGGTAATATATAGATTGCCTCCTAGGAATATTCATCCAAACTTCACATGTATTCTGAGAAAAATATAACAAATAATTGTTTGATGTACATTTTTGGGATATAGCTGGTGATAAGGGAAAAATAGGCCAAAAGGTCAAGTTTGGTGACCCTAGAAACATGCTATGGGTGTAGACACTAAAGCGAGCAAAACATATCATGAAATTGTGATGGTACACAATTTTTTACATTACATTTTGCCCCCATTTAGTGGATTGATGACACTATGTGATACGATATGTGAAAGTACATAAATACAATACTGAAAGAAAATAAGTATGTAAATGATACCCAAAAGGATACTGAAGAGGACACTAAAATTCTCTAGATGGAAGAAGGATGCCCTTGGACTAAGAATCTTCAACACCACAATGTTAGGAATTGGAAACCTACAAGATCACCTAGTTCTAGGAAAAATAAAAAGTTAAGCAAGGTCCCAAAACACATGTAAGTTTGAAAAATATATGAAAAGAAAAAAATAGTGGTGGATAGATGCTCCCCATGTTTTTTCTAACTTGCTGAAATAGGTAGAAAGAGTGGTGAAAAATGTCTACCATGAAGAAATTTTTTGTAAATGTTGGAAAATGTTCTTCACATGTTTATTTAATAAAGTAACGTTGAAGTGAAATATAGGTAAAATGAACATAGGTAGAGTTAGGATTCAAAAGAAATGATCGACAAAAAACTTTGACTTGTAGGCCCAAGAAATGACAGATTTGAATGAGGGGTGGTTTATAAATTTTTTTAAAATAATTACTATAAATAATAAAGAATTTTACTTTTCACTATTAATTTGAAAGTGACAATTATAGTAATTTGAGTTAATTTTAGACCTAAAATGCCTTGCAAATGAACATACTTAGTGCCACAGCTGGACACACTAAGTGAGCAAATGGAGTAGGGCATCACGATGCATGAGGTATGAAAAATTTCTATTTTTGTCAAATTTTGTATTTGTTTGTGCTGAAAAGGGGAAGACTCATAGAGTAAGCATCCTTCTCGGGTGCTAGCATCCGAGCAATGCACTCATGTCTGTTAGATGGGAAGGCATCCTTCATATGCATAGGCATCAAGGGCTGGAGCTAGCGTCCAAGGGATGCATTGGCATCTCACAAAGCCGCTAGTGTCTAGGAGGTTAGATTTAGAAATTTTTGAAATTTTGGACTTTTTGAAAAAAATTATAAAGTTTTTGCAATATATTGATAAGATTACATGCTTGATAAACACAACATCCTTTGCTGATGTGAGAGCATATCGAAGGTTCATAGTTTTACCTTTTGTGTGATCATTAGTGCACCTTATTACTAGAGGATGTGGCGCTACTATGAGCCATCAGACTGCGGTACATATGTACTATGCCAAGGATTCAATTCCGTGACCACATGCTCATGGAATTGATGGAGAGGTGAGATACATAGACCTCTATGTTTGGTGTTGTGACGGGAGAGATGACTATCACACTCAAGGATGTGTATCAGATTCTACAACTACTGGTCTGAGCACAAGCCATTTCTATCATTACAGAGAGATTAGCTAGTTATGTTGCATAGGACTAGATGTATGCCCTTGGATAGACCATCCCTATGAATCCATTAGGGAACATACATTTGAGGTGTTTAGTGAATGAGGCAATGGTATCCCACTAGTCCATCAAGTTATGATAGCTACTATGGCTATCCATGTAGCACCTGCTGGGTGAGATGAGTAGTTCCATGGGGGCCTCATCCATGCCATTAGGGAGATGGAGTCATAGAAGACAATGTTCATGAGGGGCTATGCTATGCTTGTACACTTATTCCATGATCTAGGACACTATGTCCATTATGAGAGTGCTAGACTGATGACCCAAACCTTACAAGAGGTGTGGGATTTTGAGCACATCACATGTACATGGCTAGTAGGGGTACCTACCGCCACTAGCTACATGCAGCCTCAAGCTCATGCCTATGGTCTATGGAGGCCATGGTAGTTTGGGAACCTTTTGTACTAGAGGTAGACATTTGATAGACTACAAGCTAGAGATGTAGTATGGAGGCCTTACAAAAAAATACCATGGTGGGTAGGGTAGGCACAATAGTTGGTTTGAATGTAGAGGGGTCAAAGTCTAGTGGGTTACTTCGATCATATTATTGTGTCATTCTACTATGATAGGGTTACTAGGTAGTTTTAGTAGATACAAGTTATCTGAAACGCGACCCTACATATGTCCGATCACACTAGAGTGTCATTTGACCCAATGATCATCTTTTCCCATGATCGTAGAGGTTGAGATCAATGATCTGGAGGTTGAGGACATAGATCGCGATGTAGTAGCAGATCTAAATGATGTGGGGGTGACTATAGGGTAAACAACATGGTGGATTGCCATAAGACTATCACCTATTTTTCTTGATGATGTGCCTATCGGCAATGCATATCCTCTAGCGAAGCAAGGGATAGAGGATGAGATGGCCAAGAGTATGGGGAGTGATAGAGAGGGTGAGAGGTGGAGGAGGAGTAGTAGGAGCAGGAGTAGCCTGCACTAGTAGTAGTGACTTGACTGCAATGGGGTTAGGTTGGTGCCATTGCATAGAAGAGGCCAATATCCTAACCTTGGGTGACATGAGATGCACCTTCAGTCGACCCTATACCTAGCTAGACCATGCAAAGGGAGTTTAGAACTATAGCTGTTGTGACGAGAACTATAGTACCGGAGGTAGCGGTAGGTATGACAGACTATCATTTAGTCTAGAGAGACACCAGTAGGGCTCCTAGATTCTGATTGGCAAATTGGAGACCCAAGTGAGAGATGTTAGTTGTTTTATTTACTTTGGTTGAGTACTAAACGTGTATACACATATATATTGATTTTAGATTTTATATGATGATGAGATTTGGTCAGCACATGCCTTGTTTGATTTTGTAGTGCACACATGAGAGTGGGTCAATTACATTGGTCAAGTCTTTGCTAAGATGGTCCCCACCATTTAGCTCTAGCAGGGTGTGTGGGCTAGCCATAGGCCTTAGCAGACATTGGGGTGACATATATAGAGGTCTTCAAGATAGTGGCATAGTTGAGAGAGGCTCTAGAGGAGGCATATGCTAAAAAATCTCTAGTTGTTGCTAAGGTCACTTTTGTGATAGCAGAGCGAGACTAGGCTAGGGTTGAGAGAGATCATGTAGTAAGGAGTGCTCAGAGTGCCAAGACAACTTGTGACTCTCTATAGAATTCCTCAAAGAAGACTAGCCATACATCTAGAACATCTCAAAGTTTAGATCCTAATAGATGAGATGAGCAAGTTGCGAGCTCAAGTCACTCATCTACATAAAATCACAATAAAATTAAACATATATTTCTAACATCATTTTCCTCATATCTATATATACTTGCATAATGGTAGAATTTACATCCACAAAGATAGTTTGGGGTGACTTGCATTTAACATTTTAAATTATTTAGATAACATAAAAGATTGAATCCAATATGTGGCATGATATGGAAATGAAATATTAATTCTATACATTTATGAAAGAAGACAAGCATGTAAAATGATAGAATAAAAGAAAGGAGACAATTTCTATATAATTAGTGTATTTTTAGTTAATCAAAAAAAGTTAACATGATAAAGCTACATTATTGTATTATAGAACTACATAAACATCTAGATCTAACCTTACAAATCATTACACACAATTTTAAAACAATTATCCTTTGAGGAGATTTGAAGGAGTTTTGTCGCAAAATTCTAACAAACTTTTCTAGAAATCTATAGAACAAAGGTTTTGCATCAAATTCAACCATGAATTATGTTGGCAAGAAACACTGCTATGTTGAACAATTGAGTGTTGTCATTGATGGTAACAAGGCAAAGAGGGTACATCACTATGAAAAGAAGACATCATTCCAAAAGACCAACTTGGATTGGCAACAAGGCACAAAAGTATTCAAGTCCAGAAGGCCAAAATGACTAAGTATGGATAGTGTTCAAAGTAAGTGACATAAAGTGAATAAGTATGCCTCCATAGATGAAGACCTATAATTGCAATTTAGGTATGATGACTCATAGCTATTTGCTAATGATATACTCTAATGTTCAAGTCATGACTTCCTCTGTACAAGTCATTTGAAGAAAATGTCTAAGTTTGGATGAACATAAGTAAGACAGGGACAATGTACAGTGCAAAGAAAAAGGGTCCGCATTCCTCCGCAAATGCATATTTTGATCTATGGTTTTGAGGAAAGTAAGAGACATATCATGACTACCTACATCTAGGATTATTGCCCTTGAAGTCCAACAATTCACATTCTACAAGCTTTCTAATATTGTCTTCCAATTTGACAATATTTCTCTGTGATAGTGCAACAGTTCCATGATCCACATTTTGACATACAAGTTTATCTGGTTCCCTGGATCTAAAGGCTTGTTAAGAAGTCAGTAATGATTGTTGGATATGATTTATTAAGTCTCCTGTCATCTGCAATATGAGTTATGATATGACAGATGAATTGATCAAGTATGTTCTTAAGGAACAAGCTGACCGACACGGTAGATCCTTATGTGGAGAAGTTATAGCATACATGGACAATTAATCTAAGTGGCTATATGATTGGGGATGACCTATGTAAAGACTTGTACACACTTGTTTAAATCTGGAATGCATGTTGAACACAATATTAAGCTGATAGAGTACAACTCTTTGTTTACACGTTTTCGATTTAGCTTGTCGACCTGATTAAGAGATAAATCATAATGCATATATATATATATATATATATATATATATATATATATATAAGAGTGATGAATTTTGGTTGAGGTGATTATGATGTGGATATGATTGATGTGAGCATGAGAATAGCACAACAGATATAGAAGATTAGTGATGATGAAGACTCAGGGTTCAGTATTTAGTTGCTAAATGAATGCACCTTGGCATATTGATAGATGTTGTTGTAGCATTTATATTTTGTATATAATTTCATTTATGCTTGGTAGTGAGGCATCTTCACTAAGGTAGTGATCCTAGCTATGAGCAACAATTAGGGTTTAATAGCCCTCATTGTAATCTTTCCAGGTTTAGGGTTGAGGCAGTGAGCCTGCTAGACCTAGTTGTACTTCATGGTAGTGAGCATCATGTTCTAGGCCCATGGAGTGACCAATCTTGAACATCACCATTTGTAAAAGATTGCTATATATATTGAGAGCTAATCCCTCTGTGGTTTTTCCCTTTCTTGGGTTTTCCATGTAAAAATCTAGTGTCTATGTGTCATGTTTATGTGGCTTGTATTTCTGTGGTTACTTTGCTTTCTGATTATTAAAGTTGGTATTTGGTTTAGTTGTAAAGATTGCAGAATATTAATTCACCCCCCCTCAGTATTCAACATTTGGTATTAGAACAAGGATCCTTGGAAGAAGCCTAACAACTTGAGGAAGATCTGGGGTAATGTAATCATGGCAGCAAGAAGATTTAGAAATTATGAAAGCAACAAGGAACTAGAAGCAGCACAAATACTCATCAACCAAAGCAAGATATGGAATACTATGATCAACCTGCTCAAGAGAAGAACTCATATCGGAAGAACTGATGATGTCTTCTGTCGAGTCTGATGTGGCAGGTGATGGTGGTATAGTGATCAAATCAACAAACCCATTAAGAGGAACTAATTTACTTCACACATTAGATGGTGGAGTCAAAGGAACATAGGGATCATCATCATCAATAAAATGATCAAAGTTATATACCTTGGACTGATGATCAACCCTACCTACTGCAAAAAATTCTCCCAAGGCATGACAAATAAGCACTGAATCAGAGGTGAACTCCACTGTATTACCTCTTTGTGTGATCTGATATACTAATAATAGATTATGGGCAATTTTAGGAATACAATGTACATTGGAAACCAAACCATCACTCAAATTAATCTCTCCTATGACAGCAACTTGAACCACCTGATTGTTAGCAACCATGAATCTATCATAATAGGGTGCTCTAAGAGTACTTGGAACTAATAAATTAGGTGATTAAGTAATGTGCACTGAAGCCCCTCAATCAATGATCCATCCAACATCTCTGGATGCATGAGTAGTAATTAGGGCATGTCCTTTCCCTTTGAAGCTAGGGGATGTATCCTTGTCCTTATTCTTATTTTTGTTAGAAGGAGGAGGTGAACTAGATGAGGAAGGTGGGGTTATATTATGTTCCTTGAGCAATTGCTTTAACTTATGAATTTCCTTGTTATAACAGCTTTGTTCACTATGGCCCTCTTTTTTTCAAAAAATGCATTTGGGCCTCTCCTTCTTAGGATGTGTCTCATTAGAAGACGGATTGGAAGGCTCATTTGATTATGTTTTGGGTTTATCCTTCTTGTTCTTTCCTTTCTCTTTGGATGTACAAGTAATTAATGCATGAGACTTAGTGATATAAAATTGATGAAGTTTGGATTGTTCTCTAGTTAGTCTTTAATAGAATGTCTCAAAGGATGGCATAACAAATCTAGTTCCCAACCCATCCATTGTAGAATAAAAGGAAGTAGAAAAGTATGAAAAAACACCTGTTAGTTTTGATAGAATCAAGAAAATGTATTCCTTATCATCTTTTTGTTTTCCACACCCCAACAACTGAGAATGTAAGGACTTGAATTTTACCAAATAATCCTCAATAGTAGGGAATGTATCTATAGAAAGAGATGCTAATTCTTTTTTAGTTGAATAGATCTTATATCACTAACTGAACCAAAATGATCCTTTAGTTTAGTCCATACCTCTCTAGGTGTACAACACTCAATGTAGAAGAAAAGAGAATCTGAGATATGCAGTGCAATTAAGCCCATTGCCTCATCACACTTGTTCTTATATGTGAACTTTTCAAACTCCCTGGTGATATTTAGTTTCTCTTCATTCAAGGTGCACCATAATCCCTTTGACCAAAGTAACCTTTTCATTTTTACTTTCCACATGTGATAATTTTGAGGAGTGAGGACCTCGAACCCTAGTTCAACCATTGTGTGCCACCAAGTTAGAAAGTAAAAAAAAATTGTTGATAAATGGTGATATCATGCAGATAGACCTGTACCATTATGAGCTTGTCGAAGTCAACTTTCTGATGATATGCAGAATGTGAAAATCGGACTCCAGATGCCTAAGATATGCTCTGTGGAAAAAAAGTCACCTATGGGGGCTCAATGCAAGAATGAGGGAGCTGAATTAAGCTCTAGGGAAGATTAGCCCTTGGTCAGCCACATGACCACCTACTGCAAATGAGTGAAAAATATGCAATGGATGCATTGCAAAATCCAATGGCAATCCTGCCAATCGATCTCTGAGTCACCAACTAGACAAATGCTAACACCACGAGCTTCACACAATCATTTCACAACATCATATGAGTGTCAGCATATAAGAAGGGTAATTAAAGCCTCTGCAGGAGCAATGTGGGATAAATGATCTCAAAGTACTCCAAAGTCATGCATAGACGGTCCCACCTCTAAAACCCTAGCAAATATTTCATGGCAAACTTTAGATTATAGAAATTATGCGTGAGGGCTGGTATAAAGTCCGCTTCAGAATAAAGTCTACTCCATAATATATATCAGTCAAAATGCTAGTTTGTAAACCTCCTTTTACTTGAAACAAGACTGTATATGCACTCCAAACTCGTTGGATTGGATCAATGCCTTTCACACTTGAAACGGGACTGTGTATGCACTCCAAACAACCTGGTTTGAATATATGCCTTTCACATTTGAGTGTGTGTGGGATAGAAAATGTCATATAATTCTTGTCCACCCTTCTCCATGCCCAGCGACTACAACATCCAAGATATTGAGTTCATCGTGGCACTCCTGGAGAAAAGGCCTTTTAGAAACTATGGTTTTCTTCTATCCACTGGTAGGAATACTACAAACATGTGATGGAGAGGTGTATATTCCTGTGATTGAATGCCGCTAGTGAGGCACAATTTTGGCCTGACAATTCTGTTAATAACCCTTCGAATCTTTTTTTACAACAATAATCAATTACTCTCATAGTCCAATGCTCTTCTCTAAATACGGGTGAGGGTTCTAGGTTTCTGGCTCTAATACCATGTTGGGATAGGGCAACAAGAATCCAACTAGAAGATGAACGCCACAAGAGAAATATAATGGAGATAAAGTGAGAACAATGCCGAAATGATTATTGCTCAAGATTGATGATTACAAATGTATAGATGTGCCTATTTAAAGGCAAGAGAAATATGACAAGTAAACTTTTAACTAATAAAACTACCCTAACGAGAATACCTTTCCAAACCAATTATTTATTTTATTCACCTAAGTAAACTTAAGTAAAATATGCATTTGTTCTAACACCCCCCCTTAAGTGCAACTTAGGGAGAATAATTATTATGCAAATCTAACATGCAAAATGCAATATATCTATGGGTCTTGCCAACTAGTCCATGTTAGGTACCCATTCACAAATATGTGAAAAATGATGTATGGAGGACTCACTAATGTCGAAGATGAGAACATGGTTGAGGTAGAAATGTTCTAGCCACCAGGATAGAGTTGGCATGATGGATAAACCTGATGCATGCACACACTCACTTAGCTTCATGTCATATTACATTTTTGAGCGGCTTTATTTATGCATCATTATATGGTTACTAGTCATGTTGAGAATTATATGGTTAATGGATGTGATTGATGTTTAATGCTTAGATAATATGTGAATTATGTTGCTATTGTATGTTCATTTGAATTGCATAAGTTATCCATGTATTTATATGTTCTTTTGACTTTGATTTAATAGAATTGTATAAGTTGAATTCAATTATATATATATATATATATATATATATATATATATATATATATATATATATATATATATATATATATATTAAAGTAATAAATATCTATATATTATGCTCTTCCATAAAATGATATTTTAGATAGACTTAAAATAAGCATATATATACATATTTATAATTTAAAATATATATTAAAAATAATATATAATTATATAAACATATAAACATTATATTATTTCTTTTATTTATTTATTTTGGAAAAAAGAAATAAGTTAAATTATTTTTAATTTGTTAATTTATTTAATTATTGAATGTGTATGTATAGTTTAAAGATTTAGAGAATTAATTATTAAATTTATCATATTTGTGAATTAGAAAATTATATTTTCTAATATTAGTTTTAAGTAGGATGTGCATGAATATGAATAAAGTCATTTTAATATTATTTTTATTTTATTAAGAATATAATAATGTATTTTAATGTTTAGGTTTTGAAAAAAATAGGAAGAGTTATTAAAAGAAGAGAATTAGCTTTTTTTCATTTTTTTTGTTTGGCCTATCAATTTTATTATTGAAAGGAGAAGAAAAAACAAAATAGGTTATTGAAGCTTAGGATTTGAAAGTGCTTAAATACCTTAGATTTCCATAGTCCATAATATTGTAGTATCACATTTCTGGATTTAACTGTATATGATTATTTATCATCAACGTTTCAGATCACACTCCGTGATCCTTCATCAGGATGAAGAGAGTTGTAGGATATAATGAAGAATTGCAGACAAGGACCAAGTAAATAGGAAAGGGTTAAGATCTTGTGTGGAGAACGAGGAGTCTAGAAGAGAGGAAGACCAATAAAAACCAATCAAAAAATAAGAAAAAGCATACAAACTAAATGAAGGGAGAAATATCATAAAAAGGAAAACAGATCAAATAAATCAAGGTAGATAACAATAAGAAACTGAACATCACACAAGCATAATCAAAAATAAAAAAGGAGTCAACGAAAAAAATAATATATGGATATATGAGAATAAATAAAATGGGGCCCGTATGTATCTATACCTATGTATATCAATACGAATACTCATATATTTGGAAGTGGTTTTTTGTGAAGAATTAAAGCATTGTTGTACTTTCTGAATTGATTGGTTCATCTCCATTATTTTTACCAAATTGCTACAAGGATTGTGGTCGGATTCTTGTCATGAAAGGCTTTAGCAAATACTTACTTTGGTTAATAATTGAATATAGGATTGTGTGGAGAAATTATGATTTGTACTCTTCTTGTGCAAAAAGAAAGATTTAGACAAATTATAGTTTAATTGATTTTGAAGATTATAAAAGAATTTTTGTTGAATTGGATTTGTTGGGAATTACTAAAGGTCAGTAGGAAGATTTTATAGGTTATTTGATTAGAATATAATTTTTAGAATATTGAAATATTAATTTCTTGTATAAGAGAAAAAAAAACATAATAGAAGACTTGAGAAGAGACTAAAAAGAAAAATAGTAACCTATCTTAGTTTAGACATATCTCTTAAACCGTGATCTAGGTATTTCTAATTTCTAGATACATGGTTTTAAAATTAGGGGATAAACTTTATCTCCAATTTTTATGATTTAATCTTTTATAGTTAGTTTTTAGTTATTAAAATAAGTGGACTATTTTTATTTAAAACTCGTAAATCTGTCATGAGAAAAATCAGTCTATTGGAGCATCAATAACTTGTTGTTATGGAATGTGCACTTTACATTTGGTATCAGAGCATGGTTCCAGCATTGGGAGTTCTGGGGTGTTTTGTATTGCTTAGTTTATTTGAGAATGTGTGGGTCATTGTATGTTGGCGTGCATTGAGTAGCATGTACCTTGTTTTGTTATGTCTTCCTTGCATGTGTGTGGTGAGGAATACATTGTTCAGGGTTAGATAGACCCTAGTGGTTGTCGAGAAGTTGCTTACATGTGTTTTTCTTTTGGATGTCCTGAATGCTTGGCATGAACCCTTGCAGTATATGTGAATGCTCAAGTGACCTTTGTAAGGTCATGTTCATGCATGTGTGACCACTTTTTGATAGTGAAGTTATGCGAACCTCTGTGTGAAAGGAAATACCATGTTCTTGAGTGTGATTGAACTTGGTTTACTCCTTTAAGAGTTATGCATTAGCATGTGAAAGAGGATGTTTGATCATATGCTTGATATGTGAAGAAAATTTTTATGGTAATGCTATTTTAAATGTACCTTGCATTGTGCACCCTATTATGTGTATGTTTGTTGCAAGAGTAGCATATCCTCAAAATGCTTGTCATATTTTGTTTAATAATTGCCTCTACATGGTGACTGATAATGCTTTCTTGAAATGCATATTGCATTGTCTTATTGAGAGCATTTCCCTAGTATGGATTCAGTATACAGATGTAAGAAAGATAGTGTTGCATTACATTGCTAGATAGATCATTTAGTGTAAGGACTTATGTTCCTAGATTGCATTTTCCCTAGGATTCATGTAGGAATTTGAGTGTAATTATTCTATTTCATTATTTAAAATTTTAAAAAGAAAAAGGGGTTGTAAAAAGTGTCATTTGCATAGTCGTTGTGATGTTGAGGTGTTAGAATCTTAAGTGAATTAGTAAACCCTATATATTGTGACTTTGGGTTGCGATTTCCTCATGTTTAGTGTGCATTTAGTATTCTTGTCGTCATGTTGTTAAAAAAATTTGGCCTCATGTGAACATTGCATTAATGCATTATCCATATGCTTGGTGAATCTTCATTTGGTGAGAAATGTTAACCACTCTTTCTAGATAGATTGATGTGTTTAGATATCTTGGTTTGTGAACTTGATTTCATCCTATCTTAATTTTGGTTGCTGGATGTCTGTTAGTGTATGAACTTGTGTGTCATTGCATAGTGATTGTGATTCCCTTGAATGGGATAATAATTTTGTCATTGGGCATCTTGAGTGATGTTTGTGTGGTTAAGTAGAAATGGTCTTAGATAATAGATGTGTTTGGAGTCTTAGAGGACTTGTTTGGTTGGTGTGATTGAGTGTTTTCTCTTACTCACCTCGGATTTAGATCCAGGCATAGTGTAGCATCGTATTCCTTCTCTAGTGGCTAGAATTAGTCAAATAGTTCATGTATTGTGGAACTTTTGAATTTTCATATTTTATTCATTTGACTTTGGTAATTTCTCTAAACGTTGTAAGGACCGACATTAAAATTTTATTCTTATTTATGAAAAATTATAGCCATCAAAGTTTGATAATTACTTATCTTGTGACCTTGATGGTCATGTTGGATTTACTATTGAAATTGTGTGCATTTTATGCCATATTGTTGGAATTGACTCTTCAAAATTTATTTATTTATTTATTATTGGTGGGTATGCTCGAATGTTTTAAACTGTTGGTCATGTATTATGTTATGTTTTCTATCATGTCCATGATGGGCCTCTGATGAGTTGTATAAGCGAGTAGGATGCAGAGAATATACCAATTCTTGGTGTGCATGTTACTAGAGCTTTGGTAGATTAAATTCATTGATTTTTATTAGATGCAATGAATATTGTTTGAAGTGTGGAGGAAATTCTAAAATGGATTTTGTGCCACTACGAATCACTTGATATGAGATGAATTTTGTATGAATTTAAATGTTGTCTATGTGGATGAGATATGTAGAGAGCTCATTGGATTGAATCTTTCTTTTGGAGAGTATTGTGTTGGTGTGCCCTATGTTTCAGAGTTTCATAACCACACTTATGTTTTGACATGATGTAGGGTGAGATGGAACCTTAGTCAGTGCATGAGCATGTAATGTATGTATTTATGGTATTATAGTTGTCTTCTCACTTTGAGTTTTCCAACCTTGAGAATTGGGTTGCTTCTGGAGTTTCTCCTTAGTAGTTCGAGGTTTCCTAGCTTGATGTTTGAAGGGATGCAATTCTTGCATGATAAAGTTGTTGTCCCTTGTATTCAATTTTATGGATATTTGGTGTTAGGGCATGCGGAAGCCTTGTGTTGCCTAATCGATCATAGACTCATGATCGTGTTGCATTTTTGACCTTTTTTTGTCTAGCTTAGTTAAGAGTTGAAGTGTTGTTATGAGTGGTCTCGCACCTTGTTGGTGTGTTGTGGCTACCTTAGATGTGCCCTAGTGAGAGGTAGGTTGCTAAGCATTGCTTTATGGAAGTGCTTATGCTATTACAAGGCATGGTTAGATTCTTCCCTCTAAGAACCTCTTTGGTTGATCCTAGTTCTGGTAGTATAGAGCTTGAGTGTTAAAGAAACCCTCTATTTTAGGGTGAAATGTGAGGAAGTACATCATGTAGTGAAACCATGTCTAGAGTTGAGGCATGCATTTGGTCAAGATGAAGGTGTGGTAGTGGGGATTGTAATCTTTTGAGTTAGCACTCCATGATCCTTGAGTTCTTTTACTGCAGGTAGTGCCTGAGGAAGGATTGTTGAGAGAGTAATCTTTTATTTCTAATTCTGCTTGAGAATGGTATGATATCCTGATGAGTTTCCTTAGACTTAGTTGATAGCTTGAGAGGTTATCCTAGCATAGTGGTGGTCCTAAGTTTTGTGGACTTAACTTGCTTGTAGTCTATTTGCACCTTCTAACCAGAGCATCTTCTCTCTATAGTAGCAGTTGGAGGATGGAGTGACGTAGTTTCAGAGGAGTTGTATGCACAATGGTTGGTTATGACCTAGTTGGTGCACCTTTGAAGATTTGTTTTATTATTTTTTGATCTCAACCTAGTGTTGGACTAGAGGACTAATCTTTGGTTACCATGAGATTGCATATGCATTGTGATGTTGATTCATGCTTGTATGTGTCTATGATGAACTGATTTATGCCTCATTTGGCATACATTAAAGATGTGATTATTAACCTTATGCTAGAATGAGTATAATTGAGTGGTAGTTGTATCATGTGTTGGATTATATACATTATATTGATAGTTGTGCCATGTGTATTGATTGTATTGATTGGTTATATACTTCAATTTTTTTGATAGATGCAAATTTAAGTGCATAATAGAGTTATTTCTCAGTATAAGGTCGAGTAGGACCAATATTCAGTGGATAGTGCCACATGGGAAGATACAAAAGAAATAGACAAATCTTTTTCTTATTAGAGAATTTAGCAAATTTTCTTTTATTTTTGCATAGTACAAATGCTTTGTTTGATTTGATGATACATTATTGATACTTTGATTGTTATAGTGAGATGCTATTATTATTTAAGTGTGTGTGTAATAAGACATCAGGATGATGTCTCTTCCTAGTGGGGAAGGATGTCACATCTCATTTTAGAATTTATTTATAATTTAAATTATGGTACATTTTTACTATGATTGTTTTACTATTGAGTGATTCCACGTGTGTGAAAGGTAAAATAGTTGATATTTAAAATGCATAAAAATTTGAAAGCTGATTGATGACCGATTATTATTAAGATTATGGATGTATATCTTGTCTTGCTTCAGCTATGATTATAAGGACTAACCTATTAATGGAAATCCAAGTGTGACTAAGTGCAAAAAAAATGCCGAAGATGAGAACATGGTTGAGGTAGAAATGTTCTAGCCACCAGAAAAGAGTTGGCATAATGGATAAATTTGATGCATGCACACACTCACTTAGCTTCATGTCATATTGCATTTTTGAGTGGCTTTATTTATGCATTATTATATAGTTATTAGTCATGTTGAGAATCATATGGTTAATGGATGTGATTGATGTTTGATGCTTAGATAAATATGTTAATTTTGTTTCTATAGTATGTTCATTTGAATTGCATAAGCTATCCATGTATTTATACGTTCTTTTGACTTAGATTTAATAGAATTGTATAAGTTTATATATATATATATATATATATATATATATATATATATATATAAGCATATATTTATAGATACATATTTATAATTTAAAAAATATATAAAAAGATAATATATAATTATATTTAAACATATAAGCATTATATTATTTCTTTTATTTATTTATTTTGGTGATTAATTTATTTTGGAAAAAGAAATAAGTTAAATTATTTTTAATTTGTTAATTTATTTAATTATTGAATGTACATGTCTATTTTAAAGATTTAGAGAATTAATTATTAAATTTATCATTTTTGTGAATTAAAAAATTATATTTTTTAATATCAATTTTAAGTAGGATGTACATGAATAAGAATAAAGTGATTTTAATATTATTTTTATTTTATTAAGAATATAATATTATATTTTGATTTTTAGGTTTTGAAAAAAATAGGAAGAGTTATTAAAAGAAGAGAATTAACTTTTAGTTTCATTTTTTTTTGTTTGGGCTATCAATTTTATTATAGAAAGGAGAAGAAAAAAGAAAACAGGTTATTAGAGCCTAGGGATTTGAAAGTGTTTTTTTTTTTGTGAATAATTGAAGGATTGTTGTGCTTTCTGAATTGATTGTTTCATCTCCATTATTTTTACCAAATTGCTACAAGGATTCAGGTAGGATTCTTGTCGTGAAAGGCTTTAGAAAAGACTTACTTTGGTTAATAATTGAATATAGGATTATGTGAAGAAATTTGGATTTATATGCTTCTTGTGCAAAAATAAATATTTAGACAAATTATAGTTTCATGGATTTTGAAGATTATAAAAGATTTTTTGTTGAATTGGATTTGTTGGGAATTATTAAAAGTTAGTAGGAAGATTTGATAGGTTATTTGATCTGAATATGATTTTTAGAATATTGAAATATTAATTTCTCGTATAGGAAAAAAAAAATATAATAGAAGACTTGGGAAGAGACTAAAAAGAAAAAAATAGTAACCTATCTTAGTTTAGACATATCTCTTTAACCGTGATCTAGGTATTTCTAATTTTTACATATATGGTTTTAAAAACTAGGGGATAAACTTTATCTCCAATTTTTATGAGTTCATCTTTAATAGTTTGGTTTTTGTTATTAGAAAAAGTGGATAGTTTTTTTTTTTTAAACTGTTAAATCTATCATGAGAAAAATCAATCTATTGTGACATCAATAACTTATTGTTATGGAATGCACACTTTACACTTACACATGGCTACTCATGCTTCTCATTGCTTGGACAATAATTCTACAAATAAAATATCAATGTTAATGTCTGATAAGGTAAAGAATGATGTATGTCGACCTATTTGATTGGTCCAAACTCAAACCCCTCGTACTCGTTAGAATTCTCAAACAAATCAATGTCTTACTCAAAATCCACCCCATGAATCAATGGTAAGAACTTGTTTTAGGATTAACAAATAATTTTTCATAATTAACCAAATTTAGGCTGCATAGAAATGAACAAGGATACATTCCTAAGTATGTTTAAAATATTCATTCTTATGAGGAAAATTTATAATATTTACTAGGCTACTAAATAATGAGAACTTAAGTTTGAATTGGTCAAAGGAATCAAATAACTTGGACTTCAGGGAAAAAATACCTATGACATCTCATAATAAGAATTTACTATTTCTTACTTTAGGAATCTACTTTCAAGACATGAAGGTGGCTAGAAAGGAGTGGCTTTTGACACATGAAGGATATACTAGTATTATGTACTAGAAGGATTTGCATTACCCATACACAAGGACCTACATCTACAAACATAATACCAAGTGACAAATTTTGGTACCTTAAGAGTGAGGTACAAACACTAGAGTTTCTAATTCCCATCAAAGAGAGGGTTCATCTAACATCATTTTACTAGAATTTATTAATAAGTGTCCAAAATTAATTATTGATTACTAGACATACAAATTAGAAAAAAAATTACAACATTGGTAAACCATTCAAGTGCTTTCTAGATAGAGTTTACAACCCCTTAGACAATAGAGAAGGTTTTCATGATAATGCATGATTTAAATTATCAAAGAAATTACATAATAGACACCATTATATTAACTAATTTAACTCATGAAATTGCATTTTAACTCGGGAACTACTCATCTAGCTACAAACAAGAATTATGAAAATTAGAGAAACAATATTGAACTACTAGATTATGAGTTACATAAATATGTTAATCACAACCATTCCCAAGTGGAATTTTGATGCAGAGGTATTGGTAGTATTAGATGGTACTCACATAGCCAATCTATACTTCTAGGTTTCCTCCTTAGTGTTTCCAAAGGTAATGTGACACAAGCCTATACTAGGCTATTCAAGAGACTGACCTAGCCTAGGACCACACCTTGGTGTCCAACAACATAGGCTACTCAACTCTCTTTTGGGGAGTCCCTACTCAACCCAACTAACAAACACATACACCTTCTTAATCACACAATCAACTACCAATAGCTCTACCAACAGGATCTTCACACTACAATCAGCATATAGTTATCAAGGACATGACCAATATAAGGTCTCTAACCCAATAACTAAGTTCTGTACTTGCAAGGACAGAGAATAGCAAATTATAGCATGACTGCCCTATGACAGTGTCTCAAGAGGCTTATTCCTTGTAGCCCTTGGAACTGACTAATCCAAGAATAACTTTTCAAATCTCCAAATGACCATCTAGACTTATTGCATATTCAAATACCCACTATGGATATACAACCTTCCACCAAGTAGCAGGACTATACTCTATTATAGGCGTGCAGGGACAACGAATTCTTCTTCCTTGGGAATAGGCCTAATTTGAGGGCTTTATGAAGGAAGTGTATTAAGGACTCTTGCTTTGGATCAGTTAAACACCTACATAGGTCAATCTTCACCTACAAACACCAATTATATCTCCATTTTGTTGGGCTCATGACTGCTCCTAGTAGCCACACTGTTTTCCACCATTGCATACTAACTAGTCACTGTATAGACTAGCTAGAATCATGCCAAATGCTTAGAAGTGAGAAGTACAAACATTAAAGACACCAAAAACAAGAAATATACACTATCTCCCTCCATCCTACTGAAAATAGTTGATGCTTTCAAAGGACAGAGGAGAAATCATCCATTTTTCCACAAAACCCTAGTTTTGAGGGTTTCCTAACTAGTTTGCACAAAATGATTCAATGCTAACAGCACAAAAGGTTTCAAAAGCTCTAACTACACTCAAATGAAAGGTATTTTACAATGCTAACACATTTTCTAGGTTTCAGACTCCTTGCTGTCCATACAAAGCCATACTGTACGACTGTCTTCAGGAAAACACAGAAAAATAGTCTTTTGCACTCCAAAAAACTTCAAAATTTCATTATTCTTGGCATGTCATGACATTGTTCAGCCTATAGAAGGCTTGGAAGATGTTTCACCTCCTCCACCAACTGTACAACTGCTCTCCAAGGAAATTAGCCATTGGTTATGACTTCCTTCACAAGAAACCACATGTTTCTTAAGTGGAACTACATTCAATTTGACCATATCAAGGCCTATAGTAGATAAATTGACCAAATGGACCAAGTCCTTATTACAAAACTCATGAAAATGGCTTTCAAAGCCTTAGAGAGGATAATAGGACATGTCAATAGAACATGATAACAAAATATGACAGCAAAATGACTAGAATTGAGAGCTCCTGCACCATACTCCCCCTGCAAGAAGAACTCAAGTCCCTTGAGTTGCCAGTTGTTGAAGTGTCATGCCATGCTTCAGGATATCTACCTTAGTCATCCAAGTGGCCTCTGAATCAGGAAGATCCTTCCATTTCACCAAGTAGTCTTTGTAGACACCTCTCCTAGTCTTCTTGACAACTTTGGAATCTAGAATGCATTCCAACTGCAAAGGTTTGCTCGAAGGCAAATCCTTGATCCAATCAACATATTCAACCACCACATCTGATCCACTTTCACCATGTAATGGAGGTCTAAAAGGAAAAAGATCACAAACATTGAAGATTGGAGAGATACCAAGACCGGATGGTAACTCAATCTCATATGCATTTGGACCGAATTGGTGCACTATTTTACATGGCCCAATCTTCTTCATCAGGAGTTTATTTGGCTAACCTTTTGGCAGCCTTTCTTTCCTTAGATATGCCATAACCAAGTCTCCAACTTTGAATTGCACCTCTCTTTTCTTCAAATCTGCCCTTTCTTTGTACTTTGTGACTATTTTTTCTAATTGCAACTTGACTTGATCATGGACTATTTTCATGGAGGCAGCAAAATCTTCACCAAGTGCACTCCTTTTATCCCATCCTTGGAGATCCTTCAGTTCAAGGAGCCCTCTTGGATGAAATCCATAAACTACCTCAAAAGGACTTTGATCAGTGCTCCTATTCTTTGAATCATTGTAGGCATATTGAGCCTGACTGATAACCAAGTCCCATGCCAAACCATGCCATTTTGTAAGGCATCTTGGGAGGTTTCTAGGTGATCTATTAACCACTTCAGTCTAACCATCAATTTGTCGATGGTAGGTTGATGAAAAGGACAACTGTGTGCCCAACTTTCTCCATAAGGTCCTCCAGAAGTGACCCACAAACATAGAATCTCTATCGGTTACAATGGATAATGGCAAACCATGGATTCTTACTGCCTCTCTGAAAAATAGACCTGCAACATGAGATGCATCATTTTTGCATTTACATGGCACAAAATGAGCCATTTTGCTAAACCTATCAACAATAACAAACACACTATCCACCCCTTTGGCTGTCCTGGGTAATCCAAGTACAAAATCCATGCTTATACTTTCCAAAGGCTTGTTGGGAATGTGAAGGGGCTGGTATAGACCTACATTTGAAGAGACACCTTTGGCCCTTTGACAAATTGCACAACTAGCAACATACTTCCTCACATCGGATTGGACCTTTGGCCAAAAATAGAACCTTGTAACTTGTTCTAGTGTCTTGTCTAAGCCAAAATGTCCTCCCAAAGAGCCATTATGCTTCTCCTTAATGATATTGTCCCTCATGGAACACTTAGGGATACACAACAAATTGCCCTTAAACAAAAGGCCTTCCTGTAATACAAAATCTGCATATTCTCCATGGAATGTGTTAGCCAAGTTCAAACAAACATCATAAGCCTCTTTGAAATATGAATCTTCTTTATATAATTCCTTCAAACAATCAATGCCCATGCTTTCTAACTAAATTTCATGAACAAGAAGAAACCTCCTACTTAAAGCATCAGCCACCTTATTAGAGACACCTTTTTTGTGCTTAATTGTGAAGGTATAAACTTGTAAATGTTCCATCCATTTAACATGTCTATGGTTCAATTTTTCTTGACTGTTTAGGAAGCTTAAAGAATGATTATTAGTAAACATAATAAATTCCTTGGGTAGTAAATAATGTCTCCATTTCTTAAGAGTTTGCACCATTGCATAGAGCTCTAGGTCATAAGTAGAGTACCTTTGCTTGGCTTCATTCAACTTCTCTGAGAAGAATGCTACAAGATGTCCTTCTTGGCTAAGAACAACACCAATAGCTTGCTAACTTGCATCACACTCAACAATAAACACCTTAACTAAATCAAGAAGTACTAAAGTAGGTAACTCAGCCACCTTTGTTTTCAACAACTCAAAACTATCATCGGCTTCCTTTGTCCATTGGAATCTACATTTGACTCCACCCTTGATGGTGTTGAGGATGGGAGCACTAATGTGATTGAAACCTCTGATAAACTTCCTATAAAAACTTGCCAATCCATGGAAACTTCTCACATCTCCCACTGTCTTAGGAGTAGGCCAACTGAGAATAGCATCAACCTTAGAGGGATCCATCTTCAAACAGCCATTGGAAATGACAAATCTAAGGTATACAAGTTTAGTTTTCATGAAATCACACTTGTCTAAGTTGATCATCAACTTGTGCTCATGTAGCTTCTCCAACACCTAACCAACATGCTTCACATGCTCTTCTTTTGTCCTGCTGAAGATTAGTATGTCATCAAGATAAACAATAACAAATTTACCAATGAATTCAACTAATACCTCATTCATCAAGCACATAAATGTACTTGGAGCATTGCTAAGACCAAATGGCATAACAAGCCACTCATAAAGACCTTCATTAGTCTTGAAGGAAGTCTTCCATTCGTCTCCCTATCTGATCCAGATTTGATGATAACCTGATTTTAAATCTATCTTTGAGTAATAGCATGAGCCTCCAAGATAATCTGAAAAATCTTCAATCCTTGGCATTGGGAACCTGTACCTTATGGTGATCTTGTTTATGGCCCTTGATTCTATACATAGCCTCCACTTTCCATCCTTCTTAGGAGCAAGCACACTTGGGACTACACAAGGACTTAAACTCTTCCTAATCAGCCCTTTCTCCAAGAGATCTTGAATTTGCCTTGCCACCTCTTCATTTTTCTGTGGGGTCAGCTTATAGGCAGCCTTGTTAGGCAATGTAGCACCAGGTATTAAGTCAATTTGATAACTTATGTCCCTCATGGGTGGTAAGGAGTTGGGGACTTCCTCTACCACAAGATCTTGATACTTGTCTAGAAGTTGTTGCACTTCCAATGGAATCTCCTATTTTTGATCTTGCTGATGTAATCCACTCTTGGGTTTCATGACCAAGGCATACCCTTGGGTATCCTTCTCCTTCAAGAGGTTGAAAAACTCTTCGCAATTCACCAACATGACATTGTTGTCATTGTTCTTCCCCCCGATCTGCTCTAACATAGGATCCATCTTGAATGGTCTTCCATTCTTGGTAATGACATAGGTGTTCTTCTCACCATCATGGTGTGCTTTGACATCATATTGCCATGGGTGGCCAAGAAGCAAATGACATGCATCCATAAGGATGATTTCACATAACACTTTGTCCTTGTAGTCACCGATTGCAAATTCAACCCAAGTTTGCTCTTCCACCATGAAACTTTGGTTCTTGTTCAACCAAGAGATCTTGTGAGGACTGATATGAGGCAGCCTCTTCAACTTGCACTTCTCAACCATCTCAATGGATACCACATTCTTAGTACATCCTAAATCTACTATGATCTTGCAAAGTTTCCCATAGGCTAGGCCTTGGGTTCTAAAAAGATTCTTTCTCTGAGGGGGCTCTTGTTTCAATGCCATCTTCAACATAGACCTCTTAATCATCATACTCTCTCCTTCTAGGATAGGTGCAGCACTTCCCATTGGTGAATTCACACTCTCACAGTCATAATCCTTCACTAATTGATTTCTCCTTCCACTATCATGAGAACTACTAGCTTTCTCTGGGCATTTGTTCATTGTATGGCCAACTTGGTTGCAGCCATAACACCTTCCAGTGAAGACTCCTGGTCCTCTACCTCCTCCACCATTTCTACCCCTACTATTAGGTCTTCTCCAACCTCTGAAGCCTCCTCTATGCTTTGTTTCAGATTATGTTTCTTGCTGATTGTTATTTTCAGTTTTGTGGAACTGTCCATGGCCAAAACTGCCTCTTCCTCTTTGGTTTCTGCCACCTCTTCCTCTGACACTTTGATCACCCTTCCTTCTCAACTTTTACTTTGCTCTAGAGGCCAATAAGAAGCATTCATCCACCATTCTAGGTATCACTAAACTGATCTCATATTGTAGATTGTATTTCAGACCATTTAGGTACCTAGCTACCATCCCTTTTTCATCTTCATTATAGTTGGCTCTCATACTTAGTCTATGAAATTCCTCTATGTAGGCAGCCACATCCATGTCTTTTTGTCTCAAATTCTGGAATCTCCTAATGATTTGAATCTCATAGTCAGGTGGCATGAACTTGCTTCTGAGCATAGCCACCATTCTACTCCATTTAGTGATGGGACTCTTCCCAATCTTCTCCCTTTCACTTTGCATGTAGTTCCACCACACAAGTGCAAAACCTCTTAGCCTTGTCTTGGCAAATTTAATCTTCTTGCTGTCATTGAACTCTTTGTAATCAAAGTAATTACTCATGGCTTCTATCCAATCAGTGAGAGCATCACCATCTAATTTGCCATGAAATGTGGGCACATCCATCTTGGGATCACCACTATCTCCATGAGCACCCTTAAGTGCATTCAAGAAAGCTTTCTGATCTGCAGACATGTCCTACCCTTGAGGATTCTCTTCTACCTCTTCTTCATCATTTGTGTCAGAAGAATGTCCATCTTCTTTGGTCTTGTCCTTAGACCTTCTTTCTTCTTGCAGTCTTGCCTCAACCATCTCTTCCACCAACTTCTTGATGGCTTCTTTACTCATTGTCTTAGGAGGCATGGTACTACCCTCAGTTTCAATCTCCTCCTCTGACATACACTGCTTCTAATCAGATATTGGCTCTGATACCAATATGATGCAGAGGTATTAGTAGTATTAGATGGTACTCACACAGTCAATCTAGACTTCTAGGTTTCCTCCTTAGTGTTTCCAAAGGTAATGTGACACAAGCCTATACCAGGCTGTTCAAGAGACTGGCCTACCCTAGGACCACACCTTGGTGTCCAACAACATAGGCTACTCAACTCTCTTTTGGGGAGTCCCTACTCAACCCAACTAACAAACACATACACCTTCTTAATCACACAATCAACTACCAATAGCTCTACCAACGGGATCTTCACACTACAACCAGCATATAGTTGTCAAGGACATGACCAATACAAGGTCTCTAACCCAAAAACTAAGTTCTGTACCTGCAAGGATAGAGAACAACAAATTATAGCATGATTGCCCTATGACAGTGTCTCAAGAGGCTTATTCCTTGTAGCCCTTGGAACTGACTAATCCAAGAATAACTTTTCAAACCTCCAAATGACCATCTAGACTTATTGCATATTCAAATACCCACTATGGATATACAACCTTCCACCAAGTAGCAGGACTGTACTCTATTTCAGGCGTGTAGGGACAGCGAATTCTTCTTCCTTGGGAATAGGCCTAATTTGAGGGCTTAATGAAGGAAGTGTATTAAGGACTCTTGCTTTGGATGACTTAAATACTTGCATAGGTCAGTCTTCACCTACAAACACCAATTATATCCTCCATTTGGTCATGCTCATGACTGCTCCTAGTAGCCACACTATTTTCCACCATTGCATAATAACTAGTCAATGTATAGACTAGTTAGAATCATGCCAAATGCTTAGAAGTGAGGAGTACAAACATTAAAGACACCAAAAACAAGAAATATACACTATCTCCCTCCATCCAACTAAAAATAGTTGATGTTTTTAGAGGACAGAGGAGAAATCATCCATTTTTCCACAAAACCCTAGTTTTGAGGGTTTCCTAACCAATTTGCACAAAATGATTCAATGCTAACAGCACAAAAGGTTTCAAAAGGTCTAACTACACTCAAATGAAAGGTATTTCACAATGCTAACACATTTTCCAAGTTTCAGACTCCTTGTTGTCCGTACAGAGCCGTACTGTATGACTGTATCCAGGAAAACATAGAAAAATAATCTTTTGCACTCCAAAAAATTTTAGAATTTCATTATTCTTGGCATGTCATGACATTGTTCAGCCTATAGAAGGCTTGGAAGATGTTTTTCCTCCTCCACCAACTATACAACTGCTCTCCAAGGTAGTTAGCCGTTGGTTATGACTTCCTCCACAAGAAACCACATGTTTCTTAAGTGGAATTACATTCAATTTGACCATATCAAGGCCTATAGTAGATAAATTGACCAAATGGACCAAGTCCTTATTACAAAACTCATGAAAATGGCTTTCAAATCCTTAGAGAGGACAATAGGACATGAAAACACAACATGATAACAAAATATGACATAGCAAAATGACTAGAATTGGGAGCTCCTGCACCAAATTTATATCCCCACTATGCCATTAATCACATCTATATCTCTCCAACTCAAATCACACACTATTGGGTCTACCTTCCTATACTAATATACTATAAGGGTATTCATGTAGTCCTAACTAAATCAAGAATCATGAACCATAATAATTTCAAGGAATTAATTTGAAAAATTTCATAAATTATGACTTTGTTTAACAAAACCCTTCAGAGATTTGATTCTAAATTTTAAACAAGAATTGAAATATCATTCTCTATTAGACATGAAGTCCCATTGCTTTTGGTTGTGCAACTCTAATGAACTTTTAAATTTTAAGTAGCACCTTCATATTTTCATCTAAACCATACTAGGTAATTAATGATTGTAGAGTTTATTCATGTATTTAAGCATAACCACAATTAGATTCATGAATTCAAAGATAATAACCATTCATCATTTTGACAAACAAAGTTATTAATAATTCATAAAATGTATCGGCATGTATTACCAATTTCTCAAAATAGTGCAAAGAATGTTTCTTAGTGTCCAAATGCAAGTATCATTCAACTGATTTTCCACTTGAGGACTCTCGAAACAAGATGCTTAGATTCACATGGTGATGATAAGATGCAAAAATATTATTAGAGATTTACAACTAGATTTATTAAAGGAGAGTCCCAACCTTTAAATGCAACTCTATTCTATTCTCTACTATTTAATCCTAACTTATACATTATACACACATACAAACGAATCATGCCTTTAGGCTATCCAATACTCACATTCATAGATAATGAGTTCTATAAAAAAAAAAAAACCTACGTGACAACTTGGAACAAAGCTTTATTCTCCAATTTAGTGATGGATATGACCTATCCCACTTTGTGTTGGCTTTCTACCTATGTAATTAGTGGTAGCTTCTAGCTTTCACACTAATGACATCTTTCTACAAGTTTGACTAGTTGTAGTTTTGTACCTATCACAAAATTGGTGGCTTTATACTTCTCCCACTGGTGTTGAATTTTTATAATGTATACCACTTTTAGAAACAATGATAATATCTTCCACTAGAGCCATCGAATGGCATATATTATTAGGCATATATTATTAGTTAGATGTACAAACTCTTTATTTCATCTTCTAATATAAGTTCAGGTGGTATTACCTTTCATAAAAAAAGTAAATGTAGAAGAAAACACCAATATTCTTATAATCCAATGGTAAACCTGGCATGATCATCATCTATAAAAATAGTGTTTCAATAATCAACAATTAAATATGGACTCTCAAATGTATCAACTAAGGAAGATGGTAAACACTCACAAAAAGGAAAGAAAATCTTAGCACATAAAAGATATTTATATAGTGTTTCAAAAGAAAAGATTGGATTATGGTTTGGTCTTTTGGAATGGACTAAAAGAATAGCTATGTTAATTCTCACAATTTACTTGATTGTGATATATCTTATTTAAATTAATTTCTAAAAATATTTATTTAAATATTAACATGTTTCTTCATGTACATAGATTATAAATATCTCAATTGTTTATAGGTGAAAACTCAAGACCTTATAAAAGGTCAAAATACTTTATGCTTTTTCATCTTCAAATTTGAAACCAAACAAAAGGAATAATTGAAAAATGTTGTGTAGACAAAGAGAAAATATAAGTGTAATATAGAATAGCGTGATAATTTATGCTTGAAGCCACAAAATGTTATAGATTAAAAGAAAAAATTATAGTTGTAGATTAAGTTAAAGGTTATTCCATATCACAAGATGTTATGAATAATTTAATTTAAAACCCAATAAAACTAATATCCACACAATTAAAAATGAGTAACTATTAATAAGAAAAATAGCATGGCATATAAATTTTAATTCTATTGAAAATCAAATAAGATAGATGAGTTCTTAGATTTAATTTCATTGCTTTTAAAGACATTTATAATTTCAAATTATCTAAGTCTAAATTAAACACGCAATACAATTTAACTAAGCATTACACATAAAAAACATTACAAATATAATTAAACATATATATAAACTACCTTTTCCTTCACATTCCCATAAATTAACATAATTATAAAACTTTTAGTGAGTAAATAATTTCCATAATGGTTTAGTTAAGCATTGTTAAAATATTTTAAGAATACTATTTAATTATACAAAATAGCTCAAAAATATTATTATTATTATTATTATTATTATTATATTTTGTCTTGCATATATTTATATTATTATTTATTTATCTCACACATATATTTATTTATTCAATCTGTATTCTCCCGTGAGAGAAGAAACACGTAAACATAGTGGAAGAAATGTTGATACTTGTGTTCACAGACCTCTAAACAACATCCTCAGATGGTCTCATTAGGATGGCTACCTCGTAAGACAGAGACGGTAATACCAACAAGCCAATCCGTGTATTCCGTTCCAATCTTAACCTCCATTTTCTTTATGATCTTGATTTATACAGGTATCCACGCACTCATTATACCTCCATGCGAAGCATGGCCCCTTAAATGCACCGCTCGAGGTTCTACAATACCCGAGTGGAGTGTTATCGTCTTCTACACCTGTAAATATGACCATATTAGAAATCAGTAACTAGTTCAGGATTTTCAACGGCAAACAATGTATTTTCATTGGTATCAACAAATAAAAGCATGTATTAATCTACTAATATTGAAGACAAGAATGATAAATATTACCAGAAGCAAGAGCAAAAGGCGTTGTGAGCAATAGAAAGAGCAGAAACACATATATATACCCTTCGCCATGGAAGCAACTACAGATAATGTATTCTTTGAGGAAACGATTACTACTTATAGCTCAGACACCAAGTCTTCACAGATAATCTCCTTCGTGAACTCCGCGGAATTTTAATTATTTATTATTGTTAATTGGTGCTTGCATTGAAGCTTTATTCCATAGACACAGATCCGATTCAATGATTCTTTTGGAGTAGGTACACATGAAAAAATGAATACAGCGATACCGAGCAATATGAAATGATTTTAAGCGTTAATACCTAAATGCCCATTACAAATAATCGAGGAGATAATGACCTTGCTTTCTAGGTGTTACGTAAATTCATTTAAATTTTTAAAAAAAATTAATTTAGCTTAATTATTATCTTTTTAATGAGAAATATATATAATTTCTTATATGCCTGTGACAATATGATAGTGTGTTTAAGAAGGGCAGTCTTTTGTCTTCCCCTTTCCAAACCTTCCAGTTAAGAAGCCTTCTTGTGGCTTAAGTCTTAAGAAGCATTGTACCTTAATCACCTTAATGAACTATTAGGTTGAGGAGAGTCCTTTTGTAGATTTCCTTGCTATGTCTTAAAATTTCCTATTAGGATATTTTACTTGTTTTAGTATCATTTCACATTTAAATTTGTTTTTCAATTGAATTGGGCTAGACTATGCTTCTTTGGGTGCTAATTTATCTAAGCATTTTCTTAACTGCAGATCTATGGGAGTAATCCTTATTTGCCGATGTCTGAAGGTAACTTCTAGCAATTAATACACTAGAGTTATTACCCAATTGACATGCGTCCCTCAAAACAGGAGACTCAAATCTTTGAAGGTCTAACTTATAAATATCATGATCAAGAACTAGTCAAATTTTGAGCCTAAATAAATTTTGCATCTATTGGATCCTTTATGATGATTCACTAAGCAAAATCTAGTACTAGAGAGATGAATAAATCATACTTCTTGGAAATTTCACTTACATTATATTCCCTAGACTAAATTACACTATGAGATCTAAAGCCAACATCTGGACAAATCAAGCTTTAATGAAAGTTGACATCCATAGGATTCCTTGGGAAACACCTCTTATGAATTTTGAAACCAAAAGTAAGGTCAAATCATACATGAATGAAATTTCACATTTGTAGGACTCCACATATGCATTTGCTATAGAGAATTAAACAAAAATTAAGTTATATTAGAATGTTAGTTGATCCCACATCCATAAGAATCTTCAAAAGAATTTTATTGTAAAACATAGAACCAAAATCCAAGTATGTAAAATTTTATAGAATTCTCAAGTCCATGGTACTTTTTGAGGACTCTAAGTAGTTCAAGTATAAACCAATCAAAACTCTCTATCTATAATCCCTATCCCTACCATATAGTGTGGTCAAAGGGAAGGTCAAGTAGCCATGTTTAAGATGTAAACTTTTCTAAATAGATTAACTTTTCATCATTTCATTCAATTATTCAAAAGGAATTTCACTTCAAATATTTGAGAAACCTAAATGTTGTTTGAGAGGTCTTGATGTTTTGTGGAGCTAGAGCAACATTTAATCAAATTAAGTTTATTTTTAAGTCCAATAAACCTTGGTACAAAGTCAATGTCATCCTAGTGAACACCAACCATGAATTGACTATCACATCTCTTAACAGATAAATAATAGACTGAAGAAAATTGTACTTGTTACTTTGTTACTTGTTAAGGTGGTACAATATGGAATTACATAATGGTTTGAGAATTGAAGGCTTAATTTGTCATCAAGTGTAAAATTTAAATGTAAAAAGACATTTATCTAAAGTAAATTGAAGTTACTACTCTATCAATGGACATAGTAATGGTGTAGTGGTCTAGAGGCAACAAATGAGATTGTAGAAGAAAGATGTGGGCATTTAACAGTTGAATTAAAAGGTCTTGATATATTTGTAAGATTAGAAACACTCAAAATAATGGGATTGTGGAAGAATCATGGATGAACCACCATAATTGATCACCAAAGAAATACTTCTCACTCTACAAGAATTGGGAGATGCAATGCCACCATGGAAAAACTATACAAGGGAAGAAGTGTAGCTTGATGAATCTTATTAATGTACATTTAGTCCTTGATAGATCCATGCTAGAGCTGATAAACTCTATAAATGGTGGAATGTTCTACTTAAGATCACAAAATATCTCACCACCAATGTTTAGTGGGCAAAGATTTAAAATATAATCCAAAGCTTCAGTTGTCATAATGTAAAGGTGTTCTGATCTTAAAAATACCAAAGAAAGTAACACTATGGGGGAATCACTAGGAGAGCATGCTAGCCATTAGTGCTTCCATAGTAATGTGGAAATTGTTTACAGAGGAATTATGCAAATATTTCCTAGTAGGTGCATATTATATTTCGTGAATTGATGAGTTTCACTATTTGAAGTAACAAGGCATGATTTTGGTAGAATAAAATTTGGAATTTCTAAGACTCCTAAAATATGTTCATCATATTGAAAATGAGAAAAATTAAATTAATACATCAAATAATTGACCATAGAAATAAAGGGGAAGGATGACCGTTAGAGCCTAGAATTTTGTTTGACATAACACGCAAGGTACACATAGATGAGGATGAAGTCATCTAGAGATGTTGTTTTATGGGTGAGAGGTAAGAATAACTAGAGTCATTTAGAAGAACATAATGAGGATAGTCCATGCCAAGACAATTGACTAATTGTAGACTAGGATCATGCTAGTTTGTTTAAAGGAGAAATCAATAATTTGGATTAAGGCAAGATTTATTCTAACCAAGGGATCATCAATATTTTTGGAGGGCACCATCTAGAAAGAATAAAGTTTGTGAGACCCCAAATATATAAAACTATGTACATATGTAGTTAAATATAATGATAGATGGAGAAATGTGCAAGTAGCCTATTTCAAGTGCAGGGGACCTCAATGTGAAGTATTATCCTTAGAATCTTGAAGCATTTTCTACTATACTAATATCAATAGATGAAAATTTATCAAACAATCATTAAATTAATTTAGTCACTTAGCGTTCTCTTAGCTAAACACTAAACCATGGTAATTAAATTCCCAAGAATAATAAAAACTGATATCTTTTTAACTGTTTTAATTGACTATAGTAAAAGGAAAGTAGTCTTATTTCTCCTTCTTGTGTTAATAGTGTAGAAACTAGGAACATTGAGTGAATGCATGTACCGATTCAAGCCACTTGAGACAAATAGGAGCACACTCAACCTGTAAGTAAACAAGTATTGCAAACAATGGATAATTGGAATACAAAATATGGGATTTAGGAATTAGCTTACAAGATGTAGTACAGATAGGGCATAATCAATAAAGAATTGTCGAGCCAATAATAGGAAAAGCTCACTAAGAATATTGGTGCTCCAAGACTTGAAAAAAACAACCACTTAACTTAGACAAATCTAATCTAGGCATGCCAAGTATAGCTCAAGGATAAACATAGACTCCTAAATATGCACTCCTAAGCAAGCTTAATATACACAAACACCCCCCCTTAAGCATACCTTAGGTGGGCTAAATGAAGATGGGCCTTAGAAAGTAGGCCTAATTAGGTACCCATGTAAAATGCAATCCAATGTAATCTCATAAAAAATGGAGAAACAAATAAAACCACATGGGAAAAAAACCCTCCCTCCAAAAGAGAGAAAAAGATAAAAGAAGAGGATTAGGAAGCCTCCTTAAAGATGGTAACTCTGAACCAAGCCTAAAACCATGTCATTCTGACTATGATGTTGCATATATAATCCCCCATAGGAGAGTAAAAGAGACTATGTAGACACCCCACAATGAAGTAGCCCCTATGCAGAAGGAGGATGCCCATGTATGAATGCTGAAAGTGATCCATTTGTGGCAAATGACATTTCTCCCCTTAGGAAGGAACATCTCTAATGGTGAATTTTAAAGTAACTCTAGGTCGAATAAGCAAGGTGAGGTGGTAAGTCTCATGATGTATCTTGACTTAAAACACTACTCAAATGTCTCCATACTAATGTCAAAACAAGTCAGAATCAAATCAAGAGTCCCATGTCTAACTAAAACTAGTGACCTCTCAAAATCATGTGAAAAGTAATGAAGAGCAAGATCCAAAGAACCGATGTAAGGATGTGGAATGTCAATGCATACCATGTGGCTACAAAGCAAATCCCATAAGGTTTCTTGTAAAGAATCACTGGAAGCCCTCAATGAAGCCACACTAAACTATGTAGTAGTGGCAGGTGTATTTATACTGTCATCAAATAGAAAGATAATATTTTCCAAAGTATCATCAAGATACAAATTGTGGGACTCTTCAAACAAGCAAGAGATATGTCATAGAAATGTGTCCCAATGAGGTGAATCCAAAAAAAATAAATGACCCTACTATAGAGAATCACTAGAAGCTCTCGAAGAAGAAACACTAGACTGTAAAGTAGAAATAGGTACTATAGGATATGGAATATCCTCTAATGTACATGGGGTATCAATATATGTCAAGAAAATAGACTGATCATCACATGAGGATGTGTCCACACATGAAGGGGAAATAGAAGTCTCAGTATCATCCTAGTTCTCCACAGAAACATCACTTTTAGATGAAGAATCAAGATCTCCATATAGTTGTTGGATGATGGTCAAAGCAGTGAAAGGGCACTCAGTGTGCTCTATATGATGTAAAATATCTACATAAATAGTAAGACCTATTAGTTCGTAGACCATGTCTTTTTTGTTAAACCATTTATTCTTTTGTTTATAGTCACTTGGCTCAGGAACGGGTCCAAGGAGATAGGGTAATTGATCCTATTCAAGCCAATGATTCTTTATCCCTTTCTTCCAGGAAAAATAGTTCTCTGAAGTTAGTTTGACAATAGAAGGGTAGAAATAAATACTGATATCCATGATGAACCCCTTGAATTCAAAACTTTACCCTAGTTCATTGATTACAAAATACTGTGTAATTCCCCAAACTAAAAATATGGAAGAATGTGCAAAAGTGTACAAGACACAACAGAAAGGATACCCCCTTAATTCAAAATTGGATCCCCCCCTAAGTTTGGCTCTTTATCATGCAGTACATTAGGTCTAAGAAGATTGATTAATAACGTATCCTAATACTTAGTCTTTTTAAAAACTCACTTCAATTTTGGCACTAACAAGTTCTAAAAAGTACCTCCAAAATTAGAGGGTGGAGGCTAAAATTATCTTAATCCAGAAAAAGCACCTCGAGGAAAAAAAAAAGCTCCTTCATGCTTTAAAAAAGTGTTTTAATTTAGAGAAAAAAATGTCTAATTTTAAAAAAGTTCCTACAAATTTAAAATGAAACACTTAAAAAAGCACCTTTCTAATAATGTGCAAATACTCTTAAGAACTCACAAGAATTTGAATGAACATTCAAAATATACTGCTCTAATACCATGTAGAAACCAGGAACATTGAGTGAATGTGAGTAACAATTCGAGCCACTCGAGACAAACATGAGCACACTCAACCTACAAGAAAACAAGTATTGCAAACAATGGACAATTAGAATAAAAAATATGGGATTTATGAATTAGCTTACAAGATGTAGTACATATAGTGTATAATCGACTAATAATAGTCGAGCCAATAATAGGAAAAGCTCACTAAGAATAGTGGTGCTCCAAGAATAGGAGAAGAAACCACTTAAATTAGACAAAGCTAATTGAGGCATGCCCAAGTATAGCTCAAGGCTAAACATAGACTCCTAAATATGCACTCTTAAGCAATCTTAATATACACCAAAAAAAGGATATATGCTAACTTATTTGTCAATCCCCAAATTGGGAATTTCTAGTCCTAGACAACTGAATATTAGCTAAATTAGGAATTATATCATTAGGATGAGATCTTTAGTGACCCAAATTACACTTCCTATCACCAAGTTAATTCCTTATGATCTAGGAGTTGGAATGGGCTTGTTAGAAGGACATAAAGCTAGTGTGTGTTTCCAAAAGCTAGTTAGATATCTACGTGATGAAAGAATCACTATGGAGGGTCAGTGCAGGATCATGGGGGTCTAAACTAGGCGCCTAAGTGGCAATGAAAATTCAAAAAAATAGAGTTAGGCAACTTGACATAAAATTATGAATAGGTTATTAACATGATTTGTAGCAAATTGAATGTAGTTTCTAGGCTACTAGTCCTTTTTTGGAAAAAAGGTAAATATATTTTGCAAAAATTTGAAATTTCAATGCAGTAGTACTAAATTTTTAGGAAAAAAGATAAAAAGCAGGTGTATGTCTGATGAACCTAAGTACAAGAAAAAAATAATATATATATTTTAAAAACTTTCACTATAAGTAGAGGACACATGCCCGGATGTACCACATTTGATTTGTAAATTTTTTGCAAGTAAATAATTAGTTATGATTTTTTTATTAGAACATTTCAAAATTATTAAAACGTGTTTGTCTAACCACCATAACTTGGTCAAAAATTTATGAAATTCAATTTATTTTAATCCTATAGTATGCAAAGCATATAATGCGACACATCTTTTAGATTCAAAAAATGTGAAATAGCTTGAAAATTATAGAAGTTTTTCAATCAGCCTATGAATCAGGACGTTAGTCATAATGTATGTAGAAAATCAATAATAATTATCTACTAAATTCAAAATAAGGGATATCATAAATTGGTGGAAATCTGACAATTTTTCAATGAACCCTTTTCCCTTCATCAAATTCGGATAAAAAAAAAGTCATCAACCACAAGGGCAAAATTTTGGTCATCACATCACCACTTTTTCAACCCCCATGATCATGCATGGACCCTGGACATTGAAGAATGTATTGACTGATTCCATGACAGCTTGTATCTACTTCCAAGGTGAGAAAGGAAATACAACATGGAATTTAAAGATGTATGCAATGACCATAGTACTGTGGAACCAAGAACCTACTTATTGTAGACTCCACAACATGCTCCTATTCTTCAAAAATTTGGGTTCAACCTTATTTCAACTTTTCATCTCAAAGTATTTGATTAAAATTTTTAATTATCATGCCTTCAAAGTTAGTTGGAAAGCTTATTCTCATTTGAAGTTATTTGATCTTTTCTATCAAGGTTTCCTATTTGTAATTCAAGATTTGGAGTACATTTGATAAAGTGGATGATTTGAAGTGCTTAAGTGCTTAAGGCTTTACTAAGAAAATCAAATTTTGAGTTGGGTTAAATATTTCTAAGTTAGGAGTAAATTTTTTCCTTTAGTGGACTTTTGGACTTTTCTTGTAGTCATTTAGTTGTTGGTTGCATACTCTTTTCTTCCAAAGGCCCTTTTATCTAGTCATTTGAAAACTTGTAATCATTAAGTTACTATGTGCCTACTATTAGACTTAGGGCACACAACTAAGAGGGGGGCTGAATCAGTTGTGCAAAACTTTCTCCAATTTGTACACTTAAAACTTCTTGGTGATTAGCAATTTATTAAACATGAAACATAATGTATTCAAATCAAAAGTGAAAACTCATCAACACATAAGACACCAAGATTTTGACATGGAAAACCCGGTTAAGGGAAAAACCATGGGGTAATTAACCCAAGAATGTATTCTCTGTTAGAAGAATAGAAAGAACAAGATGGCACATGCCAATTAGGGCTCACTGCTCGAACACATTGCTCACAAGAGGCTCACTGCCTACAAGAGACACACTGTCTACAAAGAGGTAAGTATCACATACATGAACTGGAGAATAGCATCTTCACTATGCTTGAATTAGTTCCATTAAAGCCCAAAAACTTCTGCTCTGCCTTTCGCTCCCTTCTTCACTACCACACTCCATCTCCACTAGACACACTTTGGAATGACTTCACAATCCTTTATTTATACAAGGCATCGAATTAGGAACACTCATCTAAGTCGGCAAGCACTTATAGATCATCCGGAAGACGTGTAATACATCCGGTCGGCCAATTTCAGGAAGAGCACCAACATCTGGTGGTTATCCATCAAAACCAAACTCTAACATCAATGCAGACCACCAACATGAACTAGACACAATCCAAAGATCACCATAACCTTTCCTAAGTCACCAAGAACATCCGCACTTCATCTGATTCCTAGAATTCTTCTCTCCTTCATCAGAAACCTCAAGAACAGTCTTTCACAAAGGAATAGGTTCTTCCAGACCTTCAAGCTATGAACCAATCTACTTGACACTTTAAAAGAACATCTTCAACACCTCCTCAAATCCGTAGAATGGAAAAAAGCATTTTCGGATCTCACCAGACCTGTCTGTGTCACTTTGTCACCTCTCAACACCTACCAAAAATGGTTCTACTGGAGCGACCATAACTTCTTCAGATCTTCATACAGACCTCTAAAAACTTGACTGGAGCATCTCAAGAGTTATATATACAAACCCTTTAAACCGTATACTCTGATCCTCAACCTATTTGGGACTTTTACCTTCTTGTCATCATTGTTCTTCACTGTTCCTGATTGAGACTAATTTTCTCAATATCCTTAGCACACAGCTCATCCAATCTTTCTCATTAGTGCAACCTGAGTATGTTGGCATCAATGACAACACCGGTTAGGCCCATACTTGCAACAATCTCCCCCTTTGTCATTGATGGAAACATATGATGTGAAAAACCATCAAGACAAGAACTGCTTCTTACTGTCATATCTCCCCCTATCAGCAACAACTTATTCACATGTCTTCTCTTTCTTTACTACTCCCCCTTTGATCAAGAATTGCTTGTTTTTCACATGTCTTCTCTCCCCCTTTGACATCAATGGCAAAGGGCTCATACCTGCAACTCTAATACTTCAGAATCATACCTACTACTCCCCCTAAGTAGCAGCTCCCATCAATCTAGATCACAAGATATGACTGTGATATCCACCAGACTGATGCACCTTAGTGTACCTTAGTTCAACACTGGAGGGGCCATAACCCCTAACTTCTCCCTGAGATATTTAAAAGAGTCCCTAGGAAGAGGTTTAGTAAAGATATCTGCAATCTGATCCTTTGAGGGTACAAACTCCAATCTGACTTCATCCTTGTTCACTTGCTCTCTCAAAAAGTAAAATTTTATAGATATATGCTTAGTCTTAGAATGCAACACCAGATTCTTAGAAATATCTATTGCACTTAAATTATCATAGAAGATTGTGATAGGCTCCTCATAGATATCTCTTAGCATCTGCTTTATCCACAAAACTTGAGAGCAACTACCTACTTCTACAATGTATTCTGCTTTAGTTGTAGACAGAGATATTGCCTCTTGTTTCTTTCTTAGCTAAGAAACCAATCTCTTCCCCAAAAAGAATGCTCCACCACTGGTACTCTTCCGGTCATCCACATCTCTTGCCCAATCAGCATCTGTATATGCATGAAGAGAGAAATCATGATCTCTAGGATACCACAAACCATATTCAACAATCCCTTTTAGATATCTAAAAATCCTCTTGATTGCCATGACATGAGATTCTCTAGGATCAGCCTAGAATCTAGCAACAAGACCAACAGCCTGCATTATATCTGGTCTAGTTTGAGTGAGATACAACAATCCTCTAATCATTGATTTATACTTTGTCTGATCTACCTTAGGGGAGTTATCATCTTTGCTCAACTTACATCTGGTTGCCATGGGAGTATTCATTGGCTTTAAATCTTCCATCCCAAATTTCCTCAACAATTCTTTCACATATTTGGTCTGAGAAATGAATATTCCTTTCTTTGTTTGACTAATTTGCAGACCCAAGAAGAAATTAATTTCACCAAGCATGGACATCTCAAACTCACTTTTCATTTGATTTGCAAAAGTTTTACACATACTATCTCTACCTCCAAAAATGATGTCATCAACAAACGCTTCAACAATCAAGATATTTTCATGATCAATTTTGAAATATAAGTTACTGTCAGCAGTACCTTTGTTGAAACCAATCTTCAAGAGGTGCTTATCCAGTCTTTCATAGCAAGCTCTTGGGGCTTGCTTTAATCCATAAAGTGCCTTTTTCAATTTGCAGACCATATCACCATGATCAGATAACTGAAATCCATCCGGTTGCTCTATATACACTTCTTCCAAGTCACCATTTAGAAAGGCAGACTTGACATCCATCTAATATACTTTGAAATCCTTGAATGCAACAAATGAAAGAAATAATCTGATTGCTTCAATTCTTACCACCAGAGCAAAAGTTTCTTCAAAATCAATTCCTTCTATTTGAGAGTAGCCCTTGTAGGCCAATCTGGCTTTACTTCTGATTACTTCACCAACTTCATTTAATTTGTTCTGGAATACCCATTTGGTTCCAATCACATTCTTGTTTCTAGGTCTGGGAACAAGATCCCAAGTGTGATTTTTCTCAATTTGCATCAACTCTTCCTCCATTGCTTTGGTCCAGTTTTCATCATTGCAGGCTTCATTTATTGTCTTAGGTTCAATTTTTGAGATCAGACAATATTCATCTAAATTTTGAGCAATTCTCCTTCTAGTTTGCACACATTTGCTTTTGTCACCAATGATCTGATGTTCAGAGTGGTTCAGTCTTACATACCTTGGAACTTTGGGAGTTTCTTGCACTTTTGCTTCTTGTTCAGGCTCATTTAGACTATCTCTTCTTCCTGATTTATGGGATTAGTTTGAATCTGACTTTCAGAAGAGGATTGAGCTCCTTGAACTAGAACACCATTTTGATCATCTTCATTGTACTCATAAAACCTTGAGGGTTTCTCTATTCCCTCATCAACCTTCACATTTGTACTTTCTATCATCTTCCTTAATCTCTTGTTATAACACCAGTATGCTTTGCTTTGAGTAGAGTAACCCAAGAATATTCCTTCATCACTTCTAGCATCAAACTTGCCTAGATCTTCATCTCTTTTGATATAACATTTGCTACCAAAGACTCTGAAATATCTTACAGTAGGAGTAATGCCAACCAGAGTTCATAAGAGGTCTTACCGGTATTGCTTTTGATTTGAACTTGATTGAGAGTATAGACTGCAGTGCTGATAGCTTCTCTCCAATAGATATGAGGAACATTTGCTTCCATCATCATGGTCCTAGAAGCTTCCTGTATGGTCTGGTTCTTTCTTTCCACTACTCCATTCTGCTGTGGAGTCCTAGGAGTAGACAACTGTCTCTTTACTCCATGTTTCTCACAGAACTCTATGAACTCACCAGATGTGAATTCTCCACCTCTATCAGACCTCAGACATTTCAACTTTAATCTAGTTTCATTCTCTACCATAGCCTTGAATATTTTGAATTTCTCAAAAGCTTTTGATTTCTCTTTCAAAAAAGTTAGCCACATCATCTGGGAAAAGTCATCTATTAGCAGCATGAAGTATCTATCACCTTGTAGACTCCTGATTCTTGCTGAACCATAAAGATCAATGTGAACTAAGTCCAATAATCTGGTAGAGGAAAGTTCCTTACTTTTGAATAAGACTCTGCTTAGCTTACCCAATTGACATTCTTTACATAAGCTGTTGGTAGGTTTTACTAATTTAGGAAGATCTTTTACAGTCTGATATTGCTTATCTCGATGATATTATCAAAATTTACATGACACATCCTCCTATGCCGTAACCAGCTTTGATCAACTTGAACAAATAAGCAACTTTTATCAGTACCAACCAAGTGGAAGATATTACCTTTAGTTTGAGTACCAGATGCAATCTCTATTCTGGAGCTTTCAAAGATCTTGCATTTTCCATCCTTGAACTAGAGATCATAGCCTTTGTCCACCAATTGTCTAACACTGAGAAGATTGTGCTTCAATCCTTCAACATATAGTACATTACCTATTTTGTTTCTACCATCAAAAGAAATAGTTCCTCTACCTCTGATTCTGCTAGCAGAATTATCACCAAACTTTACCATTCCTCCTTCATACCTTTCCAAGTCTACAAACTTATTTTGTCACCTATCATATAGTGAGAGCATCCACTGTCAATGACCCAATCATTCTTTTCTTCAACTTGGGCAGCCAGAGCTCTTTCTACAATTTTGAGATTGACAGATTCAGAAAATATAGGTTCTTCTTCCTTGATGGCAATAAACACCCATTCATTTCTAGATTTGCTTCCTGTCTCTGACTCATCATCTGTTACTCCTTCATTGTCATCTTCTTCATGAACATAGTAGCAATTCTTTTGGAACCTTGATCTATTGGGATTTGGCCTTGAAAATCTGTCCGGACACTTTGAGGCAAAATGACCAATCTTATTGCAGTTAAAGCATTTAAAGGGCAATTTTCCTTCATACTTACCGGATCCTCTTGGCACTCTCTTTGCAATAAGGGCTTCAAGTTGAGTAGTTTCTACTTCTTCTTCCAAGTCTTCTCTTGCTTTTTCATACCATGGCAGTTTCCTTGATGAATTTTCTCCTGGATCAAACTTTTGTTTGCCTTTTACAGAGACACTGGCTTTGAATGCAGATTCAGTCTTTGGGGGATCATCTCCAAAATCGGCCATTTCAAAAGTAGCCAACTTACCAACCAATTGATCTCTTGTGACTGTTGTGTGAGCTCTGAATTCTTCGATTGCAAAAGCCTTGATTTTATAAGAGACAGGAAGGGATCTGAGAACTTTGCCAATGATCTCTTCTTCACTTAGGATTCCACCTGCATTTCTAATTCCACAAACCAGCTCATTCACTCTTGGCATAAAGGTAGTAATATTTTCATCATCTCTCATTTTTTAATTTTTCAAATTTCCCTTTCAGACTCTATAACCTTGCACATTTAACATACTAGTCTCCTTCATGCAAAAGTTCTAGTTTACTCCAAATCTCAAAGGTAGTTGGTAGGTCAATAACATTTGAGAGCTTTGAGTTAGATAATGCGCTTAGAAGAGCCTCTTTGGTCGACAAATTATTTTCAGCATCTGTGAGTTCATTTAGGGTTGTCGGACCACCTTGTGGAGGAATATACGCTTTTGTAACCATGGACTAGTAAGCCATTCCTATACACTACAAGTGACATTTCATATGACCTTTCCAAAGAGCAAAGTTGTTTCCATCAAACTTCGGACTATCCTTCTTGTAAGATGACATTCTAGATCTCCTCAAGTGGTTAAGCTCTTTTTAGAGGAACTTGGCTCTGACACCAATTGTTAGACTTAGGGCACACAACTGAGAGGGGGGGTGAATTAACTGTGTAAAACTTTCTCCAATTTGTACACTTAAAACTTCTTGATGATTAGCAGTTTATTAAACATGAAACATAATGTATTCAAATCAAAAGAGAAAACTCATCAACACATAAGACCCCAAGATTTTGATGTGGAAAACCTAGTTAAGGGAAAAACCACGAGGTGATTAACCCAAGAAGGTATTCTCTGTTAGAAGAATAGAAAGAACAAGATGGCACATGCCAATTAGGGCTCACTGCTTGAGCACACTACTCACAAGAGGCTCACTGCCTACAAGAGACACACTGTCTACAAAGAGGTAAGTATCACATACATGAACTAGAGAATAGCATCTTCACTATGCTTGAATTAGTTCAATTAAAGCCCAAAAACTTCTTCTCTGCCTTTCACTCCCTTCTTCGCTACCACACTCTCATCTCCACTAGACACACTTTGGAATGACTTCACAATGCTTTATTTATACAAGGCATCGACTTAGGAAGACTCATCTAAGTTGGCAAGCACTTATAGATCATCCGGAAGACATGTAATACATCCAGTCAGCTAGTTTCTGGAAGAACACCAACATCCGGTGGTTATCCATCAAAACCAAACTCTAACTTCAATACAGATTGCCAACATGAACTAGACACGATCCAAAGATCACCATAACCTTTTTTGAGTCACCAAGAACATCCACACTTCATCTGATTCCTAGAATTCTTCTCTCCTTCATCTGGAACCTCAAGAACATAGTCTGTCATCACTATCACAAAGGAATAGGTTCTTCCAGACCTTCAAGCCATGAACCAATCTACTTGACACTTTACAAGAACATCTCTAACACCTCCTCAAATCCACAGAATGGAAAAAAGTATTTCCAGATCTCACCAGACCTATCTATGTCACTTTGTCACCTCTCAACACCTGTCGGAACTAGTTCTACTGGAGCGACCATAACTTCTTCAGATCTTCATGCGGACCTCTTAAAACTTGGCAGGAGCATCACAAGACTTATATCTACAAACCTTTTAAACCGCATACTCTGATCCTCAACCTATTTGGGACTTTTCCCTTCTTGTCATCACTATTCTTCACTGTTCCTGATTGAGACTAATTTTCTCAATATCCTCAGCACACAGCTCATCCAATCCTTCTCATTAATGCAACCTGAGTGTGTTGACATCAATGACAACACCGGTCAGGCCCATACTTGCAACACCTACTCCTATTCTTTGGAAGTTTATTTATTTAATCATTGGTAGAAAAGTGGACCCTTTTTTTAGTCCTACATTCATTGCTCACCTTCTCAGAAATCCCAATTCTCCACTAAGATCCTCTAGGTATCTACCTTCCTTGTCCACTTGTAGTCAATGCCCATTTCCTTGCAAACCATGATCCCCCACCTAGGTTGCCTTGCATAGATCTTTATTAACACCCAAGTATATGCTATATACCTATATTGAAATATTGCTTATCTACATGGATAGCAAGAAACTATCTAAGTGCATCAAAAAAATAAATGTTCAAAACATTCATATTACCCCATAACATTTAATTTTTTTTTATATGTCTTTTTCAAGCTTTCTCTCCTAGTAATTTTCCCATGTGTCTATTTCCCCTCCTACCATATTTATTCCACTTCTTGCTCAACAAACATTCTCTATTCTAACATTCAACTTTCCTTAATTCGACAAGGCTACTTGTGATAAGTTCTATGATTTACTCAAAACAACATAAATTGTAGCTTCTATAATTAATGTTTCTCTTGCAATAGCTAAGGGTATTTGTTTTCTAATTCAATTCAAGTTATTTTAGTAGCTTCATAGTTTAGATAATTTATGTTCCCCAATTACGAAATGCTAGCTAGTTGCATAAATTTTTTAGAATCCCACTTTTAAGATTACTTAGACCCTAGTTAAATTGCATGACTATGTCACAGGTGCAAAATATTTTTTGTAAACATAAAATTTGTATCTCCACATGCATATATTGCATGCTTAAACACAACCTCACATTTTTTTTATAATGTCATAGCATTCTATATTACAAAATTCTAGGCTTCCTTTGCAGTCTTTCATTTGTTGTTCAAATACTTTATTTATCAAAAACTCTACCTAATATTAAATTCTTAGATTTTTTTCCTTACCTGTATAGTAACTTCTTTACTACTTTATTTCCCTAGAACCCTATTTTTTGAATATTTCATGTGCCCTTTAAATCCTATAAAACTAAATGTTTTATTTGAAGCACTACACATGTCAATCATAGTAGAGATTTAGACATTTTTTATAGATGTATAATCACTACTTGACTACATGGTTTCTTGGAAAATCTACCTCCACAAAGTTTGTAGACTTTTGGACATTTATAGTAGTCATACCTACATCCAAATATTCTCTAAGATCCCACCAAAGATATAATTGTGATCTTTTAGGTGTCGTTTCCAAATTCTTTCCTACACAAAATAACCTAAAGTATAGATAAGTTAATTTTTTGTATTGATTTCCTAATATTTCTCATGATAGATATATGTAGGAGAATCCTTGGGAGATAAGAGAAATATTGAATTTATAGGTTTTTCATCTACTAGGTCTTTGCAGAAGAAGTTACTGCATTTCACCTCATATTGACATTTGGTTTCATGAATTTTAGAGTATGCTTTATAGTGATAGTTGGATGTTATGTCCATGTTTACAAATGGTTGGATAAACATAATGGTGTAATTTGGTTTTTAAAAATTTAGTAGGCTAACAAACTTCCATAGTTGTAACATTCCTACTTGCATTGGATCATTTTGAGTTTGAACCAACAAAGAAGTATAACAGAAGACTCATTAGACCATGAGTGATAAACATTGAGCACTACATGGATTACCCTTTCTATTATTACCATTTTCATCAAAGAACTTGTTTACATTGCTAACTACACATTTCATGAAGCATTGAGGTTTGTGTGACCTTGGAACTGACACATTACATTGAAAGGTGTCAGTGTTCCCAAATGATTACTTGATTATCCCTACGAGGTAGCTATCCTCAATGCTCAGGATTGTCAAATCAGTGGCCAATGAACATGAGACAATTTCTTGTTCTCCTCTGCTCTTCAGGCTATGGTAGGCCTAGGGAGTATTCCCTTATCACAATATCTGAAATATCTTGCCTAAGTACAATGAGATATTAATTTGGCAGAATCTTCTCACATTTGTATTAAGGTCTGAAAAGATTGGAAATCAAATTAGCTAATCCTCAACATGTATCTCTTTCAGTACTCTGAGAGCATGGAACAACTTGAACACATTATACAAAAAATAGGAAAAAGGTTTTGTCTTTTTGATTTTATAGTTTTTGTGTGCTTGGAATTGAAATATATCCTCAGATTGGTGGCTATTCAGGGTAGTAGATTCAAACCCTACATGCAATACCTTTTCCCATGACAACTAAAAACTTCAAACTTAGAGGGTTAATCAAAATCACTACTTCCTGACAACAATGACCACAAGAAAAAGTATTATTTGTGATTCTTCTTCACTAATCCCTTAATACACTACACTTCCCTTTATATATGATCTAAAGCAATTTAATCCATTCCTTGAACAAATGCAACAATTCAGACATACAATATAGCAAATGTATATTGATGAGATGAGAAACCCTTAGCAACTTCACTCAGAAGGAAAACATTCATATCCAAGGAGACAATCACAAATAACATACACATCAAGTGTTTCTCATATGATTCAATCTGAATAGAAAATTGCTATCCAAAAACAAATGATCTCACATGCAAAAGTATAACCTGCAATCCAAAAGTACTCCTTTCTTATTAGAATCTGTCAAAATCAGATGACTTTACAATTAATTTTTAGAGTATCTTCTTCTTGTTGATACTACTTCTAGATCTTACTATAGAGCATTGTACAAATTTCCCTTATATAGGAAAGGTACAAAAGTATGTCAGCTATGCCTCCTATAACTATTTTTAGAAAACTTGATAATTACATCACAAGAATGGTTTTAAAGCTTGTGCTCATTCAATATTTGATATTACAATTCAATTACAATCACACGTTTGCCAACATAATCCTCTAATGATGATATTTGATCCACTTATATAGGCCAAAAATGCAGTACCACTTGAAAACTACCAAAAATAGGTCACCATTGGAAACTAATGACCGATTGAAAGTTGACTCAAGAATCAATCACCTTCATACTTTTCCTAGGCTCCATACTCCTTATCTTCTAGCCATTGGAATTCAAAAACTTTGACCACCTTTTCATTATTACTAACATACTGAGCATCCAAAATTGTTGTTGACTCTTTGCCAATACTATCACAAAGCTTCTGCATTGAAATGAGCTCATCCAAAAATGAATTCAATGAACCTATTTGCAACTCACCATCAACACATACCAAATCAATCACCTTGGAGCCCATGACACTATACTCTACTTTCCACTGATACAATGTTTTGGCTTGACCCGGATCATCTTTTATGTTGGGCAATATGTTCATCTTCATCTGATCAATGTATGTCACCTTTTCATTTAACTTCTTCTCTAGTTTCATCGTGTAGGAAGCGACATCATGCAAAATTCCCATAGTTTCTGATACACCTTATAGTCCAAGGGTCTTGTTTGGATCAAACCTAGCTATTTTGACCATCTACTTTATAGTGGCATTCCTTGGCATCCACTTATATATGACCTCTTGCAAACTAGCTAAATTTTGTTCATACTTTGACCAAAGCATGGTTCGAGTCTGCAATTCCCTTAAATGCATCATCAACTTTTCCATTGATCTTAGTTAACTAGTGGTTAACTATATCAAACACAATTTTGTTGTATGCCTTCATTCTATCTCCCTTCAGAGTCTCAACCGGCCCTTTCAATTCTATAGTTTTTCCAAGCAAAACATCTCTATCAGATGGAAAAGATTCACCTAATGAGCTTTAAATTATGGGGATATGGGTGCTAGAAGATGTCAATTCTTTTTCCTCCAAAGCTCTCAGATTCACCAAATCATCTACATGTCTCTTCTATAATTCATTGAAGTCCTTTTGAAACTTCTAGACTGTAGCCTCACTAAACATGGTTGTGTCAACAGTCAATTCTATTGCGTATGGAGTTGGTGTTTCTACAACCTTTCTCACAATGAGATTGCCACTCAACTAAATTTTGTCTACCACATCTCACTTGCTTGTGTTGGGTGCCAGGGTCTAGATAGCTAATGTTACAAAATATGGATTGAAGCCACATCCAAAAATTTCTTCCACCTACTCCTCAGTAGAGAAGACTACTTCATTTTGTTTTCTTATGGTTTCAAATGCCATAGGATTTGTGAGAATCCAATTTGGTAGTAACAACATGTCACTCTCCATCACCATTTGTCTTCCCTATTTAAGAGTGATATCATCAAGCCTCAAATCAAATTTAGACAAAACTTTGGTGTCCAAATCCTTCTCTTCAGATGGATTAGCTCTTCTTCTTTCTTCCTCTAGTCTATTCTAATAGGCAACTTGTTTTCTTCTCAATACAAAATCTTTGACTTCTTGAGATTTTACAAACTCATCTCCTTGCACTGGTGGCACTATCATACTTGTTTGTTCCTTAACATCTACCTCTATAACTCCCACTTCTCTTGAAGTATCTTCAACATCAACAATCTCCATGAGGGCTTTTCCTTTATCTTGGGAAGATATTTTTTCCTTGGAGGTCTTCTGTCTCTTATCCCGTTGACTATCTACCTCCTCCACATCTTGAGATGCTCCTTCCTTAGTGATCTCTCTATACTTTAGGAGGTCTCTACTCTTGAGGAATCATTATTTCTTTTCATTGCTCCAACATCTTCCTGTTTCTAACAATTTTGTCTTTCTCTTCAACATAAGAGATAGGAAATGAAGGATCCCTTTTAATCTTTTCATTTTCTCCCTTGACAATTCTCTTCCAAGTCTCAATTTGGTTTTCCACCTCTCCATATGTCAGGGAGTTCCTGACCACATCCTCAACAAAGTTCATGTCATGGTGGAATGTAAACTTCTTCACTCTCAATCTAACTGAATTGATGAATCCTTTAGGGTCAAATTTATCTTTAATAGCAGCATAATGTAATCTAAAATTATTGAGAAAAGGATAAATTTTGTTCAAGCCTTCCTTGTTTGCTACTTAGAAGTCAGACCATTTAAAAGCAATAGGGAAGAAAGACCCCTTCTTCTAACCTCTTAGATGAAACTTATCCACTTCATTTAACTACCAGATGATCTCCAAATAGGCCAATCTCTTTAGTACATAGACAGGAAACAAATGAGGTCTCAAGTTGAAACCATAAACTCTAAAATATGTAGAGTATTGGTTAAAAAAATTAATCTCCCCAACTATGCATCATTCCCAATCCTGGAGTTCTTTTACAAGGCCTAAGAAAATCCTGTATTTCCTTTGGTATTATTTCCCTGTGCTCACCTAAATATGCCATCATTTTCCTACCAAATAAATCTTGGAAAATGATCTAATTGGAATTCTCATAGTCCTTATCCCATAGATAATTCTAAAACTGAATTGGCAAGGGATTCTTGTTGTCATCAAATCTTCTTACCTACAGAGTCTTGTCCCATACTTCCCTACCAAAATATAAGAACATATGGCACATAAGTAAGTACCATTTGAATTCCAAATTTTGATTAACCTTGAGGGCTATCATCTGTTAGTACATTATGTCCACCAAGAAGGAAGCAAAATCCAATTCTACATTCATGATGTCATCTTGAATGTCAATATCCATAAACATCAAGTGCATAGGGCTCTTTTCTTCTGCATCCTCACCACTGATCTGACACAAAGAATAGTAAGTTTTGATGAAGTATTCTTTAAAAGGTTTGATGCTAAGTGGCTCCTTCTCAAAAACTCCCATTCGTCTACTGCCAGAAGTCTTCACTACATGACTTGGAACATTAATAGACCCGTAACCTACTTTGTGTCTGTAATATACTCGCCTAATCTTGTCAAAGACTATGGCTTTGTTTGTAGCCTTGTTCAAGACAAATACTTCAGTAATGTATGATTTTATGAATGCAATGATAGAATTACCACTTGTTGACAACACTCTCCCTATGTTGGCATCAGACTTGTTGGCCACCAATCTGACAAAGTCTATGTCAATGAACACATTGGGCACCACGTTATTGCCCATATCATGGAACAAACCATTTCTCAATGGTAACCTTGCCCCTCTCTTTCTATACCACCGTTAAAACAAAGAACACCTGAACAAGGGAACAACTGAATCCCTGATTCCTCTAAGGTTGTCTACAATGTTTTCATTCGTATTTCTTCCAGTAAGGATCATAGCCTTTTTAGATGAGCCAAGGCATTGAATTAATAAATGTTGCTAAAAACCCCTTTTGGTTTCTGATGGGTTAGCCATTATTGTGTACTCAAGGTTTGAAAGCAAGTTAGGGTTTCAAAAACCAAACTAACTTGACAATTTGCTCTACTTTCTCTATGAATTTCGATTCTATAGCAAATTTTAGAACAATTTATGCAAATTTGAAGAAAATTGACCAAGAAATCAATAGTCTTGAACTTAGAGAATCTTCACGGCTGGAAACCATACTTGAATTTTCATTATAGACTGCTTGATTCTTAAAAGAATTGTATTTGCAAATGAAAAGTTTCTATCACAACAATCAAATTGATCTATTTATATCACCAAATAGACATGATTCAAGCCAATTTCCTTCATATCACCATTACTCCTATGCATACCAGAAAATAGTCATTCTCCATGTTTCAATGTCATCCTTTGATGTGATATGATCATGGGAGAATTGACAACTCAGATTTGAACTTGACCCCTTTAACGAGAAGTTTACACACTCCAAATGAGGTGTACCAATGAAATTTTGCAATCCCAGCAGAGACTTTCCATCGTGGATCTAGTTGTTAGTTCATCAGAGCAGTGCATGCCTAGGAGGGACCCACACCACTACCCATGCACTCGCATGCTAATCTTTGGCTTAACTTTGCTAGATGGGACCCATATGCCAACTGTCACCCTATCGTAATAGTGTGGAGAATATGCTTGGAATCTTTCTATCGATGCACTGATGCGATCCAATGGGGAGTGAACACATCATGAGGTATTTAGCCAAGAAGATGTTGGATCCATTTGTTTGAAGATTGATGGCTAGTGTATTAGCATAGCTATAATAAATCTAGAAGATTTAGAGCTCGCAATGCAGTGAGAGTCATTGATCTATCATTAAGGAACTTGCATTCGGGCTCGAGAAATATTAAACTTCACCAGGGAAGTAGATCACTAGGCTTGAGGGATCTGTTTTGAATGTAACTAATGACATGATGTAACATAAGAGTCTATGACCACCGACATCAAGTCAATGAAAAATTATAACATAAGCTCAAGACAAAAAGTTTAAGGGTTTAGGGTTAAAGCTTTTTAGGCATACACTTAGCCATTTGCAAGGGTTTTAGACCAAAGAACAAGGAAATTATGGGGGGTTCCACCAGTGGCTCTGGTTGGGGATGCATGGTTGACTCAAACATAGCAAGGACCATAGAACTCCATAAAGTAGACCAGACAGAACAAAACCCTAGTCTAAAGTAGAAAATTAAAATAGAAAGTAGGAAAGACAAGCAACCTAACTAACTATGTACAGTGTGCATGGAAAAGATCCCTCTTCAAGAAAAGAAGGGTTTCAAAAATTGTCCATGCAATGGCAATTCTTGAAATTCACCATCAAGACTTTGAAGAAAATATGAGTCCTCTCCATGTGTATTGATTATCAGATATGGACCTATCCAAAGAGGACCAAATTTCCCATGCTTACCTTTGTCTTGATATCTAGCATTCCACATGAGAACTAGATCATCAATATGAAACTTCCTATCTGAAGCTTTCTTGTCAAACAGATACTTCACTTTTATCTACTTCTTCAGATTGGTATTCCATGCTTCCCTTCTAGTCTCATCCAATGCAACCAACTGGTTAATCCTTTCCGCCATTGTATCTTCTACATCATCATCATTTTCTTGTATGTGTTACAAGTATGAGATTAACCAGTGTTGTCATTGATGTCAACATACTCATATTGCATTGGTAAGAAGGATTGAATGAGTTGTGTGCTGAGGTTATTGAGGAAATCAGTCTCAATCAGGAATAGTGAAGAATAGTGATGAGAAGAAGGCAAAAGTACTCAATAGGTTAGGATCAGAGGATACAGATTAAAGGGTTTGTAGATATGAGTCTTGATATGTTCTAGTTAAGATTTCAGAGGTCTGCATGAAGATATGAAGAAGTTGTGATCAATCAAGTAGAACCGGTTCTGGGAGATGCTCCGGAGTGACAGAGTGTTACAAAAAGGTCCGGTGAGATCTGAAAGTGCATTGTCCTATTCTGTAGATTGGAAGGAGTGTTTGGGATGTCCTTGTGATGTTTCATCTCGACGTGTACATAGTTTGGAGGTCCGGAAGTACCTTTTGCATTATGACAGTGGCGGTAGATTGTGTTCTTGAGTTCCAGATGAAGAAGAGAAGAGATTCTAATAAGTAGAAGTGCGGATGAGTGTGGGATAGTGAGAGAGTGAAAGGCAGAGTAGGTGTGTCTTAGGCATAAATGGAATTGATCCAGACATGGTGAAGATGTCAATCTCTAGTTCAAGTTTGTAATAATTGTTATCTTGTAGACAGTGTGTCTCTTGTAGGTAGTGTGCCTCCTTGTGAGCAGTGTGCTCGGGTAGTGAGCCCTGATTGGCATGTGCCATCCATTTTTCTTATTCTTTTAAATAGAATAATTCTTGGGTTAATCACCCCATGGTTTTTCCCTTAACCAGGTTTTCCACGTCAAAATCTTGGTGTCTAATGTGATGATGTTTATCTGCTTTGGTGTTTATGCTTTATGCTTTCATGAATGGTTAATTGATATGTTGTTAACTAACAAAGAAGAATCAAGTGTTTGAAGTGGAAGCAAGTTTTTACACAACTGATTAACCCCCCTCTCAGTTGTGTGCCCTAGATCTAACAATTGGTATCAGAGCCAAATTCCTCTAAAAGGAGCTTAACTGCTTGAGTAGATCCAGGATGTCGTCATATAAGAAGGATAGTCCAAAGTTTGATGGAACCAACTTCACTCTTTGGAAAGGCCGCATGAAATGTCACTTGGAGTGTATGGGAAAGGCGTACTTATCCATGGTTACAAAAGCATATAAACCTCCACAAGGTGGTCCAACAACTCTAAATGAAATCATAGATGCTGAAAACAATCTACGGACTAAAGAAGCTCTTCTAAGTGCTTTGACTGACTCAGAACTCTCAAATGTTATTGACCTACCAACTGCATATGAGATCTAGGTTAAACTAGAATTTCTGCATGAAGGAGATGAGTTTGTTAAGAGTGCAAGGTTGCAAAGTCTCAAAGGGAAATTTAAAATATTGAAGATGAGAGATGATGAAAATATCACTACCTTTATGCCAAGAGTAAATGAGCTAGTGTGTGGAAGCAGGAATGCTGGTGGAGTTTTGGATGAAAATGAGATTGTTTGCAAAATTCTCAAATTCCTTCCTGCTGCCTACAACATCAAGGTTGCTGCCATTGATGAATTCAGAGCCCATACAACTGTCACAAGAGAGCAATTGGCTAGCAAACTAGCTGCATTTGAAATGACCAAGTTTGGAGATGATCATCCCAAGACTGAATCTGCATTCAAAGCCAGTGCCTATGTGAAAGGCAAACAAAGATTTGATCCAGGAGAGAACTCTTCAAGGAAGCTGTCATGGTATGATCAAGCAAGGAAAGACATGGAAGAGGAAGAAGCAGAAATAGCTCAACTTGAAGCCCTCATTGCAAAGAGACTGCCAAGAGGATCCAGTAAGTATGAAGGAAAATTACTTTTCAAGTGCTTCAACTACAATAAAATCAGTCAATTTGCTTCAAGATGTCTGGAAAGATCTGCAAGGTCAAACTCTAACAGACAAAGGTTCCAAAAGAACTGTTATTATGTTCATGAAGAAGATGATGATGAAGGTGTAACATATGATGAATAAGAAATAGGAAATAGATCCGGAAATGAATGGGTGTTTATTGCCATCAAGGAAGAAGATCCAATATCCTCTAAATCTGTCAATCATAAGGTTGTAGAAAGAGCTTTAGCTGCCCAAGTTGAAGAAAAAGATGATTGGGTTATTGACAGTGGATGCTCTCACCATATGACAGGTGACAAGAACAAGTTCTTAGATTTGGAAAGGTATGAAGGAGGAATGGTAAAGTTTGGTGATAATTCTGCTGGTAGAATCAGAGGTAGGGGAACTATTTTTTTTATGGAAAGAGCAAAATCGGTAATGTACTATATGTTGAAGGATTGAAGCACAATCATCTCAGTGTTGGTTAGTTGGTAGACAAAGGTTATGATCTTCGGTTCAAGAATGGAAGATGTAGGATCTTTGAAAGTTTCAGAACTAAGATTGCATCCGGTACTCAAACAAAAGGTAATATCTTCCATCTAGTTGGTTCTAATAAAAGTTGTTTGTTTGTTCAAGTTGATCAGAGTTGGTTATGGCATAGAAGGATGTGTCATGTGAATTTTGATAACCTCATCAAGATAAGCAATACTCAGGCTGTAAGAGATCTTCCAAAATTGGTGAAACCTACAAATAGTCTGTGCAAAGAATGTCAGCTAGGTAAACAGAGTAGAGTCTCTTTCAAAAGCAAGGATCAGTCCTCTACCAGATTATTGGAATTAGTTCATACTGATCTATGCGGTCTGACAAGAGTCAAGAGTATGCAAGGTGATAGATACTTCATGCTACTAATTGATGATCATTCCCAGATGATTGTGGATTACCTTTCTGAAAGAGAAATCAGAAGCTTTAGAGAAGTTCAAAATCTTCAAGGCTATGGTAGAGAATCAAACCAGATTGAAACTGAAATGTCTGAGGTCTGATAGAGGTGGAGAATTCACATCTGGTGAATTCATAGACTTTTGTGAGAAGCATGGTATAAAGAGACAGTTGTCTGCTCCTAGGACTCCACAACAGAATGGAGTAGTTGAGAGAAAGAACTGGACCATCCAGGAAGCTTCCAGGACAATGATGATGGAAGCAAATGTTCCTTAGATGTTTTGGAGAGAAGCTATCAGCACTGCAGTCTATACTCTCAAACGAGTTCAAATTAGAAACAATACCAGTAAGACTCCTTATGAACTTTGGTTTGGTATAACTCCCACTGTGAGATATTTCAGAGTATTTGGTAGCAAGTGTTACATTAAAAGAGATGAAGATCTAGGAAAGTTTGATGCTAGAAGTGATGAAGGGATCTTCTTGGGTTACTCCACTCAAAGAAAAGCATACCGGTGTTACAATAAGAGATTGAGAAAGATGATAGAAAGCACTAATGTGAAAGTTGATGAAGGAATTGAAAAGCCTTCAAGATTTTATGAGTATGATGAAGATAATCAAGATGGTGTTCAGGTTCAAGGAGCTCAATCCTCTCTGGAAAGTCAGACTCGGACTGATTTGATAAATTAGGAAGAAGAGATAGGTTTGAATGAGCCTGATCAAGAAGCAGAAGTACAAGAAAATCCTAAAGTTCCAAGGCATGTAAGATTGAACCACTCTAAAGATCAGATCATAGGTGACAAAAGCAAAGGTGTGCGAACTAGAAGGAATGTTGCTCAAAATCTAGATGAATGCTGTCTAATCTCAAAGATTGAACCTAAGACAATAAGTGAGGCCTGCAATGATGAAGATTGGACCAAAGCAATGGAGGAAGAGTTGATGCAAATTGAGAAAAATCGCACTTGGGATCTTGTTTCTAGACCTAGTAACAAGAATGTGATTGGAACCAAATGGGTGTTCCAGAACAAACTAAATGAAGATGGTGAAGTAATCAGAAATAAAGCTAGATTAGTCTGTAAAGGCTACTCTCAAATAGAAGGGATTGATTTTGAGGAAACCTTTTCTCTGGTGGCAAGAATTGAAGCAGTCAGACTATTTCTTGCATTTGTTGCCTTCAAAGATTTCAAAGTGTATCAGATGGATGTCAAATCTATTTTCCTGAATGGTGGCCTAGAAGAAGAGGTGTACATTGAACAACCAGATGGATTTCAGTTATCAGAGCATGGTGATATGGTCTACAAATTAAAGAAGGCACTGTATGGTCTAAAGCAAGCTCCAAGAGCATGGTATGAAAGGCTGGGCAAACATCTTTTGAAGATTGGTTTCAACAAAGGTACTACTGATAGTAATCTATATTTCCAAATAGATAATGAAAACATCTTGATTGTTGAAGTATTTGTTGATGATATCATCTTTGGAGGAAGAGACAGTTTGTGTAAAACTTTTGCAAATCAAATGAAAAGTGAGTTTGAAATGTCAATGCTTGGTGAAATGAATTTCTTCTTGGGTTTGCAAATTACTCAGACAAAGAAAGACATCTTTATCTATCAAACTAAATATGTGAAAGAACTTTTGAAGAAATTCGGAATGGAAGATTCAAAGCCTATGAACACTCCTATGGCTACCAGGTGTAAGCTGAGCAAAGATGATGACTCTCCTAAGACAAATCAAACAAAGTACAGATCAATGATTAGTGGATTACTGTATCTCACTTAGACTAGACCAGATATAATGCAGGTTGTTGGTCTTGTGGCAAGATTCTAGGCTGATCCCAGAGAATCTCATCTCATGGCAATCAAAAGAATTTTTAGGTACTTGAAAGGAACAGTTGAGTATTGCCTATGGTATCCTAGAGATCATGACTTTTCTCTTCATGCATATACAGATGTAGATTGGGTAGGAGATGTGGATGACTGGAAGAGCACCAGTGGTGGAGCTTTCTTTTTGGGAAAAAAATTAGTTTCTTGGCTAAGAAAGAAACAAGAGGTAATATCTATGTCTACAACTGAAGAAGAATACATTGCAGCAACAGGTAGTTGTACTCAAATCTTATGGATGAAGCAGATGTTAAGAGACATTAATGTAGAATATGAGGAGCCTATCACAATTTTCTATGATAATTCAAGTGCAATAAATATTTCTAAGAATCCAGTGTTGCATTCTAAGACCAAGCACATATCTATCAAGTTTCACTTTCTAAGAGAGCAAGTGAACAAGGATGAAGTCAAATTGGAGTATGTACCCTCCAAGGATCAGATTGCAGATATTTTTACTAAACCTCTTCCCAAGTACTCTTTTGAGTATCTCCAGGAGAAGTTAGGGGTCATGACCCCTCTGGTGATGAACTAGGATGCACTGATGTGCATCAGTCCAGTGGATATCATAGTCATATCTTGTGATCCAGATTGATGAGGGTGAGCTAGTACTAAGGGGGAGCAGCTGGTATGATTCTAATGTGTTAGAATTGCAAGTATGAGCCCTTTGCCATTGATGTCAAAGAGGGAGAGAAGACATGTGAAAAACAAGTGGTTGATGATCAAAGGGGGAGTAGTAAAGGAAGAGAAGACATGTGAAGAGTTGTTGCTGATAGGGGGAGCTGTGGCAGAAAGGAGAAGTTCTTGTCTTGATGGTTTTTCACATCATATGTTGCCATCAACGATAAAGGGGGAGATTGTTGTAAATATGAAGTTAACCAATGTTTTCATTAATGTCAACATACTCATATTGCATTGGTAAGAAGGATTGGATGAGTTGTGTGCTAAGGTTATTGAGGAAATCAGTCTTAATCAGGAACAGTGAAGAATAGTGATGAGAGGAAGGCAAAAGTACTCAATAGGTTGAGGATCAGAGGATGCGGATTAAAGGGTTTGTAGATATGAGTCTTGAGATGTTCCAGTTAACATTTCAAAGGTCCACATGAAGATATGAAGAACTTGTGATCGATTCAAGTACAACCGGTTTCGGGAGATGCTCCGGAGTGACAGAGTGTTACAAAAAGGTCTGGTGAGATCCAGAAGTGCATTGTCCTATTTTGTAGATTGGAAGGAGTGTTTGGGATGTCCTTGTGATGTGTCATCTCAATGTGTACATAGTTTGGAGGTCCAAAAAGTACCTTTTGCATTATGACAGTGGCGGTAGACTGTGTTCTTGAGTTCCGGATGAAGAAGAGAGGAGATTCTAATAAGTAGAAGAAGTGCGGATGAGTGTGAGATAGCGAGAGAGTGAAAGGTAGAGAAGGTGTGTCTCGGGCTTAAATGGAACTGATCTAGACATGGTGAAGATGTCAATCTCTAGTTCGAGTTTGTAATACTTGTTATCTTGTAGACAATGTGTCTCTTGTGGGCAGTGTGCCTCCTTGTGAGCAGTGTGCTCGGGCAGTGAGCCCTGATTGGCATGTGCCATCCATTTTTCTTATTCTTTTAATAGAGAATAATTCTTGGGTTAATCACCCTATGGTTTTTCCCTTAACTGGGCTTTCCACATCAAAATCTTGGTCTCTAATGTGTTGATGTTTATCTACTCCGGTGTTTATGCTTTATGCTTTCATGAATGGTTAATTGATATGCTGTTAACTAACAAAGAAGAATCATGTGTTTGAAGTGGAAGTAAGTTTTTACACAACTAATTCAGCCCCCCTCTAAGTTGTGTTCCCTAGATCTAATAGTATGAACCTGTATATTCCCAAGAGATTGTTCACAGGCGTCTCTGCTTCCACTCCATACATTAATTCAAAAGGATATTTCTGTTGGAAACAAGGTAGATAACTAAGAGGGGGGGTGAATTAGTTCTCTCTTATTTCTTTTACTTTATTTTTCCTTTTATAATTTGAGTAGCATCAAAACATGTAAGCATACATAATCATGAGAGCAGAAAAGAAATCAACACACATAACACAAATATTTTGATGTGGAAAACCCTATTAATGGAAAAACTACGGGGTGACTAACCCAAGATTGTATTCTCTGTTAAAAGAATAATAAGTACAAAAATGGTACTTGCCAATTAGGGCTCACTGCTTGAGCACACTGCTCACAAGAGGCACATTGCCTACAAGAGACTCACTGTCTACAAAGTTTATAGAAGGTAACCAGGTTTTTGAACTAATGAGAGGCATCCATATATGCTGAGGTTCAGTTCCGGTTTGGCTCAATAAACTTCATTCTTCCTCTACTTTTAGTGCTATTGTTCTGTCACATACTGGACTTGTATTGTTGCTTCCACACTTATCTCTACCTTTCCTCACACACACTTTCTTCACACACACCCCTTCATATTGAAATCCATCTAGTATATATATTCGCATCAAGGATTTCAACATCTTTCTAGTCGGCAACTGGAATACTCAAGATATTTCCAATACACTAATCTGTCAGCTAAATCTATGCTTAATATGTGATGCGTATCAAAGACATAGACATAGAAATCATCAGTCATGTCAGCCAACCATGTATGATCCCTCAAATAGCTTGATCAAAATTAATTACTCATTCGGATTGAAGTTTGATACTCTATCAGTCAGTTCTTCCTCAGTCTGTTGTCCCTGTCAAGAACCCAACACTCAGATGCTCATATCTTTTCCATGATTCATCGCTGGTAGAATATAGTAGTAATGATACTCCTCTTGACTTTCTAAAGTCCACAACTTACTGAGTTACACCCTCTGAGAGATCCAGACCTGATTGTCAGACCTTGCTGCATGCTCTGTTCTTGTTCACCGGACTAGAACACTCTTCAATCTGACTTCCGGTATAGGCATACTATGCTCTGTGGTTGTGTGGGATAGATTTTGTTGCCATCAATGACAACAATCATGAATCCACACAGTGTCTCTTGCCAACAATCTCCCCCTTTGGGATTGATGGAAACACTTAGTGAAAAATGACTAAGTGTCGTAGCAGATTCCCACTTGGCTGATGGTCTATCTTATGTACAATTTTACCAGAGCTCCCCCTTAGCTGGATTCCACATTTTTCACTACTCCTCACTCCCCCTTTGACATCAATGGCAAAGGGTGGAATCTGCACACCAAAATTTACAAAAATTAACCTATACATAGCCACATAAGTATATATACATATTATACTTGCATATACTTAAGTATATCCGCAAAAGTGGTCTTCAACTGTACAAATTCTATTGCCCAACTCTGCTTCATCCTGTCCAAAATTGAGATGTGACCACTCAACAAAAATGCATAAGCTTCTATCCTTCTTAAGTCTGCTGGATCATTGGTCCGGGATGTGGTCTGAGCATCAGTTAAGGCCTCATGCATTGCCTCTAACTTAGGGATAATTATCCATCTCAGTTCACTCATCCTGCTTATTATATTCTTCTTCTCCTTTTCAAGCCTCTTTATTTCATTTATAATGGCAATAGCTTGGCACTCTTGATTCATTATGGATGAGGTGAGAGGATCAAAATTCTGAGATAGACTTGATTGTTTACCTTCTTGTTTTTTCACCTTCTTTTCATATCCTGTGTCACTTTAGACTGGGATAGACAAAATTTGTACATTTCTCCACCATATTTAAGAGCATTTTCTAGGCTCTTTATCTCAATATCCAGGGTTCTCCTTTCATTAGATATGAGTCCCTATACTTCAGTGAATCTCTTTCCCAAAAATTCTTTCCAGACCTTTTCTTCTGTCAATTTCTCTAAGTAATCAAAATGAGTGTTGATAGAGTTTATTAGAGATTTAAGGTTACCAGATGGAGAGGTCGAAGAATCCTTTTGGAAGGATGGCATGATCTTCTCCAGCATTCCTGATGCAATCTCTATTAGCTCACAATCTTCCATGTGAGACTTCAGAAGCTTTTCTTTTGCTTTAGCTTGGGCAAAGGATGTTATCTTCATTATCTGGACCAGAGAGGGAATCAAAATTGAGTGGTCCTTGAAAGAGTTCTGGTTCATCTATCTCCATCATCTCTTTGCTCAAGAATTTTTTCATTGCCTCTGCAGTGTCTCTTGCCAGAGATTGAGTCTTTTCTTTTGGAATCTCTGAACTGTCATCAGAGATCTTCTCTGTTTGCTCTTCTTCTCTTCCCTTTACCTCTTCTTCTTGACTCACTTTTTCTTCTTTTCTTCCTTCTTCTTCAGCTCCTGAGTCTGGAATGTTTGTAGTGGGATCCTAAGGAGAGATGTTGACTTCTTCATGAACTTTCTCTTCTGGAACAGAGGAATCCAAATCCTTAGACTTCTCCTCACCTATCTCTTTTGACTCTTCTACTTTTTTCTCAGTAGATTCTTCTTTTGATGCACTTAATCCTTTGACATCCATGGTAGAAGGTTCTTCATCTATTTCCTCTATGATAGGAAGGTTGAATCTTTTGAAGGCATTCTGGAGGATGTCTTCTATTTCTTTTGCTACCTGATCAGTCTCTCCAAGCATTAGTTTGTTCATTCTTGCTTTGCTCCAGAAATCATCCTTGCAGTCCTTAAAGATCATGTTCATTTGCTTTGGAGTAATGGAAGGATAGAGATGAATAGCAATCTATTCTTAGATCTCTAAGTGCTTTGCCTTAGCATTCTCCTTTCTTAGTATAAGTATCTTCTCTAGACTTTTGGTAATTAATGAAATGATTTCAATAAATTCTTTACTATAAATATTTAGGTACTTAACTATAGCTTCTTCCAGGATCCTTTTATCTGTGTCACTATACTCATCATAAGATTCTATCATTGGTTACATATTCCACTCCACAGTGACTACCTTAATGACATCATCAATAGAGAGAGTAGACCTTTCAACAAATTCTTCTGCCTCTTCCTTTTTGTTTTTACCGACAGAGGATTCCCTAGAAGTTTTCTTCTTTTTCTTTATTTTCTTAACTTCCTCATCAGTCTCTATTTCTTCATCATCCTTTTGGCTTATATATGACCTTGTGGTCTTTGTTTTCATTTTCTTTTCTCCTTTTCCAAATGTCTTGGCTTCTGGTTTTGAGGCTCTTGAGCTCTTATAGGTGGTAGGTGCAGAGCTCTTGGAGGATCTAGTCCGGGAGGAGGTTTGTACCGGAACACTTTCTTTTTCTGCTTCTTGTTTCTCTTTCTCAACTCTTTCCATTTTCTCTCTATTTGCATCAACTGCCTCCTTTGATATTCCATATCTTTTGGCAATTTCCTCTACTTCCCTTCTCACTTTTCTTTTCATATCTGGTTGTCTCAATTCAACATCTATCTTTAAACTTATTTCTTGAAAGGTTCCAAACCTTTTTGCCTCAGGGTCATTAGGCTTACTCAGCAAGTGTTGGACATGTAGCTCTAGGATTTTCTCATCTACCTCATATCCCATTAGCATAATCCAAACTATTATGGGCTCAACTACCTCCATTAGGCATTGATAAGTGTCTACCATGAAGCATACTATATCCTTATATTTTTCAACTATTGTTTGAGGAATTATTTCTCTGGCCTGCATCTCTAGAGTGTTGTACTTTGAGCCTTGGCATCACCAAGCCCATACATATAGTCTCTAATTTGTATGGCAATTGGTCTGTCATTTTGCCATACCCAACCTCTTGATTCAGGTAGCTCATTCATATAGTAAAAGAATAGACATAGTATTAAGCCACCATATTTGAATGAGTTCTTCTTATCCTTCTTGATCTTCTACAAGTTTTCTAACAGTTGGTTTAGAAGAAGATCACATAGGTCATAATCAACATTTTCTCTTAGCATCTGATATGTAGTATAAATTGCAGTTCCGAACACAAAATTCTCCTTGTTGGAATGATAGATTTTATAACCAATTATCATAGAGGCAAATTTGATATCTGGATTTGTGATATCTTCTATTGTCATGGCTCTTTTGTCAAACTTAGATCTGGTAGCCTCACTTACTATTTGGTTCTTAATAGATTTGTGTGTAGGAAACCCACCAGATGAGTGCAATCCAGTTACTACCTTAATGGCATCTTTTGTTATCTTGAAGGGCTTCATCAACCACATGAAATTGTCATGTATTCTACTAAGAACATACCGGACCCATTCATCTTCTACAAAACAAGGAAAGTGGATGCAATGTCCAAAATGCTTATCTTGAAGGGCCTTGTATTGAGGTTTGAGTTCAAAAGTTTCATCGATTAATTATTTATGATAGATATCCATCAGCTTGGATTCTCCAAATTCCTCAATAATGGCGTGGATGTACACCCTAACATCTTCTATGTGCGAAACCCTATGCAGAATGCTAGAAAAGGCACCTAATACTTCTACTCTTCTCTTCTCTACCACACTCTCATTGCCACACTACCACACTCTTGAAATGACTTTGTAACTCCTTATTTATACAAGAAATTGACTTAGGAATAACCATCCAAGTCGACATAAATTACAGAGCAAGTATATAAATGCAACATGACTAATTACAGAAAGACTTCGTGTGGATCAACACACTGTCAGCCACCCAAATCTGAGACCCCAATATTCCTTTAGGAACATGCCATTCTTCATAGAACATATCCAAGATCATCCGTAGGATGTGTAACTCATCTAGTTGGCTAGACTTAGGAAGAACATCACCATCCAGAAGTAATTCTTCATTTACTAGCTCAATCTTTAATGCGGGCCACCAACACGAACTGTACATAATTCAAAGACCTCCACAAGCTTGCCTGAATCACCAAGAACATCCACACTACTACTGTCTACTGAAATCATTCTCTCCTTCATCTGGAACCTCAAGAACATAGTTTGTCATCACTGTCATATTGGAATAGATGCTTGTGGACCTCCAGATCATGAACCAATTGAGTTTTCACTTCACATGGACTTCCTAAACACTCCATCAAAACCGTATAACAGGATAATGCACTTCCAAATCTCACCGGACCTATTTGTATCACTCTGTCACCTCTGAACACCTACCAGAACTAGTTTTACTTAAGTGACCATAACTTCTTTAGATCTTCATGCGGACCACTGAAATCTTTACTGGATCATCTCAAGACACATATCTACAAACCCTTTGAAGCACATCCTCTAATCTTTATCTTAATTGGGATCTTTACCTTACTATCTTCACTATTCTTCTATGTTCCTGATTAGGATTAATTTTCTTAATATCCTCAACACATAGCTCATCCATTCCTTATCATTAATGCAACAAGAGTATGTTGACATTAATGACAACATCGATTAGGCCCATACTTGCAACACATTCAACCTTCAACCTTCAAAGCAATCATCAAAGACCCATCCAAGATTTGGCATTTGCGGTATAGGCATTTAAGATATTCCAGTTTAAGTCTTTTAGCCAGAAAAGACATACTTAGAGGCCTACCAACAATTGTAGAGCCCGATGGAAAATTTGAAGCATGCATCCTAGGTAAACAACATAGGAATCCCTTCAAATCAAGGTATTCTAGGAGAGAAAGAGAACCATTAGAGCTGGTACATTCAGATTTGTGTGGTACCATGAAGACCCCAACCCTAGGTGGAAATGTTTATTTCATGACATTCATAGATGACTAGAGTAGTCTACCCATTGAATAGGTGTCCCACAAATGTTGTTCGTGATAAGATTCCACAAGAAGTATGGAAAAAATACAAATGGAGTGTAGAGAACTTGAGAATATTTGGGTGTGTGGCATATACATTCATGCCAAAAGAGAAGAGGCAGAAATTTGATGACAAAGGAGAAAAATGCATCTTCATACACCATAGTGAAGAATCAAAAGCCTACAAAATGTACTATAGTGAATTTATTGAAAATGAATCATGGGATGGAATGGTGGACAGCAACATGGGTATTTCTATCACAATACCCTTTGAGGATGACTTAAAGCTCTTGAAGTTAGGAGTTTAGGAACTTTATAGCAAGGTAACAGTTCAAAAAGTAGGAGCTCGCAGCAGCTCCAAAACTATTCAACAGAGTAACAACTCCAAAAATTTATAGTAGGGTGAAAATTCTAGCACTCAATCTTCTTCATTAGTCCAGTAGTCAAGAAGCTGTAGAAACTTAGAGCCTATCTTGCATCATTGATGCCACAAAGGACAAGAAGCGTGAGGGAAATTTATGACAGCACAAGGTATGCTAATTTTGATGATGTTGCAAGTATGTTCCTAATTGGTGTTGTCACTAATATCAACATACCTATGTTGTCATTGGTGTCAACTGTGCTCTTATTTTGTTGAGGATATTGAGAAAATTAGCCCCTCTGGTGATAACAATGTGTTGCAGTAGAAATAATGCATTACATGCAGAAGAATAGTCCCGAAGAATGCTCTACATTTCTTGTAGAATAAATATCTTTGCATATGGATTGGAAGTCATTTAGAAGCATGTCTAAAGATGTTATATTTTGAGTTTGAGTCTCTGATATGAAGAATTGAGTGAGTTATGTTTACTAGAGTGAAAATAACTTTTTCTGTATGTTTGGTGGTGACAGGGAGAAAGTGTTTTATTCCACATTCCTCTGCATTGAAGTATTTTGGTCTGCAGTTCTATAATTAAGTTAATGATGATGGTAAGCACCTTCAAATGCAATGGTTCATGATTTGGCAGTACACAAACTATCTTTTACTCATGATAGTGATTGATAGTGTTGTTGTTGTACTCCAGTTTGAAGAATCTTATTGTTAGAGTGATTAGAGATCATGCGGTTGTTCCTGATGATTACAATGTGCTTGTGGATGTCTCTTGGTCATGCTCCTACATTTGGATTGGACCACAAGGTGTAATTTAGATCATGCATGAAACATGTTCTTGACAATACTTGTGTTAACATCAGTCTTGGCTGACCTGGTTTAATTCATCATTTGTAGAGATGCATCGAAGATTGTGATAGCATGTTGTAGCGTGGAAGATTGTGTTTGAGTCCCTACTAGGGTACGGCATGATATTCATTTCTTTTCTTTGTAAATCTATTTAGGTCCAAACCTATTATGATGTAATGTATGCTTGCCGACCTTAGAGATTGTTCCAATGGTTGATGATTGTAATGCCTACCTTGATGATCATTCCAAGGTTGATGAAGTGTATAAATACTTGTAATTTAGTTGTAAAAATGCATCAAGTGTGAAGATGTGAAGATAAGAGTGAAGTAAGGTAGCAAAGCAGAGCAGAGGTGTTTGTGCTTTAATGGAACTAAACCTTGGCATGGAGTATCTCTGCTAATATCTTAGTTCAACCTTTTGGCAGTGAGCCTTCTTTTGGTAGTGAGCCTCCTTTTGGTAGTGAGCCTCCTTTTAGCAGTGAGCCACACATAAGTAGTGAGCCTTTCTTTGTAGTGACCAATTTGGGCAGTGAGTCCTGTAGGTAGTGTTATGCCCTTACTTCTATAGTGTATATGGTTATGAATAGTCAGCTTGTGGCTATCTTAACTCTTAATTAAGTCATATTATCATTACTATATTGTTATTTAGTTGTTTAGGTTGGCCTAAGGCTTCTATAGGTCTATCTAAGTCGGCCTGGGTGATATCCTAGGCATAAATAGGTATATATAGGAGGTAGTGAGTCTCATTTCATATCATATTGTGTATTATGTTCTCATTGAAGACTATTGGAGGTATCCCCCTCGAAGTGGATTAGGAGGTTGCCCCCTCGAAGTGGCATATTATTATCAAGTATTTGTAGTATATTTACTATTATATTCAGATATTGTGCAAGTTGTTTCATTACAAGTGGTATCAGAGCATGATCTTGGCACCGTAGAGGCAAGATTTTTTCTCAACATTGGAGGCGATTTTGGGAAGAGAATAACTTTCAGATTTTATCAAATTTTTTAAATATTTTTAAAGGGTTTTGGAAGACCATATTAAAGAAGATACAGTCCAGATTTCAGAGGAATTGAAGCAAAAATAAGCAAACTATTGCAAAATTAGGGTTTCCAACAAATTCACTCTCAAGGCAGTAAATTTGCTAATTTTTTGGATTTGTTTCTGGGTAAGTGGTATCTTGGTCTTAGTAAGTTACAATAAAAATTTTAGAAAATTTACATTTCATTTGTGTGATTTATTTCAAAAATATTAGTTTCCATCATGACGGGGCCTGCAACAAGAGGCAAAAAGAATGCTGTCACATTGAGGAAATCCTCTGATAAGGATGAGGAAACAATAGAGGATGGTAATCCCTATGAGGAAATAAGTAAGTTCAAGGAAGAGGTTAAGAGGGAGATGTGTGGCCTAAGAGGAGATATATCAGACATATGAAGCATGTTAAGCACCTTTATGAATGAACAATGAAAGGAGGTCTCAAGCAACCAAGAACCAGAAGAAGAAGAAGAAGAAGAAGAAGAAGAAGAAACAACAAAAGAGGAAGAAGAAGAAGAAGAAGAAGAAGAAGAAGAAGAAGAAGAAGAAGAAGAAGCAGAAGAAGAGGCAGAAGAAGAAGAAGAAACAAAAGAAAAAGAAAAAGATGATAAAGAAGAAGAAGTGAAAGAAGAAGTTTCTGATCAAGCTATTCAACCAATGCAAGGGTACCATGTACTTTTCCTCACCTCTTCCTCTATGGCACATCAAAAGGTTCAAGTAAAGGAAGAACACATTCATCACCATCAAGAGCTAGATGCAAAGGGAAGACACATCTTGGAGCTGAAGTTGATTTTCCAAACATACATGAATAAGCTGAGGACATCAAGGAAATATCTTCTAGTTGAAGTTACCACATGGGATGATGAAGATTATATGAAGAAACTACCACAATTGATCAGCGTTGAGGACAACGCTTTTGTGAAGGTGGGGGGCATGTTATGCCCTTACTTCTATAGTGTATATGGTTATGAATAGTTAGCTTGTGGCTATCTTAACTCTTAATTAAGTCATATTATCATTATTATATTGTTATTTAGTTGTTTAGGTCAGCCTAAGGCTTCTATAGGTCTATCTAAGTCAGCCTGGGTGATATCCTAGGCATAAATAGGTATATATAGGAGGTAGTGAGTCTCATTTCATATCATATTGTGTATTATGTTCTCATTGAAGACTATTGGAGGTATCCCCCTCAAAGTGGATTAGGAGGTTGCCCCCTCGAAGTGGCATATTATTATCAAGTATTTGCAGCATATTTACTATTATATTCAGATATTGTGCAAGTTGTTTCATTACAAGTGGTATCAGAGCATGATCTTGGCACCGTAGAGGCAAGATTTTTTCTCAACATTAGAGGTGATTTTGGGAAGAGCATAACTTTCAGATTTTTGGTTCTTGGTTGCTTGAGACCTCCTTTCGTTGTTCAACATAAAGGTGCTTAACATAGGAGACACCAGATATTTATGTGGAAAACCCTTAAAGGGAAAAACCATGGTGGGTGTTAGCCCACAGAAATATATAAGTTATATCAATACTAAAAAACAAAAGTTGTGGACCTTGAATCTGCAAATGAGGTATGGGAGAAGCTAAAAAATCTATATGAAGAAGATGATTCTATAAGATAAGCTAAGCTACAAAGCTTGAAAGTGAAATATGAGGGTTTGAAGATGAATGAAGATGAAAATATAACAACCTTTATGCAAAGAGTTGACGAACTTGTCACTGCAATTAAAGGCATGGGAGGAATTCTCAGTGATAAGGAAGTTGTGATGAAAATTCTCAGATCACTACCAAAGTCCTATAGTCACAAGGTAGCTACTATTGAAGAATTTATGACTATGAAAACTATTGATAGAGATCAATTACTTGGAAAGATTAAAGCCTTTGAGATGAGAGAATTTGTTGATGCCCTGCCAAAAGTTGAATCAACTTTCAAAGATAGTACTTCAGAAAAGATTTCCAGAGCTAAGAAATATAAAGTGGATGATGACTTTGATGAAATTGAAGATAACTTTGTTCACAGGCTGTAAAGAGGTTCTGATAAGTTTAAAGGTAAATTACCTTCCAAGTGTTTCTCTTGAGGTAAAGTAGGACATTATGCTTCCAAATGTCATGAAAGAATTGAAAGAAATAAGAAAAGGTATGAGATCAGGCCTAGAGTACCAAATAAATGTTACTATGTTAAAGATAAATTGATGATGAAGGAGTGACTGATGATGAATTTGATGATGCTAGTACTAGTGCAAATGAATGCATGTTTATTTCTATTAAAGAAGATCCCATGTCTACTAATTCTGCTAGTTGTTTGAAGGAAGAAAAACCACTGGAAGAAAGTGCTTTGGCTATTCAGGTTGAGAAGGATAAGGATGAATGGATTATTAATAGTGGATGCTCACATCACATGACCAATGAGAAAAGCAAGTTTGTAAGTTTGGAAAACTATGATGGAGGATTGGTTAGGTTTGGAGATAATGCAACTGGTAAGATCTATGGAAATGGATCTATTTCATTTGATGGAAAGCATAATACTGACAATGTTCTATATTTGTTCAAAGGTTTGAAGCATAATCTTTTGAGTGTTGGTTAGATGTATGTAATGTCCCCCTTTTTAGCCAGTTAGGTAGTTGAGGAGTTAGTCTATTATTTGTTCCCATAGACTGACTAATGTGGTTAGGGAACCCTGGATGGCAGTGCTTTGGATGCGTTACTCAGTTGTGGGATGTTAGTTTGGGTTCAATTGTGATAGTTGGCTCTATCAGTGATGGTTGGGGTGTTTGATGTCGGGTATGCTATTTTTAGTAAATTCAGGAATAATGCCATTTCAGGATTTTTAGTGTTGGAGATAGAGTGTCTCGTTGAGACCTCTCTGGCAAGCTATAGATCACTTAATTCTAAGTTCATTTGGGCCTCTATTTTAAAGTCCATAAATTAATATTATTTAATATTGGGCTTTGGGGTTTATTGGTTAGGTGATAAAAAAAAGAAATTTAAAAGTCACTTAAGTCATTTTATGAGTATTCGTCTTGGGAAATATTAAAAAGTGAAATGCCCCTCTTGGAGAGTTTAAAAGAGGGAAAGGTGCCTCATTTGTATTATGCCTGAATAAATGATTTTGTTGGCTATTTGCTCTGCTAGGGTTTTCCATGAGAGGGTTTGAAGAGAATTCAAACCAAAGCCTATTGGGAACAAAAACTCCCTCTAGTAACGGCATTCTACAGGTGTGCAATACCACCCAACGGTGCTTATGTTGGTCGATGTATTCAGCATTCACATTGTGCCAGAATGGAGTTCATGTAACGAGATTTGTGGATTCATTGTTCATATCATTTGTAGATTTTGAGAAGATTATCTATGTAGATTTAAATGATTGATTTCATGGTTGTTTAGAGCATAGTTTATTGAGGGTTTAGAGATGGTATATAGTGCATTGCTAACCATACATAATAGCAGCAGGCCGAACCATCTTGGTGGGCTATTTGTGGTTGTTTAGTGTGGATTTCTTTCCCCATCTTGGTCACTTAGCATTAAAGATCACTGCAGACCAGTTACTCGCAGATATAAGGAGTTTTTCAGCAGCATTTGATGCATTTTTACCTATACCCAGCCGTACATTATATTAGAGGATGTGGGTCTTTGGAGTGGCTTCTCTGACATTGTTAACAACCATTGTAGTGTCTATTTGAGGTGTTTAGTACCTATATCTATGCCGGTAACACTTGTGTAACCAATCTTTTCATTCCTTGGAGTTTGAAGCATTTTCAACCATACCCATTTGCTGGTCCGGCTATAGTAGTTGTATGAACTTGCAAATCTCAACATGGGTATGTAATAGTAATTATTTATTGGCTATTTTACTATCTAGGTATTTGTTAGCTTCTTCTTATTCATTGTATATTTTCTTAGTTTGTAATATATGCTATATTTTGTATGATCTAGCAACACATTCGCAGGACAATAGAAAACCCCTTCTGCATTCTTCTGTTAAGTCTGAAAGAACACAATAAAATAATAAAATAACACATAAAAAGATTTTAACAAATATACAAACAGGTATGGCACATTATAGTGGTATCAGAGCAGTGTATCTTGCCATCCTGTGTGGTTATATATTTGACATGTAGAAGATGAAATAAGACATGCAACCTACACATCAGTATTATCCCAGACGCAATAAATCGTAGTGAGACATTCATGTTCTACATATTTATCCCTTTGCAGGTATAGATACAGTAAGGGTAGAGGAAATGGATGATGAAGATTGGGAAGGGCTCAATATCCAAGAGATGTTGAATAATTAGTGTAGGAGACAGAAAGAGGATTTGAGAGTGTTACGACAAAATTCTAATCAATTGATATAGAAGATAGATAGGTATTGCCACAGGAATCCTAATAACATTGACATTTGTGAAGATAAGATTAAAGAAGATACTACCATGAATGAGGTGGTGCATGAAGAAAGGTTGAAACAACAACTATGGATCCTAGTTCGGATTCAACTAGTGATGATTCTAATGACTTCCTTGATGATTCCTATGGGGCTGATGACTGTATGGAGTCCACTCATACATTTTCAGATGAAGGGCATGGAGAACGTAAATTTGATGGTGGCCTTGGTTTTGACTTTCAAACCAAGCATATGGAGAGAGATATTTACATTGATACCAGTGTTGGTGAATTAGAGGTGGTTGTTGATAGGCCTTGTGAAGAGATGAGATCATTGGATGATATCCTTTTGCTAGCTAGAGATGATGGTTTCTTTTCTTATTCTAGTTTTGATGACACAAGTGGTTGTTGGTTTGACTTTCAAACCCAGCATATGATGGGGAATGATTTATTCACAAAGGGCACCAGTCAAGAGGAAAATAGTGATCACATTTTCCCTGATCTGGGAAAACAACACTTTAGCACATGGGATCCAGGTGTGATGGTCCCAACATTGGAGGTGGGTCCTACTAGGAATGGATCTACTTTTGGTCATATCGCAGTTCCTACTTCATTTACACAGTTGGGCTTGAGGGACCGCATTGATGACATCGATGATGTTGATGTCAATCTTGAAAACAAGATCATTAATCAAGAGACATGCAAAGAGGAACTTGCTAGTTTAGGGGAGACTACAACAGAAATTTGTGAAGATGGGCCTCACTTTGATAAAGATCTTGAAGTTACTATTTCTAAGAAGGAATTAAAAATGATTGATAGCTTGCTAGAAGGTGACTTTGCAAGTAAGCCTGAGGGCATTGATGTCGAAAGTTTTAAGTCTTCAAAGGACATAGGTGAAAGTTATGCGGATAAAGATTTTAAATCAGCCATGGGTGACGAATTTGATGTTGCCATAACCTTTGACCAGAGTAGTGAAGAAAATGATTCATTTCCCTTGCAACTTGAAGAACCAAGTGACCTTCCAGAAGGGTTAGTTGATAGCACCCATGAGGATGCTTATCAAATAGGGCATGATGACATAGGTGGTGTTCTTGATTTTGAGAACAAATCTGATTTCAAATTGCATGTAGCTGATCCTAAATAGAGACCTTGTAGCCTTGTTGATTTAGATTCACAGTTCACTATTGAGGATGATAAGGAAGAGGTACAGGTGATTTGGGACAGCATTGGAGTCATTGACAATAGGTATGAAGGTTCTAATTTTAGTATTTGTCATAACAACAATTCATTTCCTTTGCATGATTATGATTGCAAGAGTAAATTTGTGGTGATTACTGTTAACCCATTACTTGAGATGGGTGTTGACATGACATATGACAATCCACCTTTAGAGTTGGATGATAGAGTTGTTTCCGGTTGTAGCATGGCACTTGGGAAAAATAACCAGGTATGGGATCCGAGAGAAGATTCGGAATTTGAGACAAAGCGTGACACTCAGCTTGGTTGTGATGCATATACAAGCTGTAGTAAGTGTGATTTTGCAAATTAGACCTTAGAAGAGGAGAACAAATTAGAAGATTTACTTGTTAATGATGGGTCCCAGGATAGCTCTTTGGTTGTGCATGCATATACATTGGAGGCAGTAGTGTGCGACGGTTATGTCCAATCTATAGCTTCTATCATGTCATTGGAGCCATCCCATGAGGTACATAATAGCAATACCTTTGTTGAGGAAGTGTGCAGGGCTGATAGCACACATAAGGATGCTTACCAAACGGTGAGTGATGATGATTCAACTTCTTTCCATAGTGTAGATTGCAAATTGAAAGATTGGTGTGGAGATGGTTCATCACAGGGGCATCATCATTTGACTGGGCAATTGAAGGTTAATGACAATATGATTGCTACAACTTTGGAACATTTTGATGTTGCCAAACAGATGTTGGAAACCTATGGTTGGAGTACTCCTGAGATGGAGGAACATGATGATAGAGGACTTTCCCTTTCTATATTTTAGGCACTTAGAGATGTAGTTGGGATCATGAAGAATAATTACCTATAGCTATTATCAGGTAGAGATCATCTTCTCAGGCTTGACGGTATTTATCATGACACTCTAAGGGGAAAGGAAGAGGAGGTTGATGAGCTCACCTATGAGCTTGAGGTTACCACAGACTCTTTGAAGAGCACTCAGACAACCCTTCAGGAGTCAAAGCTACAGATAGATGAGCTTACCATGGAGTTGAGCGTGGCACAGTCTTCATCACCTGTAGATACAATTCAGATATCTATGGTAGTGTGTGGTGATGAACATACATCCATGGATAGTGGTAATGAGTATGTGGAGAATGTGGCTACATCCATTTCAATTACTGGTGCAGGTGGCATAGATGGGATGATTGTTTTGGATGAGTGTAGCAGGGAACAATAAGTTGCACCAGGTGTTCCTGAGGTTAGGCCCATTTCAGGTGATGATGAGCAGATAATTGATGGTTCTTGTGGTGTAGTAGTGAGTTTTTTAGAGAGTTGTGTGATAGATCACCACACTACTTCATCATTTTCACAGGAGATATGCAGGGCATCATCCAGTGGTGTGATCGGTTCTCACATTGATTTCTTTCCCTCTCCTGGAAGCAAATCAGAGGTTGCATCCTATGCATTTGATTGGGATAGACAACTTATTGAGCCACAATAGTGGAGAGATCAGCTAAAGGTTACCGAGGATAAGGTTGTTCAAACCTTAACTCATATTGACTGTACCCCCAAGTTTGTGGAGGCTATCTTGTGGATGGCACAATTGGAGGAAAGACACATAGGAGTAGTAGTAGGCACATCTACATCTGATTTGCAAACTATCTAGCATGCCTTGGAGTGGATTAAATCAGAATACCTCCAATTGCTTTCAAATAGGGACTTTGCTATTGGGTATGCAGAGAGGACCTACAGAGTATCTACCCAATTAGCCATTCAGGATCAGAGACATGAGTCATCCTCTAATTTGAGTGATGAGAGTGATGAAGAGCGTGTTTCCCATAACTATGATGGCCAACCATTGACACAGGCAGGTGCTTTTTATCTTGACTACATAGTGAGGTGTGCTCATCATTCCTCCTTTAGTCCACACACAAATGACCTAATGATGTGTAAGTGTGGATTGGCTCAGAATTTATATCATCCATTGTGGGATGAAGGGTTTCCATCTACAGAAGATGGAACTGGAGATTGCAGGTGCCTGAATCAGACACATTCAGAGGATCACTTACAGGGGCAGAGAGCAAAGTACCATCATGGTGATATGTATCAGACAGAGTTTGCAACTTCATGGTCGCAAAAATTTCTATTGGAGACATGGCTTCAGAGAGGTTGCAGTGTCAGTAGGCATGATGGCATGTTTAGTTTTTACAGTGGTGGTGGAGGAGAGTTTTGTCATGCCCTCGATTAGAGAGGGGCAGCTTCATATCTTCCAGCACCTATGTTGGATAGTTAGCACATCCATAGGAGTTTTGTGGAGGTTGAAAAGGGATGTTGTGGTTCAGACACTTCAAGATTTAATTACCCTTCATGATTGTTGGATGTGAGGTTCTGATGTGTTGGGATCCAGGTGGTGACAGGTTTGGCATGTCAGTTAAGTTGGATTCTGTTGTGTTGCTTCACCACTCTCTGCATGGTGAAGATTATATCAGAGTAGCACAGTGGAAGTCAATGGGTGATGTGTATGGCTGACTTCCATATTGTCTTTGGGACGCAGGGGTTCCTATGTCTAGCAGATTGTTCTATATTGGGGTAGCTACCTACATTGATGCTAGGCATGGTTTTACCTCTACCCAATGGGTGCAACGGAGATGTTATTGGACATTATTCAGATTGATTTAGGATCTTGGTGTTTAGCTTTGGCTTGCAGGTGCAGATTTCTTGAGGGCAAGCAATCTTCGGGAAGGGTAGATTGTAACATCCCCTTTTTTAGCCAGTTAGGCAATTGAGGAGTTAGTCTATTATTTGTTCCCATAGAATGACTAATGTGGTTAGGAAACCCTGGATGGCAGTGCTTTGGATGTGTTACTCAGTTGTGGGATGTCAGTTTGGGTTCAGTTGTGACAGTTGGCTCTGTCAGTGATGGTTGGGGTGTTAGATGATGGATATGCTATTTTTAATAAATTTAGGAATAGTGCCATTTCAGGATTTTTAGTGTTGGAGATGGGGTGTCTCATTGAGACCTTTCTAGGGAGCTATAGATCACTTAATTCTGAGTTCATTTGGGCCCCCATTTTAAAGTCTGTAAATTAATATTATTATTTAATATTGGGCTTTACGATTTATTGGTTAAGTGATAAAAAAAATATATTTAAAAGTCACTTAAGTCATTTTATGAGCGCTCATCTTGGGAAATATTAAAAAGTGAAATTAAAAGAAATATTTCCCTCCAAAGTGAAATGCCCCTCTTGGAGAGTTTAAAAGAGGGAAAGGTGCCTCATTTGTATTATGCTTGAATATATGATTTTGTTGGCTATTTGCTCTGCTAGGGTTTTCCCTGAGAGGGTTTGAAGAGAATTTGAACCAGAGGCTATTGGGAATGAAAACTCCCTCTAGTAATGACATTCTACAGGTGTGCAGTACTACCCAACGATGCCTATGTTGGTGGATGTATTTAGCATTGACATTGTGCCAGAATGGAGTTTGTGTAATGAGATTTGTGGATTCATTGTTCATATCATTTGTTAATTTTGAGAAGATTGTCTATGCAGAATTGAATGATTGATTTCATGGCTGTTTAGCGCATAGTTTATTGAGGGTTTGGAGCTGGTATATAGTGCATTACTAACCGTACATAACAACAGCAGGCTGAACCATCTTGGTGGGTTATTTGTGGTTGTTTATTGTGGATTTCTTTCCCCATCTTGGTCGCTCAACATTAAAGATCAGTGCATACCAGTTGCTCGCAGATATAAGGAGTTTTTTAGCAGTGTTTGATGCATTTTCACCTATAGCCAGTTGTACATTGTATTAGAGGATGTGGGTCTTTGGAGTGGCTTCTCCAACATTGTTAGCAACCATTGTAGTGTCTATTTGAGGCATTTAGTGCCTATATCTATGCCGGTAACACTTGTGTAACCAATCTTTTCATTCCTTGGAGTTTGAAGCATTTTCAACCATACCCATTTGCTGGTCCGACTACAGCAGTTGTATGAACTTGCAAATCTCAACATGGGTATGTGATAGTAATTATTTATTGGCTATTTTACTATCTAGGTATCTATTAGCTTCTTCTTATTCATTGGATATTTTTTAGGTTTGCAATATATGCTATATTTTGTATGCTCTGGCAACACATTCGCAGGAAAATAGAAAACTCCTTATGCATTCTTCTATCTAGTCTGAAAGAACACAATAAAATAATAAAATAACACATAAAAAGATTTTAAAAATATACAAACAGGTACGGCACATTACAATGTGTGATAAAGGATATGATTTGAGATTCAAAGATAATGGGTCCAAGATCATGGAAAGCTTCAGAACTGTTATTGCTACCGGTAAGAAGACAAAATGTAACATCTATCAATTGAGAGGAACTAATGAGTTGGTTTATTGGCTTAGGCAGATGAAAGTTGGTTGTGGCATAAAAGGATGTGTGATATAAACTTTGATAATATGATAAGGATAAGTTCAGGTCAGATTGTGAGAGATTTAGCAAAACTTGTGAAATCATCGAACATAATCTGCAAGGAATGTCAGTTAGGGAAGCAGACAAGAACTATCTTCAAACATAAAGAGCAATTCTCTACTCGTTTGCTGGATCTATTGCATACAGATCTCTATGGTCCTCAAGGGTGAGAAGTCTACAAGGTGATAGGTACTTTATGTTGCTTATTGATGATTATTCTAGAATGACTTGGGTTACTTTTCTAAGAGACAAATCAAAAGCCTAGAGAAGTTCAAATCTTTCAAGGCAATGGTTGCGAATGAAGTAGAATTGAAAATCAAACGCTTGAGATCTGATAGAGGAAATGACTTCACATCAAATGAATTCAACATTTTCTGTGAAGAGCATGGGATAAAAAGACAATTGTCTACACCTAGGACTCCTTAGCAAAATGGAGTTGTGGAAATGAAAAATAGGATAGTTCAAGAGGCTACTAGGACAATGATGAAGGAAGTAAATCTGTTAGAAGTTTTTTGGAAAGAGGCTATCCATACTATTGTTTACATCGAAAATAGAGTTCAAGTCAAAGGTAATGGTACTCAAACTCCTTATGAATTATGGTATGGAAGAATTCTTTCAGTAAAGTATTTCAATATCTTTGGAAGAAAATGCTATGTCAGGAGAGATGAAGATCTAGGAAAGTTTGATTCAAGGTGTGATGAAGGAATCTTTCTTCGATACTCTACCAAGAGTAAGGCCTATCGGTGCTACAATAAAAGGCTCAAAAAAATTGTTGAAAGTGCAAATGTGAAGGTAAATGAAGGTAAGGAAAAGATATCAGACCTGAATTATTATGAGCCAAATGAACCCGTTACTATATTAAATGAAGAAAAAAATGAGCAAGAAGGTAGTCAAAATGAAGAAGAGTCTCTGAAAAGTGTTGTCAAGACTCCCAGGTATGTAAAGATCAATCATTCTGAACCTCAGATTATAGGTGAAAAAAACAAAGTTGTGCTAACAAGGAGAAGAGATGCATAGGAACAAGTCAATTACTATTTGCTTTCAAAGATTGAACCAAAGACTGTGAATGAAGCATGCAATGATTAAAATTGGGCAAAGGTAATGGAGGAAGAACTATTGCAGATAGAGAAGAATAAAACTTGGGAATTAGCTCCAAGACCTACTAACAAAAATGTTATTGGAACTAAATGGGTCTTCAGGAACAAGCTGAATGAAAATGGAGAAGTTGTAAGGAATAAAGCAAGACTTGTATGCAAAGGATATTCTCAAATTGAAGGGATAGATTTTGAAGAAACTTTTGTCCCAGTAGCTCAGATTGAAGCAATCAAAATGTTTTTGGTGTTTGCAGCTTAGAAAGATTTTAAGGTATATCTGATGGATGTGAAATCTTCCTTCCTAAATGGTGCCTAAGAAGATGAAGTATACATTGAGTAACCAGGGGGATTCCAATTATCAAATCAAGGTGATATGGTATTCAGGTTCAAGAAAGCATTATATGGACTCAAACAAGCTCCTAGAGCCTGTTATGCATGGTTAGATAGGTATTTATTACAGTTACAATTTAGTAAAGGTACTACAGATAGTAATCTATACTTCAAAATTAATGATGATCAGATCTTGATTGTTGAGGTCTTTGATGATGACATTATCTTTGGAGGAAATGAAGGTATGTGCATAGGGTTTGCCGGTGAGATGAAAAGTGAATTTGAAATGTCCATGTTTGGTGAAATGAATTTCTTTTTGGGTCTACAAATTAATCAATCAAATAAAGGAATATTCATATCACAGTCTAAGTATGTGAAAGAGTTGTTAAAGAAGTTTGGGATGGAAGACTCTAAACTGGTATGTACTCCCATGGTGATTGGTTGCAAGTTGAGCAAAACTGATGAATCACTTAAGGCCGATCAGAAAAAATACAAATCCATGAATGGAAGATTATTTTATCTAACTCAAACTAGACCTGATATTATGCATGCAGTTTGTGTTGTTGGAAGGTTTCAAGTTGATCGAAGAGAATCACATGTGATGGCAGTTAAAAGAATATTGAGGTATTTGAAAGGTACTCCAGACTATGGTTTATGGTATCCAAAGGACAATTATTTCACTCTCAGTGCTTATAAAGATACAGATTGGGTTGGAGATGTTGATGATAGAAAGAGTACAAGTGGAGGTGTCTTCTTCTTGGGTAATAGATTGGTCTCATGGCTGAGCAAGAAACAAGAATCAATATCTTTATCAACTACAGAAGCAGAGTATATTGCAGTAGCATGTTGTTGCACTCAAGTATTATGGATGAAGCAAACTTTGAAGGATATAAGAGTTGTGTATGAAGATCTAATTGCAATCTTTTGTGACAATACAAGTGCCATAAACATTTCAAAGAATATAGTGATGCACTCAAGAACAAAGCACATATCAAGAAGGTATCACTTTTTGAGAGAGAAGGTGACAGAGAATGAAGTAAAGTTGGAATATGTGTCCACAAAGGATCAGATTGTAGACATTTTCACTAAGCCTCTACCTAAAGATACCTTGGAGTATCTCAGAGAAAAGTTAGGGGTCATTACCCCTCCTATCCTAAACAAAGATGCATAGGAATGCATCAATCTAGTGGAGCTCAAAGTGTCATTCTTTGATATGGATTGATGTTCTGAAGGCTACCTCTCAAGGGGAGAAGCTATTTTTTTCTGATAAAGAAAGTGGATTAGAGTAGCAACATGCAAGCATGTGCCCTTAGCCATTGATGTCAAAGGGGGAGAGAAATCATGTGAAAAACTCAAGTCAAGAAAGAATGCAGATGTGTAAAGAGAAAGGGGGAGAATCTTGTCTTGGTGTTCTTTTCAATTTTTCACATCATATGTTGCCATCAACAATAAAGGGGGAGATTGTTGCAAGTATGTGCCTAATTAGTGTTGTCATTGATGTCAACATATCTGTGTTGTCCATGGTGTCAACTATGCTCTTACTTAGTTGAGGATATTGAGAAAATTAGCCCCTCCAATGATAATAATGTGTTGCAGTAGAAACAATGCATTACATGTGGAAGAACAATCTAGAAGAATGCTCCGTATTTCTTGTAAAATAAATATCTTTACCTGTGGATTGGAAGTTATTTAGAAGCCTGTCTGAAGATGTTATATTCCAAGTTTGAGTCTTTGGTATGAAGAATTGAGTGAGTTATGTTCACCAGAGTGAAAACATCTTTTTTTGTATGTTTGGTGGTGACAGGGAGAAAGTATTTTCCTCCACATTCCTCTGCATTCAAGTATTTTGGTCTGCAGTTCTAGAATTAAGTCAGTGATGATCTTAAGCGCCTTAATATGAAATGGTTCATGATTTGTTGGTCCTCAACCTATCTTATACTCATGACAGCAGTTGACAGTGTTGTTCATGTACTCTGGTTTGGAGAATCTTATTGTTAGAGTGATTAGAGATTGTGTGGTTGTTCTTGGTGATTACAATGTGATTTTGGATGTCTCTTGATCATGCTCCTACATTCTAATTGGTCTGCAAGGGGTAATTTAGATCATGCATGAAGCGTGTTCTTGAGAATACATGTGTTAATATCAGTCTTGGCCAAGCTAGTTAAATTCATCATCTGCAGAGATGAATCAAAGATTGTGATAGCATGTTGTAGCGTGGAAGATTATGTTTGAGTCCCTTCTATGGTGCGGTGTGATCCACATTCATTTATTTTCTTTGTAAATATGTTTAGGTCCAGACCTATTATGATGTAATGTATGCTTGCTGACCTTGGAGATTGTTCCAACAGTTGATGATTGTAATACTGACCTTGATGATCATTCTAAGGTTGATGAAGTGTATAAATACTTGTAATTGAGTCGTGAAATGTATCAAGTGTGAAGATGTGAAGATAAAAGTGAGGTAAGCTAGTAGAGTAGAGCAGAGGAGTTTATTCTTCAATAGAATTGAACCTTGGCATGGAGTAGATGCTATTGTCTTAGTTCAACCTTTTGGTAGTGAGCCTCCTTTTGGTAGTGAGCCACCCATACACAGTGAGCCTTTCTTTATAGTGAGCAATTTGTATAGTGAGCCCTCTAGGCAGTGAACCTCTATTTTTCGGTATTGATATAACTTATATATTCCTATGGGCTAACACCCACTATGGTTTTTCCCTTTTAGGGTTTTCCATGTACAAATATGGTGTCTCCTGTGTTGATTATGCTTTTGTGTTGAGCTTCTCATTTTATGCTTTCATGGTTATATCTAAATATAAGTAATTGATAAGTTGATGATCATAATTGGTTAATAGTTTTAGGACATCTGATTCACCCCCCCTCTCAGTTGTCAGGTGTAGTCCAATAGATGAAAATTTAGATTTTGCTTTGTTTTCCTATAGTGATACAATATATTTTGATGGAGCCATGAAAGAGGGAAAATGGTGTAAGACCATGGATGAAGAACTAGAAGCTATAGAAAGAAATCAAACATGGGAGTTAATTGATTTACCCAAGGGTAAACATGTCATTAGAGTAAAGTGGGTCTATAAGACCAAATGCACTGCTAATAGTAAGATTGAGAGGCATAAAGCAAGGATAGTTGTTAAGGGATACAAACAGTAGCCTAGAAGAGACTATGATGAAACATATGCACCAGTTGTAAGGTTGGAAATAGTGTGGGCACTCCTACCAATTATAACCCAGTACAAATGGAAAGTATTTCAAATGGATGTAAAGTTAGCCTTCTTCAATGGAGTGTTGAAAGAAGAGGTGTATGTGGAGCAGCCACCTAGCTATGAAGTCCCAGGGCAAGAAGATAAAGTGTATAGGCTCTAAAAATCTCTCTATAGGCTTAAACAATCATCACGAGCATGGTACAACAGAATTGATTCATACCTACTGAGTAATGGCTTTAGCAAAAGTAGTAATGAACCCACACTCTACATTAAAATAACTAATGGTGAGATTCTTATTACTATTTGGTATGTAGATGACTTGATTTTCATAAGAAATAATAACCTCTTTATTGTTGATTTGAAAGAGGCAATGAAAAATGAGTTTTAGATGATTGACCTAGGTTTGCTAAAATATTTCCTAGGCATAGAGGTCCAACAAATAGAGCATGACATCTTAATTTCATAAACTAATTATGCCAAACAAATCTTGAAGAGATTTAGAAAGTTGGACAACAAACATGTCCCAACACCAAGAGCTACAGGTATGAAACTAAGCAAAGAGGATATCTACAATGATGTTAACCCAACTCTCTATAAGAGGATGGTTGGAAGCCTCATGTATTTGATAGCTACAAGACCTAATTTGTTGTATGCAGTAAGCCTAATTTCTAGGTTCATGGAGCAACCTAAGGACACACTGACAAGCAGGGAAGAGAATCCTAAGGTATGTCAATGGCATGAAAGGCTATGGCATTATGTATACCACATCTAATGAGTTTGAAATGGTGGGTACATGGACAGTGATTGGGTAGGAAGTGTAGATGAGAAGAAGAGCACATCAGAATATATGTTCCACATGGGTTCATGAGTAGTATCATGGGCATCCAAGAAACAACCCATTGTTTCTCTCTCCACAGTAGAAGCAGAGTACATAGCAGTAAATGAAGCAGCATGTCAGGTTTTTTGGCTTAGAAGAATCCTTGAAGACTTGAATGAGGAGAAAGAAGATAGTATAACCATATTTTGTGACAACATGTCTTCTATAGCCTTGACAAAGAATCTCATTTTCGATGGATGAAGCAAGCACATTGAGATCTTCTACCATTTCATAAGGGAGTTGGTAGAGCATGGAGACATTGAGCTTTAGTTCTATAGATCAAAGTAACATCTCACTAATATTTTCACCAAGGCATTGTACAAAGACTCCTTTGAATGCCTAAGAGATAGGCTTGGCATCATGGATAGCTCTGGAACTTCAATTCTAGAAAGTCAAAAAATCTCTGGAATCTTTAGCTCCCAAAGGGTTACCTCCAGAACTTCAAATCTAGAAAGTAAAAAAATCATTGGAAACATCCACTTCAGAATTGTTAGCTCTGAAACTTTTAGTTCTGGAAAGACAGTCTCAGATATCTTCAGAACTTTGAACAAGTCTATACAGGATAGCTCTAGAACGCAGAACATGTGTAGACATGATAACTCTGAAACTTTAGCTCTAGAAAGATAGGGCTCTGGAACTTTAGTTCCGAGAAGACATAAGAGCTCCAGAACCATAGTTTCAAAAGTGTCAGAAATGTAGAATGGTGATGGAAAAGATTAAAGGCTTAAGATTAAGGGGGAGTGTTGGGAATATTAATCTTGAGTGCCAACCTCTGCATTAAATGCATCCGTCAGAAGAGATCTGTTAGGATCGTTTCCCCCTTTTCCATGTCTGACATCTGTTGTCCTAGTTAATGTATTCTCGCAGCAAATTAATTTTGGTAGATCATTTTGAATTGGGTGGCAATTTTTGGAAAGGTAGAGAAGACAAAAAGGAATGAATAGAAAAATGTTTAGGAGAGAAGAAGGAGAAGAAGGAAAATACTTAGAAGGAGAAGAACATGCAACAACAGAGGATATTGGACAGAGAGCAGATCTCTAGAAGTTTGCAATAGCAACACAGAGCATTGCATAGGAAGAAGAAAGCTCCAGAACTCTGGAACTTGAACAATGGACAGAGTTCTAGAAAGTATCAAAGTCCAAAACTCTAGAACTTGCATAGAATCATCCCAATTTTCTTCAGAAGCTCCAAAAAGGTGTGCAGTTTATTGTATACAGTAAATACAGAGCCATAAATCCATGTTTTTTGGATGAAAACATTTTTGAATATATAATTTGAATATGAATGCAAAAAAAATTATTGTCTCTTTATTTCCTTGGTCTCTATTTTCTTCTTTTCTCACTTTAGTTGGATTCTTTTTCCAACAACTAGCTCTAAAAATATCTCCTAAAAAAATTGAGCAGTGATTGGTAGCCAAAATGAGCTAAGCACCCGCATGGGGACATGCACTAATTAATCTCATTTAAGCTTAAATCTCTATCACTTCATTTAATCTTAAATGTCATAGTGGTATTGTTTATCCACAATACACATTTGACTAATTTAAAATATGAATTTCAATTAATTAACAAATATGGTCAAATTTGCTTGTTGATAGATGTTGTTGTAAATAGTTTATTTTTTAAATTAGAAAAAAATATTATTGAACTTTATAAGTAAGTTTTTATGTATTTAATTAGTAAATAAACATTTTAAAAATTAAAAAAATATTATTGAGGTTTTAATAAAAAATGTGAGAGGTAATAGGGATAACTATTTACAAGGAGTATGTAAAGACTTTTAAATTAGATTTTTTAAGTAATTTTATTGTTCTTATGTTTATTATATTTTTTTTATATTTTTTATTAACCTTTAAAGAATATGGGGTACATTAATAATAGGATTTATTTGATTAAGTCTTAATATGCAAGAGTTGAGAATTCCCAGATATTTATTTAGAGGTAGAATTTTTCTGATAAAAATAGGACAATTGTTGGTCCACATTTGGATGAGGTATTAAATTATTGTTGATTGTTTAATTATTCAACCTTTTGATGTTTAAGTTGAGAGCACAATCTCTAATTCATCCCTTATACAATCTCAACCTCATCTCTTATAATATCTAGCTAAACAATCTTGATTTTTTTTTATTTTTTTATTTTTTTTAAACAATCTTGATTCTTAATAAACTCTTTATAAATTAAAGGAAAACTCCTTTAAAAATTGTACACTTGACGATAATCAAACAAAATTAACATTAAATTATAATAAACTCTTTATAAATTAAAGGAAAACTCCTTAAAAAATCGTACACTTGACAATAATCAAACAAAATTAAGTTTAAATTATAAGCATTCACTATATATGCATGTGGGCGAGTCCCCAGATATATATTTAAGAAAGTGAGATGGATACTCACGGCATTATCTTTCGCAGTCTCCATCAATAGGTCTCTTAAATTTAATTTGAATTGACCTTCAATTAACATAGATATGTTGAATTTCATTTGAAATCAAGAAATAAAGGAAGTACATGTGGAAAAGAAAAAAAAGCAACGGGATATATATTTTTTAAAGGATGCAATGCTGCAGGTCACCCAATGCCCAGAAACGGCCGTTAAGAAACGAGGAAATGGGGTGCCTCCGTTGCGTTTCTGGTAATTAAGATTCGAATTGATTTTAAATAGGGATAGACTCTTAATCAATTAAAATAGGCCTGTTGAATTTTATTTAAATTTATTTTTAATTAAAGTTGTGTGAGGTATTATCATGATAGACTAAATTTTTTTATTTTTATTTTTAAATTTAAAAGGCTGTTGAAGAATCTTAGCATGTTAAAGGACATTGAGAAACACAAAACTATCCTTTAAATCATTTTGTCTGGTTTGATTCTCTAATCCCAAATCATTACCACTGCAATCAATCCAGAACCAAAAACAACTGCCATAAAACGGTAAAATGGCTTATCCAATGGAATGTCATGCTCATGAGAATTATGATGTGGCTTCAGGAGATGGTTTATGGCCACATAAATGAAGATTCCGCAGGCCAATCCCATTGAAATTGCATAAAACCAATCGGCCAAGCGTCCCTCTGTAGTGGCGTCGATTAGAATGCCCATTACAACGCCAATTGGGGTAGATATGGCAAACGCAAAGGCATACGCTGCAGTTGATAAGAGTGGCCTATTTGGAATTATCTGCAACAGTGCTACGCCCATTGCAATTGCTGCGAATATCTTGTGCAGAGACACTGTCCACAATGTTTTCCACGCTTCCGCCTTTGTTTCTGTGCCACAAATGACCTCTTAGATTATACAGACAAAAAGCAGGAAAGATAAAGAGAAAAGTGTTTTTTCCATAAGTTTGTATTGTATTGTCTGCATTGTTCTACAATGGGAAAAGGATTCCGTTAGTACTGTATAGAAATTTGGCATCCTAATAAACAGGCTCCACTGTAAAGTTCTCTACAACAGAAAATAGAACAGTAGAATCTATTTGTTTTCCCTAACTGAGAATCTGAATATGTTCCATATGTGGCTGTCCACTAAGGTGTCAAAATTTTCATATAGTCCATATGAGTTTAGAAAAACATATAAATGGAGAAGAGAACTTGCCTGCAACCCCAATGGCGATTCCTTCAAAGAGAGAATGAAAGCAGAGTGCCAATATCAGCAATAAACTGTCACCCACAGAAGCTGAACCATCCAACGGTGTGTTCGTATTCGCCTCCTGCCATGTATGGATTCCATTCCTTGAAATCATTAGACAGCTCAATAGATTGGGAACAATCCACACAGTATTTTCTGAGGGGTCAATCAGTTAAATTTCAGGGGTTATTCATATGTGTTCATTTTTCTCCTACCTTCCAGAAAGTTCTAGGCAGGACGTAAATTTGATGTTTGTATGGTCGTATTTGACTATTTTTTGTGCTAAAATACAATCAAAATTTTAGGAAGATTGTATCACATGAAAGTGTAAATTTTAGATAGAGTTCTTCTGACAGTTTATATAATTTTTTATAATAAAAAAAATGTCTTAGTATTTAAAGGGCAAGTTTGAGTAGATAACCATCATGACAAATTTACTTGTCAGGCAGGGTCCACCATCAAAGTTAAGCCATGGAACTTCTAGGTATCCAAATCCTAACTAATTAAAAAAAGCCAACTAAAAAGTTCACAGAATGGTACCTAAAACAGCAAATTGGTTTGGATGGAAGTCATGGTTTAAATTTGATGGCCATATAGTGGTATTTGGCTATTTTTGCTGTAAAATACAATCAAAATTTTAGAAAGATTGTATCACATGAAAGGGTAGATTTTAGATAGAATGTCAAAATTTCTATAGAATTATTCTGATATATATATTTTATATATAATTTTTTAAAAATAAAAATGTCTTAGTATTTAAAAGACAAGTTTGAGTAAATAACCGTCATGAAAAATTTACTTGGCAGGCAAGGTTGACCATCAAATGTAAGCTCTAAATTGGAAGTCCAAACTATTTTTGAATTTTAAAAGAAAAAGCTACTAATAATAGGAATGAGTTTTCCAACTAACCAAAAAAAAATTTGTGATCAGAAACATCAATCTAAAAAAATTTAGAGAGTTAAATCCAAAAAAAACCTCTTTGTTAACTACTAATAAGTTCCAAATTGGTCGTTGCAATTTCATATTGAACTGACCTGAGAGCTGAATGTCGTGTCTCTGTTTTGTGCAGGGGATCGTCCTTGACCATCTGGTGGTTACAACATGCAAATATATTATATGCTTTCTCATGATAGCGGCAATTACAAAAAGCACAGCAGATTTGATAGATAGACGATGAGATTCTTTTTTGTTTTTTTTACAGTTTACCTATTGTTTGCGAAGTCACAGGCTTCTGCACAGAGAGAATTTCCTTTTTCTTTTGTTGCTTGGCGTAGACCCAAGCGACGACCAGATCTCCCAGCATAGTAAGCAAATATCCAGCAGTGCAGAGCATGAATGCGAAGGGATACTCTTTCTCCGTCAAATCTTTAAAAGTGTTTGCAGAATCTCTCAAGAAATGCATTAAAGCGGTCCCCAGGAATACCCCTCCAGCGAATTGAGTACCCAGCGAAATAAGTATCCGATTCCATCTGAAAAAATAGGGAGATATCCCTCCGGCGAAGGTAACAGTGAAAACTATGATGAGGCAGCAGATTTTCACCACAATTAAAGATTTTGATCTTAAGTTGGGATTAGCATGAGCTTGCTGATCAGCGGCTGATCCAGTGCTTCCACCGAGTGCTGCAATCAGACGAATTAGTGAGCCCACAAGCATAAAAACAAAGCAGTTTATAGGCATTCTTGCAGCCATAGCTAAGCGGAATTCTGGTTTGCTAAGCAACAGCATATAAGTATACAGGTTGATTAACATTTGTAGTAGCTTGTAATCCTACCTCCACGAGTCCACACTGCTTCGTTTTTAATTAATTTGGTTGACCTTTGACAGATGAGTGGAGAGCATCTTGTCGGTATGACGTAACCTAAAACGATTCTGATGTGAATGTTGTTAAACTGGCGATTGAACCTATAGGTTTTAATGGGTATGCTTATCTTTGTTAGGGATAAATAATTTTTTCATGCTCAAAATTTTAATTATATAGAAAAGTGAGATAAATAGTTTTTTCATATTAAAAATTTTCTATAATTACATAGAAAGTGATATAAATTGTATATTAATTTTTAATTATATAGAAAAGTGAGATAAATAGTTTTTTCATATTCAAAATTTTAATTACAGAGAAAGTGATATAAATTGTATATAATTTTTTAATGTATTGTTGATAAATTTGTTTATTTATTAATACTTTCATAAGTCATACTTATCTTCTCTTTCAAATTAAACAAACAATTTTAAATTATGAAAAGGAAAGTGATATTATGCTTATTGTTTTAATTACACAAAATTTTATCAACATATTAAAAGAATGCAAATGAAATATCACACAATATGTTAAGTTTAGTAATTGTAGAAGTTGTTTACATGTTAAGAAATTGTTTTAAATCAAGCAGAATTTTATCATCATATTAAAAGAATGCAAATGAAATATCACAAATATGCTAAGTTCAATAATTCTAGAAGCCACTTACATGCTATGTAATGCCTACCCTTGAAAAATATCAATATACTACAATAATAAATTAATTTAGTAAGAAATAATGAAAAAATTACTTAATAAACTTTCTATTAAACATAAGTTTGTATCAATCATCGTAAATGAAAATGTAAGATATAAACATTTCTTATACAATTATACACATTTACAATAACTCAAAACTGCACAACTAAATGTAAACATTAGTTCCACAAAGTTAATAAACAATTATACACATTTACAATAACTCAAAACTACACAACTAAATGTAAACATTAGTTCCACAAAGTTAATAAATATAAATAATAGATATCAATTGCACAAGGTAATGGGACTACAGGCCCTAAGAGCAAGACCTAATGTCTCGGGAGCTCATCCATAATGGTCTTGCCTACGTACGCTGTGACTTTAGCTAGCAATCCACAAAATAGTATCATACAACTCGAAACTTCTAAGAAGTTATTCACATTATATCCACATCTTCTCTATCTTAGATAGAGCTTCGTACTTCACTCCATACTTGAGGACAGTAGAAGATTATGGTTTACCTATCTCACAACATTCTCATAAATTTTCACAAAACAAAAATGATCTTTTTCAAACTAGGATACAAATTACTACTATACTTAACTAATCATGCAAGCAACAAAAATAATGCATAAATACATAGGAGGAAATTCGAGTTTAAAAGATTTAACCATTACCCTTATCATTATTTTTCAATATACCTATCAACATGTCTTTGACAAGTCGATAGTTTCCTGCCAATTCATAGATATATAGTTTTTCTATGTAGTAATTCAAATTGAACTAATATCAGGAACAATCTCTAAAAGATTCATTATTATCTAATTTGATATAAGAGCAACTTCTATATACTTTCTATATGTATCATGTCAAATACATACAAGATAAAATTATTATTCAAATAAACAAGATAATTCATATTCTTTCTATAAATACAAGATAAAAAATTTGTATGTATAATAAGATAATTTCTTTCCTTATTTACACGACAAATTCATATTATTTAATAAAATATTTCAAGAAGAATGAAACAATCCTAAGGAAAAAGAGTTTTAGTTTTTAAGTAAGAGAAGATTCTAAACATGTTGAATCTCCTATTCCATTATTAAATAAATTCTTAATATAAACTAAATACATATGATATCTACTTCCTCTTTGTGATAAAAGGACAAGTAAAAGAATAATCCTATCCAAACTGAACATACATTTCAATGATGATAACTGGGTTTGAATAAAACAATTGACATAAATCCAAATAATGAAAAGATTAATAGTACATTCTAAAGCCACAAATACAGGGAGAATTCCATTAAGAATTGAATTATCCTTGAGATTTTGATGCCATCATTTAGAGATTACATCAACTAGTTTCTAGTAAATGATATATTAGAGTAAAGATTATGGCAGAGTAAGAGATTGTTATATTTACATATGCATTCTTCCAGATTAACATAGTATAAAAAGAAAGCAAGAATATCAATTATAAGTTTCTTAAAAGGTATAGCAGTCATGATAAAATAGAAACTACCATGCCCTAAATTAGTGGTTCCTATAGGAGCAAAGGGATTTAAAAGATTTAATGACTTCATATTAAGCAAGCTTATCGAACAAAAGGAAATCTATCAAAATCTCATAAATAAGTGATAGGACTAATTACTAGCAATTGTGTGAAATGTTTGATAGAATGTCTCAAAAAGATGTTATTAAAGTTCATAAGATAGGAAGGATTGTTTAAAAAGAGCATTTAAAACTTTCAATCCAATTCTAGTGGTGTGTGACAACCAAATTCTATGGTTTAACCAATGTCCTCAAAATGGAATCTTAGGAACAATGTAAACCCTACATCAAAATGTTAATGAAGGAGGAGTTTTGTCTGATATAATGGTAAGATAAAACTCAAGTTGACTGGATGCAAAAGTGAAACCACAGACAAGGCGCACGAACTGTTTGAAAATATGCCTTAGGAAAAGAGCTATCGTGAACGCAAGATATATATAAATTGGTAAGATGCATAGGAATTTAAGGGATTTTCAAGAAAAATATAATGGTAAACACATAACCAGTCCCACAACCTTTGCTAGTTGTTGGAATTTATTAATCTTTGTCAGACGTATTTACTCCAGCCTGCCCCTACATCAGACTTGGGGACTTTCAAATCTGCACCCTAGCACCGTTGGCCTACCAGCATTCAATTTGGTAGGTCATTTTGAATTTGACAGAATATTTTGAGTGCCAGTTTTGGCATGAGACAAATAAGAGAGGGAAAATAGTTGACCGCATGAATGGGAGTGAGAGCCTGCAGCAACATAAGAAGAAAACAGAGAGAATAGAACCTATAGTAGCAATTGGAATGTGAAGGAGAATATATCAAAGAATAGAAGGTTTAGTGTGCAGCAACATAGGTTTTGCACATGCAGCTACGAAGTTCCTATTGGTAGCTTCAGAGATTGGGGCATATCAAGAAAACAAAGCAGTAGCTCTGAATCAAGTTTGTAAGAAGTTTGAATGTATTTTGAGAAGGAAAATATATAATATAATTTTCTATCATTTGTGCCTTGTCTCTCTCTGTGTGTTTTTGTGTTTGTCTTATGCTATCCATATTGCTATAGCAATCTCTTAGACAACCATCTGTCCTCCCCCTGCTTGCCAACAAGTGGTATCAGAGCCCTATTTTTTAGGGCAGTTAGAAACTTTTTGTGGGTGTTTTATATAAGCCCTATTAGTTTAGGCATTATTAGCCTTCTCAAATTTGAGAAGCATGGCAGGTGGGGACAATAAAGGATGGCAGCAGCCATTGAATTTTGATGGGCAGAACTATGACATCTGGGCTAAGAAGATGAAGACAATACTAGTTGCTAATGACCTATGGGAGTTGGTCATCAATGGGTTTACAGACACCATAGACCTAGTAGCTTATGCAGCCCTTTCTAATGTTCAAAGAAACCAGTTGAAGGAAATGAGAATGAAGGATGCAAATGCCCTCGGTCTAATCGAGGTAGCCTTGACATATGTTATTTTCATCCGCATTGTTGTAGTAAACTACTCAAAACAGGTATGGAAAATATTGCAGAACAGCTATAAGGGAACTGACAATGTGAGATCAATCAAACTCTAGTGATTCAGGAGAGATTTTGAAACCCTACAGATGAAGGAGAGTGAGTCTATTTTAGACTTTCACACTAGGGTTTCTACCATGATAAATCAGCTAAGGATAAATGGAGAAACCATGGATGAACAAAGGATTGTTGAGAAAATTCTAAGGAGTCTACCTTCTAGATTTGACCCTATAGTCATAACCATTGAAGAGACAAAAGACCTATCCAAGATGATAGTGGATGAGTTAATGGGCTCTTTACAAAGCCATGAGTAGTGGTTGAATAGATCCGCTCCTTCCCTTGAGCAAGCCTTCAAGGCTCAAACCAATGCAAGCAGTAGGGGAAAAGGAAGAAATAGCAGAGGTAGAGGTCAAAGAGGTAGAGGAAGAAGCAACTCTAGAAGAAGAGTTTCAAACAACCAAGAAGAGGTAGTGAGTGTAGAAAGAAACAACGTGATCATGGAGGCCAAAATGCTAATGTACCAAATGAGAATGAGGTTGAAAATGAAAAATACTCAAATATTTTTATTGTTTGCAACCTTGCTAAGAGGAGTAGTGATGAAGTATGGTACTTAGACAGTGGTTGCAGTAACCACATGAGTGGAATAAAAACTTCTTTTCCTCCATAGATAGCAGCATCAAGACTGAAATAAAAATGGGAAACAATGAGCAAGTTCCTATCATGGGAAAAGGTACAGTCAACATTCAGTCCAAGAATGGTGAAAAGAGGAAGATCCAGGATGTTTATTATGCCCCTGGCATTAAACATAACCTATTGAGCATTGGGCAGATGGTCCAAAATGGTTATAAAATCCTAATGGAAAATAGAGAGTGCACAATATTTGACAAAGGAGGCAGTAAGAAAGTGATTGCAGTAGTGTAGATGACAAGAAATATAATGTTTCCTCTTAGGATACACATAGAGTCTTTGGCACCGTCTCTAGCGCTATCTCTGTCATAGTTTCCAGCACTATCTCCGGTGCTCATAGCAATGGGATAGCAATCAGCCTTCAGGACAGTCATCAAAGACCCATCCAAATTATGGCATTTGAGGTATGGGCACTTACATTTTTCTAGTTTGAGTTTATTGTCCAAGAAAGGCATGGTTAGAGGGCTCCCAAACATTGTAGAGCTCGATGGAAAATGTGAAGCCTGCATTTTAGGAAAGCAGCATAGACAACCCTTTCAATCAGGGTATTCAAGGAGAGCAAAAGCACCATTGGAGTTGGTGCACTCAGATTTGTATGGTCCCATGAAAATCCACGCCTTGGCTGGAAATACTTATTTTATGACATTCATAGATGATTACAGCAAAAAAATCTGGGATTATTTTTTGAAGAATAAATCAGAAGCCTTTGATAAATTCAAGTGGTTTAAGGCATCAGCTAAAAAGTAAAGCGACCACTATATCAAAGCCCTAAGAACAGATAGAGGGGGAGAGTATATCTCTAAGGAATTTCTAAATTTCTATAGGAATGAAGGCATACAAAAGTAGTTTACAACTAGGTATACTCCATAGCAAAATGGAGTGGTTGAAAGGAAAAATAGAACCATTCAAGAGATGGCAGCAAGCATGTTGAAAGCAAAAGGACTATCACATGATTTTTGGGGTGAGGATGTAGCAATAGCGGTTTACCTATTGAATAGGTGTCCTACAAAGGCTATTCATAATAGGATTCCACAAGAGACATGGACAAATAGAAAATAGAGTGTTGAACACCTAAGAATCTTTGGGTGTGTGGCATATGCATTCATGCCTAAAGAGAAGAGGCAGAAATTTGATGATAGAGGTGACAAATGTATCTTCATAGGCTATAGTGAAGAGTCAATAGCCTATAGACTTTATAATCCCATCACCAAAAAGGTTGTGATTAGCATGGATGTTGAGTTCATTGAGAATGAAGCATGGGATGGAATGGTGGATAGCACCACGGGTATTTCAGTTATAGTACCCCTTGAAGATGAAGAAGCTTCAGAGGACAGCAATTCTAGAAGAACTACTGAGAGTAGTAGCTTGGGGAGAAACTACTGTAGAGTATTGGAGAACAGTGGTTCTGGAGGTGTTCAGTAGAGCAACTCTAGAGGTGGACAGTAGCATAGCAGCTCCAGAGATCAGCAACTCCAAAGATCTGCAGCTCCAGAGTTTAGTAGAGCAGCAGCTCCGGAGGTCAGCAGTACAATAGCTCTGGAGATCAGAACAGTAGCAGCTCCGAAGGTAATTCAAACCCCACACTTACATCATTGATGCCATGAAGGACAAGGAGTGTGAAGGAGAATTATGACAGCACAAGTTATGTTGATATGGATGAGAATTTAAATTTTGCATTATTTTCTTGCAGTGATCCAATGTACTTTGAAGAAGCTGTGAAAGAAGAGAAATGGTGTAAGGCCATGGATGAAGAGTTGGATGCCATAGAGAGGAATAACACATGGCAGCTAACTGATTTACCCAAGGGTAAACAAGTGATTGGAGTTAAGTGGGTATATAAGACCAAGTCTACTACTGAAGGAAAGATTGAAAGACATAAGGCAAGGCTAGTTGTCAAAGGGTACAAACAACAACCTGGAAAAGATTATGAGACATATGCACTAGTTGCAAGGATGGAAATAGTTTGGGCAGTCATAGCAATAGCAACCCAACACAAATGGAAGGTGCATCAAATAGATGTAAAGTTAGCCTTCTTGAACAGAGTGTTGAAAGAGGAAGTGTATGTGGAGTAGCCACTTAGCTATGAAGTCCTAGAGCAAGAGGACAAATTATATAGGCTTCAGAAATCTCTCTATGGTCTGAAACAAGCACCTAGGGCATGGTACAATAGAATAGACTCATATCTAGTGAGCAATGGCTTTAGCAAAAGTAGCAGTGAGCCTACTCTTTACATCAAAGCAGTTGAAGGTAATATTTTGATTGTTGTTTTGTATGTAGATGATCTAATTTTTACTGGCAATAGTGATCTTTTCATTGCTAATTTCAAAGAGGCAATGTAGAATGAGTTTGAGATAATAGACTTAGGGCTGCTAAAGTATTTTCTTGGCATTGAGGTTAAACAAATAGAGCATGACATATATATTTCACAAACTAACTATGCCAAACAAATTGTGAAGAGATTTAAAATGGAGAATAGTAAACCCGCCCCTATACCAATAGCTACAGGTCTGAAATTGAGTAAGGAGGACAACAACAAAGAAGTAAACTCAACCCTCTATAAGAGCATGGTTGGAAGCCTCATGTACTTGACAGCCACTAGGCCTGATTTGATGTATGATGTAAGCTTGATTTCTAGGTTCATAGAGAAGCCTAAGGACACACATTGGCAAGCAGGAAAGAGGATCCTGAGATATGTGAATGGCACAACAGGTTATAGCATCTTGTACTATATTTCTAATGAGTTTATGTTCATTGGTTTCACAGATAGTGATTAGGCAGGAAATGTAGATGACCGGAAGAGCACATCCAACTATGTATTTCACATGGGTATAATGCAGCAAATGCAAAAGCATGTTAAGCTATTTGGTTGAGAAGGATCCTTGCAGACTTGAATGAGCATCAAGAAAATGGTACAACCATTCATTGTGACAATATTTCATCAACAGCCCTGACAAAGAATCCAGTCTTCCATGGACGAAGCAAGTGCATTGAGATCCATTATCATTTTATAAGGAAGTTGGTATAATAAGGAGAGATTGTGTTACAGTATTATAGATCTGAGTAGTAGTTCGCTGAAATTTTTACAAAGGCATTGCCAAAAGATTCTTTTGAATGCCTAAGAGACATGTTTGGCATTGTTGATAGCTCTGGAGGTGTTTAGCCCCAGAAAGAAGATAGCTCTAGTGGTTCAACCTTGGAAAGTCTGTGCAGCTCCGGAGATGATCCAGAATGGCAAAAATAGCTCTGGAGATATGCTCCGGAAAGGCAAATGCAAAGGTATAACTCTGGAGATCAGTTCTGAAAAGAAAATTGTAAAATGACATCTGACTTCAGATTAAGGGGGCATGTTGGAATTTATTAATCTTTGTCAGACGTATTTACTCCAGCCTCTTCCCACATCAGACTTGGGCATTTTCAAATATACACCCTAGCACCGTTGGCCTACGAGCACTTAATTTGGTAGGTCATTTTGAATTTGACAGAATGTTTTGAGCGCCATTTTTAGCATGAGACAAATAAGAGAGGGAAAACATTTGACCGCATGAATTGGAGTGAGAGCTTGCAGCAGCAGAAGAAGAAAACAAAGAGAATATAACCTACAATAGCAGAGGGAATGTGAAGGAGAATATATCAGAGAACATAAGGTTTAGTGTGCAGCAGCATAGGTTTTGTACAGGAAGCTACGAAGTTCCTATTGGCAGCTCCAGAATCCAATGGTTTGTAGCTCCAGAGATTGGGGCATATCAGGAAAATAGTGCAGCAGCTCTAAATCAAGTTTGTAAGAAGTTTGAATGTATTTTGAGAAGGAAAATATATAATATAATTTGCTGTTATTTGTACCTTGTCTCTTTGTGTGTGTTTTTTTGTTTATCTTATGTTGTCCATATTGCTGTAGCAATCTCTTGGACAACCATCTATCCTCCCCTTGCCTGGCAACACTAGGATCCACCTTTTTCTCCAATCTGGATCTTAGGAAGAGGGTATGGATATATTTCAAAGCTTAGTGATGAGGAAGTAATGCCTAAGCGTTAAGTGGTTTCCTAGACTACCATGAATAAGAAACTATACCAAAGGTTACTTTCTCGCATTGTTTAAAAGAAGCCTTTTTAATTAAATCTAATACATGACTAAAATATCTATTAATAAACGGTTTGAAATTAGCAACAATAAAGAAAAGAAATTTGAACATCACAAGATAATCATCCTAAGTGATCAAGGATTCGGACAAAGAAAAAATCGGTTTAATTTAACAAGAATGATAAAATTCGCTAAGAGAGACCTTTCAAATTGCCTGTAAATGGTCAATGGAGAAAGAGGTTAAGATATGAGTTCTAGTTTAATTTTCAATCACAAGGAAAGGAAAGATTAAAATCAAGAAGGGAATGTTGTACTTAATAAACTTCATGTCAAATGACTTTGAAAGCGTCGAACAAATATGCATTCGATAGAGGACTTAGAGCATAATCGAAGTCATCATTTGAAGAACATGAATGAAGTTCTTGTGAAATTAATAGATGATATTAAAATTAAGCAATCAAAAAGCACAATGTCAGATCATCAACTATAAAAAAATTAGAAAGATTACAAAATTTTTTCAAATACTGGAGAAACTACTTGGAAAATGAGGGCCATAGATATTTAATATATATTGTGAAAGAGAAGGAAATAATTACTATGAAAGAGAAGGAAACAATTAAGCACAAGGTCGATTGTTTTCTTCAATAGAAAATAGAAACACGTAAAGGAATGCCATAATAGCTAGATACACAGAAACTAAAGTTTTGTTAAATATCTTAAAGCAAACACAATTGGTAGATGAAAACCCAAATCCATGACTAGCCAGTAAATGGAATACATGAGTATGAGACAGATTCCCTTTGAAAACATTACAGGACCACATGCAATCATAACTATTCTCCTTATTACCTCAAGAGGATTCTCAAATAGCAACTATAGGGTTAGAATAAATGGAAAGGTTTTGAAAAACTATTGTAAGATTCGTTACATACCTCTATAATAGTTCTCCCATAGAAATGAATTCAAAATATAGTTTATGTCTCAAAACAAAAGTTTTTTCTTCTAGTGCAGCTCCTATGAAATATAATCCCTTTCTTCCTTGTTCTTGTTGATGAGAATTGTAATTTTCTGTAAAAGCTTCTTGAAAGGAGAGAAGAAGAAAAGATAAGACCATTTTTTTTTCTCCCAAACAATGCATGCTCAGAAAGGAAAATCAATGCATTTAAATGCCACTATCCCACTTTCTCACTTTTTCTAAAATTAACCTTCCTTGGTTTGAACCTTTGAAACTGAAAATAAATAATGATTCAAGATTCCCTCTTTGCAGAATATCTACCACTTAATTGCATGTAAACCAAAATATAATAATTAAATAAAGAATCTTTTTTAAATATGTAAATAGGACAACACATAATGGCAATTCCTTCTTTTACAACACAATATTAAATTTTCTAAATAATTATTTTGAAACAATGCAATTGATTAATTATTCTCAATAAAATATCATAATTAATAAATAGGGTTCCATGTACTTGCATGCTAAGAAATTAGTTAGTTTTCTCACTGTGTCAAATTTAAATGAAATGATAACACTTCACATATCAACATTTGAGAAAAAAATATTTATATTTTTGCTTTCTCAAAAAATAAGTGTCAACATAAAAAAAATAAAAATTGAAAGAGCACAAGAAATCATTGTTGTTGTACTCTCATATTTATAAAATAGCCTTGATTACAATAGTAGAATTAGAGCACTGGATGTATTCTTGACATCATCTTAGAAATATCACTAGTAATAATTTTATAAACACTCCATAATACAATACCTAGCATTGGGGTTAGGTGTATAGAAACCATAAAAGTGGACTTCATGAAGAATATAGGCAAATTTATGATCCAAATGAATAGAAGTAGATTTAAAATTCATAACAATTTAACATAGTTATCATAGATTCCACAAAATATTATGATTAGAACTATTGAAATACTCATCCATCTATATGAATAAGAAACACAACTAGGAGTAAAGATTTATTATATTATTCATTAATTGTTTACAAACAAATATATCATCCTTTGAACCATCCTTAGATTACAAAATATTGCACACAAAACACACTTGTGCATATCACATAGCCATTTTCATACTCGTGTTCTACTTCTACTCTATCTATATATGAACATCTATTCATCTTTATATACTTACCCTCTTTCTCTATATCTCCCCCTTTATGACCATTATCTATATTTTAATTAATACTTATTGGTACAATTTATAATCATTGCACCTACATCTACAAATGGATAGTGTAGATTACCCTCAAAATACATGATTGTAATTTATGCCCCCATCTTTGTCCCTAGTTAGACTACTATATCACCCATGTGTTTTGACTACCTCTAACTATTACTTTTCTTCAACCAATAATGATGTAACCTCCTCCTATCATGTGAGAACAACCTTAACCAAGGCATGAGAATATTATAGCATACCTATCTGACAAAACAAAAATTACTAATGGAACATTGAAGAACTAAGAAAAGGTAATTGACCTCTAAATATCCAATCCTAGGACCTACTGTGGAAATTGCCATATGTCATTTGTGATGAACATAAAATCATTTTTTAGGATATCCTATTTTGACAATATCCTCAATAGACTTGAAACTAAATACTTTTCACTAGGAAATTGAAGAATAGAGCAACTATAATGCTCATTTTGGATACCTCACAAGCTTATCCAATTACAATTAGTTGAACTTAGTGGCATTATATTTGTTAAAGTAATTAGAATAGTTGTCTTCCTTTTCCTATTTAAAAAGTAGTTTCTTTTCTTGCGCAACTTCTTGGTCCTCACAAATGCCACTTAACTAGTAGAAAAAGGAATAAACCATAATTTTCATCTTTTTACACATTACCAAAAGGGAAAGGAATAATAGAAATAGTGGCTTTCAAGTTTCATTATGTATGTATGCAGTCACTGTCAATGAAATTGAAGGCCCTCGGAAACATTGGCTAGAATTGGCACTGCAATCCTTGATATTGAATGAATTAAAGAGTCATGGTAGTGACTTCATCCTTCAAAACTTATGGCTAAAAAAACAGATACATCTTAGAAAAGAAGAAACTATTTCCTTTCAAATTTATGTCGAACATAATAAAACATTAAGGAAGTTAACCAAACTAATTTTAAAGTTCCCAATTAAATGATCATGGTGAGTTCTATCTTAAATTTTAGTGATTATAGGAAACTCCCAACACATGCCACAAATCAATGACAAAATGTTACTTATTTCCATACACAACCTTTAAATATGAATCTAAATAAGCTTCATTGTCGGTATACCAAATTTTATCAATTTCATTATTTTTTATTTAGATATGGTCCTAGTGTGAAGATATTGAAACTAATTTAAAACTCTTAATTAAAGATTCTAAAAATAGATGTTTGGGAAATTGTAGTTGCATTTTAACTATTTATTTAAACTCTTATGAATTGTAAGTTACATTAGTGTACACTAGCATCACTTATCAACATACTACCTCTTGATGCTATGAAAACTCACAAGATGATCTCGAAGCTTTAAAAACTAAACTTCTACAATTGCATTTGTAAAGATATCTACAAGATTTTCTTGAATGTTTATATATCTCAATTCTACTACTATCTTTTGAACCAAATATCAAATCAAAATGATTTATCTATCATGCCCACATCTGCGATGTGGTCATGACATGAAAAACCACATGTCATGCCCACATTCACCATGTGGTCATGACATGAATGACCAAAAAAAAATCACCTGTCCCTAAAACACCATCACACAAAGGCAGGGAAGAAAAACAAGGTGTGGGATAAGACACCCACGACACCTTGTCAGGTGAACACAAACCAAGGGGCAGTAACACAAAGTGTCGAAAACTAACATTAATATAGAAAGAAGTAAAAGAGAATAATCTTACATCAAAAGTTGAGGTAACCCAATCCTAAGGAGATGATAAACACTTATAATCATTCTAACATACAAGAACATTATGAGAATGTCTAAGATCGAGTTTCGAACCACCATTGAATACATTCTTAAAAACACCAAAGGAGATATGAGTTAATCACAATTAATAAAAACATAAAAGATTGAATAAATTACATAACCATTAAAATGACATTACATAAGATAGTTACATCATTCTCTAGGTTGGAATGACTCATAATTTACAAATTTACCAATCTACAATGCTACAAGAATGATTTACATCATTGATACAATTAGATAACTGAAGAATACACATTGCTCATAAGCTGAAGATGAAGGGCTGCCGCTACAAAGTCATATCAATCACAAATCACGAGTCCTTGATGGTGGTGGGTGCACACCACCCTACCATGCGGTACTTCAAAGGTCCACCCCCCATGCTCGGAGATGATCACATGGCCATACACAAGCATAAAAGCAAGAGGGATAAGGAAGGCAAGCAAGCACAGTTTGATAGATTGCCTCAAGAGAAGTCCACTCATACAAAACAACAAGATGATCCATATACCACATGTGGATTGTTTGATAAAAATGCCTCAAAGAATGTGATCTTGAAACAACATTGATATCAATACATGCTTTTGAAAGAAAATTATAAGTATTTGCAACTATCAAGTGTAAAATCAGACTTCACAACCTTTATCAGAAGCTCACAACCAACTGGGACAACAAAGACAAGCATGAGAACAATAGGGCAGAGTGCCACTGAACACATTATTCTCATGAACTGTAAGCATGTTTGGAAAATAATAACAAGGCACTTGAATTATTTGGCAAAGTGCCAAATGATTTCCATTCAAAGAATATAAGGATTACAGGTCATACACAGACTGGATTTGTTTAAAGACTTTAAATGTCTTACCATTAGCATAAACAAATCTCATGAACTAATTGGCATAATGCCAATGTGGGATGGCTTTGGTAGCCATTCATGCATAGACAAAGCATGAACATCACCACAATCTATTTATTAAAATAACCAAAACTAAATTCCCTTACATAGAATAGAATGATTGTATTTTGTATCCACAAAATGGATCAGTTTTATGACATTAAGATCTTTCAAAATGCTCAAACATGGCCTCTGAACTATTTGACAAAATGCACCCCCTCCCTCCCAATTTGATTTGTAATCAATGAAAATATGGTCGCAGTTTACACACTGGATAGATTTATACAAAGGCATTAAGATCCTTTCAAGCTTCATAAATATGGCCATGAATTGTTTGGCAAAATGTCCCAAGTAGATTTCTTGTTTCATGGAATGGAATGGTTGTAGTCACACACATAATGGATTTATTTTAAGACTTTAAAACCTTTCTAACAACATAAACAAGGACCTCAAACTATTTAGCAAACACAAGGGCTAGTGTGGACTACTCTAGTGTCATGCCCACATTTTCCATGTGGTCTCAACACACATCGCACGTGTCATAGCCACATCTGTTATGTGGTTATGACACGAGATATGAAAAACTTTTCTCACACTGTCCTAAAAACCCCCTTCGCATGCGTACGCATGCTCGACGGTGTTCTCTCATGGCGAAACACTACACTCCTCGGCGGAATACAAGTACAATTGCGTGCAACCAGAAGCATACAGATCAACAAGAGGGTCTATACAACGCTGCTAACGTCATTGCAAGAGTGAGATTACCAAAGTTCTTAAATCGAACCCTCGGCAATTTTCGGTAGCATAATGCCTTACGGCGTTAGTGGGAATTACGCTGCACTCATTTACGCACGTGGTTCGCTGACAGAGTAACAACTTCCCACGACGCCTTGTTCCGACTAAACCGGTTAGTAATCTCCCTATTTAGTCATTTTTCAGCCAGGCACGGTTGTCTGTCTCCTCTCTTGTTTCCTGAAACATACTCCTCCTATGACTTAGCATTTTCAACAAGGCGGTTTGGTTGCTCTCTCTTCCCTTTTCACAAGTTCTTAATTTTGATTGTATCTTTATCGCCCTTACCTTAACTATCTCTCTGTTAATTTAGTGTGTTTATATTTCGGTCTCTCTCTCTCTTTCATTTTCTATGCTTTCTTTATGTGCATCCTGTCCTTTCTTCATGATTTACGTCAATCAGGGTTATCACTGCAGCTATTGTTGATCTTAAACCTAATTTCAGGATGATCTAGGTCACAAAGGCTGGTTTACTATTTCGCTGGACTTGGTCTCCTAATCTTCCCCGATCTAGGTTCCTCCTCTTCGTATGTACTTATTAAACCTGTTCCTAAGCAGATTTAGCAGAAGGGTCCGTCAACTTAGTTCTCTTATCCCATGTGGGAAAAGTCACGCATTTTCTCCTCTGTGTTTTCCAATGTTAGTTTTTCTTCTTCGGACTCTCTTACAGGTTTACTTATGAGGTCATTTGCTACAGTTGAGATTAAAATGGCCACATGGATTGTCAGTGGTGGCTTCTTAAGTTTATTTCCAGTGTTCTTTTGAGCAAGGTGATCTGTAATTTTCCTCTTCATTTTCTGGGTGATTGATATTACGTTGATAGTTGAAACTTCCGAGAAACTCTTTCCAGAGTATCACTGAATATTCCTTAACTCTCTTTTACATTATAATTTTATTTTCTCTTGTTTATAATTATTGTTGTTACTATTACTATTAATGACTATTAATACACTGATTGTGACTCGTATAACGTTGTAAATAGATGTAGGAGGCTCTCCACTTTATAAAACCCTGATCATGGTAATATCACTTCTTTGGTTGTTGTGTTCAACACTTAATAACATCTACTGTGAAAATATAATTTGTTATAATTTTTTATTTTTATTTTATTTTTTTCTCTATATCCATGAGACATAGTTTATAATGATTTTAAACGAGGGCCCAATAACATGGTTCATAGATTTACTCCTATGTATATTATATATATATATATATATATATATATATATATATATATATATATATATATATATATATATATATATATATATATATATAATATATATATATATATATATATATATATATATATATATTTTAATGTCTATGTATAGGACGAAATTGGTTTACCACTATATATGTATATATCTCTATGTATATATCTATTTATATATAAATATATAGATAGATATATAATCATTATTTTATTATATATATAGCTATATACATGGACATATATAGTATATATATATGCCTATATATAGAGCTATAAAAATGTATTTATTTTCCAAATAAACCAATCATATGTTAGGGCCAAAGCCCTAACATTTTATTTGCTTTAGATTCCACAGCCGACGGCGGCCATGGGCGGCGGTGGCCGCAGTGACAGAGAAGCAGGCTCGGCAGTGGCCGCAGAGCGGCGGACAGGGTCGGCGGTGGCCGCAGAGCGGCGGACAGGGTCGGCGGTGGCCGCAGAGCGGCGGGCCTGTGCAGGCCGCGGGAGGCATAAGGGGAAGGGGGGATGTGGAGTGGGGCGGAGCCCCACCCACATTCCCACGACGTGGGGTGTGGGTGGGGCTCCGCCCCACTCCACACCTCCATGTACATGTGAGGGCCTGCGGTGGGGATTTCTCCCCACCGCCCATTATAAACCGCGACTGTGTTTTCTCCCGTGGCTTAAACTTTGACAGTCATTCATATGGTGCTATTCGTTGATTTCTATCAACAATAATATATATATATATATTCATATATATATATATATATAAATCAACGATAATATATTTATTTTTCATATATATAGATATATATATATATATATATATATATATATATATCTATTTTTATATTGATATATATCATTCAAACTCATAAAAAAAATGATAATTACTTTCAATTTCCCTATTATTCTATAAAAATGAAAATTACTCAAAATGTGAAATATATATATATATCTCTATATATATATAAATATATTTATATATATATATTCTTATATGTAGTTATATAATTCCTAAAGTTCTCAAATTCACTACTTAATTCATTTTCTCCAAATCAACCTGTTATAAAGATAATGTCATAATATATATATATATATATATATATATATATATATATATATATATATATATATATATATATATATATATATATATATATATATATATATATATATATATATATATATATATATCCCAATTTCACTTAATCGGTAGAAATGGTAAATAGCTATCCCCTTATTATAAGTATATATTTCCATTTTCATAAACATTTAAGAATTCTTAAATTTACAAACAGAATATATAAACATGCTAGATTTCCTCTAATCCTTCTAAATTAACAGAATCCACTAAATATGGAGAATAACTCAAACATTTAAAACTGTCTTTTCCATTTTAACATTGAACTATAAAAACTAGCATTTCAACTAGTTAAGCAATTCCAAACTTTCAAATGTAAACAGCTCAAATTAGATTGCAAAAATAAACTTTTCCTTTCAGTAATACTTGAAACACAAAAATTGCTATTGAACAAAGGTTGCAAACATCAACTTAAAATTTAAGCACATTCATATTACAGCTTCTCAATCATGAATACCACCACTTAACTTCCCAGATGTGAAATTTCTTCTCCCAAACAGTATACAACTGATAACTTATGACAACCAAATAAAAGTCCAATGATAACAAGATCAGGGAGGTGATTTTCTTCACTCCCAGAATAACATTAATTTACAACAATAACCAGAGAGGTGTTCTCTCTTCATCTCTATGAAATGAACCAGGCCTAATTCTCATGACAAAGAAGATGAACTGTTTCTTCATAAATAGCCAACCAGAAGCTCCAAGAGAAAACCTACGTATCAAAGACAAACAAAGAAGAAAACACCACTCATCTAGCTCTCCTCCCTACCGTAGACCCGCAAGTGGGTCACCCCCGAGCTAGGGAGACCATACTCACACCTGGATACTCAAACACTCCACTTCACAACAGAAACAACAACAATCCCAAAGCACACATACACCTGTGGGTAATTTACACAATACGGAAACTTAACTACAGTGAGTTTCATAAGGGGCAGGAGAGTGGACACACTCGACTCCAGAGTGTCACCCTGACAGATAAATGAACCAATATAAATTTCTCTTGGTCTCAACCAAGTGTGATCAAAATTTTTAAGAAATCTGTATAGGACTCTCAAGTCAAAAATACAGTCACAGATACATGCCCTCAAGGCTTTCAACATCCCAAAAGATGGAAACAGGTATGCACCCGAGGAGGATCTCTCCTCCCCTACCCCAAACTTGATGAGCATTTCTCCCAAGTGGGAGACGCTCTGTCAAACAACCCGACAAGAACCCCACAGAAAACAAATCTAAACACATATTTCACACACATTTCATACACATTTCAGTTCTACAAAAACAAAGGTAAAATTCAGACCAACCTTGCAAAGCCCTCCTGGAATGAAGCTGTTGCAGAGTCCACAGAGTTCACTTCCAACCTTAGCCACCAACTCCCTCTCCCTTCTCTATCTTCCAAACTAACTTCTCTATTTTTGGTAAGGCAAAAATGAAAGTTTTTCCCAAAATTCAACTAACTCCCTCTCATCCCAAAATTTGAAAATAAATAACCCAAATTCTCTTTCTTTTAATTTTGAGAAATGGGGAAGTGACACTTGTCACCTCCTCACCCTTCCCCAAAACCACTATTCTGTCCTGGTGGCTTATGTCACTCTCCATTCCCAAGGGTACTCCTTATTCCTCTCATGTGACTCCACTTTCTCATGGGAGAAATAAAAAAAAGAGTTAAATGGGAACAAGACAGGTGACCCATGCCTCTTTCTCCTTTCTTCACATGGGTGTCCCCAGAGTACATGGGGGAATCTCACTAAAGAAGATGTGACCTTCACTAATGGATGGCATCTCTTATCTAGGGGAATGTAGAGGGGATGGGTTGGGTGTTGGTACAACCCATCATGTCCCCTCCTACCTCCAATTTTCGCCACTTAACTTCAGGGGAAGGTTAAGTTGACTAGATGGAGGTTACTCAAGGGTTACCCATGCCAAATGGGCCCCTGGACCCATGGGGTATAACCCAGGGTCAACTTTAACCCATACAAGACACCCCTGGTCAAGGTAAGGCACAAGAAAAGGGCCTCATAATTTAAATAAAATAAGGAATTTCAAATTCAATCTCTTTACAACACTAATTATAAAAATAATGTTACATGAGGGTAACCTAACCCACTCGACCATACGAAAGACCACATTACATCATGACATCAAACACAAAGAGATCTTGGTTCCTCGTGGAACTAGATCGGCTTAACAGGGAATAACAAATAACAAGGTGTGGAATGATCTCCGAAATCTGTGGTTCGATTAGTAATCCCTGCACACTCAATTACAAGATCAGTAACCACATAAATTCATCATAGCCGAAGCAACTTAAATAAAACATGCATTCTCATGCCCTAGTACAATTTAACATAATTAAAATCATATTACAATTTTCCATCATCACCTAATTCATTTTTCTGAAAAGTAAACTTATCCAAACATCACCCAATTAGTTTTTCCGAAAACATAATAAAGTTAAATAGTCTGACAAATTCTGGGAACTGCTATCCCACAAATATGAAAGTAACAATAACAGTACTGTAAATAGTCATAACAACAGTAGTAAAAAGGGTGGTCCTCACATCCTCTCCCCCTAAGATGGTACTTCCTCCTGGAAGTCGTCAAAAAGGTGAGGATACAGGGTCTTCAGTCTCTCTGCATCTTCCCATGTTGCAGTGACTTCGTCGTATAAGTCCCATTGGACTCTAACCTGGTCCAGCTCTCGACCTCGAAGGGCCAGCGTCCGACGAGCCAATATGCGAATTGGCTCCAACGCCAGTTGTCCGTCTGCCTCTACCTGAAGAGCACTCCAATCCAACACATGAGATAAGTCAGAAATATATTGACGTAAAATTGATGCATGAAATACATCGTGGATACGTGACAGGCTAGGTGGCAAGGCTAGACGATAGGCTACTGGTCCTATCCGCTCCAAGATTTCGAAAGGTCCTACAAATCGAGGTGCGAGCTTAGAGCCTTTTCCGTAACGGATTGGACTCTTGTGTGGCCGCACTCTCAAAAATACTCTTTCCCCCACAGAGAAGCTTCGGTCTGTCCTCTTAGCATCGGCATACTTTTTCTGCCTGTCCTGTGCTTCCAGAAGCCTCTGTCTTATCTGTTTGACTTGCAGTTCCATATTCTGAACTATCTCTGGGCCGATGACTGTTCTGTCCTCTATCTGATCCCAACTCAAAGGTGTTCTGCATGGTCTGCCATATAATGCCTGGAAAGGAGGCATACCCAACGAGCTATGATGCCCATTATTGTAGGCGAACTCAACTAGATACAGGTACTCCTCCCATCTAGACTGGTGGTCCATCACATACATGCGAAGCATGTCTTCTAACACCTGGTTAACTCTTTCTGTCTGTCCATCAGTTTCCGGATGATATGCTGAATTGAAGTTGAGCTGTGTGCCCAACGCCTGATGTAAGGCTCTCCAGAACGATGAAGTGAATACGGAGTCTCTGTCAGATATAATGCGGCAAGGTACCCCATGAAGTCGAACAATCTGATCAAGAAACACCTTTGCCACTGATGGTGCATTGTATGTTGTGCATATTGGTGAAAAATGCGCCACTTTGGTCAGCTTGTCAACTGTCACCATAATAGCATCATGGCGACGTGATGACATAGGTAGACCAACGATAAAATCCATAGAAATGGTGTCCCATTTCCATTCAGGTATCTCGTGAGGGTACAACAGTCCCGCTGGATGCTGATGTTCGGCCTTGACCCTCTGACATTCCAGGCAACGAGCAACAAATTCGGCAATGTCACGCCTCATCCCAGCCCAATGATAAAGCTGTCGTAAGTCAGCATGCATCTTCTTCACTCCTGGGTGTGCTGCGTAGGGTGCTCTATGAGCCTCTGATAGGATTACTGTACGAAGATTACCCGCATGGGGTACATAGATGCGTTGCCGATGTCGAAGCATACCATCAGACTCAAGGGTATATCCTGTAAATTTGCCCTCAAGGGCCTTCTGATTTAGTACTGCCTGCTGCACTTCAAGAAACCATTCGTCCTCCGGCAGATGCTGTAAGATGCGATCCTTCAAGTCCATCTTCAAGGTCAGGGTCTGGATCTCGTGGCGTCTTCGACTCAAAGCATCAGCGACCACGTTCTCCTTCCCTTTGATATAGTGGACATCGAAGTCATATTCACATAGGAATTCCATCCAACGCTGTTGGCGGGCGTTCAAATTAGGCTGTGTAAAAATATACTGCAAACTATGATGGTCCGAATGGAGTTCAAAGCGTCGACCTAAGAGAAAGTGTCTCCAGCGAACCAAGGCATGAACAATAGCTGCAAGCTCTAAGTCGTGCGTAGGATAGTTTAACTCATGTGTCTTTAGTTTCCGCGATTCGTATGCGATCGCTCGACCATCCTGCATAAGCACGGCTCCCAAACCTTCTAATGATGCATCTGTGCAAACTACAAACTCCTCTGAAGGATCTGGGACTGCTAAAATAGGAGCACTAGTGAGACGCTCCTTGAGGACTCCAAAAGCCTTTTCACACTGCTCGGTCCAAGTGAAACCCTTCCCTTTTCGCTGAAGGGAAGTAATGGGATGTGCTATCCTGGAGAAACCTTCGACAAACCGATGATAATACCCAGCTAACCCCATAAAGCTTCTGACCTCTGTCACGTTCGTGGGTGCTGGCCACTCCTGGATTGCTCTAATTTTAGATGGATCTACGGAGATGCCATCGCCTGATAAAATGTGTCCCAAATACTGCACCTCTGTCCTGAAGAAGGCACACTTCGTCAAGTTGCCATAAAGTTGCTGCCCTCGTAATTGCTGCAAAACTTGACGCAAGTGCTCTACATGCTCCTCCTCAGTCCGTGAATAAATCAGAATGTCATCTAGAAATATGATCACGAACCGATCTAGGTATGTACGGAACACCCCGTTCATGAGACTCATGAATACTGCAGGAGCGTTCGTCAACCCGAAAGGTACCACTGTGAATTCATAATGGCCATATCTGGTTCGAAAAGCAGTTTTATGAATATCTGACTCCGTGATGCGCAATTGGTGATACCCAGATTTTAGATCGATTTTCGAGAACACTCTGGCTCCCTGCATCTGATCAAAAAGGTCGTCAATCCTAGGTAGAGGATAACGATTCTTCACCATCACCTTGTTCAACTGCCTGTAGTCCATGCATAGTCGAAGAGACCCATCCTTCTTCTTCACGAAGATGACTGGTGCGCCCCATGGTGAAACGCTAGGTCGGATGTGTCCCTTCTCAAGTAATTCTTCTAACTGCAGCTTAAGTTCAGTGAGTTCATGGGTCGTCATCCTTTAGGGTGCGCGGGATATCGGCTCTGCACCTGGCACTAAGTCGATGTGGAAGTCCACTTCTCTGCGTGGAGGCATACCAGGTAATTCTAGCGGAAATACATCGGCAAACTCTCTAAGGATAGGGTGATCATCTAAAGTAGCCTCAGGTTCATCCTCTGCTCTATCACTGACTGTGATGGCAAACATCTGACATCCCTTCCGCATACAGCGCTTAAGCTGTTGAGCGGATATCATACGAACAGCCGTGGGCTTTTGAATGCCCACTATCTCAACCGACGAACCATGATCGTCTAAACAGCTAATCGTTCTTTGGCGACAATCAAGCTTGGCTCTATGTGCCGCAAGCCAATCCATACCTAGAACTACTCCGTAAGACCCTAATGGCATAATCCTAAGGTCACATGTTGTGGTGAAGGATCCCAATGTGATCTCACAGTCTTTAACTAAGGTATCTACTGACATCCTGGCCCCTGAGGCCAACTCAACTTCCCACCTAATGTCTTTCCTAGAAGCCACCAGCCTGCAACGCTCCACTAACGATGTAGACAAAAAGGAGTCAGTAGCTCCTGAGTCAAAAAGGATCGAGATGGGAAGGTCTCTAATCGTACCTGCTGCCTTGATGACAGAAGCCTGGAAATCGGCCTGGCGGTTATCAACTGCTGTAAACATGTGGTGAGATCTGCCCACGTCACCAACGGTCTGCTCAGACCCCTCCTGATCGGGGCTGACCCCCTGCAGTAAATCCCTGCGGGCACTCTCTAGCCAGATGCCCTGCCCCACCACATACATAACACGGTCCTCTAACCTGTAACTGCCCTGACTGTGTTCTGCCTGATTGTTGTTGCCCAGTCCGTCCGGTGGATCCCTGTGAGCCTCTGTAAGACTGCTGGGACCTTGCGGGTCCTGCCGATGAACCCTGTTGTCTCTGATCTCTGCGTGGTCCCTGCTGCTGCCATCCACGGTTCTGTCCTCCCTGTCCCCTCTGTTGAAATTTGGATTTTTGCTGATGTTGCTGCTGCTGTGGAGGCCTAGGAGGTAATGATGAAGGATTATATCCTCCTCTCTGTGTTGTGTTTTGAGGCCTTCAAAATTTTGCTGTTGTTGGGGATTCCGTTCCTAGTACTGTGGGCGTGAATTCTGTCCTCGTCCCTGAATTTCCTCTGATATAAGGGCCTTTTCAACAGCTTCGCTCATGGTATGGGGATTTGCCATACGAACTGGTCCTGCTATCCCATGATTTAGCCCCCTGATGAATTTGTGTATTAAGATTTTCTCGTCATGGAGGTATTCCGCGTAACGAGAAAGCTCTATAAATCGGCTCTCATACTGAGTAACGGTGAGTCCCCTCTGCTGTAGATCATGGAACTCATCGATCCTGCGCTGTCTATAATGTTCGGACAAATATCGCGCATTGAAGCACTCAATGAAGATGTCCCATGTGAGTGTATCCATGGAGAGTCGGCGCTTGCACTCCTCTGTGCGCCACCAGGTGGCTGCTGCATCCCTAAGAAGATGAACTGCCACGCGTGCTTTCGTGTTGCTCCCATATGGTCGCAATGCGAAACACCTGTCTAAGCTAATTAGCCAAGCCTCGGCCACAGCTCCCTCTGTAGCTCCTGCGAAAGTGGGTGGGTTGAGCCTCAGTAGATCTCTGATAGGGTCCCCCTCTGTCTCTAAGTCTCACAAGTGGCTCTTCCACACCATCCTCATATACTCCATGCTGAACCTGTTCTTGTCTCAAAAGTCTTGGAGGACTCCTGCTCTGTGCTTGGGAGGCTGACCCTACCTCCTCTGCTGTTGTGTCGGGAATCTCAACGAAGGGCTCCACACGTGGCACCTCTAGTGGATCAACGCGGGGCTCCATACGTGGCTCAATACGTGACTCGGCACGTGGCTCCTCTCGCGGATCAACACGAGGCCTCTATACGTGGCTCAGGAATCACTGGTGGTAACCTGTCTAGCATAGTCTGTAGTGCCTGTAAGATCTGTGGACCTATATCCAATACTGGTGTCGCCTGTGGTACTAGTGGTGCTTGTGGTACCGATGGTGCAGGGGGTGCTGCTGTAACTACTGGTGTCGCCTGTGGTACTAGTAGTGCTTGTGGTACAGGTGGTGCTGCTGTATCTACAGGTGCCAGTCCCTCGGCTGAGGAATCGCTGTGCACCTCGACTGACGCTGTGTGGCGTGATCGCGCTCGTCGAACACGTCGGGGAGGCATCCTACAAAACAAGGTAGAAACTAATTAGCCAAAGTTGCGGAATAATAACGTGCCCAAATACGCCCAGTGTTTACAACTTGGCTCTGATACCAAATGTCATGCCCACATTTTCCATGTGGTCTCAACACACATCGCACGTGTCATAGCCACATCTGTTATGTGGTTATGACACGAGATATGAAAAACTTTTCTCACACTGTCCTAAAAACCCCCTTCGCATGCGTATGCATGCTCGACGGTGTTCTCTCATGGCGAAACACTACACTCTTCGGCGGAATACAAGTACAATTGCGTGCAACCAGAAGCATACAGATCAACAAGAGGGTTTATACAACGCTGCTAACGTCATTGCAAGAGTGAGATTACCAAAGTTCTTAAATCGAACCCTCGGCAATTTTCGGTAGCATAATGCCTTACGGCGTTAGTGGGAATTACGCTGCACTCATTTACGCACGTGGTTCGCTGATAGAGTAACAACTTCCCACGACGCCTTGTTCCGACTAAACCGGCTAGTGATCTCCCTATTTAGTCATTTTTTAGCCAGGCACGGTTGTCTGTCTCCTCTCTTGTTTCCTGAAACATACTCCTCCTATGACTTAGCATTTTCAACAAGGCGGTTTGGTTGCTCTCTCTTCCCTTTTCACAAGTTCTTAATTTTGATTGTATCTTTATCGCCCTTACCTTAACTATTTCTCTATTAATTTAGTGTGTTTATATTTCGGTCTCTCTCTCTCTTTCGTTTTCTATGCTTTCTTTATGTGCATTCTGTCCTTTCTTCATGATTTACGTCAATCAGGGTTATCACTGCAGCTATTGTTGATCTTAAACCTAATTTCAGGATGATCTAGGTCACAAAGGCTGGTTTACTATTTCGCTGGACTCGGTCTCCTAATCTTCCCCGATCTAGGTTCCTCCTCTTCGTATGTACTTATTAAACCTGTTCCTAAGCAGATTTAGCAGAAGGGTCCGTCAACTTAGTTCTCTTATCCCATGTGGGAAAAGTCACGTATTTTCTCCTCTGTGTTTTCCAATGTTAGTTTTTCTTCTTCGGACTCTCTTACAGGTTTACTTATGAGGTCGTTTGCTACAGTTGAGATTAAAATGGCCACATGGATTGTCAGTGGTGGCTTCTTAAGTTTATTTCCAGTGTTCTTTTGAGCAAGGTGATCTGTAATTTTCCTCTTCATTTTCCAGGTGATTGATATTACGTTGATAGTTGAAACTTCCGAGAAACTCTTTCCAGAGTATCACTGAATATTCCTTAACTCTCTTTTACATTATAATTTTATTTTCTCTTGTTTATAATTACTGTTGTTACTATTACTATTAATGACTATTAATACACTGATTGTGACTCGTATAACGTTGTAAATAGATGTAGGAGGCTCTCCACTTTATAAAACCCTGATCATGGTAATATCACTTCTTTGGTTGTTGTGTTCAACACTTAATAACATCTACTGTGAAAATATAATTTGTTATAATTTTTTATTTTTTTTTTCTCTATATCCATGAGACATAGTTTATAACGATTTTAAACGAGGGCCCAATAACATGGTTCATAGATTTACTCCTATGTATATTATATATATATATAATATATATATATATTTTAATGTCTATGTATAGGACGAAATTGGTTTACCACTATATATGTATATATCTCTATGTATATATCTATTTATATATAAATATATAGATAGATATATAATCATTATTTTATTATATATATAGCTATATACATGGACATATATAGTATATATATATGCCTATATATAGAGCTATAAAAATGTATTTATTTTCCAAATAAACCAATCATATGTTAGGGCCAAAGCCCTAACATTTTATTTGCTTTAGATTCCACAGCCGACGGCGGCCATGGGCGGCGGTGGCCGCAGTGACAGAGAAGCAGGCTCGGCGGTGGCCGCAGAGCGGCGGACAGGGTCGGCGGTGGCCGCAGAGCGGCGGACAGGGTCGGCGGTGGCCGCAGAGCGACGGGCCTGTGCAGGCCGCGGTAGGCATAAGGGGAAGGGGGGATGTGGAGTGGGGCGGAGCCCCACCCACATTCCCACGACGTGGGGTGTGGGTGGGGCTCCGCCCCACTCCACACCTCCATGTACATGTGAGGGCCTGCGGTGGGGATTTCTCCCCACCGCCCATTATAAACCGCGACTGTGTTTTCTCCCGCAGCTTAAACTTTGACAATCATTCATATGGTGCTATTCGTTGATTTCTATCAACAATAATATATATATATATATATATATATATATATATATATATATATATATATATATATATATATATTCATATATATATATATATATATATAAATCAACGATAATATATTTATTTTTCATATATATAGATATATATATATATCTATTTTTATATTGATATATATAATTCAAACTCATAAAAAAAATGATAATTACTTTCAATTTCCCTATTATTCTATAAAAATGAAAATTACTCAAAATGTGAAATATATATATATCTCTATATATATATAAATATATTTATATATATATATTCTTATATGTAGTTATATAATTCCTAAAGTTCTCAAATTCACTACTTAATTCATTTTCTCCAAATCAACCTGTTATAAAGATAATGTCATAATATATATATATATATATATATATATATATATATATATATATATATATATATATATATATATATATATATATATATATATATCCCAATTTAACTTAATCGGTAGAAATGGTAAATAGCTATCCCCTTATTATAAGTATATATTTCCATTTTCATAAACATTTAAGAATTCTTAAATTTACAAACAGAATATATAAACATGCTAGATTTCCTCTAATCCTTCTAAATTAACAGAATCCACTAAATATGGAGAATAACTCAAACATTTAAAACTGTCTTTTCCATTTTAACATTGAACTATAAAAACTAGCATTTCAACTAGTTAAGCAATTCCAAACTTTCAAATGTAAACAGCTCAGATTAGATTGCAAAAATGGACTTTTCCTTTTAGTAATACTTGAAACACAAAAATTGCTATTGAACAAAGGTTGCAAACATCAACTTAAAATTTAAGCACATTCATATTACAGCTTCTCAATCATGAATACCACCACTTAACTTCCCAGATGTGAAATTTCTTCTCCCAAACAGTATACAACTGATAACTTATGACAACCAAATAAAAGTCCAATGATAACAAGATCAGGGAGGTGATTTTCTTCACTCCCAGAATAACATTAATTTACAACAATAACCAGAGAGGTGTTCTCTCTTCATCTCTATGAAATGAACCAGGCCTAATTCTCATGACAAAGAAGATGAACTGTTTCTTCATAAATAGCCAACCAGAAGCTCCAAGAGAAAACCTGCGTATCAAAGACAAACAAAGAAGAAAACACCACTCATCTAGCTCTCCTCCCTACCGTAGACCCGCAAGTGGGTCACCCCCGAGCTAGGGAGACCATACTCACACCTGGATACTCAAACACTCCACTTCACAACAGAAACAACAACAATCCCAAAGCACACATACACCTGTGGGTAATTTACACAATACGGAAACTCAACTACAGTGAGTTTCATAAGGGGCAGGAGAGTGGACACACTCGACTCCAGAGTGTCACCCTGACAGATAAATGAACCAATATAAATTTCTCTTGGTCTCAAGCAAGTGTGATCACAATTTTTAAGTAATCTGTATAGGACTCTCAAGTCAAAAATACAGTCACAGATACATGCCCTCAAGGCTTTCAACATCCCAAAAGATGGAAACAGGTATGCACCCGAGGAGGATCTCTCCTCCCCTGCCCCAAACTTGATGAGCATTTCTCCCAAGTGGGAGATGCTCTGTCAAACAACCCGACAAGAACCCCACAGAAAACAAATCTAAACACATATTTCACACACATTTCATACACATTTCAGTTCTACAAAAATAAAGGTAAAATTTAGACCAACCTTGCAAAGCCCTCCTGGAATGAAGCTGTTGCAGAGTCCACAGAGTTCACTTCCAACCTTAGCCACCAACTCCCTCTCCCTTCTCTATCTTCCAAACTAACTTCTCTATTTTTGGTAAGGCAAAAATGAAAGTTTTTCCCAAAATTCAACTAACTCCCTCTCATCCCAAAATTTGAAAATAAATAACCCAAATTCTCTTTCTTTTAATTTTGAGAAATGGGGAAGTGACACTTGTCACCTCCTCACCCTTCCCCAAAACCACTATTCTGTCCTGGTGGCTTATGTCACTCTCCATTCCCAAGGGTACTCCTTATTCCTCTCATGTGACTCCACTTTCTCATGGGAGAAATAAAAAAAAGAGTTAAATGGGAACAAGACAGGTGACCCATGCCTCTTTCTCCTTTCTTCACATGGGTGTCCCCAGAGTACATGGGGGAATCTCACTAAAGAAGAGGTGACCTTCACTAATGGATGGCATCTCTTATCTAGGGGAATGTAGAGGGGATGGGTTGGGTGTTGGTACAACCCATCATGTCCCCTGCTACCTCCAATTTTCGCCACTTAACTTCAGGGGAAGGTTAAGTTGACTAGATGGAGGTTACTCAAGGGTTACCCATGCCAAATGGGCCCCTGGACCCATGGGGTATAACCCAGGGTCAACTTTAACCCATACAAGACACCCTTGGTCAAGGTAAGGCACAAGAAAAGGGCCTCATAGTTTAAATAAAATAAGGAATTTCAAATTCAATCTCTTTACAACACTAATTATAAAAATAATGTTACATGAGGGTAACCTAACCCACTCGACCATACGAAAGACCACATTACATCATGACATCAAACACAAAGAGATCTTGGTTCCTCGTGGAACCAAATCGGCTTAACAGGGAATAACAAATAACAAGGTGTGGAATGATCTCCGAAATCTGTGGTTCGATTAGTAATCCCTGCACACTCAATTACAAGATCAGTAACCACATAAATTCATCATAGCCGAAGCAACTTAAATAAAACATGCATTCTCATGCCCTAGTACAATTTAACATAATTAAAATCATATTACAATTTTCCATCATCACCTAATTCATTTTTCTGAAAAGTAAACTTATCCAAACATCACCCAATTAGTTTTTCCGAAAACATAATAAAGTTAAATAGTCTGACAAATTCCGGGAACTGCTATCCCACAAATATGAAAGTAACAATAACAGTACTGTAAATAGTCATAACAACAGTAGTAAAAAGGGCGGTCCTCACATCTAGTAGCCACGCATGCATAAACTAAGGCATAGATAGTGTCGTGATCTATTTGCCAAAATGCCTCGATTAAACATGGTCTAGTCATGGAGACAATGATTGCAAGATACAAATAAAATAGATCTATTTTAAAGGCTTTAGAAACTTTCATACAATGCAATGGCAGGCATGTATGCAGAGAATGGAGCAAAAATAAGGAACGTGAACTATTTAACAAACTGCCTAAAATCAATGTGGTCTCATGGAATGCACGGGTTGTAGGATATACACAAATGGATTTGTTTCGATAGGCTTAGAAACTTTCAAACAAATGTTGTTGGCAGAAGTAAAGCCAATTTCTCAACCTTAACAACATAGAGGAGGTACATAAACTATTTAACAGAATGCCTCCAAGAAAACAGGGTCTCATTGACTATAAATAGTTGCATGTTAAGCACATATTGAATTTGTTACAAAGAGTTTAGAAACCTTAAAGTAATGTAACTAGTGGGTGGGAGTCCAGACCAAGCACAATGTTTATTTTTACTAATTCTCTCAAAGAGATAGCATTTCATAGAAGACAGTGATTGCTAGAAATGCATAAAATGGGTTTTACTACAGAAGCTTCAGAGACTTACCAGCATAGGATAGTGGTGGGAGTGGAGCCATGACCATGATCTATGACAACATCATCCCTTCTTCTAGCTGCCCTCTCCAAACCCTCACTTCCCTTTCTTTTCCCCCCAAATGTTCCAGCCTCAGTCCTCATGTGTAAGAATGAGGATAGGGAAATAATGTATTTCCTTCCTTTTTTTAGGTCAAAAGAAGACTATGTCCATATTATTTTTGGTTTTATCACTTATATACACAACCATAGGATTATAAATTTATTTCATGAAAACCATATGGAACTATCCCCTATGCCAACTCACCAACACTACACCACCAAAAAGGTAATAAATAAATGAACACAGACACATGAAGGCATAACCACATGAAATAGACCCAAACATTGAAACCACACGGGTTTGACTCATAGAAGGGTAGTATAGCTAGATGCTAACTAGGTGGTGTCCAAGGGTTACAACATCATAAACTCATCCTCGAACGGAGACAATGGCGAAGGTAAGGTGTATGGCCAATGTGTCATCTCCAACTCACCACCATTGGGGCATTAGGCACACTCGAACCTTTGAAGCTAGGTGGAGTCAATGGCTGTACCTACATCACTCAAAACACATTACAACATGTGAACATAAACATCATATAATAGTTGAAGCATAAATAATGCACATGGGAGGATTCTGACATTTGTAATCATTCACCTAGTGTGCCAATGTCACGGTGTCATCCTCTCTATGTGTACACCCAATCTTGATATGAAATCTAACTCAGCTAATCAATTAATACACTATAATCATATCAACATAGATCTAGTCATCCAACATCGACTAATCATAATACAATTATCATTAGAGACATCCACATGAATAAAAGGTCATTATCTCAACATCATATAAAGCCTAAATTTCATACCTCAGTGTTTACCTCAATTCGGGCCAGGTCTAGGGTGACACTACATACTCCCCTCAAGATCTTGACTTACTCTTGGATGTCACAAATGCTAAAATGCAACCATATCACACATTAGTCCATGAAACTCAATATTAATAATAAAACTCAAGTGATCACATTCCTTTCGATATACCCAATTATGTGCAATATGTCCCAGTACCCAAGTGAAGAAGAGACAAGGCACTCAATTCCATTTAAAGTATACGTTAGCATATAACAATTTTTCTCTAATCAAAATAAAGAATGATGCCATAACATTTAATTTTCTCATAGAATCATTGTCTCAACAGCCAATTCATTGTTCACAACCATCAATTTTCCACATCCATACTAGCATAACCACATAATTTCTCATAAATTGTAGTAAATTGTAATTTTCAATACACAAAGTTTTCAATTCTTTAACTTTCATAAGAAACCATCTCAAGAATAGAGCACACAAACACACATCATACAACATGTTTACAAATAAAACATCAACTCATATGTAGATACATCAAATGTAGATCTTACAACTAAACAACCATTTTCATTCATCCACATCACAGGCATAACAACACAAGGTTCACATATAGGTCCACGGGGATGCAACAATCTCATCATAGAACTACGTAACCAAATATCAGTGTCAAGTAACCAAGCTCCAAGAATCAAGTGGAATGATGGTCTCAAGGCCATGCACCTGGGGGGCCCACCATACATTTCCACAATTGACCTACCTCTTGTTTGTTTAAGGTGGTTAGCCTCCAAGAGATAGTAAACATAAGAACATAAATCACTAGGAATGTAAGTGGATGATTACTAGACCATACTAGCCCACACTTACCCCCATCCTCAAAAGTTTCCCATGTCTTCTTCCTTATATACACCCTACCAGAGGTCGCTCCATTGACATGGTGAGAAGAATAGCACAACACAAGACTAGCTCTTGAAAACAAAAAGAACCTAGCTTAGTCAACACACATTTTCAAAAATATCAAAAGAAGAATTTTCTAGAATCAACAATAAAATAAATAAATGCATGCAATTTCAACAATAAAACAACATAACCATAAGAGTCACACGAAAAAGGAAGATTCAAAGATTTGTGGCTAAGCTACTTACAGTCAAGATAAAATAACACTGCTGGTCGTCACAAGCAAGGTAATTAAAAGTCATCAATAACCAAAAGAAATATAACAATTCATGAAATTGCACATTACATCACAATGTGACTATCATTAAGTCACCAGTAAGGAAGGAGGGAAATCACGGTCACTACATGTGCTTCCACAACCTGCTTCTACCCCTCAAACATATTTTATGATACTTAGAGCTTCAAGTTTGATTAGAGTTATCATATCATACTATGCATAATTACTTACTTTTTACTTTGATGTCTAATGGTATACATTTTATTATACTAACACACATAAAAGGATATTAATGACCCTTCTAAATAATGTCAAGTCATAAAAAAAAAAAAAAATAATAACAATAAATGAATTGTTATTTGACACAATTTAGAATTTTAAATAAATAAACTAAATAAAAAAAGGTACTCTTCTAGAAATTCAACCTCCTCATTTTCCAAGTCAATAACACTTATTGATAATTGGAGGTTTCCACATGAATTTATGACAAATGGGAAATTTGAAAGAGAATATTTAAAGTTAAATAAGTTCTTTTCCACTAAAAATTATGGCAATTTGGAAAATGGAAAAGAAGCATTTATTGAGAAGACTTGACTCAAAGACTTGAATTTTCCTCCATAAGGGTTGAATCTTTCTATAAATAGCATGGAACTATGAGGTGAGGGACACACAATGGAGATAGTTTTGGGCTAGATGGCTGAAGCATTTTGTAAGAGCAATCCTCCCTTGATTTTCTTTCTTTTCTTATGCAATTTTGTTAATAGTTAGATAGGAAATCCTAAACTTTCTTTCTATTTGATCAATTAGTGTTTACTTGTAGATTGTTATATCAAATATGACTATGAATTTAATTGGACAATTCAAATAATAGCTCACATGATTTCATTCCATAAGAAAATTTATATTTAATTTTGGGCTCATTTTGATGGAATATTTGATAAATTATAAGACACACTGTTGTGCTAGTTTGGGTTCATAAACCAATATTAACACCAGTTAATTTAGTTTAATGTTGGTTTTGTTGCATTATCAACTAGCCTAGATTTATGTTAAAGAGAGAATTTATGCATAAGTTTTTGTGACTAAAATTAATTACAAAGTTTGAAATCATTCAAGAAAGAATTATGCATAAGTTTTAATTACAATTTGAAATCATTCAAAAGGGAATTCGTGATTTAGTTTTTGTGAATGCTTTGGTGATTGGGAGTGGTATTTGTAACTGTAACATCTAAAAATTTCCCTTACCATTAGGCTGAAAGTCCATACCCTGTTCCAGAGCCCCATGCAGGCACAGGTACAGAGGACACTATCAAAGGTTGTAGAATTTTACTTTACATCTACCAATTTCATTTACTCAAGTTTCAAAAGTCTTTTTAACAAATCCATTTTGTGAAAATCCTGCAATAATTACATTCCTTAAATCTACATCTCCTTGGGGCGTTCTGTCAAATAGTTTGAGTGCATTGTCTATGCTTCTACAATCTGCATGTGGGTCTACCAGGGTACTTGCTGTTACTATATCTGACAAATCCCCCTTCCGTTATGCTTTGACAAAAGTCCATACCATGTTCCTAAGCATCCATCTTGGGACAAGCAGGAAGGATGTTGGCAAAGGTTATAGAATTGGTCCAAGTTACACCTGCCAGTCGCATTTGCTTGAAAAGTTCCTAGACCCTTCTAAACAAATCCTTTTTGTGGAATCCTGTAATCATTTAATTACACGAGAATACCTCTCTTTGAGGCATTCTATCAAATAGTTGACGTTCCTTGTCTATGCTGCCACATCTTGCACACAGGTTTACTAGGACTCTTGCAATTACTACATCTAACAAAACGTCCCCTCTGTTATGTTTTGATGTGTGTCCATGCCTTGTTTGCAAGCTTAAATTTGTGCGTAAGAAGGGAGGACGTTGGCAAAGGTTGAGGGATTTGGCTTTACGCCTGCAAATTACAATTGCTTGAAAGTTTCTAAATGCCTTTTCAATAAATCTATTTGTGCAGAACATGCAATCGTTGTATTCCTGGAGATCCAACTACTGCGATCTCCCCTTAGGTGAGTCGCTAGCCTCCTAGGAAGAAATCATGAGCAATTAGTATGTAAATTTTCCAATCCAAGACTACCACCTCCTACCCAATTACCATCTGCTCCCTGTGTGTGTTGTAGATGAATCTTGACGATGCTCAAGCAATATGGTATTCTTTGAAAGGACTTCACTCTGATCCATGGTAACGGTCTCAATGGAATGCAGATGTCTTCAAGACACTTCTTTGAGGAAATCTATCAAACAGTTGATGTGCCTTGTCTATGCTTCCTCATTTTGCATACTTGTCTACCAGGGTATTTACAATTATAATATCTAACAAAAATTCCCCTTGCCTTTATGCATTGATGGATAGCCATACCCTATTCTTGAGCACCCTGGCAAAGGTTATGAAATTTGACTTTATGCCTGCCAATTGCATTACTTGATAGTTTCTCAAGTACCTTTTCCACAAATCCATTCTGTATAAATTCTACAATCTTTTGCATTCCAAGAGTTGATGCCTCTTTGAGGCATTCTGTCAAATAGTTCGTGTGTCTCCCCTTCTAGAGTCCAGGCAAGAAAATGTCCCATGGTCAGTCTAATTGAAATCATAAACAATTTTATTTATATTTTTAAATGTTGACCCAAAAACTGTCCCATTTGCAGTCCCGAAAGGAAGTAAAGTGAAATGTTGAATTTGGATTTCTTTGATGGCCATCTCCATAACATAAGACCATAGCTATTGTTCAAAAACTTGTTATTTAGAACCTTGCGGTTCTATAATTTAAATCTTCAGAAAATCTCTTGAGCACATGTTAACATGGATGAATAGCCTATACAATGAAATTGCCTTGCGAAAATATTTTGGGAACTATCAAGGAAATGGGAAAAATGGATCACCTTGCTTGACACAAAAGTTTTGGGAGGGTTGAATAAATAGATGCCATTATTTGTCAAAATATATTTTGTAGTCAATAGATATATAGATTTATTAATATATAATTAATTATGTAAAATTAAAACATTAATTCTTAATATTTACAAACTGACTTAAATAATATATTTAAATCTTACCTTCATAGCACAAGTGCTACTTTATGTATTGTTTTGGGACTTCAATAATAGGCAAACAAATTTAAAGTTCAAAAGAATCATGAAGTTCAAAAAATACAAACACATGTAGAGTTAAATAAGTATCGTACTCTCTATCCACACAAAATGAATCTCAAAATATTTACAAAACCATGGTTAAATATGCTTATAAGATTAAACCAAACTTATATGCTTATGTATTCTTCCTTGCCTATGCTTTGAGGGAAACCATTTCAAATAGCGTGAACTTGTTTTGAATCTAATTATATTATTGTTTTCCAATATCAATGGTTGTGTCCCTTGATGCACTTTTTTTTTGGTATCCTTTCATTTGCCACCTAATCATATTAAATTCATGGTCCTATTTTTACATTTCACCCATGTTAACACAAGGCAAATTCTTAGATGAAGACACCAATTTGGTGTATAAAATCCTCATTGGAGAAAACCTTGAAGGGATTGATTTTTCCACTCAATGAATTATTACAAATCTATGTGTCTTGGGTTTCGATTCTTTCACCAAGCTTGTAATTCATTCCTTAATTGTGTAGTGCATTTAAAAATTACAATTGAAAACCTATCATTACTTTTGTCTCATTTCAACTTAGTTCAGTGATTTTGACCATATTGGATAACGAAAAAGAAATTTCCTTTAAACTTTAAACCACTACCATGATTGTATCCATTATCTATTTCAAAACACTTAATAATGTTCTTTAAGATCCATTTCATTAATGATAGTTGATTTTTGAGTTTACGTATGAAAAAGTGGATACAACTAATCTAGGTAGCGATACTTAGGGAATTTACTTGGATGATGTAAAACAAATCAATTTAATTTGATATAGTATGAGTATCTAAGTATTGTTGTGAATTGCATTAGTGGAAGGGTCGATTTATTTCAAAATTAATAAAATATTGTAAAGAATTGCATGAATTATCGAGAATTTAATGGATTAGTTAGAATTCATTGAAGAAAATCAAAATGGTATAAGAATCTTGGTTATAAAAGAATATATCCTTTATTTCAAGAGCCTTGACAAGATTCAGTTGATTTCTTATTAATGGAAGTAACACCTTGAATTGCAAGTAATGAGATATAGACCTTAGCATTATATGATAAAAAGCTTGAGACAATTTATAATTACTTAAATATTGTCATATTAAATTTTTAGGATGCAAATTTTTAGTATAGTTCAATTTCCTTTATGTCATCACATAAAACTTCTACCTCTTTATGTTACTAAACATTCTTGATCTTTATTAAAGAGATTCATCATTTATTAGTACAATTTTAAATTTCGTCCAAGATAAAAATGGTTCGCTAAGTATGTTCTCCTCATGGACTTAAGTTGATTATGAAGTCATAAGATCATAAATATATTCAGGGTTGATCATTCAAGTAGTATAGTTGTCTTAAGTAGTTCAATCATAAAATGATACTTCCAATAATAGGGTCAAAATATTATTGATACAACATACTTACTTACTTGTGCAAGTTTATTAACAATGGATATTAGGAAGTTTTAAGTAAACCTCTTGCTATGATATCCACCTCATCTTACAACTTGTATTAAGTCCTTATTGGTTTTAATGAAAAGTAAGTTGGTAATGATCATGTAAGAAATTGTTATTGGTGTACGACAAATTAAGTTATCAAGATTTCCTTGTTTCTCTAAGACTGAATCTTTACATACAATACTAATAGAATATCTTCCTAGTTATGTTACGCACAATTATGAATTGATGAAATTGATTAAGTAACTTCTCAAATACTCTTCATTGCGTATAAGAAAAATGATTAAGCATCTTTATTGTACTTTACTTGCATTATGTTTTGACGAAGCATCCTTCCTTTGTCAATTTCTTTATTAGTGATTGTACAAGTTTTTCTTTTCTACTAGATAGGTAAACCTGGTAAACAAATGTCCAAACTCAAACAAATCACAGTGTTTGTTTTTATATGGTACATTTGTGTCACATTTACAGGTAATGCCATTGCATTGAACCAAGTACCTCGTTCCTAACATAGTTGTAACAATAACGTCTGGGCACCGTCCCTCTAAATCGTCAGAGAGTAATAAGGGACATGTCAAAGTTAAATCCGTAGGAAGGGAAAATCTCCTCAGATATCTCATTAAAAAGATTAACTAAAGGATGAGTCTATTGAAATAGTTGTATGATGATTACCATGATGCTCATTTAGAAAACCCTTCAAGCTATTGATAGAAAATGAGACTTATTGATACGCGATTCTAAAATCATAGATGACTTGAAAAATGTTACATAGGGAAACTAGTCTGAATCAGAAACCCTATCTACCGTATGCTGTCACCTCTTCTTCATGAATCTTGGTGATTAGGAAGCACTAGGGAATCAGGAACAAAATTAGTCACAAAATTACCTAATTTTGCTTGAGGAAGTAAACTAGATTTCATGAGCAGATATGCGATAGGGATTCCTCCACACTAGGACTAACTGACAAACACCCCTTTAGGTGTTTGTGGTGGTGGATTAATTTATGTTCCTATTTCACCATGTGGGTGGCAACGAGAGAAGAACTATCTGTGGTAAGGAATAACCCTAGAAAGGGATGGATACCCGCTCACAGTTGCATCAAACATAGTGCAAAATAGAACTATATATTCACATTCCTGTGTTAGTCACATTCAAAGGAGGGGGGACTTGATCCTATGGATACAGGGTATGTAGGTAGTCTGGACGGTGAAGTATGCCCCCAGTACTCACGTCCCCCAGATGTAGGGTGTTCTTTTATAGTTTCTGTGTAGTGATTTATGAGTCATGTTAACATGAGATTGTCTAGTTAGTTTTGTGCAGATGATAAGGATACAAGTCACTAGGAAGAAAGCAAGTTGTTACAAGTGAATGTAGAATGTAACAATAAAACTTAAAGTATGTGTGATCCATTGTTCTTATAGGTTACCTTGTGCAATATACTCTCTCTTCACTAGATTTAAAATTGGTGATCTTTCAGGATTTGATGATTTTAGATAACTAAACTCAAGTTCGTCTCATCTCTATAACATGCATAGAAAAATTTCACATTTCATGCATTTGTTAGATCAAATTTTTTATTTCCTCAGTATTTTCAAATTCAGAGTTAGTATTATTTTGTTAAGGATGAGTCGGGTCCTTACATGTGCTATGCAAACACAAGCAATGCAATAGCATCATGTAGGCTTGTAATATCAAATGTGCCTTCATATATGACTATGTGGAAACATTCCCTTCTCAAAGGTAACACGTCATAATCACCAACACTATGTTGGAACATCAGTGTGGTGTGGCATCACAACTATTCGCATCTTGTCAACCAGGTGTTGACGCATGTAAATACCATAACATAGCATAAGTCCAAAGAAACTTAATTAATACTCTGATATGATCAAAATTAAACATATATTTAGTTTATATAAATACCAATTCTATCATAGTGCTAATGTTTCAAAGTTACTACAGATCCAACTCAAAATAAAATACCAAAGGTAAGAGCAAACCTACACGAAGTAACATGGCCTCGAGCAACTCACATGCCCATACCAACTCATAACCAAGATTCCCAAGTTAGATGCCAATGGTATCATCAAGGAAAAAATGCATGATAGGATAGCACTATGAACCTCTCAAAGGCCCATTTACTAAGGAATAGTAGTGAGTACTCTTGTATAGGAAGGTATTGTTAGTTGGGTTACCCCAAACCAATGTCACAACATGTCACCATAGCTTCCTAAGTTCTTCTACTCCACTACTTAACTCCAGACATGGAAGGTCTCCAACTCCAAGGTTGGACCTTACAAGGTGTATAAAAAAGAAACCACACAAACATGACTCCATCATACTCGTAACTATACACTCAACCCATGGATGGATACCCAGTATCTCAAGCTCATGAGTACACAAATCATGTACAAGATATTCACAACACATAGCAAGTACTCTCATAATAGGTATTCACATCCACAAGGTAACACATAACATAGTTTTCCTTTACCATCCATTACTTAGTGAAGAAGAACAACTTTCATACACATAATCAAATAATAATTACCATAAAGGTTTCTAATAAGTCAATCTAGCATCAATTCAAATTAATCTTTCTAAGGCATAAATGGAATCTAACCATACTTCACATTTAGAGGCAATATAATACACCCCAAACAAATACACTAACATGCTAGCATTTGCATACTAGGTTATATTCAAATCAAAACAACATTACATCAACTCCCAAGATGGTGTCTCACAACACATCACACATCATGGAGCTATTGATAAACCATATTACACTACATATGTAATACGAACAAACACGCATTTATCTAACACAAAGTTCATAAGATTGAGTCGTACCAAGCATAATCCAATTAAAAGCTTAAGTCCCTAATTTAGTATTTTACCAAAAGATGCCAAACATTTTCTCCACACAAGGTATGCACAACTTGATAGCAAATTCACACAAGGTCAAAATCATAAAATGCAAAATTGACATCATGAAAGTACTTAACCAAAAGGTCACCAAGAACACAAATGCATCATTGTAACATTTTGAAAACATATAATATTTCATAGCAATATCAAGCATATGACTCAATTACATCTCTTTATTTCTTAATCTTTTACATTTACTATAATGCAATCACACATGTAAAGTACGCAAGGCAAGACTTAATCAGAAAAACATTAAGACTTCATTATTCTTTCAAAGAACACAAGCTGAAAAATACACCATCATCTATTTCACATCCAAAATCATAACATATATCAAGGCCCAACACAAGACTAACTATTCCCACAATGCTAACCTCTAATCCCAACCACATAGAGTGCATACTAGGGAACAATGCCACACTCTACAATTTACACAAGGGCGAGGAAGGGCCCAACACAACCCTCATAATCTAGACTGACTAACTCAAGAGGAGAATTGAAAAGGAGGAACACAACCACCACAAAAACACAAGCAAAAGACTTCAATAATCATGTGACAAAGTCACCATGATGACAAGACGAGAGGATCAATATTCCTCCAAGCTAAAGGTTGGTTGATAGTCCGCAACCTCACTGTCTTACAACTACATGGAGTAGGACGAGGGTCCAACCACCCTCAATCCACTCCATATTGGCCCAATCAAACATGCAATACCCCAGAGCTCCCAATGTTGAAACATGGGATCTGATACCAAATGTCATGCCCACATTTTCCATGTGGTCATGACATGAATGACCAAAATGTTTTCTACCTGTCCCTAAAATCCCATCGCACAAAGGTGGGGAAGGCAAACAAGGTGTTGGATAAGACACCCATGACACCTTGTTAGGTGAATGCAAACCAAGGGGTGCTAACATAAAGCATTGAAAACTAACATCAATATAGAAAAAAGTAAAAGAGAACAATCTTACATCAAAAGTTGAGATAACCCAATCCTGAGGAGATGATATACACTTATAACCATTCTAACATACAAGAACATTATGAGACTGTCTAAGATTCAGTTTCAAACTAACATTGAATACTTTCTTAAAAACACCAAAGGAGATATGAGTTAATCACAATTAATGAAAACATAAAAGATTGAATAAGTTACATAAGATAGTCACATCATTCTCTAGGTTGGAGTGACTCATAATTTACAAATTTACCAATCTACAATGCTACAAGAATGATTTACATCATTCATACAATTAGATAACTAAAGAATACACATTGCTCATAAGCTGAAGATGAAGGGTAGCCACTATGAAGTCATATCAATCATAGATCATGAGTCCACAATGGTGGTGGGTGCACACCACCCTACCATGTGGTACCTCAAAGGTCCAACCCCATGCTCAGAGATGATCACATGGCCATACACAGGTATAAAAGCAAGAGGGATAAAGAAGGCAAGAAAGCATAGTTTGATAGATTACCTCAAGAGAAGTCCACTCATACAAAACAACAAGATGATGCATATACCACAAGTGGACTATTTGATAAAAATGCCTCAAAGAATGTGATATCAAAACAACCCCGATATCAATACATGCTTTCAAAATAAAATTATAAGTATTTGCAACTATCAAGTGTAAAATTAGACTTCACAACCTTTACCAGAAGCTCCCAGCTAACTGGGACAGCAAAGCTAGGCACGAGAACAATATGGCAGAGTGCTACCCAACACATTATTCTCATGGACTATATGCAGCTTTAGAAAATAATAACAAGGCACTCAAAATATTTGGAAAAGTGCTAAACAATTTCCATTCAAAGAATATAAGGATTGCAGCTCATACATAGACTAGATTTGTTTAAAGACTTTAAATGTCTTACCATCAGCATAAACAAAGCCCACGAACTGGTTTTCATAATGCCGACATGGGACAGCTCTGGCAGCCATGCATGCATAGGCAAAGCATGGACAACACAACAATCTATTTATTAAAATAACCTAAACCAAATTCCCTTACATAGACTAGAATGATAGTAGTTTGTATGCATAGAATGGATCAATTTTACGACCTTAACATCTTTCAAAATGCTCAAACATGATCTCCAAACTATTTAACATGCCCCCACCAATTTGATTTCCAATCAATGAAAATATGGTTGTAGTTTACACACCAAACAGATTTATACAAAGGCTTTAAGATCCTTTCAAGTTTCATAAATATGGCCATGTACTAATTGTTCAGTAAAATGGTCCAAGTAGATTTCTTATTTCATGGAATGTAATGGTTGTAAATTACACACACAATGGATTTATTTTAAGACTTTGAAATCTTTCTAAGAGCATAAACAAGGCCCTCAAACTATTTGGCAAACACAAGGGCTAGCAAGGACTGCTCTGGCAGCCATGCATGCATAAACTAAGGTATAGACAGTACCATGATCTATTTGTCAAAATGCCTTGATTAAACGTGGTCTCATGGAGACAATGATTGCAAGATACAAATAAAATAGATCTATTTTAAAGGCTTTAGACACTTTCATGCAATGCAATGGCAAGTGTAAAGCTAGATAACACAACCTTGCCCATGACCTCTCTACCTGTGCCAAAATAGGAGCATAGAGAGGGCACGTTGACTATTTGACAAAATGCCTGAAGGAGATGGCATTTAATGGACTAAAATGGCTACATGATATGCACCCAATGGAGTTGTTTAAAATTCTTTAGAAACTATCAAACAAATGCAATTGGCGGGTGTAAAAACCAAGTTCCACAACCATTGCCAACATCCTCCCTGCCCGTGCCAAAATGGGAGCTGGGAATAGGGTATGGGCTCCCCTTGAAGCATTACATAAGGGGAGATTTTGTTAGATGTTGTAATTACAATGCCATGGTAGGCATGTATGCAGAGATTGGAGCAAAAACAAGGCACGTGAACTACTTCACAAACTACCCAAAATCAATGCGGTCTCATGGAATGTAGGAGTTGCAAGATATAAACAAATGGATTTGTTTCAATAGGCTTAGAAACTTTCAAACAAATGTTGTTGGTAGAAGTAAAGCCAATTTCCCAACCTTAACAGCATAGAGGAGGCGCATAAACTATTTGATAGAATGCCTCCAAGAAAATAGGGTCTCATCGACTGTAAATAGTTGTAAGTTAAGTACATATTGAATTTGTTACAAAGACTTTAGAAACCTTAAAGTAATGTAACTGGTGGGTGCAAGTCTAGGCCAAGCACAAGGTTTATTTTTACTAATTCTCTTAAAGACATGGCATTTCATAGAATACAGTGATTGCCAGAAATGCATAAAATGGGTTTTGTTATAGAAGCTTCAAATACTTACCAGCATAGGATAGCGATGGGAGTGGAGCCATGACCATGATCTATGATAGCATCATCCCTCCTTCCCACTGCCTTCTCCAAACCCTTGCTTCCCTTCTATTTCCCCCATATTTTCCAGCCTCAGTCCTCGTGTGTAAGAATGAGGATAGGGAAATAATGTATTTCGTTCCTTTTTTTAGGTCAAAAGAAGACTATATCCATATGTTTTTGGTTTTATCACTTATATACACAACCATAGGCTTATATAGCAATTTCATGAAAACCATACAGAACTATCCCCTCTGCCAACTCACCAACACTATGCCACCAAAAAGGTAATATATAAACAAACACACACACACAAAGCCATAACCACATGAAACAGACCCAAACACTGAAACCACATGGGTCTGACTCACAGAAGGGTAGTATAATTGGACACTAACTAGGTGGTGTCCGAGTGTTACAACATTGAAAACTCATCCCCGAATGTAGATGATAGTGAAGGTAAGGTATATGGCCAATGTGTCATCTCCAACTCACCAACATTGGGGCATTAGGCATGCTCGAACATGTGAAGCTAGGTGGAGTCGATGCCCAATACCTACATCACTCAAAACACATTACAAAATGTGCACATAAACATCATATAATAGTTGAAGAATAAATAATCCACACGAGAGGATTCCATCATCTGTAATCATTTGCACAGTGTACCAATGTCACGGTATCATCCTCTCCACTTGTACACCCAATCCTGATATGAAATCTAACACAACTAATCAATTAATACACTATAATCACATCGACATATCTCTAGTCATCCAACATTGACTAATCATAATGCAACCATCATTAGAGACATCCGCATGAATAAAAGGTCAGACTCTCAACATCATATAAAGCTTGAATTTCATACCTCGGTGTTTACCTCAATTTAGGCTAGGTCTAAGGAGGTACTAGATTATCTTTCTATGATAACCAAAGTGCATGACTAAATAAAACATGGGTAGGTTAGACTGCATGTAATACATGCACTACAACCTTGCTAAAGGCATTAGACAAATCACTCCCACCTTTTGAGCAAAGCCAGCTAGGTAGGGATGACTCTGATGACTACTCTCTTCACGTGGAAGAAGGGCATCGTAGGTGTGAGTGGAGTTGTTGTGTGTTGTATGAATGTTGAGTTTTGATTTTGTGTACTTCATGATGATACTGAGGGTTTTCTTGGTGTTTTCCTATGTTTGATTTGATTGTCGAAAGTGTATTTCAATTTCTATGCCTCATGATGGAATTGATCACTTCTTCAATGTTTGTTTTTGAATGAAATTTGAATGTTATATGCCTCATGGTGATACTAAGATCTTTAATGTTTGAAATGTTCGAGATTTTAAAATGAATGTCTAATGCAATTAATCCTAAATGAATGCAAGGTTTTCTTTTCACAATTTTAATGATGATTTAATTACTATGAAAGAGAAATATGCATGCAAACTATATGATTTTCTCTAATGCCATGTAGCTATATGTTTGTGTTTTGTGTTCTTTATTCTACAATAATTGAAGAGAAATTTCAATCTAAAAATGACATGCAATCTTTTCCCTATGCTAAAAAAACTTTCTTTTTTTTGAGGAAATGTGTATCTACTTTCTTTCGTGCAAGATTTTCAAATGCTAACTAATCTATTAATGCAAAAAAGGAAGTAATATTTTGAAGAAACATGAACTTTTCTTTTTTTTAAAAAAAATATTTTCTTAAACTCTTGAAGATATGCAAATTTATAATTCTACATGCATAGTGAAGAAGAAATTGTACTTAATTTAAGAATGAAGAAAAAACTTATTTTTCAAATTTTCTTTTCCAATGACATGCAAATATAATTTCTTAGATGCAAAATGACCCATGAATGTAGAAAGGAAGAAGTAATATTTTCTAAGAGATTTCTTTTAAATTTTTTTTTTTAGAATGGTGGTGAAGCACCTATAATATATTATAATAAAGTTTAATTACAAAGATACATGCTTACAGTCTGAGCCATTCAACCAAAAAATGGCAAGAATCACAAGCGAATAAATGTAGTAAACAAAGACATAAAAGAAATAAGTATACTTCCACTACATAGTAGAACTTAATATGAGTTAGATCCATGAGGATCTCCTAGAGGAGGAATAGAAAATGGAAGCATGAACGTCAGCATTCGTGGTGGATCGGGTGCAAGGTTTGGAGCATGGTAGGTGAGAAACCTCACCATGATGAAAAACTTCTTGACTCTGTCTACCAATCCCATTAGGAGATGGAAACGGTGGGCATTGAGTGCTATGTTGATAACATTATAGCAATCCACCTGAAGACATCTCTGCATAGCATTGTAGACACATGTTGTATGATGTGAGGTTTGTAGGAGATCTCAGTCAAAGATGCCACCAATGGGAGAGGACCCCTTTTGAGAGTCATAATCCACCAGAGCTGACCTCTATATTTTTGAATTGAAAAAGTAGGAGTGCACAAGCCCAAATCCTATAGCTTGAACATATACATAGTCCTCTAGAATGTCAAATAGGTTAGAGATGAAAGTCAACACAATATCTGAGCCCTTGAGTTGTCTATCTATGGGTTGGAAGAGATTGAAGCCCACCATACAATGAATGATGAGCTCCGCATTATCACAATCAATCTCAAAAATTTCCCTCATGTTCACTTTGTTGATCACTCATGAATACAAGGGCTCCCCTACCAGGTTAGGAAGAAGGACATGAAGATTAACCTCCCATAAGACCATTGTTATGAGCTCAGGGTTCTTGTAGGAGGCAAGAAAGAGAGATCTAGATGTTTGAATAAAATGAGAAAAACATCCACTAGGCACTGAATACATAAGGTGTTTCCTCGCGATAAGGGTTGGTGTCCCCACACCATGAAGAGTAAAGATGAGGTGTTGAGGGGTATGCTCCCTTGTACTATGTGGTGCCTATGGAAGACACCTCGTTAATGGGGCTAGATGGAGTGATGAATGAAAATTTTACCTCCTAGCTTAGACAAGACCACTATAATTGAATTTGCATGCTTGAAGTCACTCAAAAATTTGCAGCGATATCCTTGGTCATTAATTTGAACTGGCTAGAGGATTATGCCTAGATTTTTTAATAAATGGTAGTCTATGGCATCCAAGGATCTATTTTCTATCAATGGATCCTTCCATAAATACTTTCCATTTGAGATCACTCTCAACAGCCCCTTGACATGACATAATGTGAGATTTACCTTAATAACACACTTCTTGGCTAGCATGAAGGAGAAGAATGACAAGACTCCTATAAACATGTGTTGTACCTAGTCCTGACAATAAAAAAAGAGATCTCTACCACTAGCATGTTGTCCACATGGTTAAAACCTTTGAGCTAATATGGGGAAAAGACAAACCTTGGAGCCGCCTGGTTGATAGCCATGTTGGCGAGGAGATCTACCACTTGATTCACCTCCCTGAAGGAATGGATTATCTAATAATTGTAAAAAGATGTAAGTGAAGCACTTTCTTGTTGGATTAAATAATCTATCTACTAATTGAGGGCCTCTCTTTTTTCAAGGCATTTATGATAACTAGGGCATCTCCCTCAATCCAAATGTTCTTTATCTTTTAATCAATTGCTAATCTGATACCATTAAGGAGGACAAGAGCTTTTGATTGGTTGTTTGTGCCTATCGAGATCTTTGTCATCTATGCCATCACTAGCCTTCCTTTGGGGTCTCTAATAATACAAACAATACCTAATGGACCCAGGTTGCATCTACAAGCATCATCAATATTTATCTTTAAAAATGGTGCAACAAGTGGTATCCATATAGTTGAGGTCCTTGAATCTTTGTTCAAGAAAGTCTAAGCCTCAAACATCACATTTGGGATTTGTAGCTGATTCCACTTCTAAAATACTTGGTTATCCCAATTGGTAAACTTTGTAGTTGAAGACACACTAGACCTTACTCTCATGTTCACAACTTCTACAATGGCTGAAGATATATTTGCGAGAACCTTTTCTATATTTCGTTTGATTTTTCTAAAAATCTTGTAATTCCTTTCCTTCCAAATGTTCCATATCCCCATAGAAGGACATGTTTCCCATAGGCATGTAAATGTGGAATCTTGATTCAATATTGGCCAGCTCTTGAATAACTCCAGCATGAAGCTAGGTAGGGCGACACTCCAATTGAGCTTCCCCATACACTAATTCCAACACTTGATGTTGAATGGACATTCAAGGAGTAGGTGGTTTACCTCCTCCTCTTGTTCTTCACATAGCACACAATTAAAGGTTGGGCTAATGCCAAGCTTGTGAAGTCTATTCCCCATTTGAATTCTATCATTTAACACTAACCAAGAGAAGGCTCTAAATTTTGGTAATGTATCCACATTCTAGTAGAGCTTGTAAGGCCAGTCCAAATATGAGGAGGGGCTCAAACATATGTAGCCATATTTGACTGAGTATTTTCTTGAACTATCCATAGTCTACACAAACTCATCTGCCTTATCAATCTTGAACACCTTTCTATTCGAAAGGATATCTTGTAGAATTCTCTTTTTCATTGAAGGAAAGGTACAATCCTCAAAACTTTTCCAATCTATCTCACCATGAGTTTTCCCTTGTTTAAGAGACCAATAATCACTAACCTTTTCTCCCTAATGTTGGTTGAGAAATGTCTTTACCTCACCAAGGTCCATGGAATTTATACTACGTTCTTCAATATGCCATCATCCTCCTGTGCCTATATCCTTCCTTTGAAGGCATCTAGGTCTAGATTTCTGGAGTATATGTCCAATGCATAATCTATCTTGTTCCATATGCCACCGAGGGTTGGGAACATGGGTAGTTCAAATTCTTTCTTGCTACGTGTTTATCGCCTCTAGATTTTGTTTTGCAAAATATAGGTATCCATTCTTAATTCAAGCAATAGGGAACCAAAATGGGGATATTAGCTTTGATCTACCTAGTAACCCAAGATCCCATTAAATTCAATAGTTAGCAAATTAAAAATTACTCTTCGAATTTACCCTTATAGCAGATATTTTACCCTAGGTAAGAAAGAATTACCGTAATGGTACAAATAGAAAGGGAGGTAATTTGTCATATCCATACTTGTGACTGTAATACCACCTTGATTTCTTACTATGTGACAAGCTTCATTCAACCAAGCAAACATTGTATCAATCCTTTGCAATCTCACCTTCAATTTCTACTTTGTGCACTTAATCTCTTTGAGTCTCGATAGAAATGCTAATACCTTTTATCTTCATCAAATTCACTAAGTATTGTGCATTAAATGTTGACTGCAGCTAGGTGAATACTTATTGTTTGGGCGTAGGTGAAGCTAACAACTGGCAAATGTATGCATTTTAATTTTCAAATGTTAATGGCTGGGAGCAGGCTTCCACATGACATTTAAAATGGGATATGGCTATGGATGTGTAAAACTTAACATCTGGTGCAAAATATTCACTGCAGAATATCCAATTGACTTTGACTAGAGGTGCAGTGAATATCATGGCAGGAAATTGATCCGGTGACATTACTAATGGAGTGGTCAAACTCCTATGACCAAGGATACAGGTGGCGACCTGTCATCTAATCGTCAGAATTATGATGTTTGGAATGTCCATCGCAGGATATCCATTACAATAATATCCAGTTGAAAATTAAATGATTTGGGCACATGGGATGAGGATCTTCTGGACAAGATATGGATGTGAATATTTCAATTCTAACATCTAGTGCAAAAGGTCTGGTGCAATATATCAAAGAGTTGGAAAACTTAAAAGCTAAGGTAAATTTGGCAGTCGGCATTGGACATGGACATGGATATATGGCATTTGTTCGTTTTATCATCTCCTGTCAAAATATCTAGTCTGTTAGATGGTTTCATGACTTGGTATGGAAAATTTGACAGTTTGAGCCTAGACATAGACATGGATATTTACCTTGGGATACTGGTTCGATATTGGGTTAGGATGCATAGTGACATAATGATATTTAATTTTCTTTTTGGGTTTGGATACCATGGCTAGTCATTTGAGACTTAACACAAGGACTAGATATGATACCAAAGACTGGAGATGATATTACACATTCCTAATATCCTTATCTCATTGACTGAGATATCCGGTTGGTCATTAATTCAAAATATATCATAACTTGCTCAGGATAACAAATTTAATCCTAATTCAAAAGGCAAAATTGGTCAGAATTTGATCCTCTATCCATTTGTGGCCTTTATAGGGGGAAAATTCCAACTTGAAATTTGGGTTAGATTTGACCTAGAGTATGATGTCCATTTTACCATACCACCCAAAGAGAAAGCACACAAGCAAGACAAAACAAAAGTTGGGTCCCTATTTTTCTAAGAAAGAATGAGGCGTATTGTGAGACTACACAACAAGTACAACTGACTCAATTCCAAGAAAAAAGATGGATCAAGATATGACTCATAATGGTGTAATTGATTGTATTAATCCATTATTTTAGGATGAGTTAATTGGAGAGGCTATGGAAATAAAAGTTCTTAAAAAATAAGAGCAAAAGAAAAGAAAAGAAATTAGTAGAGGGTAAACTTCTCAAAAACCTAGAAAAAGGTAAAGAGGAGAAAATTCCTAAATATTTTGATAGATTGTATAAAAGCCAAAGGTCCTCAAATCCCTCATCATAGTTGTCAACTAACATTCAAGTTGTATAAGTTGGAATACAAGGGGATTAGAATCCTTAGACATAAAATATATTCCTAGATATTTTTCAACAATAAGAATAAGTTAGACTTCCTACTTTTGTACAAGAAGCTAATATGTTGGTTTCCAACTTCAGACTATGTTAAATTTTGTGTTGAACAACACAGATTTCTATACATCCAAGAATATTAAGGGTACAGGTGGTACAACCATCCTTGTGAACAAGAAATGTACTACTTATGTTACAAATTCTAGTTTTTCATCCTACAATAGGGGGTTTGGATCAGTGTTGAAAAAGATAACATTAAATTTGGTATTTCTCAATCTATGTTACCAATGATTATAGGGAAAGGATAGACCTCTAGATATGGCTTGCCACCTCTTTTCCTAAAGTCTTATGGATTATTTGGATAGACTTCAACATGATTGAGGAAAATGAAAATAAGTGTTTCCAATTCTACAACCAATTTTTAAATATTTTCAAAAGATCGAGGCTCTAATCATTTTGGGGATGAGTGGGGAAAAGGATCTAGATCAATGGCCTTTTGCTCCAACTACCTTTCATCTAGCCAGGATTGGGTAGCTTTTGCCATATGTTTCATTTTGTCTAGCTCATCAACTTCTTTCTTCGACAAGATTACTAGAGGAGCTATAGTGCCATCATCTTGTTGCATCCACTAATGAGTTAAAGAATTGTCATTAATAGTACCTATAACTTTTTCTTATTGAAAAGTGGAAACCCCTTGCTGCTCAAAATCCTTATTTATTTCTTTATCTCCAGTTGGATGATCCTTTCGAATCATCTCTTTATTGTTGGAAGAAATTGATGGTTCTTGTGTTAACACTTATTCAATCAATGGTACTCCCTTAGGCATCTTTTCTTGCTCAAATTTCTCAATGGGACCTAATGATTTCACAATTATTACTTCCAGTAGCTCCTTGGTGAGTACTTTCTCTGATTGCTAGACTACATCCACATTCTACTCCTTTCCAATTTCTTCAATTAGTGTCTCTTCGAGGATGACATCTTGTATAGCATGACCAAGCTCATTTTTTTAATGCAAGCTTCTTTTGCTTCCAATTCTATAGCCACTTTGTAAATATTCTCCAATGGTGGAGGCTCCAATCATTTTGGGGATGAGTGTGGAAGAGGATCTAGATCAATGGCCTTCTACTCCAATTGCTTTATAGTGACCTCTGATAACATAGTATAAACAATAGTGGATACACTTTCCTCAGGGATAGTCTCCATTGGCTGCAAAGTGGGACAAGATGGAACAAATAGGAGGAGAGAATGTGTAATGATAGGGATGGAAGGCATAGAAAGGGAAATGAAAGATATGGTGGGTGCAGCAATATAAATGAAAGTATGCACTTGCTACAAGGATGAGGGTGATGATGACAGTGGAATGGATGGAAATAGGACGTAAGATGATGGTGGAGTTATGGAGGAGACTAACACAGGGATATGAGAGATAGTAAGAACTACACGGATGGTAGAGGTTCTTTGAGAAGATGGGATAGAACATCTGGTGATGGTGGAAACCTTAGGGAGAGAATAAGAAATGGTAGAAAGTATAGTGGAGTCTAGAAAGGAAAGAGAAAGAGAGATGATAGTGGAGGGAATGGAAACTGGGATGGTAACACTAGAAGACATGGGAATGGATAGTGGAAGAGAAGGGGTAGGAGTAATGGAAATAGTAGAAGTGGGGAGTGGAATGGAGGAAGGTAGGGTGGAGGTAGCATGAGGATTTTGATCATTTTTGTTGTTCTTAGTCCTTCTCACCAACTGGGGTCTTGATTCTTGTTCTTCAACTTCTTCAATTTGATCGATTTTCCTCTTATAGACCTATGTTTGTGCTATAGTAGGAGGTTTTTGGATGCCTCTCATCTTTTTCTCTTTTATTTGACCTGTATCTTTAGTTGTAGGAGGCACCGGTTCTTCTTCTATTTCGTCACACTCTATTTCAATTTATTTTCCCTTTGAAGCATCTCCTTCAAAAAGTTCCTTTGGGGATGGTACGTTAGGCAACTTTTTCCTCTTAAGCTTTAGGGGAGTGTATGTAAGTTTGATTCCTTGAGCAACTAGTTCTGCCACTTTGGCATCAACCCACTTTCTACTATATTTGATAGTATCTCTCATATTTCTTAAAGAGAACTTACCTCTTCTTCAGCCCAGTTAGGAGGAGGAATGTGCTAGCCAAAAACATTTCTATACTCCACCTCTTGAACTAATACTCCATCATCAATGATCTGATCAAGAAAACTACTATTGAATAGCTTGATAAAATGTGTAGGAAGATTGGACGACATTATTTTCTTTACCTCATGCTCATCATGGAAATTAAACTAGAAATCCTCCAAATGCTCCTCGTGATAGTATATTTTACCCACATGTTGTTCCAATTTTTGATATGGGTTAGAGTGTTTCCCTCCATTATAGAAGAGGAGGTGATACATTTGCATTTCTATATCAAAATCCTCGACAGCATAGGAGGTGGTGCATGGGAATAATTATTTTCCCACAATAAGAGGAAATGGCACTACAACCCCATGTTTCTCCTTCAAAAGCTAGTGTGATTGGAAAATTTGCCTAGTGAGCTCTAATAGCACCATTTTATTAGTTGGGTACTTAGGAATCTTGTATGTTGACCCAATAAAGCCCTCTATGCTCAAATATGTGAATTTAGGTAACTAGATGAACCGATACCCAATTTTCTTAACCAACTCCATGACTTGGACATATAGTCTTTTGTCCAAATCCCCTTGTAACATTTTGATGATATACATGGTGAAAGCATCATTCACCTTCTTATAAGGTGTCATAGGATTTTCTAATTGTAGTTGTGGATAGAAGTCATATACTTTCATTTCACCAACTACATTACCATCAATCCCAATTCTTGTCAAACCATGATAGTTGAAATTCCTGTTAACATATAAACCACATAGGAAGACATATAGGAAATACTTGTTTCTATTAGGGATGTGAATCAGTTATAGATGTTGTCACTGATAATATTGTCCCAATAAATCTTTTCAGTTCCATTTATGATCATCTCAAAGAATCTGGACATCCATCCCTCAAAGGTAGAGGAAGATGGGATCCTTATTACTTTGCTCAAGAAAGTGACTAAATGATTTTTTTTAGTTATGAAATCACTTCTATATAGAATCTTGGGCAATTTTGAGATGGTATCCTTTGACTTTTTAATCTAGTTGGCATTAGTGACCTTCCTACACTTCTCTAAACCTTGGTCATAGATGGTTTGCCTCTAGTCTTTGATCATATCAGTCATTGATGGATAATATAGAATGTCAAAAGCCTTAGATATAGCCTGAATAGTGAGATCAACTATTACCCTCACATTAGGAGCTATGATTTTCCTTTATGTTGGATGATAACTCTCTCTGTATTCCATGATTAGTTCAGTGCACTATGCAAAAGTTCAGAATCCTGCAGCTTGGGCAATGCCATTTTCCACTATGATAGTAGGATTAGCTCCATACATCCTCTCTTTGAAGTCTTCCATGTCGACATGTCCTACGTTAATATCTACTACATTATTCTTATTTGATGTAATTTTAGAGGCTAGGAAGACCCCCTTGAACTCATACTTCATATTACAAAGACTAGACATTCACCTTGTAAGAGAAAATAATAAATAGCCATTATAGCACTCATTCTATTCCAATGTTAGTTGTGGAGATTTCATGTCTAATAGGATACTAACATTTAAATCAGCACAATTCATCTAGAAATAATCACTTTTACTTGTGACAATATAGCATTATTTTCAACTATTCGTGGAGATTTTGCACATGTCAGGTAGTAATATTATTATAACAATTTAAAACACATGAATACGTCCATTTTACTTCACATAAGATCAAGAATACATAAAAAATTACCTATTTTAGGAATGCAGGAAATTTTGGGTCACAAGGACATATCCTAATTTAGGTAGAAACTCTATAGAATGAAGTTATAATTGACTAGTAGGGGTTATTGGGTTATCAAGACATTGCGGAGTTGAAGATTAAACAAGGATATATCTGAGTTCACATCATACTCTTGCAAAGTAGCACTATTGTAGGTATAGAGACCTAATTTAGATATCGCGAAGATTTAAAAAGGTTGGGATCTTGTAGAAAAATGGGGCAAATAGGACGTATGATGTTTGGCCTCAAGATCCTGCAAAGTCACATAACAAAGGTTATTATAGGGTTTCAAACGATCCTAGGATCTTATGGTGTAAGACAATAAGCTAGGATATATCTAGGTTCATAGATGTTCCTTGGGACCTCGCGAAAGATTAGAGTTAGTTTGGACATATCTATGTCCACACCAAAGTCCTGCACCTAAGCTAGACATATAAGCTAGGCATATAAGCTAGGCATGCGAGAGTTGAGACTTAATGGAATCATCGGGTTTTCTCTTAAATCCTCACACAAGTTGTGGCCCCACTAAAACAAAAGCATCTCAATATCCCGCAAAAAGTGTTAAGACACACGTGTGGTGAAGTAGGGTCCACATGGATAAAAAAGCTCAAGAATTGAAATGTCCTAACATACCCCTAAACTCTACTTCCAAGACAATATGAGAATTCTGCAACTTAGCTAAAGGGTCAAATGAGAAGAATTTTTTAAGGCAATTTGACCAAAGATCTTCACATAGAATTTGAACATTATAGTAATGAGGATAACTCCTCAAAGTTCCTCAAGACATCTCTCTAAAGTAAAAATACCAAAACTTAAGACCTATAACAAACAAACAAGGAAAAAGAGGGGGTCAACATTTTGAATAAAAATGGGGCATGTGTCCAAGGCACAACACATGGATTTTCACACTTAGCATGGTCTATGAATCAAACACCCAAGGGAGAAGCAAGATCAATTCTATATGACAGAGGCACAAAAAAGAGAATTCATAGAATCGAAGAAGAGGTTATGTTTAGCACTAGTAATGGCACTTCTAGGTCTGCAAAAATAATTTGGAATCAACACAAATGCTTATGAGTATGCACTTGGAGCAGTGCCTGTGCAACTTGGGTATCTAATTACCTACCATAGTGATACTTTCACTGAGAGAGTGTGCAGGTATCCCACATATGACAATGAGTTGTATGCCATTGTTCAAGCCTACAAATAGTGGAAACACATTATCTTGGGGAAGGAGACGATCATCCATATAGACCATAAATCTCTCCAATTTACATAGATGCAAAGGAAGTTGTAGAATTATAGGCATCAAAGATGGTCCACCTACTTGCAACAATTTCACCTCATTATTTGCCACAAGAAGGGAAGTAATAACAAAGTTATGGACTATTTGAGTAGACCTTTGATCATAGCCCTAACAGTAGTGCTAGATTCTTATAGCCACCAAACAATAAATTGACCTCAATTATATGGCATAAATCTAGATTTTGCTGACATCTACAATAGATTAATAGATTGGAAACAATTCTCTCATTTATGTTGAAATTAGGGTAGACAACTAAGAGCGGGGATGAATCAGTTGTCTGAAATAAGTACTTCTTCTGATTTTAATCTTCTTTACAACTTATAAACAAATTAATGATATAACCATGAAAGCATGAATCAACAACACAAGAGCAAAAACATAATCAACACACATAACACCAAGATTTTTAAAGTGGAAACCCGATTAAGGGAAAACCATGGTGGGGGTTAACCCATAAGATTTATTCTCTATTAAAAGAATAGGAAAATGGGAAGGCACTTGCCTTTGGGTGCACTACCCAGAGCTCACTACTCAAAAGAGGCTTGCTACCTACAAAAACATTTATAAGTTTACCACAGAAAGATTGAACTTAGAAACAACATCTTCTTCATGCCAAGGTCAGTTCCATTGAAGCACACAACACCTCTGCTCTGCACCCTTAACACTTTCTCACTACCTTCACATCTTTTCTCACATTCCCACATTTCCATGACTTCTCAACACTTATTTATACATGTCATCAACTTTGGAATGAACATCAAAGTCAGCGTTACAATCATCTATTTGGAACATTCTCCAAGATAGGCATTACAAGCAATTTCCATCACAAGACTTAAAATGCTTAATGTGAACCATCACACTATCGACCAAACATAGTTGGGACTTGAATCTTCCTCAAACAACATGCCACACTCCATAAAACTCTTCTTAGATCATCTGCAACATGCACCAAGCATATAGTTGGCCAAGACTAGAAAGAACAACACCCAAGAGGAAATCTTCAGCTATGAGCTCAATCCTCAATGTGGACCACCAACACAATAGGTACATGATCCAGAGACCACCACAAGCACAATGAAATCAACAAGAACAACCACACCACCTCAACTCACCAGAAATACTTGCATCTTCTTCTGGGAACTTAAGAACACCAACTTTCATGATTGTCACACTAGAAAGATTGCTTGTGGACCTCCAAACCACGAACCACTTGAGTTGAGGACACACACCAACATCCCAAACATACCTCTAGATCCAAAGACCATAATATTTCAATGCAGAGCAATCCAAACCAAATTCCTATCACCCTGTCACCATTGAACAACTGTAAAACTTGATTCTACTCAAATGGCTATAACTTCACCAATCCTCCATGTGGACCTCTCAAATATTAACTTTGCAACTTCATACAATCCTCTGCAAACCCTTTCATCCATAGACCCTGATCTTCTTCTCACTAGAAATGTGGAGCAATCCACTGCACTGTCTTCATTATCTCTGACAAAGAGATATGTTGACATCAATGACAACACATCATATGCACATATTTGCAACAATCTTCCCCTTTGTCATTGATGGCAACATATGATGTGACAAACTAATTCAACCATCAAGACAAGGACTTCTCCCCCTTTCTCTTATCACAATTGCAACCACTTTCTTCACTGCTCCCCCTTTCACCAGTAGCTACTTACTTCCAATTTTTTCACATGACTTCTCTCCCCCTTTGACATCAATGGCAAAGGGCACATATTTACAATCATCTCTCCTTTTGTTTCCAAACTAAACTCCAGAATTGACATACTGACTACTTTGCCTTAACATCATTCCAGATGACAAGATATGACTGTGAGTTCCACCAGACTGATGCACACTAGTGCACCTTAGTTCTAAATAGGAGGGGTAATAACCCCTAGCTTCCCTCTAAGATACTCAAAAGTATCCTTAGGTAGAGGCTTAGTGAATATATCCGCAATCTGATGCTTTGAAGAAAGAAACTCCAATCTGACTTTGTTCTCATTTACCTTCTCTCTTAAAAAGTGAAACCTGATGGATATATGATTTGTCTTTGAATACAACACCAGATTCTTTCAGATGTTTATTGGACTTGAATTATCATAGAAGATTGTAACAGGATCTTCAAACATAATTCTGGTATCCTTGAACATTTGCTCCATCCACAAAATTTGAGTACAGTTACTTGCTACTGCTATATACTCTACCTCTGTAGTAGACAGAGAAATTGCCTCCTTCTTTTTGCTCAGCCAAGAAACCAATCTATTTCTCAAGAAGGATGCACCACCACTAGTACTCTTTCTGTCAGTCACATCTCTTGCCCAATCAGCATCTGTATATGCTTGAAGAGTGAAATCATCATCCTTATGATACCATAAGCCATAATTAGTTGTCCCCTTCAAATATCTGAAACTTCTTTTAACTACTACAACATGAGATTCTCTAGGATTAGCTTGAAATCTAGCAACAAGGCCAACTACATTCATAATGTCAGGTCTTGTTTGAGTCAAATAAAGCATTCCTCCAATCATTGATCTATACCTTTTCTGATTTGCCTTGGGGGAATCATCATCTTTACTCAACTTACATCTGGTTATCATGGGAGCGCTCACTGGTTTTGAATCCTCCATTCTAAATTTTTCAACAACTCCTTCACATACTTAGACTGGGATATGAAGATGCCCTTTTCTGACTGAATGATTTGCAGACCTAAGAAGAAATTTATTTCACCAAACATGGACATCTCAAATTCACTTTGCATCTAATCAGCAAATTTTTACACATGCTTTCATTTCCACCAAAGATAGTATCATCAACAAATACCTCAACAATCAAGATGTGTTTATGTTCAATTTTGATATAAAGATTACTGTTAGTTGTGCCTTTGCTAAAGCCTAACTTTAGTAGGTACTTATCGAATCTTGCATACCAGGCTCTTGGGGATTGTTTAAGTCCATACAATGCATTCCTCAATCTACAGACCTTATCTCCTTGATCAGATAACTAGAATCCTTCTGGTTGCTCAATGTAGACCTTTTCTTCCAACTCTCCATTCAAGAATGTTGACTTGACATCCATCTAGTAAACTTTGAAATCTTTATAAGCGGCAAAGGAAAGAAATAATCTAACTGCTTCAATTCTTGCCACAAGAGCAAAAGTTTCTTCAAAATCAATTCCCTCTACCTGAGAATATCCTTTGCACACCAATCTTTCTTTATTTCTCACAACTTCACCATCTTCATTCAATTTATTTCGAAAGACCCATTTAGTTCCAATTACACTTTTATTGTTAGGTTTAGGAACAAGATCCCAAGTATGATTCTTTTCAATTTGCATCAATTCTTCTTCCATTGCTTTTACCCAACTTTCATCATTACAAGCTTCATTCACTGATTTTGGTTCAATCTTTGAAATCAAACAATATTCCTCTTGATCTTCAACAAATTTTCTTCTAGTTTGAACACCTTTATTTTTGCCTCCTATGATCTGATTTTTAGAATGATTCAACCTTACATACCTGCCCGAGTTTTGGGATTTTCTTGAAATTCTGATTCTTGGACTTGTTCCTCAATATTTCTACTAGCTTCTTGAGTCACTAGATTCTCTAGAGTAGTCTGAATCTGAATTTGAGCTTGAACTTGCTTTTCATCATCTGATTCATATCCATAAGACTTGGAAGGTCTCTCCATGCCTTCATCAACCTTGACATTAGCACTTTCAACAATCTTTTTCAATCTCTTCTTAAAGCACCGGTATGCCTTACTTTGGTTAGAATAACCCAAAAATATTCCTTCATCACATCTTGTATCAAACTTGCCTAGATCTTCATCTCTTTTGATATAGCATTTACTACCAAAAACTCTGAATTATTTCATAGTAGGAGCATTACAAAACCAAAGTTCATAAGGTGTTTTACCAGTATTACCTTTGATCTGCACCCGGTTAAGAGTGTAGACAACAGTACTCACAACCTCTCTCCAATAGACATGTGGAACATTTGCCTCCATCATCATGGTTGTAGTATCATCTTGAATAGTCTAGTTCTTTCTTTCAAGAACTCCATTCTGCTAAGGAGTCCTAGGAGTAGATAACTATCTTCTTATTCCATGCTCTTCACGAAATGCATTAAACTCACCAGAGGTAAGCTCTCCACCTCTGTCAGATCTTGAACACTTTATCTTCACACCAATCTCGTTCTCCACCCTAGCCTTGAACACCTTGAATTTATCAAGAGCCTCTAATTTTTCTCTCAAAAAAGTGACCCACATCATCTGAGAGTAATCATCAATCAACAACATAAAGTATCTATCTCCTTGCAAACTTCTAGCTCTGGAAGGACCACATAAATTAGTGCGCACAAGTTCCAACAATCCATTTGAAAATTGTTCTTTACTTTTGAATGTAGTTCCGCTATGTTTGCCCAACTAACATTCCTTACACATGCTATTAGTAGGTTTCAAAATCTTTGTAAGATCTCTCACACCCTAAGTAGTACTTATCTTGACAATATTATCAAGGTTTACATGACACAATCTCCTATGCCATAACCAACTCTGATCAATCTGAGAAATCAAACAACTTTTACCGGTAACACTGAAATGAAAGATAATACCTCTAGTCTATGTACCAGATGCAATCTCAGTTTTGAAGCTTTCCAAAATTTTGCATTTTCAATCCTAGAATCAAAGATCATACCCTTTGTCAACCAACTATCCAACACTGAGAAGATTATGCTTCAACGCTTCTACATACAATACATCATTAGTGTTGTTCTTACCATCAAAAGAGATGTATCCTCTACCACAAATTCTACCAGCTAAATTGTCTCCAAACATAACAATTCCACCTTCATATCTTTCCAAACTTACAAACTTGCTTTCATCACCAGTCATATGATGAGAACATCCATTGTCAATCACCCATTAATCCTTTTCTTCAACCTGAGTAGCCAAGGCACTTTTCACATTCACATAGCTAGCAGATTCAATAGGCACCAGATCTTCTTCTTTGATAACAATGAACACACAATCATTTCCAGAGGTACTTCCCATATCTGATTCATCATCTGTGACTCCTTCATCAGTAACTTCTTGGACATAGTAGAACTTCTTTTGAAACCTAGGTCTATTAGGGTTTGTCTTTGAAACCCTCTCTGGACATCTTGAAGCAAAATGACCAATCTTATTGCAAGAAAAACATTTAAAAGGCAACTTTCCTTCATACTTACCAGATCCTCTTGGTAATCTTTTAGCAATAAGGGATTCTAGTTCTTCAAGCTCCATTTCATCTTCTTCAAGTTCCTTCCTTGTCTTCTCATATCTGGTTAGTCTTCTTGAAGAGCTTTCACCTGGATCAAATCTTTGCTTCATGGAAACAATGGCCTTAAAACTAGATTCTCTCTTAGGAAGAGAATCACCAAATTTACTCATTTCAAATGCTGAAAGCCTGCCAACCAACTGATCCCTTGTAACAGTTGCCACAGTCCTGATCTCCTCAATGGAAACAACTCCTATTTGTATAATGCAGGTAAGGATCTGAGCACCTTACCAACAATATCTAATTCTTCTAGTTTTCCACCAGTGCACCTGATACTGCACAAAAGTTCATTCACCTTCTGCATGTAGGAAGTGATGTTTTCATCTTCACTCATCCTCAAGTTTTTGTATCTACCCTTCAATCTCTATAACTTAGCACATTTGACATATGCATCACCTTCATATAGAGTTTCTAACTTCTTCCAGATTTCATAAGCAATTTTCAATTCCAAGACATTTGTCATTTCTATATTAGTTAGAGTGTGCAACAATGCTTCTTTAGCCCGAATGTTGTTTTCAGCATCTTTGATTTCATCTAGAATTAAAGGACCTTTCTCCAGAGGCTTATACTCATCCTTAGATATCAACCAATAAGGATCACCCATACATTGCAAATGACATTCCATGTGACTCTTCCAAAGAGAGTAATTTGTTCCGTCAAATCTCAGACTCTCCTTCTTGTATCTCGACATCCTAGATCTCCTTAAGCGGTCAAGCTTCTTATAGAGGAATCAACTCTGTTACCAATTGTTGAAATTAGGGAAGACAACTAAGAGGGGGATGAATCAGTTGTCTGAAATAATTACTTCTTCTACTGTTCATCTTCTTTACAACTTATAAACAAATTAATGATATAACCATGAAAGCATGAATCAACAACACAAGAGTAGAAACATAATCAACACACATAACACTAGGATTTTTATGTGGAAACCCAGTTAAGGGAAAACCATGGTGGGGTTAACCCAAAAGATTTATTCTCTATTAAAAGAATAGAAAAATGGGAAGGCACTTGCCTTCGGGTGCACTGCCTAGAGCTCACTACTCAAAAGAGGCTCACTACCTACAGAAACATTTATAAGTTTACCACAGAAAGATTGAACTAAGAAACAACATCTTCTTCAGGCCAAGATCAGTTCCATTGAAATGCACAACACCTCTGCTCTACCCTCTTAACAATTCCTCGCTACCTCCACACCTTCACTCACATTCCCACATTTCCACAACTTCTCAACACTTATTTATACATGTCATCGACTTTGGAATGAACATCAAAGTTGGCCTTACAATCATCTATCTAGAACATTCTCCAAGATAGGCATTACGAGCAATTTCCATCACAAGACTTAAAATGCTTTATGTGAACCATCACACTATTGGCCAAACATAGCTGGCACTTGAATCTTCCTTGAACAACATGCCATGCTCCATAAAACTCTTCTTAGATCATCCGCAACATGCACCAATCATCCAATAGACCAAGATTGGAAAGAACAGGAACACCTAAGAGGAAATCTTTAACTGCGAGTTCAATCGTCAATGCGAACCACCAACACAATAGGCACATGATCCAGAGATCACCACAAGCATAATGAAATCCACAAGAACAACTGCACCACCTCAAATCACCAGAAACACTTGCATCTTCATCCGGGAACGTAAGAACACCAACTTTCATGACTGTCACAATAGAAATATTGCTTGTGGACCTCCAAACCACGAATCGCTTGAGTTGAGAACACACACCAACATCCCAAACATAACTCTAGATCCACAGACCATAATATTTCAATGTGGAGAAATCTGGACAAAATTCTTGTCACTCTATCACATCTGAACAACTGCAAAACCTAGTTCTACTCATATAACTTCGACAGTCCTCCATGCAGACCTCTCAAATCTTAACTGGAGCAACTTCAGACAATCCTATGCAAATGCTTTAGTCTGTAGACTTTGATCTTTTTCTCATCAGGAATTCAGAGCAATCAACTTCACTACCTTCACTATCTCTGACAAAGAGATATGTTGACATCAATGACAACACATCGTATGCACATATTTGCAACAATTTCCACTTGCTGGATGGGATTCTCTATTACATGGGACACATATGTGTTCCTTCTACAGAATGATAGGAGATGAGATGGGAGGCACCCTACAACTGTGTTACAATACACATTAGAATGGAGAAGACCATTCTTGTACTTCAGATGTATTTTTATTAGCCCAAAATGTGACATGATGTTACTTTATACATATAATCCTCTATAGCTTATGTAATTGCAAAGCTTGCAAATCACAAGAAAGGATTGTATGCACCTCTTCCCATCCCTAATAATCTCTTTCACTTAGTTTCAATTGATTTCATGTCTAGACTCCCTTCTGCCAAACATGTTCATGACTGTGTATGTGGTGGTAGACAAATTTTCAAAAATGGCTATCATTGTAGCATGTAAGAAGGGGATTTCTATAGAAGAAACTACCAATCTTTTCTTTGAGAGTTTTTTGGTCCATTTTGGTTTGCGATAGAGCATCATGTCTAATATCAATAGTAGAGTCCTTAGCAACTTTTGCTCATCACTATGGACCTTGATGGATACCAAGTTAATGAAGTCTATTGCATTCCATCCACAAACACATGGACAAACATACGTGGAGAATAGAATGATCATTTATAATTTATGGATGTATCATTCAAAGCATTTACACACATGGGATGAGAGTTTTCCATATGTACAACATAATTACAATTGTGTATTGCATAGTTCCACAAGCCATAGTCCATTTGAATTATGTCTTGGGTACCAACCCTTGACTCCCATTGATGTAGCACTACGAACCATGGTAAATGACCCATCACCACATATCGGTAGATAAAGCATCCAAGTTTGTTGAGAAGATCTTCCATATCTAATAACAAGTCCATGAGATACTTGAGTACACCAATCAAAAGAATAAGGAAATACATGATTCAACATAGTACACCTCATTAGTTTTAGGTTGGAGACAAGGTTTGGGTTCACTTCCAAAAAGAAAGGCTCCAAGGGCCACATAAGAAACTTCGTCCCATTCACTATGTGTCATACACCATTCTCAAACAAATTAGTTTTCAAGGACTACATCTTTTCTAGGACTACATCTTCCACCTTTTCTAGGACTACATCTTGTTTTCAATGTTGAGTTGTTGTGTTCATATTTTCCACCATTGTTGGACACTTAAAAAGTTGTTGAACACATCAATAATATAAAATTGAATCTAGACACTACTGTTCCAATCACATATGATCAGATTATTGATGTTTTTTGTCAAAACACTAAAGAAGCAGGAGATCCATCTTGATCGTGGGGTACAAGCGAGCCAATTTCCTCACCAGGGAAAATAGTTCACCAAGAATCTAATCGAAAAATAGTCTTCCTCATTTTCTGCAAAATATAGGTGCAATGAGGCCCATTTTCTCTCAAGGGGGAACAATTGACCCCACATAGATCCAAGAGAACTTGGGTGGTATTTGCTTCGTCAAATATGGAAAATATAAAAAAAAAATTTACTATTTTCTATATTTTCATAATTTACATTTTTAGAGGCCTTCGAAGTGAAATTGGCCATGAAGACTTTCACTAGTTTCCAAGGAAGGGATAGCCAAAGGATCCCTTCTTAACAACTCAAACTACTTCTCTTGGAGATCTTTCCAACTCATCCAAGAAGTCTAGTTTCTTCCCAATGGGCTAGGAATTATGACTTGACCAAGTTGGTGTACCAAACAAAACCATTTTCCTAGATTTTAAAATTTGTAATTAACTTTTTCCCCATCTAGTTGTCCATTTTAGCTTCTAATGACATTATGGATGTGGTGACCTTTCAACTTTTGAAAATGTATATAGTTGCAGGCATACATTTCCTCCAAGAGTTTTTGTAGTGCCTACCCATGTGCATCTCTTATTGTGTCCTATTATTTCTATGGCTAGATTAAATGATATATTAATTTGATTATTATATTCAATGTAATTTCATGATGGATATGTTCCTTGCTAGATAATGCATCCTCATTGGTCATTATATGTTGCTTCAGCTATGATCTCCATTGTTGGATTTGATGCTTTGCCTTGAGTGTGCAGGATGTATTTTTACAAGTGCTTTACCAATGAGTGGGATGTGGAGAAGTTGACATGGGACACTTAGTCATCTCTCCTCACCTAGTCTTAGTGGTCAAGTTGTTAACCCTGTGTTTCTTGTGGTAGGTTGGTTGCTTAACCCATCCTATTCAATTGTGAATTGAAGTATGTTTTGGTGTCTATGTAGTATGCCCCTCATTTGAATCTATTTTGATTTTGGACCCTCGTCTTGTGATTAAACTGGTAAAGTGTGAAGGAGTTCTTTGCATGTGTTTCTTCTAGCTTTTCACATTATATTTTAATTTATTTTGAAAAATGTGAATTCGATGTTTTCGAAATATTTAAATGGTTAGAAACAAGAAAAATGATTACCTAATTTGACTTAATAGTTTTAATTGTGGAAGAGCAATAATATGTAATTATTGTGTTCCTTAAGGAAAGCTTTGTATTTTATTTATTTATATTTCAAAAATTATGCTTTCAAGTTAAATTGATTCTAATTTAATCTTTAGAGTTATTTTTCATAAGTTAGAATTATTAAAATTGTGGAAAATGTATTATATTTCATTATTATATGCTTGAGAAATAGATTAATTTCTATTTATTATAAGTATTTATTTCTAGACTTTTGTCTTATGTAGAATCATTTTATAAAGAAAAATAAATTTAATTATGTGAATGTTTGGATTTTATGGAATATAGTTAAATTATATTGCAATTACCTTGTAGAAATAATTGCATTAATTTAATTAGTTTCTTTCCTATTATTTCAAATGTATTTTGGAATAGATATTTGGGAATGAGAAATAAAGAAAATAAAATAAATGAGAAAATAAAAAGGGTTTTGGGAGCATATAAGGAAAATAGAGTTTAATTTTCTTTTTATGTGTTTTATTGTATTTTTCTCCCTCTCTCCTTCTTCTTCTCCTTTGAAAGACAAATTCATGGAGGTGGCTACAATTAGATTCTACTTGTGGGTGGGAGTGCATTGGAATGGTCTTGGGATTGCTTCAGTGTAGAAAGAAATTCATATTGGATTCATGCCTCTCAAGAAACGATTTTTCCATTTGAAATCTTGCTTGGAAGGAGGTATTTTTCTTGTGGTTTGATTCTTTTTTAAAATTTAAATTTTGCATTTACCATGCCCACAATAGGTGAATGTTTATGGTCTCTTCATTGTAGAAATGAATAGAGTTCAATTATGCAAATAAGAATTAGATTGAATTTGTTTTTTGGATTGCATTAAAATTTTATTTTGAAAATGCATGAAAAGAGGCCAAGTTATGGCAAAAGTTTCCTAGAATGGGTTGTGAGTATGAAAGAAATTATTTGAGTTGAAAAGAATGTTGTTGTGTATGTTAGAACCAAAAGGGCACTATCATATTTTTGAAATTTTATGTATTATGAAAGTTAGAAATTTGGGTGTTCTTGAGGGATGTCTCCAAATGGTGCATTTGGGGGTTTATGGTATTTTTCCCTCTTATTGAAAAATAAAAGGTATGTTTTAAACCTTAGTTTTTAGTATTATTTTGTCAAACGAAAAGTCTCATGAGGGAAATAGGATTCCCTATTTATTAGATATGAGTGTCGCATTTTTGACCTCATTTTCCATGGTTTGACTTTTTGGTCAAAGTTGTCCTTTTTATAGGCCTCATGTTTGAATTACATATAATTATGGGCACATGGTTATGGCTATTATGTGTTTTGACCTCATTTCCCTATGTTTTGACCTTTTTGGTCAAAGTTGACTTTGTGATCAAAGTTGACTTTTGGTTAAAATTGCCCATTGTATAGGCCTTATGTTGGAATTGTATAATTCCAGCCATGTGGATATGACTATATGTGCTTTTACTACATTTGTCCATGTTTTGACCTTTTCAGTTAAAGTTGACTATTTGGTCAAAGTTGACTTTTTATAGGCCTTATGTTAGAATTATATACTTTTGTTTATGTGGATATGAGTTTTACATGTTTTTACCTCATTTCCCCATGTTTTGACTTTTTGGTCAAAGCTTGACTTTTTTCTCAAAGTTGACCTTCAATCAAGGTTGACTTTTGAACTTAGGAATGGATACTTAGTCTTCCTATGGGTTGCTTGTAGAAGGCCATAATCCCCTTGTAGTATTGTTTTATCTTTATGATTATATGTATGTTTATTGACATGATGGTCATACCTTGTTTTGTGTGCTATTTTCATTTAGAGAAAATGTTTTAGTATGCATTAATGGATGAATTGTATTATGGATTTGGAGTGTTTTCCCTTCTCTTCTCCACTACATTGAAATGGTATGTTAGTGATGATGTATTAAAGAAGGATGTGTATGAATTTAAAAGTATTGATGCTCCTTTGTTAATCTCTTTCCCTTCTATTACTTGGTTGGGTCATGAGTAACCCTATGGTGAATTATGCATTGGACCATGATATGTTTGTATTCTTGTGTGGATGTGCTTTGAATTCTACTAGTTATTTTATCCCCTTGGTGTTATGTTGGGTGTGTGTGGAACCCATGTTCAACCTTGTGTGGATTACCTTGGAGTCTTGTTGAGACCCTTGTTTGTGTGAGATGGCTTGAGAGTGGTGTTTCCATGATCTTCTTCTCCATAGCTCTAGGGTTGCCTAGAGTGGCATAGACATTTATTGTGCTTGTTGATGGCAATATGGTAGGGTGGTGGGTAACATTTCCCCATTGGTCCTACAAGATCTCTTGGGAGCTGGAAGAGTTTCTTGTGTATTGTTTACTTTATGATCATGTTATATCTCATGCCTAATAGAGCACTTTGGAGGTGATTTATTAATGTTGTAATATTATCATTTATGTAATTTAATTAGAGTGTGATCCTTCTATGTCTGGGAAGTAGCCTCCATCATGTAATTGTATTATTATTTTATTTGGCTAGAAAATGAACCTTGTTTAGAAAGGAATTTATCTTTCTCCAGCATAATTTATTTTGATGGAAATGGTTAAATTAGGATGTTGGAGTCCTCTGTTAATTGTTGTAATGATATCTTATGCCATGTTTATGATTTGGGCTGTAATTTTCCCACATTATTGTTGAGAATCCCATTATTATTTTTAGTCCATCTCGATGTTAGTGTCGAATGAGCGCAACATTATGTGTGATATTTCTCATATTTGGCATGTAATTTTGAACTGGAAATTGTATATTAACTTTATTTGAATTGTTCTCATGCTTTGGGTTAGTTAGCATGTTGATTCATGGTTGGTAATTGGATGCTTTGCATTTGGATCCATGTCAGGCATTTTGTCCTTGTGAGGCTTTGTGATTGATTCTCCTTTGGTTTGATGGTTTTTGTCAACATTCCTTGGCTTATTAGACATTTGTTGATGTTAGTTATTCTCATCAAGTAGAGAAATGTGTGTGTCCTTGTTTCCACATTCTCCTTGTGTCTTAGCATTGTCATGGGGTTGTTTTCATGCTTGAGTGTGAAATGGTGACATGTGTGTGTTACTAAATTATTGCATCACAAAAAATTTGTTCATGTTTGTGTCTGTTAATGTCCTAGTGTAAAAGCTAGGGCATTATGTTTTTTGGCTTAATTGTATGCATTCTTCATTAATTAATATGTTTTTTTACATATTGTTTCTTATGATTTACAATACTGCAAGCCCAATGGTATGTATCTCCCTTTGAATTGTTAAAATAATTTAGATCACTATTGTGATTCCATAACTAATAGTAGTTTCCAAATGCTAGGAGATAATGATGACATCAAATACCCAAAGGTATTAGCTATCTCTACTTCTCATACAAATTGAAATTCCAAGTGTCTATAATAAAAATGATTGTAGGTTCATGTAACATCACTTTCCATAAAACTCAAGATTTAACTTAAGTATGTAACTTAATCAAGTCATATTTAAGAATGGATTACAATAATCAAAGTTTGAACATAAAGAAACATTTTCTTTTTGCATTTTTTAAGCATGTTTATCAAATTAAGATATAACATAAATTACACTCTAGTAGATCAATACAATCTTTAGTGAAGTCCATCACTAATCAAATACATTATATGCTCTTGGCATCATAATCAAATCTTTACATTACAATAGACCAACTGGTTAAAATGCAAACATTGTATCTAGAACCAATGACATTTGTCTTCATAAGCCTCGGCCTATCTCATGCTTGGGAAGGAGAGCATTATCCTAGTGATTTTCCTCCAACCACGGGCATGCAGTCCTGTGCTCATCTTCCTAACATGGAAGAGGCCCTACCCTTCATGGAAAGGTTAGACATTGGAACCACATGGTTAGCCATTTGAGTAACTGGTGTTGTGTCCTTCCTAATGTCTCACGGTCACACACTATAGATCCACTCTAACCAGTATGACACTACTGGAGACACTAGGCCATCTGGATCATTGTGGACCAACAATGCATGCAGGGACAGATGCATTACTTTGGCCAAAGTTTTCATACAAGACATTACACAATGAACGTTGTCGTATGCCCACCACTCTAACTCGACTTATAGGTTGTCATGTCCTACAGTCAGTTCTTATTGAACTTGTCCTTTAGGTCTAGTATGAGAATGGGATCAATTCAAATCACAATCCAAACTTGGACATTTGACTCCCAACCATGGTTATTTATAACATAATAGGTTACTTTAGAGATATGGAATTAGTGACTCCACGTCACCTCATTCCATTCAATTCATTTCAATTTTAGTTTCATAACCATCTTGGTCTCTCATGTTTATATCAATAACATTCATCACCTATGATGAAGTCGATCTCATGATACTTAAGGAATTCCTTGCCATGGTAAAAGTATATTAGTTCCTTATGGATTAATGGCTCTTTTATTAACAAGTGAGCTCACGGGTTTTTCTCCAACCCTATAGTTGTATTAAGTAAAAGAATAAACCACTTAACATTATTTGTTAAGTCATAATTCAATCCCAAATAGTTTTAGTTTTATCCTATTACAAACTTATTTTCAACTGTCTCATATAGAGACTATAACCAAATTCCTTCATATTTGAAGGTATATTCAACATGCACAAAGGTAATAATAATTTTACATGCAATTCATTGTCGACTGCCCAAGTGAGCCCGACTAGTTTTTATTTGGGTGACAATTGTTCACTGATATATAAATATATTTGCCTTCCCAGCAATCCTTACAGTTGATGAACTATGTTTTTAAGATGTCAAAAGTTTCCACAGTGATTATCACATTCGTGGGGCTCCATGCCATACAATGATGCCTAAATGGCTATCATTACAGTCATACAATTGTATGCTATAAAATTATGCCAATGCGGTCATCAACATAGTCGCAAGACTGTCTACAAGGAATTGAGGCCTATGCAGCCATCATAACATTCATAAGATTGTATGCATATAAATAAGACCCTAACAGTCACCAATACAGTCACAAGACCGAATACAAAGAAATGAGGCCTTTACAACCATCAATACAGTCGAATGACTATACATTATAAAAAACATAGGGAGTAATATATATAACTATCATTGAGTGCTCAAAGGATCAACCATTTTTATCATACGACATGGATTAAATACAAATAAAAAGAATAAATGCTCGGCCACTATGGAGCTTTGAGCTCTAGTTTTCATATGGTAATATGCAATACAGTGCAGCTGAGTCGAGAGACTCAAGGCTCACCAAGAAAGGGTCAATCTTTACAATGCTCTACTGAGCATATATCAAGAATATATATGTGTTTGGATTCCTAGCTTGGCTCTCAGTCATGAATAAGTTTTTGAAGAGCTTAAGTATGGTCTCAGCTCCGCTCCAAGCCTTGAGCATACTTCACAGTTAAATTATGTTTAACAAACTCAACCTAAGAGGCTTAGAGTATGAATGCAACTCAATGATTATATTAAGTGGGTTCGGCCAAATGGTAACCCAAACCACTAGATATAAGACATATTAAAAAACAAACACAAGAATGGCTCGGCCGACTAGCCTATGCCATGACTCAAAAAAAAAAAATTATCTTGCATGGCATCGTGTGTCTCATTATTCCATTGAATATCAAAGACTTCATGAATCTAAGATACCTGAGATGAGTAAAAGTTTGAATGCAGACCCAATTCTGTGATTCATTCCACTACTTCCTGAATTTGCTTCAAACATTGTTCTTCCTTGAATAGTTTTATCACCCGATACTTCCCAAAAAAACAATCTCAATTTTTCCATCATTTCCCTGTAGTCTCCTTTCTTTTCTTTCCCCTCTTCTTCGATGATGAGAGACTAGATTCCAACCAAGAAAAAGATAACTAATTTATCCCCATGCCGATAAAGGCTAGAACCTACCTTACACTCAGTAGTGCCCCTAAAAAGGTGGCTCGATCCCAACACGATATGGGATGGTTGAGCTCGAAGCTCCCATCCATTATCATGATCGACTACCACAAAGAATATTCCAATGACTACTTATCAAAATAAAATTATCATGTCCCCCATATTAAGGCATTGTTTAAATTAAGGATTTAAATGTCGTGATAAGACAGTAAGTTGCTCTCATAAAATTTGAATGATATTACTTGGTAAAATTGCTTTCATAAAATATGGTTAATCAATAAAAATAATTACATATATATTATTAATATATAAGAAATGATATTAAACAATATTATTATATTAATAATATATTTTTTAACAAGAAGATATTATAAAAAAGACATATATAAATATTATCAATTTTAATATTATTATAATTATAATAATATATTATTAAAATATGATATATATTATATAAATATGATATATAATATAATATATAAATAATAATAATATAAATATAAATATTATTATAACATAAATATATATAAATAAATATAATTATAAAAGGGGCTTTATCATATATGGCTGCGAATGATAAAGGAAGTAAAAATCTTAAAAAATGAGAGTAATTACATAGTGCTCCCTCTAAGGAGACAAAACTAATATAATAAGTCCCAATCCCATATGAGAAACACTAATAAACAGCGAATATAATTAATTAGAAAAAGACAATGGTGAATAGTTAATAGGGTTGAAACTTTACGTCTCTATAAAGGACGTGACTATTCAAAGCACAAGTATATTTATAGGAATCAATGAAGCATTGAAGTACACAATTCATAATACATCATAGAACATTCTTTGTCTTGTATAGACAATCAAATACCATTCTATATCAATCGAACCTAATACAATCGGAAATCAAAAATAAGAAAGAGATGGATTTCAATACTTTGTCATCTCATCACCGCATTGTATCAATACAATCAACAATCAAATATATCAATTGATCACACAATAGAATCATGGATCACATAAAAGAAAATACATCTGAATATCTAGAAGGTATAGACGTCAGCAACAGCAAATAATTATTATGCTTCCAAGCATTGGATATTATCATTAATTTATACAAAGAATATATTCTAAGACTGCAGTCCAGTTTATAGCAGTAAGTAAGCATCTTCATATTATTATTATTCTCTTTGTCTGATCGACTGTCATACTAGCACAGGTATGAAGAAAATTATATTTTTGTTTCATTCATAACTGTACCATTATGATAGCCTTTATTGTTATACAGTCAATCACTAATAATGTGTAGATAGTCATATTCAATTGCTCATGATAATGTATCTTGTATGGTTTGAATTCATAAGTGATTTATTAACACCATATGTGGGAAAGAGTAGAAAGTGCCAAGAGGCTATTCATGTATATTTATCACATAGAGGCCTTGCCACATGAGGTATGAAGCACCCATAGTGCAAGGATTGTGAATTAATGACATTGGCTACCAAGAGTACTAAGGAGTCTCACAGAGGCCTTAGCTCCAAGAGTACAAAGGCAGTTCTTAAGTAAGGATGGGAGACATTAGAGCCCCATGGTGTGTTGGAACTGGACAAGTCTAGTCCATTTTTTCAAAAAATGCTTACTTTGTATGCACTTTGAGATCAGTTTACCCAATTAAATGCAAATTCTACCCCCCAAAATCTGAGAAGAGTTTAAGAAGTGATGCAGAACTCTTCAGAAGGTCATCAGTTGGCAATGAGTAATAAATATTGGAAAGATCAGCATCGACTATTCCCATGATCAATCATCAACAAGCAAATCAAATCATTAGAATATATCCTCTCATCAACAATCAAGGAAGCAAGAAATCAATCATCCAACGGTCTCTCAAACTTCATATTTAGCAAGCAATCAGTAATACTTATTAATCTTAGCAGCGAATGATCTCCTATTACCTTCGAACCCTAAATCATGTCTCATGGAGTGATCTCATTCGAATGTCTGAGCATCGGTAAAAATACATATTATATAAACAAAACAAGATCATTTCACTACATCCCCATTTAGCAATCATCCCTCAGTAGCGGTTATCAAGGAGGAAGCATTGGAATCTCATCGTGATTAGAGGTGTCCAGGGTATGGGGGATTGAAGGCTCTGCCAGAAGAGTCGCTTCCTGGTGGAGATCCATACACAGCACTAAGACTCATATTTTATGTCCATTGTTGAATAGTCTTGGCATTGTTGGGATATAAAATTATAGGGAACACGGGTTCTAAAGAAGACATTATCATTCTCCTGGGTCATGAGTGTACGAAGAGTGTTTCTCTGATATCGTGGCCAGCATGAAATTATCAGATGAAGGTCCTGACATCAAAGCCAGGTATCTCTATTAGTCCTGTGTGTCATGGAGTAGATTCTCAATTCATTGTTCTATAAGAAGAGTAGCATACACATTGATTGCACAACACTACCACCACCTGCGATTGACTGGCAATCTCAACATTGATTTGGTATGAAAAGGTCATTGTATATCTCTGACATAACAGCAATTGGAACATTATATTTAGGTATTGTACATTGGACATCATAAAGACCTCGGGGTGTTTGAAATCATTGATAAGTTGCTGCTCATACATTTACTGTCATAGATCTTCATTCCTTAAGTTTATAGATTTGGTATCAGAGACATTGAATTTGTAATAGATTAGATTAGTTTTCGTTGCATAATTGGAAAGAATGTAAAATATCTCATCACACCGAGAACGGGACATTACATAAACTATGTTGGGCTAGAATTACAAAAGTGCCACTAACGGTCCCAAAACAACCAAAAAAATGAAACGACACCCACTACGATTTCACAAAAGAACCCAGTCATAAATGACATCTAGACCTAGATATGAAGAAACCAGACAAAACACCTTGCAAGGTGACAAAACATGGTGGAGCAATCACCATCAACCTTCGAATCTTGATTCCTCCTTGCCACCCAATCTATCTCCTGCCACACCGGAGGTCCCTCCGCGGTTCATTACACGCATTGGTTAAGTCAAATCATAATCGACCACCTCTATTTCCTCTATTGGATCATCCATGTCAATAATTTCCTTCGGTAAATGAGGGGGCCAAATCAGAAGCATGAACCCGAAAGAACCGAATAGAAGTGAAAACCTCCCCTCATTTGGTTTTTAAATGCTTGGGAAAATTATGGCTAGGGCTGTTCAAGGCGTTATCTAAACCCCCCATACAACCACAGATGAGACCTTCTTGAAGAGCATTATAGACACACTCTACTATTGAAAAAGTCCTCAACATTGATATTGGAAACAAGCCACCTACAAGAACATCACCATTGTAAAGATCATACCTGTGCATAGTATCATTCCACCAGTGAAGATTATACAAATAATCAGGAACTAGACCCATGGCGATAGCATGGACATAGTGTCCATTTTCCACAAATTTTTCACCTGTAAAATCTGTAGAAAATGTAACAGGTTTTGTGTGTTGAATTTGAGGATTTGGGAGGCCTTGTTTTGATTACCTGGTAACCAATTCTCTAAAAATCTCCCCAGCTTGTCCTCTGAAATAAAAAACTATCAGGCTCTTTGTCTTCCAGATTGTTAGAATGCTGTGAATATCTTACATTATGGATGTTCACTTTTCTCCCTCACTGGTAGAACTGCGGCCTATAAAGGCTATTCAATTCAGGGTTCTCAGCCCTAATGAAGTTTGATGAATGTCAGTAGTTGAAATAACAAGTGCTAAATCATTTGATTTTAACACTAAGAAACTAGTGCCAAATGGGCTGAGCGATACACGCCTAGGTGTTGCTGATAAGCTACTGGATTGTAGTACTTGTGGGGAAGCTCATAGGGAATGCCTTGGCCACTTTGGACATAGAGTTTTTCAAGCCCATGTTTCATCCAGGCTTTCTCAAGGCTGTAATGAATGTGCTCCATTGTGTCTGCATCAATTACTATTGGATTTTCGCAGATGAGAGAAACCCACAATACGCACAAGCTTTAAAAATCAAGAATTCTAAAGGTAGGTTCAAAAGGATTGTGGATATTTGTCAGAAGAAAATCCAATGTGAGGGTGGAGATTTGACTGAAACAGAAGGTGAAGAAAAAGACGAGGTGAAGAACATTCATAGAGGTTGTGGGGCATATGTACCAAGGGTCTTTATTGAAGTCTTAAAAATGATGATTCAGTATAAGCTTCCCAAGAAAGCAGATGAACAAGCTTGGGCAAAATTCTCTGAGAAAAAACAAGAGTTGACTGTAGAAAAGGCTTTGACCATTTTGGAGGGAATAACTGATGAGCAGTTTGAAATATTGGGTTTCAACACCAAGTATGCTCACCTAGATTGGTTGATTTTGGAAGTTCTTCCAGTTCCTACTCCTCCAGTCAAACCTTCTATAAAGCCATACCCTACATCGAGGAGTGAGGATGATCTCACGTTTATGCTTGCTTCAATTATTCGATGCAATGATAATTTGAAGAGCAAGGAAAAAGCTAGGGTTCACCTCATCTTATCACAGAATACACTCGATTAATGCAGTTCCATGTTGCTACCTATATTGACAATGAACTGCGTGGTCAACCAAAGGGCACTCAGAAATCTGGCCGGCCAATGAAGTCCATTTCTAGTAAACTGAAGGCCAAGGAGGGTTGCATAAGAGGAAATTTAATGGGTAAACGTGTGGATTTTTCTGCACGTACAGTCATTACTGCTGATCCAAATCTCAACATTGATGAACTAGGAGTGCCTTGGAGTATTGCATTGAACATGACATTTCTAGAAATTGTGACTCTATATAACATAGATAGATTAAAAGAGCTTGTTGAATATGGGTCTTATCCTCCTCCTGGGAAAGCAGGAGATGATGGGAAGAGAACTAAACTTTGTTATATAAAAAAAGTCTTGACCGTCATTTAGAATATGGTTACAAGGTGGAAAGAAACTTGATTGATGGAGATTATGTTCTTTTTAATCGGCAACCTAGTCTTCATAAGATGTCTATCATGGGGCATAGAATAAAAGTTATGCCATATTCAACATTTCGATTGAACCTATGAGTTACATCACCTTACAATGCTGATTTTGATGGAGATGAGATGAACATGCATGTACCACAGTCCTATGAAACAAGAACGGAAGTAATAGAACTAATGTTGGTACCAAAGTGTGTTGTCTCCCCTCAGGCCAACAAGCCAGTTATGGGAATTGTCCAAGACACACTTTTGGGTTGCCGAAAGATAACACAAAGGGATACGTTTATAGAGAAGGATGTTTTTATGAATATCTTATTGTGATGGGAGGATTTTGATGGAAAAGTGCCTTCTCCAATAATTCTTAAGCCAAGGCCACTTTGGACTGGCAAGCGAGTATTCAATCTGATCATCCCCAAGTAGATTAATCTTATAAGATACTCTTCATGGCATTCAAAGTCTGAATCTAGATTTATTACACCAGGGGATACATGTGTACGCATTGAGAAAGGAGAAGTTCTTTCAGGAACTCTTTGCAAGAAAACCCTGGGAGCATCTTCTGGAAGTCTTATTCATGTGATCTGGGAGGAAGTCAGTCCTGGTGCTACTCATATGTTCTTAGGTCAAGCTCAATGGCTCGTTAACTATTGCTTGTTACATCATGGTTTTACTATGGGTATAGGAGACACTTTTGCAGATTCTAAAATGGTAGAAATTATTTCAGAAACAATATCAAAAGCAAAGAATGATGTCCAAAGACTTATTGAGAATGCTCAGGCCAAAACATTGGAAGCTAAACCTGGACATATTGTAGACACCCAAATTTGTCCTAACTTTGTCCATGTCTAGCAACACCTTGTTAAATCATTAATCATTAAGCCAATTAATTAAATAAATTTTATTTATTTAATTAAAATCCCATTCTCATCCATTTAGCCAATTAATTAAATAAATTTTATTTATTTAATTAATTCCACATCATATCTTATCTCATTTTATTCATTTATCCTATTAATTAAATAAATTTTATTTATTTAATTAATATCCAACTCATATCCCAACTAATTCAAATATTTTATTTCAATTAAGCCCTCATCATTTATCACATTCCAACACTTGTCTAGTCAATCATGTGTTGTAAGACAACTTTCATTTACAATCCTTCACATGCACAATTAATGGAATCTAAATTTAGTAACTTTCAATCCTAGCCATTCACATAGCCTCTGAATCTTCACTGTTGATTAATCTTGGCTAAGTCCTATATAAACACCCTCTCACTCCATATGAGACATCCAGCAATCATATACAGCAATCATATAGCACCTACATTATCATCTTGAGCATCTAAGTATCCAATTGAGCTTTTATCATCAATCATGGCAGCTTTCAGCATTGCAATTGTTCATTGTTGAAGAAGCAGTCCACATCTCTCAAACAAGGAATCACACGGTCTAGGTGAAGTTATGCTTGAATTGCATTGTTCTTTGATTTCATTTAGGTTAGATTCCTTGATGATGGTAGGGTTAGGGTTTCATGACTATGTCTGATCTGCTGCACCTGACTTTCACCTATCACATTTTGGCATGCCCGGTGGGACTCACCCTCTTTTTGCAGGTTTATGCACTTTGATTTGTAGGTTGAAGATATTTTATATTGCTGATTTTTTTTATTCAGGACCAGATCTGTTGCAGAGGGTTTTTTTTGTTTTACACAGGTCCTGTAAAAAGGAGATCTTAGATTCATTGGAAAGAGGACTTCGAGAGCTTTCCGAAAAGTGGTTACATTAAAGATTTGACTTAGTATTCAAAGAGTTATGACGATTTGAAGTTGACCCTGCGATTCTAATTTTTTAGAAATTTTGGACGCGCGACTTTTTGCTAATTTTTTAAATTTATGACCAGATCTATTGCAGAGGGTTTTTTGTTTTACACAGGTCCTAGAAAAAAAAAGATCTTAGATTCGTTGGAAAGAGGACTTCGAGAGCTTTCCGAAAAGTAGTTACACTAAAGATTTGGCTCAGTATTCAAAGAGTTATGGCAATTTGAAGTTGACCCTGCGATTCTAATTTTTTAGAAATTTTTGATGCGTGACTTTTAGAAAAAAAATCATATCTTCCAATCTAGCTAACCAAATCACATTTTATTTTTTGCAGGTGGTTAGAAATATTTAAATCTATTTTTCTATATCATTATTTTTCAAATCTATGGTACAAATAGATTTTTTGTCAAAAAAAAATTATTTTCAAACCCTAGTTTATGATAATAGCTTCTTCTATGCAAGTTTACTTGTTTTTTTTTAGAATTGATGACTTGTAAGGGCATCTAAGGAGCTGGAGCAGCATTGGCATCAACATCTACAGTAAATTGGAAAGCGATTGTATCAGGTGCACTCATTCTAATCTTTCATCTCTTAATCTTGTTTGATCACACATTTGGACTTTGGGATTAAAAGGAACATTGTTTGCTATCACATATCGAAAGTGGGCATAAAATGAACCATTGTCTTCCAACACATTTGGATTTGGGTTTAAAAAGAACAAGTGCTTGAATTGTCTTCCAAACATTTCATTTCTAAAGGGTCAATTAACAACTGTGAGTGTGAATCAAGTGACAACTCACTTGGTTCGCTTTTGTAAACCCTATCTAAGAGGCCTGCTTGGAGACACACCACTCGAAGGGATGACCTCAATCGAGGCTAAATCGAAAGACACCCTCATTGGGAGTTGTAAATCTTGTCACTCTTGGCTAAGCCCCAAAGAACTTTATACCTTTGGGAAGTGGAGGTGAAGGGTGGGTTACCCCTTTCTCTTGGCTGTGTGGTAGGATTTCACTTTCAATTCCATAGTCAACCTTGTGCAAACATAGTCCAAAACCTAATTGGCCATACCCACTTGACTAAACATTAGGCTTGTTGATGTGTCTTCCATGTGTGCTTGCATAATCATCACATTTCATTTTCAAAGTCAACAATTTCTTATGTGTCTTGTGTGAGTGATTCATGTGTGTATATGCATAATCATTTGTTTGAACATTGCCAAATCAAGCTATAAACACATAAACAAATCAATCTAAACATTCAAACCCAATCACTTTCATCCCAAACATAGTCTAGTTATCATCCAACCCTTCATATCCACATCATCCAAACAATCCACATCATCATCCAAATCCTCAAACAAGCACTTGCTAAAAGGACTTAAAACAAACACTTGGTGACAACATGTCTACACTAGAGGACCTAGAAATCAAATTCAAAAGATTCCTCCAAAATCTTTATCAAGGATCACAACCCCTAAACCAAGAAGCCATTGAAATATTACAATTCTTCATCCAAAAAGCTCAACCCCATGTAAGCCATTCACCTCAACTGCAACACCTCGTAGCCCAAGTTCAACACCTTTTAGCCACTAGTCAAGCTCAACAAGTACAACAATCCTTAGCCATTCCATACCAACCTAATCCACCTCATAGCCACATGTCATATGCATCTACTTCCTATCAACTTAATCCACCTATCAACCTCCACCTCAAGCTTATCCAATCCCTCATGCCACCATTCCAATGCACTACCAAGCCCCTCCACAAGGCAATCAAGTGATATTACAAGAACAACATCCAAGTCCCAATGGTCCTTTGTACATAAATCAAGCAAGTCTAAGTACACCTTTTCAACAAGACCATCAAGCACCATTGATAGACCTAAGTCCACCTTTCCAACAAGAATCATATCCAAATCCAAGTGGCCCCTTGTACATAAATCAAACAAGCCCAAGTTATCCTATGCAAGACTTAATTACCTTTGACAAGGGAGATACCAATCTAGAATGGCCTCCACCATCCAATCCCATGCCAACACATGACCCAACAAGTCCTATCCCAACACCACCATGTGATCCTACCCCTAGTCCATTAATCCATCAACCTTCCAAATCACCAAGCCCTTCATTACCTTCATCACCATGTCATTCTAATCCTTCACCAAAGGATGCAGGTGAGATAGTTTTACAAAGAATGCTTGAAGCAAAACTCATTGAACTTCCCCCCATCAACCCATGTGAAGAAAGTCCATATGATGAACATGATTATTGTGCATACCATAGGACCAAAGGCCATAATACAAATCAATGCCCAATGTTTGTCCCAATTGTTTACAAGGTGTACCTACCTATAATGGGAAATCATGCCACATCATCCCAATCCCGTGTGTCACCCTCATCTAGTCCAAATCCTAATCCACCCAATCCAATTAGCCCCCAACCTAATCCTAGTCCTAAGCCTACAACATCATTCACTATTAGTGCTCATCCATTATATTGCCCATCTACTCATACCCTTGCAAAGGATGTGATCCATTGGCTACTAGTTAGGAATAAACTACCTCCATGTCAAACACCTATTCATGAGCCTACCAAAGAACTTCCAAAGGTCATGTCCAATCATATAATCTCATCATGTGGTCCATATATCCTTGAGCCTATCCAAGAGCCCTCAATTAACATTCTTAGCCCTTCAAGCCCATCATGTGACCTACGAGCTATTAAGCCTGTTCAAGAGTCTCTTATTATGAATCCAAGTCAAGAGTCATCATGTTCTCATGTTGTTGACCAAGAGCCTATCCAAGAGCCTTCCAATTCCATTCAAGCAACCCAAGAGGTATGTCAAAGGTTTAATCCTAAGCATGTGGAAACATTAAGCCCTAGTCCAACTTATGATCAAAACACTTTCATGCAACCTATCAATAATATTTACCTTCTTTATGATCAAGATGATACCTATGAAGAAGCTATCCATGAGCACCTTGATCCTATCCATAATCTTATATCCATCCATGAGCGAGATATCAAAATTGATCCTAGTCATATGCCATCTAGCCCTATCCATAATGAGCAAACATCCACTTGTCATGATGAGACACTTGTCCCCCAAGTAAGCATAAAAGATCAAACAAATAACTTGGCTCTTAGTGAACACAATGCTAATCAAGATCCTAATGATCCTCCTTCCACATCCACCATTGATCCCATTTCAAATCCATCATGTCCTATTGGTCTATCCACCCTTATACATGAGTGTTCTTCCTTAGGACAACAACGACCTTTATCCACTTCATCTTCTCCATCCAATAATTGGCTCAAGTCTAGTGTTCAAACCACACCAAGCCCTATAGTCCATCGCATACTCCGAAATATGAACTACCAAGGTAAAGGTCTAGGCCTTTATGAACAAGGTATTTTGGAACCAAACCATGTCAAGATCCCTCCATGCTCATATGGCCTTGAATACACACCCCAAGGTAAACAAGGTCAAGATGTTGGTAATCCCTTCATGCATCATAAACCTACTACTTTTCATCACAAACCACATCATCTACCCAAAATATATGTAGCCATTCCACCTCCATCATCCTATAAATGTCAAAAGCATGTGACTGTACATCTTCCGCCATCCACTTTACCTCCACTTTTACCAACTCCTAATATCCCTCCATCCACCTTGCCACCATTGCTTCCAACACCTAGCATACATATCATTCATAAATATCCTTACATCGCTAATCATGGCCAACAAAAGCACACATTGTCTAAGCATAAAGCTTCCAATCATTCCATCCACTCCACCCACCCCATGGGATTCAAAAGCAAAAATTATGATGCCTCTACCTATAAAGCTAAAAATCCTACCAAAAATCCTAAAGGTCTTCATACCTTAGGACATAAAGAATCAAAATCAAAGCAAAGTTCATCTAAACAGCTATCTCAACCCTTACCTCCAAATGCAAAGCCCAAAAGCAAAATGGTTTGGGTTCCTAAGCAAAAAGCTAGCAAGTCAAATGAGGCATCCTCATCTACATCTCAAGAATCCCAACCACCTATATCCATCCAAAAGCCTACTTCCATCCAAAACTTCCATTCTCTTCAAAAATCCCACAAGCAAAACAAAAACACTAAAAATACTAAATCTATGTGGGTTCCTAAATCACTTCATCAACCATCTCCTAAGCAAACATCTCCATTGCTTCCTACACCACCATCCAATCAAAAGCTTCAATGTTTATCACAGTGTGTGCAGCCATTGGTCATGATTCCCTTCCATTCCAAAACATTCCCACATGCCTCCATCTCCCCATCCTTCATCCATTATCCTACATATCTCCCCAATCACCTTCCTATGGTCTATTCTTTTGCATAAGCCTTTCATCCATCTTCATTCCATAAGTATTTCATAATCCATTTCATCATCTATTATCCACCTAATCCATCTCCCATCCATGCAATCTCTTATCAACATCTATGAGCACACTTGACATGGTCCATGCGAAGACATCATCAATCTCTAAAGGGACACTATCAACCTTCATAGCACTAGCCACTTGAGTCCCTCCTATCTATTAGCATGGTGAAAACCTGGCAAACAAGTGCCATGTGTAATTGTCATCCCATCTAAAAAAAAATAAAAAATAAAAAGAAAAAGAAAATAAAAAAAAAAGTAAAGAGAAATCCCTTCATCCAACGGTGAAAACCTGGTAAATAGGCACCTTGGATAAGTACCATGATGAAAACCTAACAAACAGGCATCATGTGAAGGTTGATCTTCTATGTCACTTACACTTGGGGACACATTGTCTCATCCAACCTATCCATTTCCAAACTATCTATCCCATTATATCATTTTCCATCCTATCCTGTCCTACCATTACCATGCCATCCTACCATCTTTAGCCATTACATAAATATGCCTATCCTATTGAACCCATTTATCCATCCTCCTTTTGATCTTGATGAAGACATAGGGGAAAAATGTTGAAACATGTTTGGATATTTCTTGACATACCTTCTTTCCAAACCAAGTCCTATCCATTGACAATTTATCAATCCCATCCAAACCAATCTAATCTTATCATCCCTTGGTCATGAACTTTTTCATGTAAAAATCCTAAGCATTACCACCTAGAATGGGGCAAGTTCCTCCTATGCAACATAGCCTTTGAAGATCACATCTTAGCTCCCTTATGATCCATCCACTATGGCGTATCCTTATCACAAGCTTTCCATCTTATAGCTTATCCCCATCTGTTTATCATGAGCTTTCCACTCTAGCCTACCTATCCATTTATCATGAGGCATGCATCCATCCCTTATATGGCCTATCCTCTTATCTATCCATCCAACTCTCATGAACCTTCCATCCCATCACCTCTCATGAGCCTTTCATCCCATTTACTATGAGCCCATCCTTTTCTCCATCACTTTCATCCATCTTTGCACCTAGACTTGGTTTTCTCCCTTGTCATTGGTATCAAGCACAAAGGCTACCCAAATTGTAAATCCATTGGCATTTTCTAAAACATTTCAAAAAACACAAAAAAAAAAATCTAAAAAATCAAATATCCAATGAAAAATCCAAGCAATAAAACCAATCACATCATCCAAAACAATCCACTCCATCAACATTCAATCATCATCATCATCGTCAATTCTTCCTATCAATAACATTCATTCATCCATTTCAATCAATGACTTCTTCCAATCATATCAATCAAATCAATCTAAGCAATGATCTTATATACAAGTCACACTAATCCATATCAAGCAAGCCAATCAATCAAATCAATCTAAGCAATGATCTTATATCCAAGTCACACTAATCCATATCAAGCAAGCAAATCAATCAAGGAACATTATCCAATCAAATCAACAAGTTTTTGATCAGAATCTTGTCATGAGCCAAATCACTCATCATCAATCATCATCAATGGGATATAGCTTTCCCTGCAATGACAACACTATCTATCAAAACAAAACAAACAATCAATTATTGGTTTATGACTTGACAAGGGCAATACCTTGTTTATTTTACATCCTTTGAGCACACTGAGAACACTTGCTTATGCTTAGATTGAGTAGACACTCTAATCATCACACCATCACTACCATCATTTAACACAATCCAACCATCAAAACAAATCCAATCAATCATCAACAATCAACCTAGCAATAGCAAACATCATCACCAAAGCACATCAAGCCAACCATCAAAATAAAGCCTATCAATTATCTGCATCAACACTAAAGCAAATCAACTCAATCACATCAACTCCAATCAAAATAAATCCAATCACTCCAACAAATCAAAAGTAGCTCAATCCACCACATATCATCACATCATCAACATTTCATCAAATCAATCTAATCATCAATTCATCCAATCAAATCATTCCAAACAATGATTCAAATGCAAGCCCATCCTTAAAGCTATACCAATCAAGTTAATCAATCAAGCCAAGTTATCCAATCACAATCAATGGTCTTGATCCTAGCCTTGTTGTAAGCCAAATCAATCAGCCAACCAACCAACCAACTCAGCAAACAACCTTGTGTTGATCTAGGGATATAGCTTTCCCCGCAATGACAACACTATCATCAACAACAATCAATTAATTATTGGTTTATAGCTTGACAGGGGCAATACCTTGTTTGTTTTTGTATCATTTGTGCATGCTTTCTTACTTGTGTGTGTGTGTTATCATTTTATCTTGCATTTGCACCAAATCAATTTCATTCCAGCTAATATTCATATCTTGTGTATGTTGGAATAGCTTTTTGCACTATCCTTTGCATCTGAGGTCATATCATACCTTTTGTGCATTAGGACTTCAATGCTCTAAGTTTTCTTCCTCATATGTCAGACAAGGTTGTATTACACTAGGGCATGAGACACAACGTCACCCTGGATCCTTATACCTTGGTGCGTAACGTCTAGTGCTATATCAAACATCATGGTTGCTCACCTTCCATTGCAGCATAACACATCCTCTATTTCTTCTATCCATTCCCTTATCTTTCTTTTGTAGCCAAGCCATTTCCTTTCGAGAGCCTACCCGTGTTTGCCCAACCCGCCTATCCTCTCGAGGGGACATCATCATCCTATCTCCATATCATTTTCCTCTATCTATACCTTAACTTCTTTGAAATGATGTTACTCAACATAAAGCTCATCACCTCGAACATCATCTCAAAGAGGGGAAAAATGTAGACACCCAAATTTGTCCCAAATTTGTGTATGTCTTACAACACTTTGTTCAAAACATTATCCTAGACATCTTGTAGCATTTTGTCCTAATTTCCCTAATCCATTAAGCCAATTAATTAAATAAATTTTATTTATTTAATTAATTTCACATGCATAATCTCATTTATCCTATCCTCATCCTAATTAATTAAATAAATTTTATTTATTTAATTAATTTCCACATCATATTTTATCCCATCTTATTCATCTACGTAATTAATTAAATAAATTTTATTTATTTAATTAATTTCCACATCACATCCTATTCATCTACCTAATTAATTAAATAAATTTTATTTATTTAATTAATATCCAACTCATATCACAACTAATTCAAATATTTTATTTGAATTAAGTCCTCATCTTTCATCACATTCCAACACTTGTCCAGTCAATCATGTGTTACAACTTTTATCTTTCACATGCACAACTAATGGGACCTAATTTTAGTATTTATCTACACAAGCACACCTAAGCCTTATCTTCCCTTGCCACATGTCAATTGACTACAATTTCTTGATGTGCAAGGAAACCTAACTTAATCCTATCCATCCATTTCATCTAAAGCCCTAATTGATCCTAGCCATCCATTTGAACTAAGCCAAGCCTATAAATCAAACCCCTCACAAGCCATTAGCAATGCATTGAGCTTCAAGTAACATTATTCTGCCAGATTTTTTATAAGGCATTGATTCTCAAGTATCCACATGCTGTTGAAATATCATTAGAGTCTTTGCATCCTTCATCTATCAACGTTATGCTGCAGAAGTGAGCACCCAACATTCTTCCAACAATAATCCTTCAAAATCTTGCATACTCATGCAAGGTGGAGAAGAGCAATGGAGATAAATTGAGCATAGCGTGGAGATCGGTTTGCATTTACATTTGTTATTTTAATTTTCATGTTGTCTTGTGCTTCATTGTGCATTGCTAGGGTTTTTATCATTGCCATTTATTCATTTGCCCTGATTTGCAATTTTACCCTAACTACACATACAATGATGGAATCATTTGAAAACAAAGTGAATCAAGTGTTGAACAAGGCTCGTGATGATGTGGGAACTTTTCCTCAAAAAAGCTTAGATAAGAGGAAATAAATTACATGAGTTGCAAAGCACATTCAGTTGAGTGTAAAGCATATTTCACAAAAGGTAAAATAGAACGGGAAATTATTTTGCCTAAGTGAATATAACAAGATCAAAATGGGAAATTGTTTTCAAATCGGAGGTGAATTGTTTTTTGGAAGATTAAACCCAATCCAACAAAAGATTTTGACATTTTTTAAGATCTTCAAGGGATTCACTGCATAGGTAATTATTTTACCTATAAAATAATTTTGGAAGAGCATACAATGGCCAGAGAATATTCTCACTAAGTGAATAAAGAAAGGGTAATCATTTTCACCCAAATAAATATTTTTGTCAAATAGAAGTGAAAACTTACGCAGTGAATATAGTTGAGAAGTGGAGTAAGGATTAAAGTTTATTATGGCATGAGATTAAATATTTTGATGACAAAGGTTAATTTAAATATTTAATTTTGGCAAAGGCAAGTATTTTATTTTGAATTAAATAAAGAGTTGTACTAAAGAACATACCGAGCAGCAAAGAGAATATTTTGTGATGGCAAAAGATTAATGTTAAAATTAATCAAACCAAAAGTCACGCCAAAAGAATTTGTGAAACTATTGGAGCCCTAAAACGGAATATCGAAGACAATTACTTGGGTATGACAAAGTGATAATTGATGATAAAATGGCACGATGATAAAAACCCTAAATACATATCAGTGAGAAAATATACGAAGGAAATAAGGAAACAATACTTCACAATAAAGGTCCTAAGGTTCTGCAAGTTATATGTTTATATATTATCTGATATTTAATTTTTTTTCTTTGTAGGATTAGGGTTGTATTAAATTCAATGAAGCAGCTCAGGAAGATTAAATATTTTTTAGCCTGAGATGATCATTAAATGTTTTTAAGCTGAAGATGAAAGAATGAAGCTGGATGATTAATTATTTTTTATCAAGTGAAACCATATATCTGTTATATCAGTTATTTAAACTACAAAGTGAATGTAATGGGTCTGAGGCTTGTTGCATCTCTTTAAATAGAGATCCCAGGACCTAGAAGAGAGTTAGAATTAGGTTAGAATTAGATATTTTTACAAAAGACAATTCAAATATTTTAGGATTAGATTAGGTTGGATTCGATGCAATCTGAGGCCAATTTGATCCTTCTATGCAAATTTCATTATGAGAAAGGCTATGGTGCATGATACATTTTGAGGTAGCATTGTTGAGGATTCGAATTCGAAATACATTTTGACGGTATCATCTATTTGTTGTTTTTAATTCAATCAATTTAATTATCTCCATGTCATTCATTTTCTAATTATTCAATTTGAATGTATTAAGGATATGTTCAAATTGTCTGATTACAGTTGCTAATTCAGTATAGTTGATTTGATTGGTTTCTCAGAGGGAATTAAATCCTTTCTCATCAATTATAGTAATCTTAAAATATTGAATGGATTATTAAGTACGATTAATTGATTAGGGTTATTAATTTGTCTCCATAGTTGATCTAATTTGTTAATTTGCAAATCTAAATTGATTCTTCCCAGGAAGATTAAAATCCTTTTAATATTTTGCATTTAATTCAATTATGTCCTTTGGATTATTAAGAATGAGTTAATAATTTCTTCCTTGCACGTTTGTACAAGTTGCAAACTATTGTATGTGCCAATCAGATTGAGTTATTACCTGATACAAGTTATTTGTTTTTGACATACTGACTCCATTGCCCGAATGGACAAAGCACCAGTCTAACTATTGATTCATCTTATAATTAAAATTGTTACATTGTTTTATTGTTATAGTTTAGATTCATTTCATGTTATTTGTTATTTATTTCTGTTAGAACTTAGATTAAATCATTTGCTTTCTTTAGAATTTAGTTTACAATATCTTATCTAATTTACAAGCATGCCATTGTAATTGGATAAACTAATAGCAAACCAACATAGATTTAATCATACAACCTGCTTGAATAATCAAAGGTTCACCCGCCTAGGTTGTAGCAGAACCTAAAGTGTAGGGAGAAGTTGATCATTAAGGTCAAAACTCTAGTCATTGGCTCAAAAACATTGTAGATTTGACCATAGGGCTTGGCATCCCCTTAGAATCCACAACCTACATTTTTGAGACCCAACATGGTGGATAACGACAAACTCTCAACTCATCTCACATAAGCTACTAATAAATGACATATGAGAGATAGCAAGTATGTAATATGTATAGATAAAGATCATAGATCATGTGAAATATTATGATAGAGAATATGTAAGGCATATGAATAGTGATCATAAGAATAGCATGTGAAATATGAAAAATAGATAAGGGCAATAGTGTTAATCCACTCACCACTATGAGGAGTAAGGAAGATTAAGGGCGGGCAATCAACCAAGGATAGGTACAAGTTCCTTGGTCTAGAGCACCCCTTCAAGCCCTTGTTTCAAGATTGTACTTTAGGAGGCAAGAGGTAGTCTTTTGACTTGAGTGGTCTAGAGAACCCTGAGCCAAAGGAAGGTCCTAGAGTGGCATGGGTCTAGAGTACCCCTCGAAGGAAGAACGGACCATCCCATTAGCATTGCACCCTAATAGATTCACTCTCATAAGATGGAGGTTTTGATTAATAAGGCCAAAGTATATCTCTTCTAGGGAATCATGAAATGTATACAATCAATCTATAATAACAAATGGCTTATGTTTATAAATGATGACATGTGATTTTAGAAAGAAGATTTGAATACTAATATTCTCTTTTTGTGAGTTGGAATTGTGTGCAAGGTAAGGAGAATTTTGACTTGCAAGAAGGGGGAATTACAAAAATAATATCAATATTATTATTATGGGTAATAATCAATGAAGAGGCTTCATCCTTTAAAAGGATTATCACAAGATTTAGAATACATAAAAGAATTCATAATATTTACATCGATTATCAGGGTCGAGTGATACTCCCTTGGAATAGACTATTCCCATTTAGTCAAAAGACTAGGAAAAACATAATGACCCCGAGAATAATGAATAGGAGAGACCTCTTTGTCTCAAAATATTATTATCTCTCAACTACAGATAATGTTCCAAAAACATTGTCTGGTCATCACTACAAGTCAAGATAACTACATCAACCAAAGAATAAACCAAGAACATAGAAATCCAAAGACAAGAGACATGACACATGTCAACTTTCAAGTCGTTAAGAAGGACATAGGAGTCAATGACTCAGATGGCTAGTTAACTTATATTTCACAATGTCTAACACCTTCATCTAGGATGATACTCTCCTTCCTTCTTTGAGGGATGTTGATTTCTCCTGTCACACTTAGGACCACAAAATTAAAATCATTGCATCAATATCAAATCTCATTATCAAGAATCATTTAAAATTATTTAACATTTGTTTCTACTTCATAATCAAAAGTTAAATCAAATATTTCCGCAATATCAAATCAATTAACTAAGACTAATCCTCTTGATTATCATGTCAAGTTATTGATTAAGTCTAGTTTGTAATTTGGGGATGTAATATATCTCCCCCCATAAGAATCATCATCCTCGATGATTATTTGTCTTTAAAACAAAACAACATAATATAAAAAGGTTTTCAAAACATAAAATCAAATGTCTTAGAAAAGATGAGGAAATCTAGGATGGAAGTCATCATAATTTTCGCAGGTGGCATTTTCCACTGAATATTTGTCCCACTGGACCTTGTACTGTGTTATTTCCTTGTTATGTAAGCATAGATTACGCATTTTGAGCACCTTGATGGGCTTGATCACAACCACTCCTAGGTCTTTCACCTGTAACATATGCCAATCAAGCATAGGAATCTGATCATTAGCAGAATTAAACTTTTTCAAGTAAGAAACATGAAACACATTATGCATCACGGCAAGTGCTGGTGGTAGAGAAATTTTGTATGCCATTGGGTTGACTCCTTCAAGAACTTCAAATGGCCCCACATATCTTGGTGCTAGTTTGGAGATTTTTCCAAATTTGATGGAACTTTTCTGGGGTTTTACCCTCAGGAGAACTTTATCTCCCATAGTGAAATGCCTTTGAACATGTTTAGCATATGTGTAACTCTTATATCTATCATTAGCTTCTGCTAATTGATTTTTAATTAGATGGATTTGTTCTTCCATTTTGGTTAGCATTTCCAGACCAAGGCTAACCCTATCTTCAAGCTTATCCCAACTTATAGGGGTTCAACACTTCTATCCGTACAATGCCTCAAATGGTTCCATCTTGGATATAGTTATTTAGTTTCATGCATTTTCTTGAGGGATGGCTCTTTATGCGATGATAGTCACGATATTCATTTTCTTTGTACCATGCGGGTTTAGGTTGGTTTTTGTCAAATGGTTTCATCATGGGGAACTCAACCATGTTTGCTTGGACAAGTTTTTGGAACACCACCTCAAGTGGTTCACCCAATGGTGTATACTTGCATTTTGGATTGTTAGGGGGATTTCTCTTTGGAGGAGTGGATGAGACAGAGACATTGTTTGAAACATTTTGGACTACATTTGTCTCTTTTGGTTTAGGAGCGGTGATTTGGATGTACTTGGAATCAGTAGCACAATCTCCTATGGTGTTCTTGTTTTTAGCCCAAAATTTAGGTTTGTCATTGGAGCTTTTGTCATTGTCATTCTTGTTGTATATTTTGACTAGACCCTTTGCAATAAGGGATTTTTCAATAGTGACCCCTTTTTCTATGATCTCATCAAAGGTAGATGCACACTGTACTTGCAGGTGGAAGGCAATTTCTTGGTTGAGCTTTTGCATGAAAATATGGATGAGTTGTTTTTCGGGGGTTGTCCAAGGTAGCCTACTAGCAAAGGCTCTCCATCTTTGTAGATAAGTGGAGAAACTCTCACCACTTCATTGTTTGGTGTTTCAAAGGTTGAGAATAGTGATCTCATGCTCTATGTTGTATCATCAGTGAGTGACAAATTTCTCTGAAAGATTGGTAAAAGTGGATATGGACCCATAAGGCAAGTGCATGAACCATTCTAGGGCTTGTCCTCCTAGGCTTCATGGAAAAAGATGAAGGAGGAATTGGTCATCATAGGCGACTTCTTGGCATGCAATGAAGAACTCCTTGATGTAGTCATGAGGATCACCTTTTCCTTTGTATTTGTCAAATTTTGGCATTTCAAAGTGTTGAGGAAAAGGTGTGATGGCAATGTTTCTATCAAATGGGTAGGGACATAAGTCTTCAAACTTATGATGTTTCTTTTGGGTCTCTAGTTGGATGTTTTTAAGTGCATTTTTCATCTCTTTCCACTCTTGATCAAAAGAATTAGAAAGAGGTGGTTGCAATGCATGTTGGAGTAGAGGTTGTTGTGATGATGATTATTGATATTAGGGATGGACGTATTGTTGTTGTTGTTGGGGATGGACATATTGTTGTTGTGCATGTGATGGCAGGCCTATAGTTTGTGTGTAAACATGAGACCCATATAATTGTTGTTGTGGAATGGTTGGTTGATTTTGAAGTAGTGGTTCTTGTTGGGTGATGAGAGGAGTTTGCATAAATGACCCATGAGGAGGTTGTTGACGCGTGGAAGATTGATATGTGTGCATGGGATTGGTATATCTTGTCAAGGGTTATGTGATTGGTCAAGTAGATTTGCAATGGGTGTTCAAGTCATGGGTGGTACCACAATTTGTGTGATGATCGATCTTTGTGAGATGTTTAATGGGGGCAGAGATTGTGGTACAATTGTGGCAGATTCTTGTTGATTGTTTGGGGGAGGTGGTACGATGGTGATGGTAATGTTAGAAGGTATCCTAGAAATGGGCACATCAGAGGTAGCATGTTATAAGGTAACCCAATAGGGGGTTGGATACTTGTGGTTGTGAAACATTTCTAGTCCTCATGTTGTGTCCCAAGGTGTGGACGACGACGGTGTTGGCAACATAGCTAGCCCATGGATTATCATAGATGGGTTCATTTGGGTTAGGGACATGCCCCCACAGTTGATCGTGGATAGGTGTTGGTGGTTTATCATGATCATATGAACTTATGGAAGGCATGCGATGTTTTCAATGAGCCATTCAAGGAATTCATCCTTATGGTTGTCAATGAATTGGTCAAACTTGTTGTGTAACCACTTTTCATTAAGGAATTCAACAAAGGTGGGGGAATAGGTGTGATGAGGATAAGTGGATGTTTTACCCATTTTACGTTGGTTGACATATTCCTCTGTGTTTCTCATGGTGGAGCCATTAGGAGAAAGGGGTTGGTAATGAGCATCCATTTTCTTAGCTTGTGATCACATGATGGGAGGCATAAAAGGTGGGTCCAATTTGGATGACGAAGTGCCAATGATGATGGATGCAGATAGGTCTAAAATCTAGATCGAGATGATTAAGGTTCGATAGTTATCCTATATACTTAGGGTAGACAAAAAGCTTAAGCAAAAGGACAATAGGATTGTTTTACTTGGGGTAGACAAGACGCACAAAGCAAAATAAGATTTCTTGGAATCCACTAACTTAGGAGTTGTCTAAATTCTTAAGCCAATTTATCCAAGGGGGGTCAATGATTCTTAGTTTATACTAAACATAAGATGAACAAAGTCTCAAGCTTAATAGAAACAAAAGGACAATTTTGATCTAGAGTTTAACCTTAGGATTTGGATGCAATTTGGATTGATTTGTTGATTAGGATTGACTTGGATGAGGGAATGGTTGGATAAGGATTTAATTAATTTGAGGATAATGATTGATTATGGATTGATAGGGATTGATTAAGGATGATAGGTTCAATTGGTGGCAATAATGGATGATAAGTAAAGTTTTGGCGAAGGATGGTTTGAGGATGATGATGGATTAGAATAATTATGGATGATGTGGAGAATCTAGAAGCTAGCGAGGATAATGATAAGGATAATGACCAATGATTAGGATAGATCACAAGCTAAGAGTGACAAATGGACAAGGTCATTGATGAGGTGGCATGTAATGTCAAGGTATGGCATAGAAAAGGGATTGTTGGCAACCAAAAGGAAAAAGGTTTGACTTTGTGATGAGTTTTGGACTAGGTGCTGATTTAGGGAACTGGGCACTGATTCAGAGGACTAGGCATTGATTTAGAGGACTAGACACTGTTGTGGGATAGTGGTGATTTTGTGTGGTTTTCAAGGTCGTGAGTTGGATTTTTGGCAAATTTTAGACTTTGGATGTGAAGTTTTTGAACTTTGGAGGTTAAATGATGGATTTGGGAAGTTCAAATGTTGTAATGGTTGAATACTCAGGATGGCTTCTGATAAATGTCAATGATGTTTCTTTGGTGAGCATACAAACACTCCAAACAAGAGAACACAATGGCCAAAGGTTTTTATTGTGATAATGTGATAATTTGAATATTCATCAAGCACTTGTACAACCTAAGGCGAGGAAGAGACAATATTTGTTGGATTCCCACCACGGATAAATCTGAGTTGTACCTACTCAGAGTGGATAGCTTAGATGTTTGGTGGCACTGGTCCCCCCTTACACTACACATGTCATGCCCACATTTTCCATGTGGTCACAACACACAACACACATGTCATAGCCACATCTGTCATGTGGTTATGACACGAAAAATCAAAAAAATTCTCACATTTCCCCTAGAAACCCCCTCGCATGCGTAAGCATGCTCGGTGGTGTTCACTCAAGGCAAAGACACTACAGTTGTCGGCAGGGTACAAGTACAATTGCGTGCAATCAGACGCGAGCAGACCAACAAGGGGGTCTCTACGATGCCGTTAACGTCATTACAAGGGTGATATTATCAAGGTTCCTAAATCTAAATCTCAGCAAATTTCGGCAGCATAACGCCTTACGGCGTAAGTGGGAATTACTCAACACTATTTTACGCACGTGGTTCACTGATAGATTAACAACTTCCCACGATGCCTTGTTCCGACTAAACCGACTCATGATCTCGCTATTGAATCATTTTTTCAGCAAGGCACGGTTGTCTATCTCCTCTCTTGCTTCCTGAAATATACTCCTCCTTCGACTTAGCATTCTCAACAAGGCGGTTCGTTTGCTCTCTCTTCCCTTTTCTTTGGGTCTTAATTTTGATTGTATTTTTATCGCGCTCACCTTAACTATTTCTCTGATAATTTAGTTTATTTATATTTTAGTCTCTCTCTCTTTCGGTTTCTATTCTTTCTTTATGTTTATCTGGACCTTTCTTCATATTTTACATCAATCAGGGTTATCACTGTATCTATTCTTGACATTAATCCTAACTCCCGAATGGTCCAGGTCATATAGACTGGTTTACTACTTCGCTGGACTTGGTCTCCTAGTTTTCTCTGATCTAGGTTTCTCCTCTCCATATGTATTAATTAAACTTGTTCCTAAGAAAATTTTGGCAGGAGGGTCCATCAACTTAGTTCTCTTATCCCATGTGGGAATTGCCACGCATTTTCTCCTCTGTGTTTTCCAATGTTAGTTTTTCTTCTTCTGCTCTCTTACAGGTTTACTTATATGGACGTTTACTATAGTTGAGATTAAAATGGCCTCACATGGAATGTCTGTGATGGCTTCTTAAGTTTATTTCCAGTGATCTTTTAAGCAAGGTGACGTGTAATTTTCCTCTTCATTTTCCCGGTTATTGAATCATGTTGATAGTTGAAACTTCTGAGAAACTCTTTCCGGAGTAATACAGTATCTTCCTTTATGCTCCCGTTAAATTATAATTTTATTTTCTCTTATTATTGTTAGAAGAAAACGGCCTCTCTGAAAGGCGTAGTCATTAAAAAAATATAAGTATGTAACGATATATTTATATGTATATATATATAAGATTATATATATATATATAAACACATATATTCAATTATATTTCTCATGTTATATTTACTGTTGTTATTATTAGTATTGTTTATTATAATTACTATTATTGCAATTGTAAAGTTATCTCAATAATTTATTTCTCTTTTATACTATTCCTAATCTTGATAAGCGGCTCTCCTCTTTATAAAATAGAATCCAGACATAGAAACACCTCGTTAATTAAATCCATGGAACCTTTACTTTAAATCAATGTCGAAGGGAACCAAGGAAATGGGAACTCTTTAAGTGTATATATATATATATATATATATATATATATATATTAAATTTAAATCAAAATATAAATAGGTATCTATATATACAAAGATATGTATATACAAATATATATTTATAAATTAATATCTATATATATAAATAAATAGACATCTATATATATATAAATATATGTATATATAGAGATATATATTTATCATATATAAAGAGTTAAATATATATTATTTTAATACTTTCTTTCTCATATAATATAGGGTTTTCAAACCCTAACATTCTTTTTTTTTTGTTTGTTTGCTGTGAATGATATTGAGCAGGGTCCAAATGGCAGTGCCAGCGGAGGAGATGGGGTGGCAGTGGTTGCAGCGGCGGCGGATGAAAACAGGGATGGCAGAGGTGGAGGGTTAGTGGGACGGAGGCTGCAAGGAACGGCGGCGGGCAAAGGAAAGCGCGGCGGGGGCAGCGCTACTGTGGAGCGGAGTTTTGAGCTCCGCGGGGGTCGTAGGGGTAGGGGGATGTGGGGAGGGGCGGAGCCCCACCCACATCCCATGATGTGGGGTGTGGGTGGGGCTCCGCCCCTCCCCACACCTCTGTTAAAAGAAAGGAAACCGTGGTGGGGATTACTCCCCACCGCCCACCATGTAAAGTTTCAACTGTGTTTTACACACATCGATCTCTAATTTCGCCCTTCTTATCCTTATTTCGACTGTCATAAAATTATTCCGAGTTTATTGCTATTTAATGATAAATAAATATCAATAATATATATATATATTTCAGTATTATAATACTGCTTAATTTTCTCAATTGAACAATTTATTCAGTTTCTCTTATTCTGTTTAAAAATGATAATTAAGAAATTCAATAAAGAATATATATATATATACTTAAGAAATGAAGTTTTAATCAGTTTATTTCTGCAATTAATAAATGTCCATTTCAACTCTTGGACAAACAGAAGTAAATACATAATAGATTTTCTCTAAACTTTACCAAATAACTGAAACCATTATTTAATGAAAAAGAAACTTAATCATTTTAAACTGTATTTTCATCTAATTAAGCAGATTTATCCTTGATTTTCATATACAAGATTATATTAACTAAGGAACCCATCTTTTCAAGAACACATTAAACACAATAAAATTGCTATTTAGAATAAGTTTACAAAGCAACTTAACGTGAAAATTTAAGGCATTTGTTTACAACATTCATAATACAGAAAAGTTAACTCTTCCACTACATATAGCAAGAGACAATTTTAAACCATGGATACATTCAACTAACACTCCACATCTTCTACACACTCTAAGAGAGATATGAACTTCCTTCTCCCAAACAACATACAAATGAAAGCTTGTAACATCCAAGTAAAAGTCCATCAATAACAAGATCAAGGAGGTGATTTCCTTCACTCCCAGGGTGTCAATAAGTTACAACAATATCAAGAGAGGTGCACTCTCTTCAAATCTTATGAAATGAACATGATCTAATTCTCATGACAAAGAAGAATAAACTGTTTCTTCATAAATATAACTTCTCCAACTCCAACCATAAGCTCCAAGAGAAAACCTGCGTATCAAAGACAAACAAAGAAGAAGACACCACTCATCTAGCTCTCCTCCCTTCTGTAGACCCGCAAGAGGGTCACCCCCGAGCTAGGGAGACCATACTCAAACCTGGGTAACTCAAACACTCCACTTCACAATAGGGACAACAACAAACCCAAAGCACACAAACACCCGTGGGTAAATTACACAACACGAAAACTCAACTACAGTGAGTTTCATAAGGGGCAGGAGAGTGGACACACTCAACTCCAGAGTGTCACCCTTATAGATAATTTAACCAACACAATTTCTTTTGGCCTCAAACCAAGTTTGATCATAAATTTTTAAGAAATCTGTATTTGACTCTCAAGTCAAAGATACAGTCACAGATACATGCCCTCAAGGCTTTCAACATCCCAAAAGAAGGACACAGGTATGCACCCAAGGAGGATCTCTCCTCCCCTACCCCAAACTTGATGAGCATTTCTCCCAAGTGGGAGAATCTCTGTCAAACAACCCGACAACAAACCCCACAGAAAACAAATCTAAACATAATCAAATAAGCATCTTTCACACACTTTACATACACATTCAGATATACGAAAGAAAGGTGAAAATCAAACCAACCTTACAAAGCCCTCCTGGAATGAAACTGTTGCAGAGCTCCACTGAGTTCTCTTCCAACCTTCACCACCAACTCCCTCTCCCTTTCCTCTCCTCCAAGCTAACTTTCCTATTTTTGGCAATACTAATAAAACTCTCCCAAAATTCAACTAACTCCCTCTCATCCCAAAATTGGAAACAAATAACCCAAATTCTTTTCAGTTTAGAGGAATGGGGAGGTGACACTTGTCACCTCCTCACCCTTCCCAAAACCACTATTCTGTCCTGATGGCTTATGTCACTCACCCATCCCTAGAGTACTCCTTATCCCTCTCCTCATGTCATTTCTCTTACGCATGGCAGAAATAAAAGGAGTTAAAGGAGTAAAAGACAGGTGACCCATGCCTCTTCTTCCCTCCTTCACATGGATGGCCCCACAACACATGGGGGAATCTCACTAATGGAGAGGGTGACTTCAAGTCAATCCTTCAATAATGGATGGGTTTGTAGTCATCTCTTACCTTGGGGATTGAAGAGGGATGGGTTGGGTGTTGGTACAATCCCATCATGTCCCCCCCATACCCCAATTTTCGCCACTTAACTTCAGGGGAAAGTTAAGATGACTAGATGGAGGTTACTCAAGGGTTACCCAAGCCAAATGGGCCCCTGGACCCATGGGGTATAACCCAGGGTCAACTTTAACCCATCCAGGACACCCATGGTCAAGGTAAAGCACATGAAAAGGCCTCAAAGATTTAAATAAAATAAAGAAATTCAAATTCAATCTTTTTACAACACAAATCATAAAATATTGTTACAAGAGGGTAACCAACCCACTCAACCATATGAAAGACCACATTACAACATCACATCAAATACAGAAAGATCTTGGTTCCTCGTGGAACCAGATCAGTTTAACAGGGAATAACAATAACAAGGTGCGAAATGATCTCTGAAATCTGTGGTTCGATTAGTAAATCCTGCACACTAAATTTACAAGATCAGTATCCACATATAATCATCATAGCCGAAGCAACTTAAAAACATGCATTATCATGACATTGTTCTAACTAACATAAATGAAATCATATTACAATTTTCCATCATCACCTAATTAACTTTTCTGAAATGTAAACTTGTCCAAACATCACCCAATTAGTTTTTCCGAAATCATAATAAAGTTTAATAGTTTGACAATTCTGGGAACTGCTATCCCACAAATATAAACAGTAACAGTAACCGTAATGTAAATAGTCATAATAACAAAAGTAAAAAGGGTGGTCCTCACAACACACACTTCTCAGGCACACCAAACATCTAATTCTTAAAGACCCGAAGATCTCAAGGAATTTTCTATATCTACTTTGAACTGCGAGAGGTCCGACCTCCTACACCAACAAATAGAAGGATTTTGGCCACTAAACAAAGGTTCTTAGAGGGGGAACATTTGTGGGATCAACACATTACGAGCATCCAGTAAACCACTTAAGGTTTTAACTAGCTCTAATAGGAGTATCATATACACAAGGTATGACTTCCTTTCGAACTAGCACCAAATGGTAAGTGTTAATACTGATTTGGACTTGGCTTTTATTGGACTTGGCTTTTGCCTTATCCTATTTTGTATAGCTTACCAAATGAATGTATCGCTTGGGGTTACCAATGAGTTCTCCTTGTAGATGTGTCTCAAGGGCAAGCCCCTCCTAAGAAAAAGAAAAAGAGAGTAGAACTATTTCTCTTCACCCAAGATCCTTTTGAAGGCGAGGGGAGAGGATACTTTGATTCTATCCCTTGGGTAACACAAGTCTGTAAGCACACAAGACACTTCACTCAAAAGCTACATTCCTTTTAAGACCCAAAATGAAATCTTCCTATGATTATTTGCAAATAAGGTTAATTTTAATACAATTTGTTGTTCTTTTTAACCAATGAGTGAAAGATGGAAAATTGTTGTTTGTTCTTTTTAACCAATGAGTGAAAGATGCAAGATTGTTGTTCATTTTTTTAATCCAAAATGAAGTGTGCCTAAGATTGGACAAGCAAATTCATTTTATTTGCACCAAAATAAAGTGTTTCTAACCTAACAAAACCCCTGTAAGGAAATGTTAGTAGTTTGTGATGAGTCTTAGATGGTCGAATGAGGCTGCAAGTCAAAATGTTAGTCCAAAAAACATACTTTCAGGTTAGGTGCTAATTCACAGAGCTAAGCGCTAAAATAAAAAACCAAGCATTGATATCCATACCTAAGGCTAAGCATTGATCTGTAGGACTAAGCATTGATCCGTTGTGACAGGCGTTGAAGTGATTTTGGTATAATTTCCTCTTGTGAAATGGACTTTTTCTCCAAAACAGAGAGTTAGACCTACATGAAATGATGGTTAGATTAAATTTACCAAGAAAACACACAAAATGTTAGTTCTATCCTAAATTTGGACGGGTGCTCCTTCACAAGGCTGAGCCTTGATTGGCTATATAGGTGTTGATCCATAGTGAAAAGTGCTGATCCATAACATACATCACTTCCCCCTTGGAAAATGGATATTTCCTACAAAACAGAGAGCTTATATGTCTAATAAGTTAGTAAAACATCATCAAAAACATAATGCAAGTATAAAATATAAAAATTGACCAAAAACCCATGAAAAATAAGTGCTTTACCTTATGTTGGGCCTGGCGGTGATGTACTGGACTGGGCATTGATTCACTAGATAGGCATCACTACACATAAACTAAGTGTCGATCTAACCTGTCACAAAGAAAACAACATAAAACATGTAAATTTGTTAGTGTTAAGGTGGTGGGGTGCCACCGGGCATGCTAAAATGTCCACCTATGAGAATGAGATCCTAAATGGATGCAAATTTAACCTAAAAAGCACCCAATCTCAAGTCCAAGGGACCTCAAGATTGAGTTAAACTACTAATGCACTATTCCTATCTAGATTACACCCAAATCTAAGAACATAAGTAGTGATCTACTCTAGGATATGATATGCTATCTAAACTAAACTAGGATTGCACTAATGCTATGTGGATGTGAGCACTCAAATTGGTAGAGTAACTTTGTATATGATGGCTTGTTTCAAATGCGAGGTGGAGGCCTCAATTTATAGATTTTTGGAGATGGGATTGAATGGATAGGATCAATTTAGAGGATCAATGGTTGAGATTGCTTGAGGATCCTCAAGAAGGAAGAATTGGGCAAATGGCATGATTTGATTGGATGAGAATTTTGCCCCAAGATTCAAGGGATGATCAATGGATGAGATTGCAAGTTTGAATGGATGGATGGATAGGATTGAGTAGGTGTATGGAATGTAAGGACTCATTTATGAAAAGGCAAGGCTTGGAATTTATGAGTAATTTTAAATTCCATGGAGAGGACAAGTGGAATTTAAAATTAGAAGAATAGTGTTCAAATAGTGCCACATGGAATTTTAAATTGGAATGAATAGTGACATATGGAGTGGGGTGGAAGAAATAGGACAAATGTACTCAATTTGGAAGATTTTCCCATGCTTCCAAAGTACCACTTGTCATGTACAAACATGTACCTTAGGTGATAAGTGGACTTCTAGAAACATGGGGGTTTGTAATGATGAATTAATTAAAATTAATTCATGTGCACATTGATTAGAAGAAAATAATTACGATTACAAAAAGTAATCAAAAGTGCACAAAATAGGAAATTAAATAAATATGATAATTTATTTAATTTTTGGAATGAACTATAGTAAAAAATATTTAATTTTCAAACTATAGTAGAGGAATTTGATTTTTATGATAGTAGAAAAATGTCAAATAAATTAATTAAACAATTAAAAATTATTTAATTAATAATCAGATCAAATGGCATGATGTAGGTGAATAGGGTTTGATGCGTAGGTGGATGAAATTGGTTGTGACCATTTTTAGGCATCTACAGGAGGAATGCAGAGCATAATACATTCTCCTTGTCACCACCAAAATATATAGAAAAAGTAGTTCTCACTCTGGTGAACATAACTCACTCAAATCTTCATACCGGAGGCTTAAACTTGGAACATAGCATCTTTAGACATGCCTCTAAATAACTTCCAGTTCATAGACAAAGATATTCATTCAACAAGAAATGTGGAGTAATCTACTGGACTATTCTGCTATAATCAAGAGCACAGTTGACACCAATGACAGCACATATATGTTGACATCAATGACAAAATTGATTAGGCACATACAACAATCTCCTCCTTTGTCATTGATGGCAACATATGATGTGAAAAACTATAAATACCTTTAGGACAAGAGACTCATCTTTTCTTTTTACACATCTGCACTCTTTCTCCCCCTGAGTTTTTCACATGATTTCTTCCCCCCTTTGACATCAATGGAAAAGGATAGATACTTGCACTCTGTTGCTATGATCAAATTGGTCTTTGATCAATACTATAACATTTACTACTCTTTGTCAAGAACACATATCAAGACCACTTGCTACTTCCCCTGAGAGGTAGCTCTCAAAACATCAATCTAGATCAAAGAATGAGGCTTTGGATACCACTGGACTAAGGCATTCTTATGCATCTTAGTTCAGAGGAGGAGTAATAACCCCTAATTTTTCTCTGAGATACTCAAAGGTATCCTTAGGTAGAGGCTTACTAAAAATATCTACAATCTAAACCTTTGTGGACACATATTTCATCTTTACTTTATTCTCTGTCACCTTTTCTCTCAAAAAGTGATACCTTATTGATATATGCTTTGTTCTTGAGTGCATCACTGGATTCATTGAAATGTTTATAGCACTTGTATTGTCACAAAAGATTGAAATTGGATCTTCATACACAACTCTTATGTTCTTCAAAGTCTACTTCATCCATAGCACTTGAGTGCAACAATATGCTACTACAATATATTCTACTTCTGTAGTAGACAAGGAGACTGAATATTTAATCTTGTTCAGCCATGAAACTAATCTATTACCTAAGAAGAAATCACCTCCACTTATACTTTTTCTATCATCATGTTCATCTTTGGCCCAATCTGCATCTGTATTGAGAGTGAAATCATTATCCTCTGGAAACCATAATCCATGATCTAATGTGCCTTTCAAATACCTTAAGATTCTCTTGACTGCCATCACATGTGACTCTCTAGGATCTTCTTGAAATCTTGCCACAAGACATACTACATGTATTATATCAGGTCTAGTTTGAGTTAGATAAAATAATCCTCCAATTATAGATCTGTACATTTTCTGATCAGTCTTAGGTGATTCATCAATTTTACTTAACTTACAGCTAGTCACCATTGGAGTACATACTAGTTTAGAGTCCTCCATCCCAAACTTCTTCAACAACTCTTTCACATACTTAGACTAAGAAATAAAGATTCCTTTATCTAATTGAGTAATTTGCAGACCTAGAATGAAATTCATTTAACGAAACATTCACATCTTAAATTGATTTTGCATTTCTCTTGCAAACTTCATGCACATACCTTTATTTGCTCCAAAGATAATGTCATCAACAAAGACTACAACAATCCAGATTTTACTATCATTAATTTTGAAATAGAGATTGTTATTAGTAGTGCCTTTATTGAACCCTAACTGTAACAAAGACTTGTCTAACCTTGCATACCAGGCTTTGGGGGCTTGCTTCAGTCCATACAAGGCCTTCTTTAATCTGTACACCATGTTATCTTAGTTTGATAACTAAAATATTTTTGGTTGTTCAATGTAGACCTCTTCTTCCAACTCACCATTTAAGAATGCAAACTTGACATCCATCTAATACACTTTGAAATCTTTGAATGCTGCAAATGCCAAGAACATTCTTATTGCTTCAATCCTTTCCATAGGGGCAAAGGTCTCTTCAAAATGTATCCCTTCAACCTCAAAATATCCTTTGCATACCAATCTTTCCTTGTTCCTGTTGTGTGGTTACACAACACGCCCCATTTTAACTTATCAAAACAGGGACCCAACTTTTTGGCTTGGCTTGTGTTGTCTGTTTTCTGGCGGTTTGGTAAAAATGAGTCAGGTGCATCATCATCATGAAGGTTAGGATGAGGTTGGTCATCATCATGAGGTCAGTTTGTCAAAGTTCATATTTTTGTTTCTATGACCTCATATTTAGAAAGAGCTTGAAATTCCATGCAGGTTTGCCTTTTACATCACCTGAAAATTCGTCCATATGTGGAAGTTATGAGCAGTCAATGTTTTGGTCAAACCTGATATTCGCAGGAGGATCATCATATTTTTATATCCCCAGTCATGTTGTCAAGGTCATCATGATCTTGATCTATCACCTGATAAAAAATCATGCAGTCCCAATATCCGGATGTCAATCTTAGGTGATAGTGCCCTTTACCCGTCAAATAACCTTATGCGCATCGTGAGCATCATGATTTTAGGAGGGTCATATTTCATAACAATGAGCATCATGATATTATAACATCACCTGATATTATAATATCATGCTGATATTATAATATCACCCTGCTTAGAAAATCCACCATCTGCATATTTGCATGCACACGTCAAAGTCCTATCGGAGGGTCATCATCCTGATCTTTCAAGGGAGGGTCATATTTGCTGATATTCGCTAATATGATGATGACGTCATCATATCCTCCTGATCTCCTTTTGCATGATCATGATGATCACCCTATCTTTTAAGGGAGGGTGATATTCCATTCCTTAGCATGATCATATTTTAAATATCACCCTAGCGCTAACCTGATGATGACCTCAACTCATCCTCATGCTTCGAAGAAGGAATATGATGGTTACGTCATCATGATGTTCGATGAGGAGGATCATCATATTTTTATCCTGTCATGTTGTCAAGATCATCATGATCTTGTTTGTCTACCTGATATTTCGTAATGTCCTCCTGCCGAGAAATATGACCTTTTGCTAATATCCTGATGATGTCATCCCGATCTGATAAATGAAGAAGCGAATATCACGATGACATCATCCTCACATTTCCCTTCGGTAGGATGTTTTCCAAAACATGATCCGGTTCGCGAATATGATGATGACGTCATGCTCTAAGTTTCAACAAAAGCCCCAGATATCCTGATGATCATCATCATCCTGATCTTTCGAGAGGGTTACCTTGGCCACAAAGGGGTCATATTACATTCATCCACCTGATCATCTTCCTTAGGTGACCCGATATTACATTTATCCCCTGATCTTAACTTAACATGACGGTGATGTCATCTTTTGCATTTTAATGAAGCCCGAATATGACGATGACGTCACCATGATATTCCTTTCCTCAGCAGCAGGATCATATTTCATATCCTATTTTCCTTCAACATGATGATGATGATGATGTCTTTCTTTTCCCCAATATACAGAAGCGAAACATGATGATGATGTCATCTGGACATTCAGGAAGCAGGAGCATCATATTTCCAAAATATCATGCAGACGAAAGTTTTAAGTCTTGCTATCGGCCTTATCTTGAGTTATCATGCCGATAGAACATGTCTTCCCGATGGAGGGACATCATCATGATTTTTGGCGTCGGTATAAGTTTAACCGTCGGCCTAATGTAAAATTGTCATTCCGACAGTGTGTAGTCACGCCGATACATACATGATCATATTTGAACCCGATATACAGGAAATGGGCGGGAAAACAGAGCGATAGAAATTTGGAGCCCGATTGCCTGTAGCTGCATATTTTGAGGCATGTTTAATAAAATGTTTAAACTTCCTGTTGTTTATCCACATGATGATGAACTTAATGTTTGTTTGTTTACTTGCAGGAAGTCATGATGCTGTTAGAGCTGAAGCTGAGCATTGTATGGTTGCACATGGAGGCAACATGAACCAGAAGTGAGGAGGATATTGTCAAATATGCTGTTTGCCAGCTGGAGACCGAATCAAATCAAAGATGCTGGAATATTCTGTGCCAGCTGTACATTTGCCAACTGGCGAAGCATGTGCTTTTCATCTGGACCGTTGATTGTTATGAGAAGATCATGATCCTTGGATCGTTGTAACTGTTTTCTGGCATTTGTTCTATATAAGAGCCAGATCCTGGGGATGATGGGCATTAATAGATATATATATCTGGCAGGAAGGCCGATTACTGTAGAATCAATTGGGAGATCGGATTACTGAGACTAATGAGGATAGAATTGTTGAAATGTCAAGGTTCTTTCTTCAGATCACTGTAAATGTACCTATTCTTGAGCATACTGAATGGATATGAAGTTTCAGATTACATCCTGATTGTAAATTTTATGTAATCTTCCTGTTGATTTCTGGATATGTACTGGTGAATGCTGTGTTCAACTGGAAGCGCTTTCATTTCATTACATGTTGTTGTCAACTTTTCCTTTGAAGATTTGCACTGGATCATGCAGATTTGTGGAATGTCCTGGTGAAGTATGATTCTAGTTTCCTTCTTTTCATTGCATGTATGGGAGCTTGTATGTGGATCAGTGATCTAAGTCAAGTAGTTTTGGGAATCTCATTCTTTAACCCTTTTCCTTTTTTTTAAATTTCATAAATTCATCACCATAACTGCAAATCATGATAAATAACAAGCAGAACAGAGAAATATGCTGACATCCTGTAGGTAACTGAAAATCATTAGCATATTTGAGTTAAATGCATGTAGTATTGAAAATATCATGCAAAGAATTGCAAATAATGGTAGAAATCATGCAAATATCAGCCTGTAGGCACATTATTTGACTAAATTCACAGTGCAGAGGTAGAATTATTTGAGATTTATGCAGAGCAGACATACAGAGCAGGATATTTGGAGGAATAATGATGAACTTTGCAGAAACACGTAAGGCCCCTGAATGGAAAACAGCAACACACATCAACCACTGAGTAACATCAGTAGATTAAGACCTAATCAATGGAGACTTGGGATCATGAACTCTCTGAATTCATCGTATCTTTCAAGATGAGTAAATGTTGTTGTGTAACTTTTATTCTATGTTTGTGAATGACTAACGTCATGACCAACATAAATTGGCGCTAGAAGGAGGGCTGCTGAGCTGTTTCTCAGCATCATCAACAGAAGGAGGGCAGCTGAGCTGTTTCTCAGCATCATCAATAGAAGGAGGGTAGAACTGGAAAAGACACCACTGCTTCAGTCATCATTCATTTTATGCAGGCCCCTCGCTTCTAACGCAACATAAATTGGCACTAGAAGGAGGGCAGAACTGGAAATTTCTAGATTTCTGCAAATACTGCATAAATATTTCAGCATTTGAGTTAAATGGCTACAAATATCTCTTATCTGAGATGTTTTGGTTGCACCTTTGCCAAGATCTAGCTCGAAACATCAAAGATTAGTTTGATTTTCTGAACTTTCAAGTTTTATTCTGAGATATGATGGATCTCCTTAAAATTTCAAAATCCTAAAAAAATTGAAAAATAGAGTCTCATTTTGATGGATGTATATGAAGGCAATTGTCAAATTAACATTCCTTTATTTCAAGAAACTTTGAATAGGCAGCTTTACCCTCACAGTTTGTCTAACTTCGGTTTATCTACCTGTTGCAGGATACACCAGACTGTGGAACACAGCGAAATTAATTGTTTAACTTTCCTTACAAGGTTGGATTTATACTTGAAAGGACTAATATTCTTCTCGGATGTGTTCAGGGCTGAAATTTGCCAGGAAAATGAGGAAATTCTGGAGCAACAAGCAGATGCAGCACCAGAAGTTATACATTGTCCAGACACTGAAGTGGATCGTTCTGAAGATTTTGAATTATACTTGTCTAGAAATATACAGTGTAGTCAATTATTAGGTTTATCCACTAATGATGTCTTGATTGAAAGCTGGTGCAGATTACATGATGAAGAGCATTCAGAGAGAGATTGCTACCCTTGCTTGGTCATGTTGAAAAAGACTCTAGAAAATACAATAGCTAAATCGGTTATAAAAGGTAATGAAGAGGAAACATCTTTCCTAGATTCATTTTATGGTGAGATTGATAGGAGTTCTCTACTTCCTAATACAAGTAAGGATCAGTTAGTATGCAGGTATGAATCTTGTGAAAATTTTAGAGAAGAAATCACTCATCAGGATAATATTTTTGATTCCGATCCTAATACTTTTGATAAAGAAGATGAAACATCTTTCCTGGAGTCATTCTATGGTAAAGAGAAGTGTAAACAAATAGTAGAGCAATTTAAATTCACTGCTGATGATGAAGTTCCTATAGTGGTAACTCAGGGAGCCATAGAAAAGAAAATAAATGCTGATTTACTACCCAACTGGGTTGAATTGAATGATCAAATGCAAGAATATTGCAGGTTAATGGAACCAGATCCTCTAATAGATAGAAGAGGTGAATTATTTAATGAAAAATTCCTGAAAGATGAAGATGTAGAAGACTTTGGAGTTGTTATGCATAATCAGATGTCACTCTAGAAATATTTTGAGAATGAAACAGGGGAGTGTCCTTATCAAGTGAAAGTTCTTTCTCTTTTACAGTCACATGATTTAGAAATGATAAATTTCTGTATATCAAGTTGTGATAATAAAGATACTTATTTAGATGCTGATGTGCAGGAAATTGAAGAAAATATCGAGAAGTTTCTTGAACTAGAGGATAAACTGAACATCCAGAATGAAGGGATAAGGCTGGATAAAGATGAAGAATTAATACATCAAGAGTCATACATCCTTCAATTTGAAGAGAGACCAAACACTGAGCCAAGCAGTGAAAATATAATGACAAATGGAAGACCAACTGCCAATGAAGAAGCATGTCCAACAAAATCAGAAATACACCAGGTTGTATTTCTCCTTTCCACAGTAAATGATGTTGAATACTATTTTGATTATGGAAATTCAGGAGATAAGACATGCATATGGATTAATCATGAACATGATGAGCTTCCTCAGTTGCTGATCATCAAGAGTTATTTTGTTGAATACAGTGAATTCAGAATATCAGAATATTTGTCAGAATAATAAAGATAAATTTGCTAGGTTGAGAACCATAACTGATACCCTAAGACTCCTGCACAATCAAAAGAAGTATGCAAATACAGGTGTATTTAGGTCATTTTCTAGTTCTTGTTTGCCTAGTAGTGGTTTGTATATAATTTTGTAGGTTAGTTGTTTGTACAGTCTGCTTGTTTTGCTATCTTGTTCTGTTTCTGTTGTTTCCTTTTTGTAGGTTAGTTGTTTGTATAGTGTTTCTTCTGTTTTGTGTTGTTTTGGTTGAGTTTTTGTTTTGGTAAGTCAAGATGATGCACTTCATCACCTAAGAAAATAACTAAATTGTTAGGATTCAAGTGATGAGATCAGATTTAGATATAGATTGTAATTCATTCTGATAAATATTCATGATCAGGTTTCATAGTATCTTTTCATCAGGTGCCTTTTCTTGTCCAAAGTGAATCAAACACAATGAAACACCTAACAGCCTTGGGCTTGTTGAATATATGAGTATAGGTGTTAAGTGAAAAATCTAAAGGGACTCCCTTGCTACCAATACAATCTCCAACCTAAAGCTGCAAGTGACCATTCCTTGTACAAATGAGCTGACATGATGATATCAGATATATATATATATATATATAAACAATAAACTTAGGCCATCTAAGTAACTCTACCGGGGCTATAGATGCCTGCTGGCAGTGGGGCTCTACTTAGGGAGATTGTATAGATAACCTTGCCGGGGCTATGAATGCCTGCTGGCAGCAAGGCTCTATCCAGGTTGGCTATGAGGGATGATCTCCAACTATGTAGTTTAACACCAGTTACTTATATTTTCAACTTGCTTTCAAGATGAGGATGATTAATCATATACACACACATGATCCTTTGTTAGCACTGTTACCTTGATGAAACTATATCATTCAAAGATCATGATGATTTTACTTAGAAAGAATTAGAATACTATAGATGAATATGATCATATCACATGAATCATTTGAATTTTGTTGTTTCCTTTGGTGGCAAGTTGTTGTGTGGTTACACAACACGCCCCATTTTAACTTATCAAAACAGGGACCCAACTTTTTGGCTTGGCTTGTGTTGTCTGTTTTCTGGCGGTTTGGTAAAAATGAGTCAGGTGCATCATCATCATGAAGGTCAGGATGAGGTTGGTCATCATCATGAGGTCAGTTTGTCAAAGTTCATATTTTTGTTTCTATGACCTCATATTTAGAAAGAGCTTGAAATTCCATGCAGGTTTGCCTTTTACATCACCTGAAAATTCGTCCATATGTGGAAGTTATGAGCAGTCAACATTTTGGTCAAACCTGATATTCGCAGGAGGATCATCATATTTTTATATCCTCAGTCATGTTGTCAAGGTCATCATGATCTTGATCTATCACTCGATAAAAAATCATGCAGTCCCAATATCCGGACGTCAATCTTAGGTGATAGTGCCCTTTACCCGTCAAATAACCTTATGCGCATCGTGAGCATCATGATTTTAGGAGGGTCATATTTCATAACAACAAGCATCATGATATTATAACATCACTTGATATTATAGTAACATGCTGATATTATAATATCACCCTGCTTAGAAAATCCACCATCTGCATATTTACATGCGCACGTCAAAGTCCTATCGGAGGGTCATCATCCTGATCTTTCAAGGGAGGGTCATATTTGTTGATATTCGCTAATATGATGATGACGTCATCATATCCTCCTGATCTCCTTTTGCATGATCATGATGATCACCCTATCTTTTAAGGGAGGGTGATATTCCATTCCTTAGCATGATCATATTTTAAATATCACCCTAGCGCTAACCTGATGATGACCTCAACTCATCCTCATGCTTCGAAGACGGAATATGATGGTTACGTCATCATGATGTTCGATGAGGAGGATCATCATATTTTTATCCTGTCATGTTGTCAAGATCATCATGATCTTGTTTGTCTACCTGATATTTCGTAATGTCCTCCTATCGAGAAATATGACCTTTTGCTAATATCCTGATGATGTCATCCCGATCTGGTAAACGAAGAAGCGAATATCACGATGACATCATCATCACATTTCCCTTCGGCAGGATGTTTTCCAAAACATGATCCGGTTCACGAATATGATGATGATGTCATGCTCTAAGTTTGAACAAAAGCCCCGGATATCCTGATGATCATCATCATCCTGATCTTTCGAGAGGGTTACCTTGGCCGCAAAGGGGTCATATTACATTCATCCACCTGATCATCTTCCTTAGGTGACCCGATATTACATTTATCCCCTGATCTTAACTTAACATGACGGTGACGTCATCTTTTGCATTTTAATGAAGCCCGAATATGACGATGACGTCACCATGATATTCCTTTCCTCAGCAGCAGGATCATATTTCATATCCTATTTTCCTTCAACATGATGATGATGATGATGTCTTTCTTTTCCCCAATATACAGAAGCGAAAGATGATGATGACGTCATCTGGACATTCGGGAAGGGGGAGCATCATATTTCCAAAATATCATGCAGATGAAAGTTTTAAGTCTTGCTATCGGCCTTATCTTGAGTTATCATGCCGATAGAACATGTCTTCCCGATGGAGGGACATCATCATGATTTTTGGTGTCGGTATAAGTTTAACCGTCGGCCTAATGTAAAATTGTCATTCCGACAGTGTGTAGTCACGCCGATACATACATGATCATATTTGAACCCGATATACAGGAAATGGGCTGGAAAACAAAGCGATAGAAATTTGGAGCCCGATTGCCTGTAGCTGCATATTTTGAGGCATGTTTAATAAAATGTTTAAACTTCCTGTTGTTTATCCACATGATGATGAACTTAATGTTTGTCTGTTTACTTGCAGGAAGTCATGATGCTGTTAGAGCTGAAACTGAGCATTGTATGGTTGCACATGGAGGCAACATGAACCAGAAGTGAGGAGGATATTGTCAAATATGCTGTTTGCCAGCTGGAGACCAAATCAAATCAAAGATGCTAGAATATTCTGTGCCAGCTGTACATTTGCCAACTGGCGAAGCATGTGCTTTTCATCTGGACTGTTGATTGTTATGAGAAGATCATGATCGTTGGATCATTGTAACTATTTTCTGGCATTTGTTCTATATAAGAGCCAGATCCTGGGGATGATGGGCATTAATAGATATATATATCTGGCAGGAAGGCCGATTACTGTAGAATCAATTGGGAGATCGGATTACTGAGACTAATGAGGATAGAATTGTTGAAATGTCAAGGTTCTTTCTTCAGATCACTGTAAATGTACCTGTTCTTGAGCATACTGAATGGATATGAAGTTTCAGATTACATCCTGATTGTAAATTTTACGTAATCTTCCTGTTGATTTCTGGATATGTACTGGTGAATGCTATGTTCAACTGGAAGCGCTTTCATTTCATTACATGTTGTTGTCAACTTTTCCTTTGAAGATTTGCACTAGATCATGCAGATTTGTGGAATGTCCTGGTGAAGTATGATTCTAGTTTCCTTCTTTTCATTGCATGTATGGGAGCTTGTATGTGGATCAGTGATCTAAGTCAAGTAGTTTTGGGAATCTCATTCTTTAACCCTTTTCCTTTTTTTTAAATTTCATAAATTCATCACCATAACTGCAAATCATGATAAATAACAAGCAGAACAGAGAAATATGCTGACATCCCATAGGTAACTGAAAATCATTAGCATATTCGAGTTAAATGCATGTAGTATTGAAAATATCATGCAAAGAATTGCAAATAATGGTAGAAATCATGCAAATATCAGCCTGTAGGCACATTATTTGACTAAATTCACAGTGCAGAGGTAGAATTATTTGAGATTTATGCAGAGCAGACATACAGAGCAGGATATTTGGAGGAATAATGATGAACTTTGTAGAAACACGTAAGGCCCCTGAATGGAAAACAGCAACACACATCAACCACTGAGTAACGTCAGTAGATTAAGACCTAATCAACGGAGACTTGGGATCATGAACTCTCTGAATTCATCGTATCTTTCAAGATGAGTAAAGGTTGTTGTGTAACTTTTATTCTATGTTTGTGAATGACTAACATCATGACCAACAGTTCCTTATTACTTCTCCATTCTCATTCAGTTTTTTTATGAAAACCCATTTGGTGCCAATCACATTCTTGTCAGCAGGTCTAGGAACTAGTTCCCAAGTTTGATTTTTCTCTATCTGCATCAATTCTTCTTCCATAGCCTTTACCCAATTTTTATCATTGCAAGCTTGACTAAGATTTATAGGTCCAACTTTTGAAAGAAAAAAGTAATTCACTTGTTCTTCTATAGATTTTTAGTCACCTATAATCTAATTTCTAGAATGATTAATCCTTACATACCTGGGAGTCTTAACAACACTTTCTAGATCCTCTTCTTCATCTTGACTATCTTCTTGTTGAACATTTTCTTCATTCACTATAGCCATATGTTCATCTAATTCATAGCCACTCAGATATGATATTCTTTCCTTGTCTTCATCCACCTTCACATAAGCACTTTCAATGATCTTTTTCAATCTCTTGTTGTAGCACCGGTAGGCCTTTCTCTCGGTAGAGTAACCAAGAAAATATCCTTCATCACATCTAACATCAAACTTACCTGGTTCTTCTTGTCTTCTTATATAACATTTGCTACCAAAAACTTTGAAATACTTCACTATAGGGACTCTTCCATACAATAATTCAAAAGAATTTTTAGAGTTTTTACCTTTGACTTGAACTCTGTTTAAGATGTACACAACAGTATGTATGGATTCTCTCCAATATACTTCTGATAGGTCATCTTCCTTTAACATTGTCCTAGCAGCCTCTTGAACTATCATGTTCTTTTTTTCAACAACTCCATTCTGCGGAGGAGTCCTAGGTGCATACAACTATCTCTTTATCCCTTATTTTTCATAGAAAATATTGAATTCATTTGATGTGAACTCACCTCCTCTATCAGACCTTAAGCATTTGATCCTTAACTCTAACTCATTCTCAACTATTGCCTTGAAAGCTTTGAACTTTTATAGGGCTTCAAAGTTTTCTTTTAGAAAAGTGACCTAAGTCATTCTACAATAATCATCAATAAGTAGCATAAAATACCTATCACCTTCTAGACTTCTTGTTCTTGTGGGACAACAAAAATCTATATGTACTAGCTTTAGCAATCCTGAAGAGAATTGTTCTTTTCTTTTAAAACTTGTTCTTGTTTGTTTCCCAAATTGATAATCCTTGCAAATGGTGTTGGCAGGCTTCACAAGTTTAGGAAGATCTCTTATAGCCTATGCAGAACTTATCTTCACCAAATTGTCAAAATTGATATGACACATCCTCCTATGCCACAACCAAATTTCATCTCTCTGAACTAATAAAAAAAATCATTAGTTCCTCTTAATTGGTAAATGTTACCTCTGGTCTTCTTACTGGTAGCAATCACTCTTCTAGAGCTTTCCATGATCTTACACCAATTATCTTTGAGTCTCAGATCATAACCTTTGTCACACATCTGACCAATACTGAAAAGATTATTCTTTAAACCCTTCACATATAGGACACTATCAGTGTTGTGGTTTCCATCAAAAGAAATAGATCATTTTCCATAGATCTTACTAGCTACATTATCTCTAAACCTAACTAGTCCACCATCATACTTTTCCAAACTCACAAACTTACTTTTGTCACCAGTCATGTAATGTGAGCATCCACTATCAATAATCCATTCATCCTTATCTTTCTCAACCTGAACAGCCAAAGAACTTTCTTCCACTAGTTTTTCTTCCTTCACACAACTAGGAGGATTAATAGACATAGGTTCTTCTTTAATTGCAATGACCAAGCATTCATTTGTACTAGTACCAACATCATTAGATTCATCATCTGTCACACCTTCATCATTAAGATCTCTAACATAGTAGCATTTCTTTGGAACCCTAGGTCTAGTCTCAAATCTTTTTCTATGCCTTTCAATTCTCTCAGGACACCTAGAAGCATAGTGACCAACCTTATCACATCAAAAACATTTGAAAGGTAATTTGCCTTTGAACTTACCAGAACCTCTTTGTTACTCTATCAACAAAGTTTGCTTCAATTTCATTAAACTCATCATCAGGTTCTACCTTGTACTTCTTAGTTCTAGAGATCTTCTCTAAAGTGCTGTCTTTGAAAGCAGTCTCAATCTTTCATAGAACATCATGAAACTCTCTCTTTTCAAAAGATGTAAGCTTTCCAAACACCTAATCCTTAGTGACTCCTTGCACAATTATTACTTCTTCAATTACAGCTACCTTGTGACTGTAGGACTTAGGTAATGACCTAAGAATTTTCATAACAACTTGCTTCTCATCAATAGTTCCTCTCATACCTTTTATACCATTGACAATTTCATCTACCTTTTGCATGTAGGTTGTTATGTTTTCATCTTCGCTCATCTTTAAACCCTCATATTTCACTTTTAGGCCCTGAAATTTGGTGCTCTTTACCGACTCACCTCCTTCATATAGATTTTTCATCTTTTCCTAGACTTCATGAAAAGTTTCCATATCCATGACGTTTACCAACTCAATGTTAGATAAGGAACTTAACAAAACATCTGTAGTTTTTATATTTAACTCATTCTTTGATTTCATCTTCAGTTGTTAAACCATTTTCAGGCATAGTATACTTTGTCTTTGCTACTTTCCATACTCTATAACCAAGACAAAGGAGATGGATTTTCATTTGCACCTTCCATAAAGCATAATTTGTCCCATTAAACTATGGAGCTTCCTTCTTGTAAGACATCATGGATCAACCTCAAGTTGTTAGGCTTACTTACGAGGAACCTTGCTCTGATACCAATTGTTGAAATGCACAGACAACTGAGAGAGGGGTGAATCAATTTTCTCAAAAAATTTAACCACTTATGAATATCAACACATCAAATGTTGAATCACTATTATTAAGATTTAACCATGAAAGCATGAAACAAGAAGATCAACACAATAACACATGAGACACATGAGACACCATATTTTTTTATGTGGAAAACCCTATAAGGGAAAAACCATAGTGGGTGTTAGCCCACAGAAATATATATGTTATAACAATACTAAAAAACAAAGGCTCACTACTTTCAGGCTCATTGCCCAAAATGCTTACTGGAAATGTTGAGGCTCACTACCAAGATTAGCTCACTACAAAGGGGTGGCTCAGTACCATGGGTTGGTGAACTAATCTAATAGTATCTACTCCATCCCCGAGTTCAATTCCATTAAAGTACAATATAACTCCTCTGCTCTTCTCTTCACTTATCTTCACATTTTTGCACAAAGACATCTTTTTCACAACTTCATTACATGTTTTTATATAATTCATCAACCTTGGAATGTACATGAAGGTCAGTATTACATTCATGAACCATTGGAACAATCTCCAAGGCCGGCATTACGAACATACATAGAAATAGGCCTTTACCTAAATTAAATTTGCTAAGGTAAAGATGTAAGCAGATCATGTTATGCCTTAGCTGGGACTCAAATGCAATCTTCCACATCATGAAATGCTTCCACAGTCTTTGATGTATCTCTGCAAGTAGTGGAAACAACCAAGTCATCCAAGATTGATGTTAACACTAAGTCTTCTAGTAACAGTCTTCATCCATGATCCAAATTTCTCTTTACGGACCAATCCAAAGGTAGGAACATGATTGAGAGACATACAAAATCACATTGTAATCACCAAGAATATCCACACAACATCTAATCACTTTGTCAAGAAGATTCTTCAATCAACAGCACTTGAACACAACTGTTATCCATTGTCATAAAGAAAAGATCACTTGCAGATCACCAAATCATGAACCATCGAAGTTGAAGGAATTTATAATCATTTCAAATTATATTCCAGAACCATAGACTGAAATACTTAAATGCAAAGGAATGCGGAGCATAATACATTCTCCCTGTCACCACCAAAATATATAGAAAAAGTAGTTCTCACTCTGGTGAACATAACTCACTCAAATCTTCATACCAGAGGCTCAAACATGGAACATAGCATCATCAGACATGGCTCTAAATAAATTCCAATCTATAGACAAAGATATTCATTCTACAAGAAATGCGGAGCAATCTACTAGACTATTATGTTGTAATCAAGAGCGCAGTTGACACCAATGACAACACAGCTATGTTGACATCAATGACAACACCAGTTAGGCACATACTTGCAACATATTGCTTATTGGAACCCTTATTTGAATGATCATCTATTGGTCAAAGCTATGACAGTCGACTCAACGAGTAGGCATGAGAAGTTTTGAGAGCATAGAATCAATTGTAATGACATGGAAGAATTGATGTTGAAAATCTTAGGAAGATTGTTGGCATGTGGGTCAAAGAGAAGATCATGGTAGTTAACTAGACTTGTAGGTTGCAAGGTGGTTAAGATCTTAATGGCCTTGGAGAAGCTTTAAGATTCATTTTTGTGCTATAAATAGTGGAGTTTGCCTAGAGAAAGATATACAAAGAAATTTGAAATATCGGAGGGTTTTAGTTGTTGGATCAGAAAGATAGTTTTTCCTTAATAGGTGCCTCTCAAGAGAGATTGAATATTGTAGATCTGTGCATTTTTTCCTTACATACTTTGTTCTCTTGACCATCAATGAAGAGAGTGATATTTTGTGCATTTTATGACATCTTTCTAAATCTTGTTCTTTACTTTCTGTGTTATGCCTTTGATGAATCAGATATACATATTCTATTGTAGTTAATCATGCTTAGTGCTCTTTAGCTTTATCAAAAATCTTATAGGTTAAATGACTGTGCTATTAATCTAGATCCTGACATAAATCTGGTACATCGCCCTAGCTGTAGTTTAAGGGGTCTTTATAATCTTATTTTTTCTTCCCTTTACATCAAACCCATATAGAAGAACTAGCTTATTTAAAATCTGGAGGTTATCCTAAGAGTTAGGTCCTACATTCCTAGGGTTTCCCATTGTTGGTGATTATCTACAAATTTAAGCATCAACATCTTGTATCATAATATCTTGTTGTTGTTGTTCAATTTTCTTATCTAAAGCATTTTGTTTGACTCCCATTCCTTGAAGGGATAATGGCAGAGGAACCTTAGCATAGATACCTTTTCCTCATTGATGAGGTAATTCTTCAATCTTCTTCTTATCAACTTCTATCATGCCAATTATTTCATCATAATCTAGATAGTCATCTTCTTTCTCTATTGTATTTTGTTCTACCATATTGTTGTCGCTATGCTTAGGAAATAGATTAGTAAAGATCTATAAATTCTAATTCAAAGGGGCAACCGAATTATTTCCATTGTCATTCACTACAGTTAATTGTATTATATAGGAATCGATAAGGTCTTGAATTTCATGTTTCAAATGCATACATCATTTAGTTTCATGTCCTGCTTATCAATGATACTAACAGAACACATTAACATCAAAATTAGGTCCTTGTATGTTGTTACTATCAAATGGTTTCACATGAGGAAGCTTTGAAATGTTGTTTCTTACTTCTTGAATCATAATTGATTAAATAGATTTAGATAATGGAGTAAACTATCTTTGTTGTTGTTTGAATTCAAATGGTGCCCATTTAGGATTACTAATAGCAGACATTGTGATTGAAATTTTTTTGAATGTTGTCCATTGATCTTGATGAAACTCTTGTTATTCCTATTAAAGTTGTTTTCTAAAGGTCCACCCATGGATTGACCAATCTAAGCCAATGATTTTTTATTTTCATACTGACTAGATGAAAGTTGGTAATCATGAAGGGTTGTGCATAAATGTTGAAAAGAGCTATACTTCATCAAGAGGATTTTATCACTGATGTTAGGTTGTAAATTTGTAATGAATAACCTCTAAAGATATTCATCTTTAATTGGGTATTGTATTTGTGAATTGAGACCTTGATATCAACGTATGAATTCTGTTAAATTTTCTTTCAGACCTTGTTGACAATGAACTGAGTCAATCAAAGAGATGGTAGGTCTAATGTTTTCTTGAAAATGTTTTAAGAATTGATCAACTAGTTGTGAGAAAGAGTGTAACGTCAGAAAATGTCCCCTTGGGGGCTTTTCCCTCATAAGGTTTAGCTCCCAGGTCTTTAGCATGCATTTAGGACATCTTAGTTCATATTTTGGCATCCCAATGGAATGAGCCCTAGGTAACATGACAAATGGGACCTAGGAGAACCCCTTGAGTTGTTCCCTACCCAAAATAGGGGGGAGGACTTGGGTGCCCATGCCCTAGTCCTACCCTATTTTGGGGCAGCCCTAATTTCTGGGTGTCAGTTTATGACCGTTGTTTGGGTCATTTGCCAACACGGTAAGTTTGAATTATGAAAATCTTGGAGGGAGTGTTTGTAGTTGCATATAAAAGCATGTTTTCATTTGTACACTAGATGATTACTAGCAACCTATTGTGTTCTCAAGGTGATTCAAGGATTTCAATGTGTTGCAAGGGTAGACTTGTTTTGTTTATGTGTTTGTATTTATAGATTTGAGTATTCATCTCCTCATGGAATGAAGAGCATCTTCCTCCAATAAGATCTTCACTATAAGGTGATATCATTGTGCTTTCTATCATTATTTCATTTGGATTTGGCCTCTGCCTCACAAGGGCACACTCTGTCTATCTGACAAAGGTGTTTGGAAGACTTAGGTGTCCTTCTAGGGCTTGACTAAGGCAAGCTCCTAAACACTAAAACCCCCAAACCAAGTTTTCATGATTACAGGTTACAAGTTGAGGAGATGGACTGAGTGGAGTTGTAGAGGAGAATATTGGAGTGTCTAAAGTGCAGGAAAGGATTAAAATCTTCCTCCTGGACTAGGGCGTCTGCTCCCTAGTCCCTAAAATTTTGTGTCGGGAAAATCTCTGATATAGAAGATTCAGGTAGCAGATCTTGTTGCCAAATCTAGATAGAAAATAGGGCCTTGGACTTGGTTTCTTGCTCCCGTGTCCTCAACTTTTCCACCTCGGGTCCCTGAAAATAGGTACTCTATAATTTGGTAATTTGCTTCCATCTATAGCAGCATTTTTTGTAATTCATCAATTTACTTTTGTTTTTGCATAATTAGGGTTTTTATGGTTAATTAAGCATAGGAGAGAGAAAATTAACAACTAAACACCCTAATCCAAGCTTCCCTACATCTCACAATGACTCTAGGGTATGATAGTGCTTGCCACTCGACCCTAGGTCCTTGAATGTAAAGTGAAAAGGTGGATTTAAACACAAAAACATTAACAAATCCAATTTTCCACTAAATATTTTGGTGAACTTGTGTTTTTGGACTCAAATTGCAACTTTCTAAGTTTTTTTTGTCAGATTTGCATTGATTTCAATCATTCATATAGTCATTCATTTTATTGCATTGAGAAAAAATTAAAAAAAGTAAAAAATTTGAAAAAATTCAAAAAAATTGCATTGTTTGGCTCACTAAATTGCATCAATTCTTTCTGAATTTCCCTAATTCATGATTTTTCCATCATCTTTGATATAAACTACACAAAAACACAAAAATTCATTAATTTGAATTGCATTTTCATCATAAGTTTGCTAGGCTTTTGTAGAAATTTTGATAATTTTCATTAAACCTAGTAATTCCAAAATCTAGGGTTAGTAGGCAAAATATTTTCTGAGATTTTTCTACTGATTTTAGAGGTTCATTCAAACTAAATTTTTTCTGTAGTGTTTCATTTTAGTGTAAATTTGCATTTAGATTTAAAATATTTGCATTTTTTGCATAGAAAATTTCAACAAAAACTAGCATTTTTCATGCATTTTCATTAAATTTGCATTACCACTTTGCATGGTCAACCTTGGAATTCATTTTCAGATCTGAGAACATTTATTTTTCATCATAGAATAGGCCTTAAAACATTCACGTATCATTTTGTGTCAAGATCTAAAACCTATGTCTTCAAAAACAATGTTTCCAAAAATTGGTTTTTATCAGGGTAATTAATTTCTACCCTTCCTAAAAAACTACAACACCCTTTGATTGGCCTCTTACATTGAAAATTTGGCAAAAAACTACACATTTTGACCATTTTTGCCCTAGGGTTTGATCTAGTTTGCACTCTAAGTGTGTTGTGATCAATTTTATGGATTGAGGTGACTGATACCATCAATTTCATTTTCTACACCTCCTGAAATTAATTACAACACATCTTTTACTAGGTCTTGGAATTGAAAAACTGTGAAAAATAGCCTATTTTTGCTATATTTTCACTAGGGTTTTACCTTAAGTGGCACTAAAAGCACGTTGTGTTGGGTATTTTAACATTAAGTGGCTATTATTTCTGATATAATTTTCTATCCATAATCATTTTCCTCACAACACCCTAGGTTATGCCCTTTTGCATTGAGTTTTGGTGGAAAAAGTGCCTATTTTGACAAATTTTCACTATATTTTGACTTGGAATTAACTTGAAATCACATCAAGAGTGTGTTGAGAAGGATAATTTTATGTTATGGACTGATATCAGACATATAACTTTCTACCCTTGACTGAAATCCTTACAACACTCTTTGGTTCATTCATTGCATTGAAAAAGTATGAAAAACCAAGCATTTTAAGGCCATTTTTGCATATAGATTTACACTTGCCTTTGCTATACTTTTGAAGAAAATTCTAAATCTGATTTGAACATATAAACATGGCCTCTAATCACAACAACAACAATAGGTTCCCTCCTAGACATTACATGAAAAGAAAAGTCCCTGAACCTGAAATAGTATTTACACCTCATGATGGAACAATCGGTGATTCTGAAGGACCTCTTTACATCACTATGAAAATAATGGGAAACCTTTTGAATGGAACTCTTATATATCCTAATTGTATGACTAATGTTTCCACTAAAGAGTTCCTCTTTTTACATCAATTAATGCAAGGTTCTTATGACCTCTTGAGCATGATGATTAAAACACATAAGGGAACCTTTATTAAGCCTTTTGGTAAGATATCATTGTTGGTAACACTATATGGAAAACATGTTGAACAATGGTTTGATGTTGTCCCTGTTTTGGACCTCTTTTGTATTAAATTGGAACACCCTTGGCTAAAAGAAATGAAAGCTATCCCTTCAACAATACACTGTTGTCTGAAATTCCCTCTTGATGGCCGTATAATCACCATCCCTTGCAACAAATATAAACCTTTGGTGGAGAAAACACATTATAGGTTGAATTACTTTTGGGATAAAAATGAAGTACCTAGTCCTCCTATAAAAGAAATGACAAAAGACAAACAACTTGCATGTGAAGAGAATCTTAGATCGAAAGGACAAGGTCCCTATGTTGAGATTCCTCCCCTGAAATCCTTACAAGGATCAGGAGATCATTATCAACAACAAAACATTCCATCATGGCAAATGAGATTTGATCTCAATGCTTCATCTTCTAAATTGCACAAGCCTATGAAAGAGGATAGCCCTATCTTACAAGAGATAAGTGGTAAAAGTAAATGAAATAGAAAAGCAAGAGAAAGAAGAAAAAGGAGACAAGCCTATGCTATAAACCTTCCCTCTCAACAAGAAAACATTGATCCCAACATTCAACAAAATAATAGTGATCTTAACAATGAACATCATGATGAACAAGACATGAATATGGATATGATACCTTACACCCTACTTTCCTCCAACATTAGGGAGTGGGAAGATGATGACAATGATTTGCTTATACATAACCTATAGCCCAACAGGGGCCCTACAGGTAAGTATCTCTAACTTTTATCTCTCTCATGATGTGCTTCTCCTGTGATGTGTTATATGTTGTTTAGGCCTCTTGGGATGACATTGGATTCTCCCGTAAGGTCCGGGATACTAGGAGACCACCTCTGTTGTGACCTTCTTCTATTTGTATCATCATTCTTCTATATCGCTTCTCTCTCTGATTACATTGTTGAGTGTTGTGTCTTACGGACATAGCGTCGTGGTTGGTGACCTAGGGGAACCCTCCTAGGTGACTGTCCCTAAGACACTTGCTTCTCCTCTCTGATTTATTGTTTCCCTTCCTCTAGCATTTCCACCTAGCGGGCGGATGATGACAAATAATGATAAACATTTATATTGATGCAGACCTAGAGTCCCTTTTGAGAGCAATCAAAAAATGGACTTAGTTCCTAATATGATGATGGGGTTGTATATCTTATCCGACACTTAGCTAGTGGAAGCACTCATACTTTCAACGTAGTGATGATTTTGATGGTGTTCTATCTCATTTACAAATCATAAACAATATTGTTGCTCTGTGCACTTTATCTACCTTGAATCTTGCATACCTCAGATTTCATATGCATTGATGTTGTTGTTTATCATGATTTTATAGACACTAACATATTTCTTGCAAGGATGTGTTTGTGGGAACATTTTCCAATCGTGAATTACATGTCACCTCTAGGGGGCATGGGCTTTGCAAAAGTCTATGTTCCCTTGTGTATTTTCTTCCTACCTACCTTAACGTGCTTGATATCGATGCATGATATCAACCACCTTAAGGTGGGGGCATATATAAGGTAAGCTGTCTGTTGTAGATGTTAGCTATGTGCTTGTCCTTAAGTGTAGTCTAAAGACTTTCTCGATGAGTGCATCCTGCATCCTAAGTTTGTTTGCAATCAATCAATCAATCAATCATTTAAGCCCTCTATGGAGGTGGGGATGGTATATTTCTCAGAGCAGATTCCACATCCTGTCATTTTCAAAAGTCCTCTATAGAGGTGGGGAACAGTTCTGTGACTAACTCAACCCTTAAGCATGTTTTTGGCGATTGTTGTGGTGAAGCCCAGTCATCGGTGTGTGCCTATAATGTGCTTGAGATGTTGTTGGACCTAGAAATAGGTTCACTCCATTGCTTGTCTGCCATGTTTTCTCCCTGTTTTCAAGTGTGTGTGTTTGGTGTGCTTGATTTGTGTGGCATGTTTGTTGCCCCATATGCAGTCTAAAGACTTGCTCGATGAGTGCATCCTACATTTTGGGAGGTTTTGTGTGTCTTGCATGTGTCTTGCCCCATATATACAGTCCAAAGACTTTCTCGATGAGTGCATCCTGTATTATGGGAGGTTTGTTTACTTTCCAGTACTTGCATTTGCATTTCATATATATGAGAAAAAGAAAAGAATTGAAATCATGTTTGTCTTCCATACATTAATGTGTCTTCTATGCATTGACTGTCTTCTCCATCTTTTGTGTGACTGTAATTTTCTTCTCCTTATTTTATGTGCCTATTACTATCTTCTATGTATTTGGCATGTCTTCTTCGTGCTTGGTGTCTTTGTTGTGTTTGTGACCATAATTTAATGCATGTATTGGCCTCATGTTTATACATACATTAAAGTGGGGGATAAATGTAACATCATAAAATATCCTCTTGGGGGCTTTTCCCCCATAAGGTCTAGCTACCAGGTCTTTAGCATGCATTTAGGACATCTGAGTTCATATTTTCACATCCTGATGGAATGAGCCCTAGGTAACATGACAAATGTGACCTAGGAGGACCCCTTTAACTGTACCCTTCTCAAAATAGGGGGGAGGACTTGGGCGCCTATGCCCTAGTCTTGCCCTATTTTGGGGCAATCCTAATTTTTGAGTGTTAGTTTATGATGGTCATTGTTTGGGTCCTTTGCTGACACAATAAGTTTGAATTACAAAAATCTTTGTGGGAGTGTTGCAGTTGCATATAAAAGCATGTTTAGGCATTCATTTGTAAACTAGATGATTACTAGCAAGCTATTATGTTCTCAAGGTGATTTAAGGCTTTCATTGTGTTGCAAGGGTAGACTTTTTTTTTTATGTGTTTGTATTCGCAGATTTGAGCATTCATCTCCTCATGGAATGAAGAGCATCTTCCTCCTATGAGATCTTCACTACAAGGTAATATCATTGTGCTTTCTATCATTATTTCATTTGGATTTGGCCTCTACCTCACAAGGGCACACTCTCTCTATCTGACAAAGGTGTTTGGAATACTTAGGTGTCCTTCAGGGGCTTGACTAAGGCAAGCTCCTAACACCACAACCCCCAAACTAAGTTTTCATGATTGCAAGTTACAGGTTGAGGAGTTGGATTGAGTGGAGTTGTAGAGGAGCATATTGGAGTGTTTGAAGTGCATGAAAGGAAGAAAATCTACCCTCTGGACTAGGTCACCTACTCCCTAGTTCTCAAAGTTCCATGTCAGGAAAATCTCTAATATAGAACATTTACGTTACAAATCTTGTTGCCATATCCGGACATAAAATAGGGCCTTGGACTTGGATGGCCACTCCTGTGTCCCTGACTTTTCTACCTCAGGTTCCTGAAAAATAGGTACTCTGTAATTTGGTATTTTGCTTCTGTTTATAGCAGCATTTTTTGTAATTCATCAGTTTACTTATGTTTTTGCATAATTAGGGTTTTTATGGTTAATTAAGCATATGGGAGAAAAAATTAACAACTAAACACCCTAATCCAAGCTTTCCTACATCTCACAGTGACTCTAGGGTATGATAGTGTTTGCCACTCGACCCTAGGTCCTCGAATGTAAAGTGGAAAGGCAGATTTAAACACCAAAACACTAAAACATTAACAAATCCAATTTTCCACTAAACAAAGAGTTTATTGAATTCAAAGGTAATGAGAAAAACCATTCCAAAGAAATACCTTTGAGAGATCATGGGAAGATTTTTGCTAGCAAGTCCTCTTTGAAGAAGAAATCACTACACATCACCATGAATGTTGCCACATGAGTATTAGGGTCGCCTTTACCACCATATGTTTCAAAGCGAGGAGTCTCAAACTTTTTTGACATAGGAGTTCTTAAGATTGCATAAGTCAAAGGACTATGAGCATGATATGTTGGTAAAGTAGGTTGGGAAGAACTAGTCAAGTTTGTCACCTTTTGTTGTAAAGAAGTCATGTTTTGTAAAATTTAATTTAAGAGGGCATCATTAAGAGATGTGGTTTGTTGTTGAGAAGAATTAGAGGCTATGGTCATGAAGTTTTGAGGTGATTGGTTTTGAGTGGTAATGAAAGGAGGTTGAGAATAATTGTAAGTGAAACGTGGTTGAGAATAGGTGGAATGGAGAGGTAGTTGAGAGTGATTATTCATACAAGAAATCACCCTAGGTAGTAAGTTTTGATAATTGAATCCCACTTCCTTGTAATTCTATGAATTAATGCCATTAGATACTCCAATACTAGCAGTAGCATTACTACAAGCTTATGTATTAGTAGTGAGAATTGAGTATCTAATGGCACTAATTCATAGGATTAATGATGTTAGAATAATGGTATCAGTAGTATCACTTCAATCTTGTGCAATAGTAGTGAGAATTGATGATGTGAAAGTGGATATTCTAGTAGTCAGTATATCTGTCGATAATCGTGTATGAGTCGGTGATGACATATTATTAATGACATTAGAACAATTCTCCATAGGCATAACACTATGATTCACTATATGTGCTAAGCCATAGAGCATGTTAACACCATCTTTTCCTTCTTTTAACAATTCTCTTAAATTATGAACAATAGGTACAACCTCTTCAACTATCCTTTCTTTTTCAACAAATGCTTGAAAATTAGCTAATTATTTATCAAGTTGTTGAATTTGCTCCTCAAGTAGATGTGTTATCACATCAAAAGGATCTTCAAAATCATGAAATGTTTGCCCTTCCATTGTAGTTGTAAGAGTCATGATAACTTGCAAAGTTTGTGTTTAACCTTTTGTAAAGTAAGTGTTCAATGGATTTTCTAATGTTGGTACTGTTGGAATTAGACTGGACAACTAAGAGGGGGGGTGAATCAGTTGTCCCACAAATTTAAACTTTTCTACTTTTAACCTTCTTTAGCAACTTACTATCAGATTAATGATTTAAACATTAAAGCATGAATCAACAACACATGAGCAAAAACATAAGCAACACACTTGACACCAAGATTTGACGTGGAAACTTGGATAAGGGAAAAACCATGGTGGGGGTTAACCCACAAAGATTATACTCTACTAAAAGTATTACAAACAGGAGAATGCACATGCATTCAGGCTCATTGCCTAGAGCTCATTGCTCAAGAGAGGCTCACTATCTACAAGAATGTTTACAAAAGGATTACAGATTGTTGAACTGATAAGTGGCATCTGCCGATGCAAGAATTCAGTTCTAGTTAAGCATAGAATACTAATTTTGTACACTTCATCTTTATTCTACCCTGTATACTTCTCTACCAAATCCAAACCTCAGATCTCTTCTCTTTTGCACTTCTATCTACCTTTTTCACACTAATTTCATATTCACATTACTATAAGAGACCACATCACTTGAATCCATCAGTTATATATATCCACATCAACAAACTCAATCCTCTATCTGTTGGCCTTATGAAGAACTAGACAAACAATACAAGTACTCTATTTTGTCAGCTGAATCCATACATCAATATTAATGCATACCAAAAATAACACTTGTAGGTCACCATTCATGTCAGCCACTAACATTATATCCCATACACAACTCACCAAAACATTTCTACTAGATCTACACAAGGATCTAACACAAGTTGTCCTGTTCTTCATTGAACTATCCTGTCATATTAGTACCCAGTACTCAAATGCTCATAACTTTTAATCCCTTTGTCACAAGAGGCTAAAATCTTGGATTTGGATGGTTCTGACATTCCTCTACACTCCCTCAGATTTGTAACATGCAATAATTAACTGGAGAGATCCGCTAACCAAAATACTAAACTCTACCATATACCATGTTCCTGTCTATCTGGACTGGATAAATCTTGGAACTAACTTCTAGTATGAACTAAAACTATACTACAGATGTGTGGAATTGTCTTAGTTTCCATTAGTGACAACACCTGTCGTGTGTAGTAGTGTCTTTTGCAAATAACTTCCCCCTTTGGCATTAATGGCAACACTTAATGAAAAATGACTAAGTGTCGAAGCTACTCCCCCTTACCCTATACACTTGTGCTCTCCATTGTTTCCAAAGCTCCCCCTTTGTTGGATTCCTCATTTCTCACTAATCTTCACTCCCCCTTTGACATCAATGGCAAAGGATGGAATCCGCAAACCAAAATTCACCCAAAAATTTTGTATACAATGTCGTATATGTAGAACCAATCCTTAAGTTGTATTTACATATAGTTAAGTATATCTCCAAAAATATTTTTCACTAAGGCCAACTCTATATCCCAACTCTTGTTCATACTATTCAAAGTTGAAATGTGGCCATTGAGTAAAAATGCTTGTGCTTTAGCCTTTCGGAGCTCAATGGGATCACCTGTTTGTGCAGCAGTTTGAGCTTCTATCATAGCATTGAACATTGCTTCTATCGTAAGAAAAATCAATCCCCTAAGCTCACCCATTCTTGCTTCAATGTTTTCCTTTTCTCTTGTCAACTTTTTTATTTCTTCCATTAGGCTGATTGCTTGACATTCCTTACTTGCCACTGATACTATCAACGGATCAAAAGTTTGGGCCATACTTGACAATTTATGTTTAGAGTCCTTTATTTTATCTTCTATATCATCTATGACTTTAGGATAAGATAAACAAAACTTATATATGCTACCTCCTTCTGAAAGAGTATTTTGAATACTCTTTATACTATTATCTAACACCAATCTATCTAACCCAATCATGTCTTTGATTGCATCAAATCTTTTGCTATTAAAATCATTCTGAACTTTAACTTTTGTAGATTTTTCAAAGGACTCAAAGTGTGTACTTACAGAATTTACAAGGCTCTTCAAATTTCCAGAGGGAGAATCAAATGGATTCTTCTAGAATGTTGGCATTATCTTCTCTAGTATACTAGATGCAAGGCCTAGCAACTCACTATCCTCTATGTGAGATTTCAATACCTTTTCTCTTGCCTTGGCTTGTGTGAAAGATGCTATCTTCATCAATTAGACAGGAGAGAAAGTATCTAGGTTGAGTGGTCCTTGAATCAGTTCAGGTTCATCAAACTCTAGTATCTCTTTACTCAGAAAACTCTTCACGACATCTGCAGTGTCTCTTGCCACAGTTTCTAGACCACTTTCCTTTCCTCAGATTTTCTCAGTGATAGGACTATTTTGTTTGGGTGCATCAACATTTGCACCATCTTCTTCTACTTTATCTTCCTTACCTTTGACTTCTTCTTCTTTCTCTACTTCACCTTTCTCTATGTCATCTACAAGGGGATTCTTTCCTTTGTCCTCACCTTTTGAAATCTGTTCTATAGGATCTTTTATAGCAACAGTGTTCTCATCATTGTCTTCTTTTCTGGTTTGATCAGGAGGAGTTAGAGTATCTCTTTGATCATCTATTTTGTCCACCATTTATGTATCTTCCTTGTTTATTTGCTCGACTTTTAGAATAAAGGAGTCACCTATTCCATATTGTTGGTTATCCTTCTATCGCTCATCTTCATCCAGGACTGGTGTGTCATCAGCAAGTTCATCTGGCACAACAAAGAACTTGTTTTTGTCCAATGCTTTTCTCAAAATTTGTTCAGTTTCTTGAACTATTTAATCTATCTCTCCAATCATTACTTTATTCATTCTTGGTTTACTCTTGAATTCATTTTTGACCTCTTTGAAAATTTTGTCTTCTTCTCTGCTGGAGATAACGGGACATAGAATGGACAGTAGATGTTCTCTCAACTCCATATCTTTTGCCTTGGCAGCTTCTTTCCTAATTTCCAATATATCCCTCAGACCTTTAGGAACTTCTGACAAAATTTCTACCAATGCTCAATTGAACACATTTAAGTACTTGATAGTAGCTTCTTCCAAGAGTCTTTTGTCAGTATTATTGTAGAGATCATAGAATTTAGTTAATGGTTTTAATTTCCCTTCAACAGTGATTTTCTTGACAATGCTTTTCATAGAGGGAATTTTCTTCTCAACATCAGCTTTTGATTTTTGTCTCTTTATTGTCTTCTTGCTTCCGAAAATATTTTCTTCTGATATTTTAACAGCTTTAACACCTGTGGCCTTTAGCTCCTTAAGTTCATCATCTGTATCTATCTTCTCTTCATCCTTTTCTTCCAAATTTCCATATGGCCTTTTTGTCATTCCTTTTGTTCTTTTCTTTTCCTTACTAGATGATTTGTCTTCCAGTTTTGTAGGTTTAAGGGGAATAGAGGCAGCAACAGAGCTTCTAGTAGTCCTTCAAGTGGAGGATGGTTCCACCGAAGCATCTTCTTATTTCTTATCCTATTTCTCCTTTTTGTCCTTTTCAATTCTTTCTCTATTTTGCTTCTCTGCTTCCTTGGTTAGGCCAATGCTCTCAACATACCTTTCAACTTGCCTATGAACTTTTCTCTTGATCTCTAGTTTCCTGAGCTCAACATGCAATTTTAGACTTAGCTCCTTATACGTTCCAAACCTTTTGATAGAGGTGTCTTGATTTTCTCAGGAGATGTTGAGCATACATGTCTAAGATCTTCTCATCAACCTCATAGCCCATAGGCATAATACATATAGTTCTAGGTTCCACAGCCTCCATTAGGCACTAATCTATGTCTACCATAAAGTAGATTTGATCCTTGTACTTCTAGACTACTAACTTAGGGATTCTTTCCCTAGAATGCATCATATTTTGAAAAATTTTAAAGTAACCCTAGATTGTAGTCTTCTATGCACTTGAGTCTCCAATGTTGAGTAGATGATCTTTTATTTGCCATGCAACTGGTCTATCATTTGTCCACTAGGCACTTCATTCATAAAATAGAAGAACAAAAATATAACTAGGGAACCATATTTAAAGGTGTTTTTGTTATCCTTTTTTATTTTTCTCAAATTTTCAATCAGTTGGTTCTACAACAGCTCACATAGGTCATAATCTGCATTTTATTTCAACATTTGATATGTTGCATATATGGCAGTTTCAGAGATAGAATTCTCCCTACTAGAGTAGTAAATCTTGTAGCTAATCACCATAGAGGCAAACTTAAAATCAGTTTCTATAATATCATTGATGGTCATTACCCTTTTGTCAAACTTGGCACCAGTAGCATTGGTCACTATCTGGTTTTTCACAACTTTCAGCATGGGCAATCCACCAGTTGAATTTAACCCAGTTACAATCTTTATAACATCCTTTGTAATCTTGAATGGCTTCAATATCTATATGAACTCATCATGTATTCAACTCAAGATATATCAAACCCACTCATTCTCATCAAATGTCAGAAATTTAATCTTACAAAAAATGTTTTCTTTCTAGGGCTTTGTATTCTGGTTCCAATTTATAGTTATCATACCTTAAGTAGTTGTTAAACAAATCCAAGAGTTTTAGGTTTCCAAATTCATCTATGCTATAGTGGATATATGCCCTAATATCCTCAACATGCAGAACTTCATATGGGACACTAGAAAATGCTCCTAAAGGTTTGATTTTGACTAATTTGTATGGATACTTCTTAAAGTTTAGCCGAGGCCTTTCTGTAATATCAACAACAAGAGGAGTGGCCATTGCGAAAGATTACAAATTCAAGGCTTCATAGATAAATACCTGTTTATTCAATGGAGTTAGCGTTAGCGAATGAATTTTGTTGGTTACGCTTTAAATCCTTGAAATCTTAGCTTAGACACTCTTCTTCTTGCTATCTTCAAATGCAAATTAATTCAAATGAAGAATGAATGACCTTTTGATGTTCTACAAAACCTAATTTTCCTTTGTAATAAATGCTCTACCCTAACACATTTGGTTACACTATTTCTACATACAGTTAATCTTTAATTGCTCCACAAATCGACGTATCCACTTTTTATCTTCAAAAAATCCTTTCAGATGATGTATAATAATCCAAATTATTTTCTCTCATTGTGCCAAATTTAGGCACCCACTTACTGGCTGGAGTAATTAGATTTTATTGCAGCTCCCCCTGAGCTAGAACTTCTTGTTTAATTATGAGAAGGATTATTAGCACTTGATTCTGGTGTGGACCCATCACCATTATTCATTACATCTTTCTTCACCCAAATTTTGTTCATTTCACTCTGAATCTCATTCACATCCACTTTGCCCTTTCCTTTGTCTTGTTTCTGATCTCTGTTTATCAGACCTTTTCCATCATTATTCCAGCTTCTGCATAAACTTGCAATATGACTAGATCTATTGCAATTAAAGCATACAACATTTCTTTGCTTATTTACTTGATTCATTCTTGATCTGCACTGATTGGCCATGTGTCCAAATACATTGCAAGAAAAATAGTAGCCATTGAAGGAATTATCATTTCCTCTATTGTTAGAGTTGTTTATTACCATACTTCTACACTCATTAGATCTATGACCATACCTCTTACACTTGAAGGATTGACTGGAGAAGGATGGACCACTTTGATTTACTCTGCTTCTGCACTAAGTAGCTTTATGATCAAATTTACTGCAATTGAAACAATTTCTATTAAAGGATGGATACCTTTGATCATTAGGTTGTCTTACTAGAGGTCTTCTAGGTCTGTTTCTCCCATTCCTTGATTAAGAATTTCTTTGTCCAGATTTGGAGCTTTCACCTTTCTCATACCCAAGACCATGCTTATAATCAGCCTTCTTTTGACACTCAAGTATTGCTTCAAGTTTAGTTGAGCTTATCTTGAACTTCTCCTTGTATTCATTTGCAACTTCTAGGTCATGTCTAAGAATGACAATTTGACTTTCAAGTTCTCTCTCATTGTCTCTGCTTTCTTGTAGATCAGACTCTAGATGGCAAGCCATTCTATCCAATCTACAACATTCTTCAGTTCTTTCTTTTAGAGTTTGATTTAGGTCTTCTTTAGTCTTCTTCATTTGCTCAATTTCTTTGGTTAGCCTCATTAGCCTAGATACCATCTCATGTTTTAGAACAAAAACTTCTTTTGTCAGCTACTCACATTCCTTTTTCTTTTCTTCCAAAGCTTCATTCATGGCATTTTCTTCAGTAAGATTAGCTAGTAGATGAAGTAGTTCTTTCCTTTTTTCCATTGATTTCTTTACTTTATCTTTTAGCAAGTTAATGCAATCATCAGTATCCTTAAGGTTTGCTTTTAGATCATCTATTTCTGCTTTGGACCGATCAAGATCTTCTAAATCCAATTGAAGTTGTTCTCTAAGTGAACCCATTGAAATGCCTTCCCAGATCTTCCTTAAGCTATTAGGCTTCTTTCAAGGAACCTTGCTCTGATACCAATTGTTGGAATTAGACTAGACAACTGAGAGGGGGGGTCAATCAGTTGTCCCACAAATTTAAACTTTTATGCTTTTAACCTTCTTATCAACTTACTATCAGATTAATGATGTAAACATTAAGGCATGAATCAACAACACATGACTAGAAACATAAGCAACACACTTGACACCAAGATTTAATGTGGAAACCTAGTTAAGGGAAAAACCATGGTGGGGGTTAACCCACAAAGATTATACTCTGTTAAAAGTATTACAAAGAGGGGAATGCACATGCATTCGGGCTCACTACCCAGAGCTCATTGCTCAAGAGAGGCTCACTACCTACAAGAATGTTTACAAAAGGATTATAGATTGTTGAACTGATAAGTAGCATATGCCAATGCAAGAATTCAGTTTTGGTTAAGCACATAATACTAATTTTGCACACTACATCTTTATTCTGCCCTATTTACTGCTCTACCAAATCCGAACCTTCGATCTCTTCTCTTTTGCAATTCTATTTGCCTTTTTTACACTTATTCCATATTCACGTCACTATCACACACCACATCACTCGAATCCATTGGTTTTATATATCTGCATTATCAAACTCAATCACCTATCTGTTGGCCTTATGAAGAACTTAACAAACAATACAAGTACTATGTTCTGTCGGTTGAATCCATACATCAATATTGATGCGTAGTAGAAATAACACTTGCAGGTCACCATTCATGTCATCCACTAACATTATATCCCATACAAAACTAACCAAAACACTTCTACTAGATCTACATAAGGATGTAACACAAGTTGGCATGTTCTTCACTAAACTGTCCTATCATATTAGTACCCAGTACTTAGATGCTCATAACTTTTAATCCCTCTATCGCCAAAGGCTGAAATCTTGGATTTGGATGGTTCTAACATTTCTTTACACTCCCTCAGATTCACAACATGCAATAATTAACTAGAGAGATCCATTGACCGAAATACTGAACTCTACCATATACCATGTTCCTTTCTATCCAGACTGGATAAATCCTGCAACTAACTTCTGATATGAATTGAAACTATATTGTAGATGTGTGGAATGGTCTTAGGTGCCATCAATGACAACACCTGTCATGCATAGTAGTGTCTCTTGCCAAGAGGTACACCATTGCTATCGAGAGCACTAGAGCCCATTAATCTAATGCTTCTCCTTAGAGAGATGTTTCTATTAGGGTAGAGGGTTATACAACTCATACAAAAGAATACAACACTCAATGCACAAACTAATGGAACAAACCAAAGGAGCAAGATATGCCTGTTAAAATATACAATGTGTAATTTAGCAAGTATGCAAATTTTTAATCTAAAGCATTAAATAATGCACAATTTCCCAATGATATATGAATATATGCTTGAAAATGAGTGTAAGATCCAAAATAAAAGATATTTATGACAAATGCAATGAAACAAAACAAAACTTTAATAATTGTAAAATCCTCAATTTTTCCACTTTTTTAAAAATGTAAATGTAGAAAAAATGTTATAAAATTATGCACAATGATGGATGAATGGAATCTAATCTATAATATATATTAGATCTCATGCAAAAAGGATGCTAAAATCCTACAATTCTCAATGCACAATCAAAATTAAGGAAAAGTATATGAATGTTTTTATTTTTGTTGAAATACACAATGTGTAAATGCAAAGTTTGAAACTTAAATGCAATAACACACAATGGTGAAACACTACATTCCAAAATCAAATTTGAAAGAGTGTTAAAATGAGTAACAAAATCTGAAACAAAATTTTATTTATGAACCCTAGCTTTTGAAATTACTAGGTTATATGAAAAATGTAAAATTTAAAGCAAAACCCTAGCAAATAAGAGATGTAAATGCAAGGTAAATGATTATGAAAATATGAAATACTATAATTTATCTCAGATCTGGAGTAAATATTAAAAAAATTAAATATTTTCAATGATATGCAATGAAAATATTGCAAACTATGTTTTAATGTAAGCCAAAAATGCCTATTTTTTTTCAAAATTTTCAAACTTTATGCAAAGTTTTTGAATGTATGATGATGAATATGTTATGAATGAATGAAAATCTGATTATAACACTTAGCAAGATGAAATTTTAGAAAAAACATAGGTTGACCAAAATGTTATATATGAAAACTGGGAATGATGATGTTGATGATGTATTGGATAGATTTAATCAAACCCTCCTTTAAAATATAATCATCAAGGACATAAACTAAGTTCAATCACTTCTCTTGCAAGAGGACTCAGCTATAGGTCTAGTGTCACTTTGAGATGATAAAGAAAGTTGGAATGTATTGATAAATTTGTTAAACCCTAATCTCATTAAGCCTTAAACCCTAATTATATGAAATTGTATACAGACAGACAAAACATGACAAATGATCGCATAGGAAGGAACTAAATGTAGATTAGAAATATACTAGGATTCTGATTCTAGAAAGTAGAAACTTTGAGGACACTAGGGTGGACACCCTAATACAACATGCCACTTTTTCTATAGATCTAGAACAATAAGGTGATGTAGACAACAACCTGCTTTAGAGTTTTTGACAACAAGAATTGGGTGGACATAGGAGTAGGTGTCCATGTCTAGAAAGGAATATTCTCTATTGTTTTCTTTAGATCCTGAATCTTTATCCTCTTCTATAATCTACTATAACTCCTCTCCGCAAGATCCTACACCTATAACATGCACTCACAAGAGAGCAGTTGGGAGTTGTGGTGTTTAGGAGCTTGCCTTAGTCAAGCCCCAAAAATGGCATTCAAGCCTTCCCAACACCATTGTTAGATAGAGTGTGTGTCCTTGGTGGATAGAGGCAAATTCAAATGATAAGATAGACTGATTAAAACACAAAGTAGATATCACCTTCGAGGTGAAAACCCTCATAGAAATGAAGTGCCTTCAAATCATGAGGAAATGAGTTGATGGAGCTAAATCTGCAACAAACACATACCAACACAACACAATTCTTCTCTGCAACATAATGAATTCCTTTAATTTTCTTTTCTTGATAATTATAAGTTCACCTTAATCAACTCTAGTTTAAGCTGAAGTCCTAAACATGTTTATGTATGCATTCCCACTAACATTCATAATTCAATTTAAAAAGGTCGACAAAGGGAAACCTTTTAACGCTCATTAACAGACAATTTAAAAGTTGGGTCCTCACAAAATAGGTCTAGACTAGGGCGCAAGCCCAAGTCTAGAGACCAATTTTTGGTCTTGATTAAGTATTGAGATAGGCCCCTAAGGCCCATTTGTCATGGGATTCATTGGATTTTTCTCTAGGACAAATTTTACACATGCATGATTAAACTAAGGGGACCTAGGAGCTAAACTTGGGAGGTAAAAGTCCTAGGAGGATATTTTACAACATAACAATGGATAAATTGTCCAAAGATCACAGAATGTTGATTTTACTGATAAAGACTTTTAATGTATGATTTGTGGAGGTGAACGTTTGCTGATTAATGCTTTTGAGAAAAGGTTCATTGAAAGCTACTTTTGTCGATAGTGAAGGGAGAAGATTCCTAGGTTCATGGAGATATAAAGTTTCCAATAGACTTCTTTATAAGGCTATTAATAAATTATATTGATTATTTATTTGGGCTGACTCACTTGGAATTAAAGAGAAAATAGTTACTGTGAAATATTTGAAGTTGGCTGACTTTCTAAAAAGGACTAAAATAAATATTGAAGTGCCTAACTTAGTTTGTTTAAATTAGGCCCAGATTCATAGTGCAAGAATTCAGGTTGGGCCAACCCTATGAAATATATACATTACAAATTAAAATTTATAGAGGCTAACTTCCTTTTGAAAAATGTAAAGTATCACATATATAAAGGAGAAATGTTCTAGGTGATAGAATGTGTGTGTGTGTGAACATACATGTGAATGTGAATTGAGTGTAAAGCAAATTAACAAAAGATAATTTGGGAGTCATACAATATGTATCCCTATTTGCAAGAGTATATTGCTTTATTCTGAATTGTAGAAGAGAAGGGTAAGAAGTGTGAGCGAAGATTTGAAATTGGACTGTGACTCTATTTGTGCAAATCATGATTTATCATTCATAGAAGAGGAGATGATTGTATTGTATAGAGATTATTACTGACACTGTATGTATTTCATTTGTTTTCTAATCATTCCAGAGATTCTACAAGTTGGTGCTTCTTGTTCCCTGTGAGGTTGCTACCTCTCTTTTTCTATGTTGGTGCTTAGGTTGATAATGGGTTTGAAGTCTCCTATAGGTTGGTTCCTATAAATTTGTAGAAGGATTGGTTTCCTTCTTAGGTTGAAATTCCTATGGTTTTTTGCCTACAAAATATTGCAATTCATTGACTCAATTTGTGAGACAAGATTTGGGTAGTAGACCCAAGCATCTTCACTCACCATAGTTTTTCCCTTCTGGGTTTCCACATAAATCTTGTGGTCTCTTGTGTGAATGTCTTGATGTGATTATGTTTTAGAAAATGAAGACAATGATAGAGAAAAACTCATCTCATGAGAAAAGAAACAAGGAGTGTTGTTTTTTAAAATGAAGACAACCCTATAGAAGATGGTGAAGAAATGTTAGATCCTAGTGAAGAAGACATTACAATCATTGATGAATAAGAATGTGTTTTGAATGTCAGGAACACTAAGAAGGGGAGGGTGAATCGTTGTTCTATAAACTTCTACTTTTAACCATTTCCCAGAATAAATTAAACAAGAGCATAACATGAAAATGAATAGCAACCATAAAAGCATGACACATGGACACCAAGATTTTTACGTGGAAAAACCAAAGAGGGAAAAGCCATGGAGAAGATTAGATCTTAAATACACATTGCAATCTTTACAAATAATGGTGTTTAGGCTTGGTCACTCCATGGTCCTAGAACATGATGGCTCACTACCATGAAGCACAACTAGGTCTAGCAGGCTCACTGCCTCAAACCTAAACCTAGCAAGATTACAATGAGGGTTGTTAAACCCTATTGGAGGCTCACTGCCTTAATGAAGAAGGCTCACTACCAAATTCAAATCAAATAGTATATGAAAAGGAGTACTGCATAAGCATCTATCAATATGCCAAGGTGCAATCTTTTAACAACTAAATTCTGAATCCCAAGTCCTCATCATCGCTAATCTTCTATTTCTACTATACTATTCGCATGCTTGCATCACACCCACACATCCATATCTCCTCAATCAAAATTAATTGCTCTTATATATCCACATAATGATTTGATTCATAATCAAGTTAGCATCCAAGATATTAAACATGTTCATTGAAAGATGTAGCTTGTCAGCTCAGTCCAATGCACTATATGTTATGCAGACCTAAATCTTTTCCCAAATGTGTTCATATAGGTCAGCTCTAATCATTTAATTACTGAAGTAGACCCTTCAAACACTATCTCTTCTCTACATAATGATTTATTATATTAGTTGACCTGTTCCTTAAGAGCATTCTTAACAGGTTCATCTGTTGACTTACAACTTTTACTGTGGATCACAAAACACTTCCAAAATCATATCAAGGACTCTTCACATATTCCCAATCTTACCCTCAGACCTGCAAGGCATGATATCATCTTGCAGAGAATTGCAGATGATCAAAATTTAGACTTTGTCTTAGTCACATTCTATCAAACACTATGTCGATACTCAGTAGCTTGCAACTATTTTTCTGATGGACTCCAGATCTCACAACTCTAGAATTAAATACTTGATACATGTGTTTATAACACCTTATAACTGCATAAAAAAACATTCACTTATGGAGGAATGTAGACCATTATGCTATTCCCTATTCATTGTGTCTGCTATACCTCTGCTAATCCAGACATAGATATTTCATTTGAGTGATTTCTAGAGGAGGTCAGAACTTGATCTCTAGAACATAACAACATCAAACAGTTATGAACATCATACTTGAGAAACATTTGCAGGTCTTCATCTGCGGACGCATACTAACTAATTTTTGTCCCTTACTCTATTTCATGCCCATACTTAGTATTTTTACCCACCAGACCTAAATTCCAAAAAAAAATTCTAGAGTTATGTCTTCCTATCATGCTAATGAGATCTCTAAGCTTTGTTTCCATCATAGATAACATACAAGTCTAGACTGGAGCAATGTCTCTTGCCAACAATCTCCGACATTGGCATTGATGGCAACACTTAGTGAAAAATGCTTGACTTCTCCCCCTAAGATGTTTATCCATTTTTCACTAATCTTCTTCTCCCCCATTGACATCAATGGAAAAGGGTGTGATCTGAAACCAAAAATTGTCAAAAATGTTCAAAACTGTTATATTCTACCGCATATATATAGATACATATTTTTATCACAATTTATCATTAAAGGTAGAATATCATTATAAATATTCTTTATCAGAGCTATCTCTCCATTCCATCTATTCCTTGCACTTTCTAGGATATGGACATGGCCATTCATCAGAAAAAGTAACTTATCTACCCTCTACACATCTTAAGGTGTATCAACTAGTGCGAGTGATTTCAATGCTTCATCTGACAGATTAGTCATGGAATCAATTTTTAGACTTATCAGTCCCCTTAACTAGCACACCCTATCTCTAATTTCTTCCCTTTTCTTCATCAGAGTGCTTAAATCATTATGAATGTTTGTAACTTGAGCTTCTTTGGCATTTATTGATTTAACTACCAGATTTTATGTCTCAGAGATACTAAGCAATTTGAGTTTCAAATCTTTGGTTTCATCTTCTAATTCCTTTGTAACCTTTGGACAAGATAGGAAAAATTTATAAAATTTACAAGCTTCCTCAATGGCACTTTGTATGCCTTGTATCACCATTTCTAATGTAGTTTTATCTTTTGCTAACATAGCCTTTAACTCAATCAATCTGTTTTCATCGAACTCTTTTCTAAATTTCACTTCTCCATATTTTTCAAAAGAATCAAAATGTGTACTTACAAAGTTTAATATCCCTTTGAGAAGATTAGCAGAGGATAGTGAGGTATCCTTTTGAACAGTTGGCATCATCTTTTCCATAACGCTGGATGCATCATTGATCAATTTACTATCTTGGTCATGAGATTTCAACATTTCTTCCTGTACCTTGGCTTAGACAATAGATACTAACTTGAATTTATGCATAGGTGACAATGAGGCCAATTTGATTGGTCCTTGAAGAAGTTCAGACTCATTTGTGCCTTGATATCTTCCAGAACCATTCAAGACATCTGCAGTGTCTCTTGTTCTCCTGGATGCTTCTTCTTGATTGCATTCTGGAGGATCCTATTGATGATTGTTTTTACACATTCATAACAAAAGTTAAATTTCATAAAATCAACCTAACTATCTTGAAATATATGAAGAAATCAATGAAGATTTACTTAATCCCAAGTTTCTGTATGATCAGGTCTTGACTTGTTGGACAATTCAATAGGTAAATGTGAAGTTTTAATATGCAAGGGGCCTTACTTGATTTAAGGTGTTTTATGATTCATTGGACTCTAATTATGCAAACTATCACAAATATCAACATTTTCTTCATTCCTTTGCATAAATTTGTTACTGTATCAGAAAGATTTTATATGATTTATATTAACACAAGCTTTCCTTTTCAAATATTATGAAAATTGTCAAATATCAACTCAGTTGTTCATGTTTCCTTCAAATATCAGATAATCTCCTTTAAATTTCTGAATTAAGCTAAGTATTTCAAATGGTTTGGGAAAAGTTAGAGAAATCTAAATTAAACTTCATTTTTCTACAGGACCTAAATGCTTTGTTATGCACATTGTAAGAAGTACAGTAAACCTGATAAAATCAGTAGACTAAACCTTTAAATGTGAATGCCCTGAGTATTTTCATGAACATACATTAAAGATTTCAAGCTTTAAGAGATATTATTTCAAATATAGAGAAGAGCTAGAAGACACTCTGAATATAGACGCATAATTCTAGATTCATTTGTTTTCAAAACACATAGTCATATATGATTTACAATGTATGAATGACTCTTAGCTTCATTAATCAACTTACAGAAAACTTACAATGTTTTACAAATACAGTAAGGAAGCTAGATGTTCCACGCATTCCTTATTGCAGACACAGGTGACCTCCTTCTACTCTAAACTACTCCTTCTATTACAACTGCTAGCTATCCTCTAAAAATCCCTAGTAAAATCCCTGTGTATCCCTGTGTAAATTCCCTGTGTATCCCTGTGTAAATTCCCTATGTATCCCTATGTAAAATATTATAGAGTAAAGGGGCTCAATATATAGCTCTGATTATCCCCAATACAGTTCCAAAACCCTAGTCAATCAATGGTCCACCCTTTAAGTGTAACATCCACCAGTGGAAAACAAATCCCACCAAAATATCTCTGAGCAGCATACTCATATTGAGCGTAACAATGCCCTTTGGAAACCCTAACAGCTACCAAAATATCTTCTATTGTTCTTTTAATAATGTTTCTTTCCATCTGCATATCTCTTCTCACTGAAAGCCTTTACTCCTTTCACTTCCCTTTGCAATCCGATCCGCTCTTTGTGATGTCATCACCATCAAAGCACCATCTTCATATCTATCTACAAACCTGCCAAAACAGACATAAAAAATAGATTTAAAATTCATGTTGTTATTGTCAATTTATAGCTCATCAGAATATTAGATTGGCATTAATTACAATAATCAATGCATCATTAATTCAGTCTTTAGTTGTAGTGTTCATGCGCTTCAAACTTTTCTATCTATTATTAGTCAAACTATGCATACATACCCTTTATAGGCTTTGTTTTATATATCACGTTCTGTATACTTCCTTATCGGCGTAACTCACGCAGTCAGGTCGATCAATAAATTTCACACCAATCGCATACTTCTGGATGATACAACTCTTTAACGGCTTGGTCATCTTCCTCATCAGCGTAACCTTCTTCGTCGGAGTGATCCAATGAACTTCCACTGATCATACATTTCTGGCCAATACAACTCTTTTCATCTTGCATATCTTTTGTCATCTTGGATATATACATCGTAAACATTAAAGCACTCAAACATTCAAAGACTTTTCTAAATTGAACTCCCTTTTGACATCCAGCTTGTATCTTTAACTTGCATCCTTTGCTTTGCATATCGGCCTGTATATCGCAGACATACATTGTAATTATACATACAAACCTAACATGCAAATGGTGGGGTCCACCTTACCTTTTACTTGTATCTCCGCGATGCATATAACACTTGTATCAAACTTTTAGATACAAGCATAGACATATACAAAATCTTTTGTATGTGCTTTCAGACTTCAATCCTTTATAAATTATAGTATGTAGCCCCCTTTCAGTTCTGACTTATATATACCGAAATGCATCTTCTGATATACATTAAGTTTCGATGCATCCATTATATCGGATTTTAATCGCCCCTAAAATCCATGTTGTATGCACCTGAATGTATAATCCCAAATATACATACAAAACCCGACACATGCAACAACTTAACCCTATTTCATGATCTTTTTGGTTCCGCCTTGTATGTTCCCGTTGTATATCACATTGAATGTTTCACTTTTGCCAAACATACAAACCAAAAATACATTCAACGGACCCAACCTCTTATTCATTTGAACTTTACACTTTTCAGGTCCTCGACATGTATATAAAAATAAAGTGTAATTGAGATGCTTACAAGTATAAATGTGTACAAGCAACTTTGTATATGCAACCCAATTTGTATATGTGATCCGATATACAAAAGACTTTGTATGCAAGAGACCTTGTATACAAAGGACCTTGTATATGCAACCCGATATACAAACGACTTTGTATGCAAGTGACCTTGTATACAAAGGACCTTGTATATGCAACCCAATATACAAGGGACTTTGTATATACACCATACAAACCCTTCCATTGTACATTTTACCAAAACACTCATAACTTGCAAAATACAGGGAATTTTTACATGGCTCAAAAAGCAACCCTCACTCATTTTTGACAAGGAATTCACCCATATTTAGCTCTGCTACTCAATGCAATTTTTTCTTTGTTTTCAACAAGGCTTGTAACTTTCACTCTCTTTTCTCTTTTGCCACCCAACAGACCCACACAAAAAAGCAAAAGCAAAGCCACAACAGGGGTCCTCATTTTGTTAAGGAGTAAAATGGGGCGTGTTGTGAGCATCACAATAGATCCATGTCTATATTTTCTTGTTGATCAATGTTTTGTTCCAAGGAAGGACTCCTTGTCTATTTCCTATTTTCTTCAACTTCATCCTACTTCTCAGGAGGTAGATCAGTTTCAGTTTTGTCTTGATCTGACATATTCAATGTGTTTGTGTTGGGGACTTGATCACTCTATTCTAGTCCTTGATCGTGTCTTGTCTCTAGCAGAGATGTGTCTTCATATTTTGTTCCCTCGTTGTCATAGATAGTAGAAATATTACATATTTCTTTAGTATTTCCAAAATGGTCTCCTCTATTTCCTTGGCAACTTTGTCAGCTTCTCCTATCATCAGTGCATTCATTCTTTTCTTTGATATGAACTTATTGTTAAGGACTTTGTAGATTTTGGCCTTTTCTTCTAGAGTAATAACTAGACATAATTTTATCAATGTGTGTTCTCTGAGCTCAATATCCTTAGCCACAGTAGTTTCCTTTTGGACTGATAGAATACTACCTAAGATATCTAGGAGATCACCAATGATCTCAATGCAAGCTCTATTGTATATGTTCAAATACTCTATGATAGATTCTTCCAAAATCCTTTTTCCAGCATCATTGTAATCATCATAAAATTCAGCCACAAGTTTTAGATTTCCATCAATAGTTACAAATTTTAGTATATCTTCTAGTGTTAATGTTGCTTCCTCTATCTGAGACACATCTTTCTTTTGCCTTTTCCCAGGTTGATGAAATAAACTTTGTATCCCAACACCATTGAGGCAAATCTCACAACATGATCCTCAATATCATTTATTGTTAAATCTCTCTTGTCAAATTTTGTTCCTGTACTTGCCATTACTATATCATTCTTCACGAGTTTCAATAGTGTTATCAATTCAGTAGAGCATAATCTAGTGACTACCCTTATATCATATTTTATAATCTTGAAAGGTCTCTCAAGCCATATGAATTCATCATGAACACTACTTAACACATATCGGGCCCATTCATCCTCAAAAAATGTTGGGAAATCCAAGTACTAAATAAATTTCTTCTCTTCCAATGCTTGATATTCATTCTTCAGATTGAGGCTCTCATTACTCAAGTGTTTTATGTATAGATTAGTAAACCTTCTATCACCAAATTTCTCTAGGGCAACATGAATATATGCCCTAACATCCACTGCATGCATTACTCCATGAGGAATATTTGAAAATGCACCCATCTGATCAACTTCGGTTGAATTGAATGGATGTTTCTTGAATTTTGGTTGAGGTCACTCAGTAATATCAACAACTTGCAGCGTTGCCATCTCATAATTTTAAAAAATTCACAAGTAGGGTTTGAATGAAAATACCTTGTTTCATCGAATTAGAGTTTCCCTTCTCTGAATTTCTCCAAGTGCTTCAAATCTTGGTTATCATTTCTCAAAGTCTTCTCCAATCTTTTTAAATATTTGATAGCTTCAAGTGAAAATTGATTTTGAGACCAAACATGTTTCCTTTTACCCTTTGCAAGACATAACATAATTGTCATTAAGGCTTGTTCCAAAAAGCTATTAAACTCTTCCCTGTAGAGTATAGTTGATTAGGATTGCTCCGCAATACTCTGCATTAGAACTTTTTCTTCTAGAATTTCTCTCAAGGGATTTGTCATGTCAAATTCTATCACATATCTCTGTGCTAGATTCTAGCACCAACTTTCTAGCTGGGGGATTTAGATTTTTAATGTTGCTCCCCCTAAGACAGAGCTCCAAATTTACTTCTTGGAGGAAGTATCTACACCAGATGTTGGTGCATATTTATTCCTGACTTTGTATGCATCTTTATTGATCTAGATCTTTCTCATCTCATTCTTGATTTCTACTAGATCAATCTTTTCTTTTCCCTTATCATTCCTCTACTCTATTTTTCTTTCTTCAGCATAGTAATTTCTCTTCATATTCTTGCTTTTGCAAAATCTTGCAACATGTCCAAATTTGTTGCAATTGAAACATACAATGTTTCCTTGTCCTTGATTTCTTCCTTTGAATGAATTCATCATTGATCTTCATGTAGTGCTTCTATCTTGTATATTGTTGTCTTCTCATTGATGTCAAAATGTTGGTGATCTTGATTGTGATCTCTTAGATTTTTCAAGGTTAACATGGTGATGACTTCTTAGATTTTTCAGTGACTCAGTCTTGTGATGTCAAAATGTTGGTGATCTTGATTGTGATCTCTCAAATTTTTTAGGGTTAACATGGTGATGACTTCTCAAATTTTTCAGTGACTCAGTCTTGTGAAGTTGGTTATTCATTTCAGATCATAGTGGCTTGGGTATTGTGGTTATCTATCTCAGATTATCAGATTGATCTTGTTAAGCACATGATAAGTTGCTTGTGAAGTTGGTTATTCATTTCAGTGCATCACAGTGGCCTGGGTATTGTTGTTGGTTATCTTAGATTATCAGACTGATCTTGTTAAGCACATGATAAGTTGCTTCATTGTGTCAAGAGGGTTATTGTATGAAGGAAGGTCTTGTGTCAAGAGTTGGATCAAAAGTTTCCTAGTTGTTATTGTAGCATTGTCTTATCCTAAACATGCTCTTGTTTCTCCTATGTGTTCTTAAATTTTTTTTATCTCTGACAAGGAAAGTTTTTTTTCACATCCTACACTATGTGTCGTTATAAATCCTAGAAATCTAGTCTTAAAGTTTAAAACCTACACTATGTGTCGTTCTATAAACTTAAGGTTTAAATCCTACATAATTCCTTATGACATAGTCCTAATTCTTCTAATAGCATGTCACCCTTTTGCTTCTAATTTACTGGTGACCGGTTGAACCAGTCAATGTCACTTAAGTGACAACGTGAGGGTATGTGCCTCATTGTTCTTACCAGCCCCTTGCGTTAGGTGTTCAGTTGAATTTGGTGAGAGCTTCAAATGGTGGGCACAAAAAAGCCGATCAACGGATATGTTTTAAAAGACATTTGGTGGCCTATGTAGATCATGCGGATAAGTTTTAAAGTTGACAAAAGTGCCACAGTCAACGTGGGTTTAAAATTGACGTTCATGGAGCCCTTAAATGACTAAAAACCATGTTTGTTTCTTTCCTTGACAGTGAAGCTCAAAAGGTGAGAAGTTGGAAAGTTTTTTTTGGAAATGGAAAGGTTCTTATATTGATTTTATTTGCTTTGGCATGTGAACCGAGGAGTTGTAGTTTAAAATTTGGAAATATTTTTTTGGAATAAAAAGTGAAGTGTTATGTTTTTTGAAGGTAATTTTCAAAAGTAATCATTAGAGTTGTTTTTAATGTTTAGAGAGAGATATACATTGTGATCTGGTTTTTTTGTGAAGGATGAAGAATAAATATATCAGTTTTGTAGAAAGGATGTGATAATTAGTTTTTGCAGAAAGCTTATCATATCAATTTTGCAAAGAGGAGATAATGTCAACTTTTGCAGAGATGGATGTGAATATTGAGAAGAAGCATTTTTTTGTAAATTTGAAATGAAGTTCTTGTTGAGTTGCAGAGGTATGATAAAATCTTGAAGATCAATTTGATTAGATGATTTGAAGGTGATGAATTTTGATGATGTCAATTTATTTCCTTAATTTGTAGAAAAAGTGTATTTGTTGAAAGAAATTGAACAAAAGAGACAAGGTATTGAATCAAATTGAAATAGGGAAACCCCCTGATTTGTTTTTATTCATTGAACTTTTGATATTGTAGGTCAGTGAGACTTGCAGATAAGGACAAAATGCCAGTGAGGCAAAATTGTGTATGTCAGTGAGATAGTTGTAATTCTGAAAGTTTTTTTTAAAGCCAGTGAGGCAGTTTAAGTGGTTTTTATACCCCAGGAGGGTTTTCCACTCGAGAAATTTCTTGTGTCAAATTTTTGTGTTGATGCTCTACAATTTTTACATATCTATCTGAAATTGTATAATTGTGAAATCAAGTTTACTAAAAGGTTTGAAAAGAGTAAAAATTGTTCACTACACTGATTCACCCCCCCTCTCAGTTTTGTGTGTATTCCTACAATTGGTATCAGAGCAAGGTTCCCAGTCAAAGCTTAATCAGCTTGGGTAGATCATATTTCTGGAATACTTATCATGGCAAGTCAAGAAAGTTACTCAAATTACAAAGCACCTATGTTTGATGGGTCTAACTATGTTTTTTGGAAATTTAGGATGGAATCATATTTGTCATCTTTGCGGTATGATATGTATGTTGCCATTGTAACTGCATATACTGCTACAAATCCTCCTACTACAGTTGATGAGAAAAGGGCATATGAAAATAATGCTAAGGCTAAAAATGCATTGTGTTGTGGTCTTACCAATGACATACTTTTCAAAATCATGGAGTGTAAAATAGCCAAGGAAATATGGGACAAACTGTCTAATATTTATCAAGGAGATGATAAAATCAAAGAAGCAAAACTGCAATCCTACAGAGCCAAATTTGAAAGTCTCAAGATGAGTGATGATGAGAAAGTAGCAGAATATCTTCTAAGAGTTCAAGAAATTGTAAATGCTATAAGAGGACTTGGTGATACACTGGAAGAGAAGACAATTGTTAAAAAAATCTTAAGGACTTTAAATTCAAAATATGAGTCTAAAGTGTATGCAGTTGATTCATGACAAGGAAGATGATCATCATTCACAAAAGGAAGAAGAAATTCAGAAAGAGGAAGAAGATCCTAAAAAATCTGTTGATGTTAAGACAAAGACTCCTTCAAAAGCATATTAGAGAGATCTTCCTCATGAGTTGATCATTGGGGACAAGGACAGTGGTGTGGTAACTAGAAGAAAGCTTACTGCTGCATATAATCAAGCACATGTGTGCTTGATATCTGAAATGGAACCAAAGAGTTATGTTGAGGCCAGCAAAGATGAAGCCTGGATTAAAGCCATGGAAGAGGAGTTAAGCCAAATAGAAAAGAACAAAACATGGAAACTTGTTCCAAGACCAGAAGGTAAGAATGTCATTGGATCAAAATGTGTTTTTAGGAATAAGCTTGATGATAAAGGTAAAGTTGTTAGAAACAAAGCTAGATTGGTTTGCAAAGGGTATTCACAAATTGAAGGAATTGACTTTGAAGAAACATTTTCTCCTGTTGCTAGATTAGAAGCTATAATAATGTTTTTAGCTTTTTCAGTTTATAAAAATTTCAAAGTTTACCAAATGGATGTAAAATCAGCCTTTCTAAATGGAGATCTTGAAGAAGAAGTTTACATGGAACAACCAGAAGGTTTTGTGAATAAAAATAATTCAGATCATGTATATAGGTTGAAAAAGGCCTTATATGGTTTAAAGCAAGCTCCAAGGGCTTGGTATTATAGACTGGATAAGTTCCTGCAAGAACAAGGGTTCACAAAAGGAGGTTTGGACAGTAATCTGTACTATCTAATCAAAGGTGAGGATATCCTAGTTGTTGAAATTTATGTTGATGATATCATTTTTGGTAGTAACAATGATGATATGAGTCATTCTTTTCCTAACATCATGAAGTCAAAATTTGAAATGTCTATGTTGGGAGAATTGTTTTTCTTTCTTGGTCTTCAGGTATCTCAGCTTGAAAAGGGAATATTCATCTCACAAAATAAATATGCCAAAGAGATTTTAAAGAGATTTCAAATGGATGATTGCAAACCTTTGGGCACTCTTATGGAAACAGGGCATAAGCTAAGTAAAAATGATGAATCACCTGAAGTAGAACAATCTTTGTATAGATCTATGATTGGTAGCCTTTTATATCTCACTGCTTCTAGGCCTGATATTATGCAGGTTGTTTGTTTGGTTGTAAGATTTCAAGCTTGTCCTAAACAATCACATTTGAATGCTGTTAAAAGAATCTTTAGATATATTAAGGGTACACTTGATTTTGGTTTATGGTATCCTAGACACAATGATTTTACACTTCTTGCCTATACAGATGCAGATTGGGCTAGGTGTCCTGATGATAGAAAAAGTACAAGTGGGGCAACTTTCTTTCTGGGTGGTAGATTGGTTGCATGGCATAGTAAGAAACAAGATTGTGTTTCTCTATCTATAGCTGAAGCTGAGTATATTGCTGCTTCTTCATGTTGCACATAGGTACTTTGGATGGTACAATCACTTCTTGATATTAAGGTTGAAGTTAAAAAGCCTTTATCTATTCTTTGTGATAACACTTGTTCTATCAATATGTCAAAGAATCCTATAATGCATTCAAGAACTAAGCACATTGCTATTAGATATCATTTTCGAATAGAAAAAGTGATTGAAAATGAAGTTGCTTTGGAATATGTGCATACAAGTGATCAATTGGCTGACATCTTCACAAAGCCTTTGCCAAAGGAGACATTTGAAACTCTGAGACAGAGATTAGGGGTTATGTCTCTTGTCTCTCTTCAATAAGTTACAGAGATATTAGATTCATGGGGAGTTGTCTTCTATATCATTTTTGATGTCCTGAATCTCATTTCATTTGTACATAGTTTGTGTACTTATCTAGATGGAACATTATTTTTTGGTAGAGAATTTGTTTTTACAAGAACAAGATTTAATTTGTTGTCGTATTTTTTTTTGCCTTTGACATTTTATGTCAAAAAGGGGGAGAAATAAGTAATGGTTTTGCCATCAATGTCAAAGACAAAGGGGAGTTTTGTAGTGCTTCTATCTTGTATATTGTTGTCTTCTCATTGATGTCAAAATGTTGGTGATCTTGATTGTGATCTCTCAGATTTTTTAGGGTTAACATGGTGATGACTTCTTAGACTTTTTAGTGACTCAGTCTTGTGATGTCAAAATGTTGGTGATCTTGATTGTGATCTCTTAGATTTTTCAGGGTTAACATGGTGATGACTTAGATTTTTCAGTGACTCAGTCTTGTGAAGTTGGTTATTCATTTCAGATCACAGTGGCTTGGGTATTGTGGTTGGCTATCTCAGATTATCAGATTGATCTTGTTAAGCACATGATAAGTTGCTTGTGAAGTTGGTTATTCATTTCAGTGCATCACAGTGGCCTAGGTATTGTTATTGGTTATCTCAGATTATCAGACTAATCTTGTTAAGCACATGATAAGTTGCTTCATTGTGTCAAGAGGATTATTGTATGAAGGAAGGTCTTGTGTCAAGAGTTGGATCAAAAGTTTCCTAGTTGTTATTGTAGCATTGTCTTATCCTAAACATGCTCTTGTTTCTCCTATGTGTTCTTACATTTTTTTTATCTCTGACAAGGAAAGTTTTTTTTCACATCCTACACTATGTGTTGTTATAAATCCTAGAAATCTAGTCTTAAAGTTTAAAACCTACACTATGTGTCATTCTATAAACTTAAGGTTTAAATCCTACATAATTCCTTATGACACAGTCCTTATTCTTCTAACAGCATGTCACCCTTTTTGCTTCTAATTTACTAGTGACCGGTTGAACTAGTCAATGTCACTTAAGTGACAACATGAGGGTATGTGCCTCATTGTTCTTATCGGCCCCTTGCATTAGGTGTTCGGTTGAAGTCGGTGAGAGCTTCAAATGGTGGGCATGAAAAAGCTGATCAATGGCTATGTTTTAAAAGACATTTGGCAGCCTATGCAGATTGTGCGGATAAGTTTTAAAGTTGACAAAAGTTCCACAGTCAGCGTGGGTTTAAAATTGACGTTCACAGAACCCTTAAAAGACTGAAAACCATGTTCGTTTCTTTTCTTGACAGTGAAGTTCAAAAGGTGAGAAGTTGGAAAGTTTTTTTTGGAAATGGAAAGGTTCTTATATTGATTTTATCTGCTTTGGCATGTGAACCGAGGAGTTGCAGTTTAAAATTTGGAAATATTTTTTTGGAATAAAAAGTGAAGTGTAATGTTTTTTGAAGGTAATTTTCAAAAGGAATCATTAGAGTTGTTTTTAATGTTTAGAGAGAGATATACATCGTGATCTGGTTTTTTGTGAAGGATGAAGAATAAATATATCAGTTTTCTAGAAAGGATGTGATAATTAGTTTTTGCAGAAAGCTTATCATATCAATTTTGCAGAGAGGAGATAATGTCAACTTTTGTAGAGATGGATGTGAATATTGAGAAGAAGCATTTTTTTGTAAATTTGAAATGAAGTTCTTGTTGAGTTGCAGAGGTATGATAAAATCTTGAAGATCAGTTTGATTAGATGATTTGAAGGTGATGAATTTTGATGATGTCAATTTATTTCATTAATTTGTAGAAAAAGTGTATTTGTTGAAAGAAATTGAACAAAAGAGACAAGGTATTGAATCAGATTGAAATAGGGAAACACCCTGATTTGTTTTTATTCATTGAACTTTTGATATTGAAGGTCAGTGAGACTTGCAGAGAAGGACAAAATGCCAGTGAGGCAAAATTGTGTATGTCAGTGAGACAGTTGTAATTCTGAAAGTTTTTATTAAATCCAGTGAAGCAGTTTGAGTGGGTTTTATACCCAGGAGGGTTTTCCACTCAGGAAATTTCTTGTGTCAAATTTTTGTGTTGATTCTCTACAATTTTTACATATCTATCTGAAATTGTATAATTGTGAAATCAAGTTTACTAAAAGTTTTGAAAAGAGTAAAAATTATTCACTACACTGATTCACCCCCCCTCTCAGTGTTGTGTGTATTCCTACACTTCATTGATTAGTCATGTGTCCAAATCTATTACAAGTGAAACACTCGCCATTGAAGAATTAACCATTCTTGGAATAGTTTGGCATATTTCTTGATACACTTATGCACTCATTTGCTTTATGACCAATCTTTTTGCAATTGTAACATTTACCAGAGAAGGATGGAACATTTTGATTCATTCTACTTCTGCACTAAGTAGCCCTATGACCATACTTATTGTATTTAAAATAGTAACCATTGAAGAGTGGACAACTCTGAGCATTTGGTTGTCTGACTAGAGGTCTTCTTCTTGGATTTCTAAACTAGTATCCTCTATTTTACCTTGACTCTATGTTTATTTGACCAGATTTTGAATTTTCTCCTTTCTCAAATCCTAAACCTTACTTGTCATCAACACTCATCTGACTAGCAATCATTTCATCAAGATTTACAGTACTTATCTTGAATTTTTCTTCAAAGTTCTTGGCCTTTTCTAGGTCTATTTTTAGACTTACAATTCCTTTTTCATGTTTGCCACAATATTTTGATCTGCTCTTCATAATTAAATTCAGATCATCTTCTACTTTTTTTTCTATAACTTCTAGTTCTAGATCATTCAGGGCTTCATTTTCTAATATCAATTGATCATTAACTTCTTTGTGTTTGTCTTCGAAATTCTTGACTTGTTCGTTTAGCTTTGAGATGCATTCATTAGATTGTTCCAAGTTTTCTTTTAGATCCCTGACTTATTCTTTAGATTTTTCAAGATCCATAAGAGTTGCTTCTAGTTCCTTGTTGCTTTCATAATTTCCAAATCTTCTTGCTACCATGATCACACTATCCTAGATCTTCCTTAAGATGTTAGACATTTTCCAAGGAACCTTGCTCTAATACCAATTGTTGAATGTCAGGAACATTAAGAGGGGGTGAGTTAGTGTTCTTGATGTAGGAGCATCCCTAGTTCAAGAGCAATCTTGCATAAACCAAAAATATTTACATTTTAGTTTCTTTCATTTTCTAGTTCAGTTCAGGTAGTTCATTCAGAAGTAGTTTCAACTTTTGGTCAGGTATTCTACCACCGTTACATTTCACACCTTGTGGATCTAGACTTAGGATCTACGTTTATTCATCTACATCATATAAAGAATTCAAAGCATTTAGATTAGTTATCAGAAAGTTATCGCTATTAGAAGATCGACTGTTTTGTCAAAGCAAAGCATCTTGACAGTCTTAGACAATCAGCTAAAGGAGAAGGCTTGCGGATCATTCCTTGACTTGCAAATCTTAATGACACATCATCAAATGATCCTTGGTTCATGACTGACCTTCTCGAAGGGTCCACATGTTGTTCCATTCATTTAAGGAAGTGTTCTATGCATTTAGGTCTGACCTATCTATTTACATGTTGCAACTCTTCATTGGAGTTTATGACCTTCCTTAGCCAACACGGAGGAATCTATTGGTGTATAGATGATATATATTGATGTAATAGATCCTTAGGAAAGTAGTTCTCATGATTTAGAGGTTCATAGTTTAGATTTATGCGAAGGAGGTTTAGAGCATTATCTTGTGCATGTATGTAACCAGGCCTGTGAGCCCTAATTGTAAGCCTACATGTTGCCGACCAGATTGTATTTGAATTCTATGATATACTAAATGACTGAATCTACATTTGCTTTATTTTGTTTGAGTTGTTTCCATTGTGTTTACTCTTACAACACATTCTAGACAGCTCATTCTGTGAACCCTCCTACCATGACTACAACAAGTGGTATCAGAGTGAAAGTTTTGAATCTTTGGGAGTGAATTGAGTAAAGCTAGAAAAGGAATTCCATAAGATCTTGTTGTGGACAAATTGCCGAATTGAGGTAGGTTACTTGTGTTGCAACCGATCACTAATTATGAGGCAGTTGTCACCTTGTAGCCTGATCACCAAATCCTAGGAAGAATGCCGCTGAGGAGAGTTGATGCTATTGGAACAATGGCTGAAAGAATGGATGAGATTATGGAGATGATGAGAACGATGCAAATTTGATTGGATGTTGTTGAAGAAGATAGGAAAAGAGGATTGACACTGAGACCTAATATTGAAAGCGATGATGATGAAGAATTTCAATATGTTGAACAAACTACCGAAACCCTAGGAGTTGATGAAGAAGAGGAATCAGATCATGTAAAGATGTTGCTAGCTATTTCAAAAATTGGAAAGAGACCTAGAGTTGATGTACCATATTATATTAGTAACTTGAACCGTGAAGAATTGATCGACTAGATAAATGACATGAAAGAATACTTTGGATATGAGGAAATTGAAGATCTAGAGAAGGTGAAATTTGCAAAGACAAAGTTGAAAGGACATGTTTCTATATGGTGGAAAGAAGTTTAGTTGGAAAGAAAAAGATTTCAAAGTGGGACTAGATGGTGACAAAGTTGAAGAATCAGTTTATAACTACTAACTATGAGTTGGAATTGTTGAAGAGATTTCAAAAACTGAAACAAAAAGAGAAATCTGTGAAGGAGTACACTGAAGAATTTCATAAAATGAACATAAGGATAGGACATGGTGAAGCAAGAAAGGAGAAAGTAGGTAGATACATCCATGGACTAAGATTGAACACACAAGAAGAACTAAGCTTGGTAAGGATGACATCTTTGCAGAAAGCATATCAGTTTGCCCTGAAAGTTGAAGAGAAGCTGAATAAGAGGCATGATCAGAGACAGAGAGGTAGAGGAGGTAAATTTTAGAGAGGTGGAACTTATTTCAAAGGAGACAGATCATATCTGGAGCTGAACAAGATGGACAACGCATTCAAGAAGGAGGATAGAGATAATAGTACTTACCGGAGAGATGACATAATTTTTTACCAGAGAGGAAGCCCTAGTGCATATCAGAATGAGGGATACAAGAGAGAAGGAAGAGGGTTTGATAAGAGAATATTTAGAGGTACTTGTTTCAAGAGTGGAGGTGAAGGACATAGAGCATTTGAATGTAATCAGGGTAGTACAAGTAAGAGGACCAAAAATAGTGGAAGAGCAGCCTATGTGGAAGAAGAACATATTGAATCACCTAATCTAGTTGGCAAACCTGAGAAAGGAGAATCACTTGTGATGAGGAGAGTACTATTTTAAGCATAAACAAATGAAGAACCACCATAGAGGAAAAGTTTGTTCAGAACTAGATGTAAATCAGGGGGTAAGTGTTGTAAAGTTGTGATTGATAGTGGTAGTTCAAATAACCTAGTTTCAGAGGAGATGGTGACTAAGCTGAAGTTGGAAAGAATGAAACACCCTAAGCCTTATCAAATAGCATGGATACAAGATGATCATAAGGTTCTAGTGAGTGAATAATGTTTGGTGAAATTTCATATTGGATCTTATCATGATGAAGTATTGCATGATATTATGCCTATGGATGTTTGTCATATCTTGTTGGGTAGACCTTGGCAATATCATAGAAAAGCTATACATGATGGGAGAAAGAATACATACACTATAATAGAAAATGGAAAGAGAATTACTTTGATTCATTTGGAGGATGATCCTAAGAGTGAAGTATGTTGGAATGCTAGAATCTATTTGGTAGATGGAAGAAAATTTATGGATGATTTGAGACATGAGAATATGTGTTATGCCTTGATTCCTAAGAAGCCTGAAGCATTGAAGGAGACTAAAGAATCACAATAGGAGGAGATAAAAGAGTTGCTAACAGAGTATGATGACATCATATCAAATAATGTACCTTAAGGATTGCCACCTATAAGGAGTATCAGTCATCGCATGGATCTTATACTGGGAGCAAGTTTACCTAACAAAGAAGCACATAGAATGACACCGTCAGAGAATGAAGAATAGAATAGACAGATACAAGAGTTGGTTATAAAGGGTTTGATCAAAGAAATCTTGAGTCCTTGTGTAGTACCTACAGTGTTAGTACCTAAGAAGGATGGAGAATGGAGAATGTGTACTGATTCTAGAGCAATAAACAAGATCACAGTTAAGTATAGATTTCCTTTACCTAGGATAGATGATATCATGGATTGTTTAAGTGGAACAAGATATTTCACAAAGATAGATTTGAAGAGTGGATACATTAGATCAAAGAAGGGGATGAATGGAAGACTTCTTTTAAGACAAATGACGGATTGTATGAGTGTTTAGTGATGCCCTTTGGATTGATAAATGTACTGAGTACTTTCATGAGATTGATTAATGAAGTTCTGAAGAAATTATTGGGTAAGTTTGTGATTGTATACTTGGATGATATTTTAATTTTTAGTAAGACAAAAGAGGAACATTTGTGGCATAATAGACAAGTTTAGAGGTTGAGGGAAGAGAAATTGCTGATAAACATCAAGAAGTGTAGCTTAATGAAGGAAGAATTGGTATATTTGGGATTTGTGATTTTTGCCGAAGGATTGAAGATGTATGCTAAGAAAGTAAGAACACTTGTTGAATGCCCTACACCGGAGAGCATCGGATAAGTTAGATCATTTCATGGATTTGCTAGTTTCTACCAAAAGTTCATTAGAAATTTTAGTTCAATTTGTAACCCTATGATAGAGACAATGAGAGGTGATAGAAAAGATTTCAAGTGGACATCAGGAACAGATAAAAGTTTTGAGTTATTGAAGCAGAAGGTGACAGAACAACCTATTTTGGTGTTACCAGATTTCAATAAGGTATTTCAATTTGATTGTGATGTAAGTGGAAATGCAATTGTAGCAGTATTAAGTCAAGAAGGTAGACCTATATCTTATTTCAGTGAGAAGTTGAATGATGCAAGGAAAAGATATTTAGTTTATGATCAGAAGTCTATGCCATAATTCAAGTCTTGAAGAAGTGGAGACATTATTTGTTTCCTAAGGAGTTTGTGTTGTATATAGATCATCAATCTTTGCAATATTTGAATAGTCAAGGTATGTTGAATCAGAGACATATGAGATGGGTAGAGTTCATCTAGAGTTATACTTTTGTGTTGAAGCATAGGAGTGGTAAATCAAACAAAGTTACTGATGGATTGAGTAGGAGAAGAAACTTGTTGAGAGAGATGAGGGTTGAATTATTGGGTTTTACTGAATTGAAGAATATGTAAGGAACCTATTGTGATAGATAGGAGTAGGTGGTTGGACTATTTCATTCAAGAAGATATGTTATTCAAAGGAATTCAGTTGTGCATACCTATAAGTTCAATGAGAGATAATTTGATCAAGGAGAAGCATAGTGGTGGATTGGCAGGATATTTTGGCATTGATAAGACAGTGGCTTTGGTGATTGAAAATTACTTTTAGCCTCAGATACATAAGGATGTTAAGAGATTTGTGTAGAATTGTAGAGTTTGTCAAGTTGCAAAATGGAGTAGTCAGAACATTGGATTGTATAAACCTTTGATAGTACCAGAGAGACCTTGGGAAGACATAAGCATGGAATTTTAAATGGGATTTCCTAAGACATAGAGAGGACATGATTCAATATTTGTAGTGGTTGACAAATTTTCAAAGATGGCTCATTTCATACCTTATAAGAAGACAACTAATGCAGTACATGTAGCTGACCTATTTTTTAAGGAGATTGTGAGGTTGCATGGATTACCTAAGAGTATAGTTTCAGATAAAGACACAAAGTTTGTTGGATACTTTTGGAGGACACTTTGGAAGAAGATGAAGACAGATTTGAAGTTCAGTTCAACTTTTCATCCATAGACTGACGAATAGATAGAAGTTGTGAATAGGAGTTTGGGAAGCTTGTTTAGATGTTTGGTTGGCGACATAACCAAAAGTTGGGATTTGATTCTTTCACAAGTAGAGTTTGCATACAATTATTCAGTAAATAGGAGTACCAAAAGAATATCTTTTGAGATTGTAACCGGAGTGAATCCTAGAGGAGTTGCAAAATTGAGAGATATCAGCATGGAAGAAAAGAGGAGTATAGAAGTAGAAGATGTGTAGATCATATGAAGAGAGTGCATAATCAGGTGAAGAAGAATTTGGAGAATATGATCAATAAGTACAAAGAAAAGGCAAATGAGAAAAGAAGACACAAGGAATTTGAAGAGGGAGAGGAAGTGATGGTGTACTTGTGAAAAGAAAGATTTCTAGTTGGGACATATAACAAGTTGAAGATGAAGAAGTTTGGACCTTGTAAGATACTCACAAAATTTGATTTAGGAAATGCATATGAAGTGGAGTTACCAAAGACATTGGGTATATCACCTATTTTTAACATTGCAGACTTATATCAGTATCATGAAGCAGAGCTCATTGACAGCATAGAAGAGGACCTGAAGAAGTAGTTACCACATAACACACCAAAGTAGATTGAAGACATTTTGGACAACAGAATTGGATGCAACACTAGAGGAAGACAATACAAAGAATATCTTGTGAAGTGGAAAGGCAGACTGGAAGAGGATTCATCATTGATTTCTCAGGCTGAGGTGGACCGTCTTGGTTCTCCCTTAGCCCCAGCAAAGTGAGGGAATCACTTTTTCAATAACCCCAGATGTCTGATGTAGGAGCATCTCTGGTTCAAGAGCAATCTTGCATCAACCAAAAACATTTGCATTTTAGTTTTTCATTTTCTAGTTCAGTTTAGACAGTTCAATTAGAAGCAGTTTCATCTTTTGGTCTGGTATTCTACTGTAGTTGCATTTCACACCTTGCAGATATGGACTTAGCATCTACATCATATCAAGAATTCAAAGCATTTGGATCAGTTACTAGAAAGTTATTGCTATCAAAAGATCGACTGTTTTATTAGAATAGAGCATTCTAATAGTCTCAGATAATCAACTAGAGGAGAAGGCTTGAAGATCATTCCTTGACTTGTGGATCTTAATGACACATCATTCAATGATCCTTGGTTCATCACTGACCATCCTCAAGGGTCCGTATGCTATTCAATTCATTTGAGGAAGTGTTCTATGCATTTAGGAATGATCTATTTGTGTACATGTTACAACTCTTCATTAGAGTTTGTGACCTTCCTTAGCTGATGCAGAGGAATCTATTGGTCTAGAGATGATATATATTGGTGTAATAGATCCTTAGGAAAGTAGTTCTCATGATTTAGATGTTCATAGTTTAGATTTGTGCACAGGAGCTTCAAAGTGTTATCTTGCGCATGTATGTAATCAGGCATGTGAGCCCTATTTGTAATCCCACATGTTGCCGGCCATATTGTATTTGAATTCTATGATATATGAATGATTGAATCTACATTTGCTTTATTTTCTTTGAGTTAGTTCCGTTGTGTTTAATCTTGCTGCATGGTTTGGATAGTTCATTCTGTGAACCCTCCTACCATGACTGCACCAGCTCTATAAACTTTTTCTTTTAACCATTTCCAAGAATAAATTAAACAAGAGCACAACATGCACATGAATAGCAACCATAAAAGTATGACACATGGACACCAAAATTTTTACATAGAAAACCCAAAGAGGGAAAAACCATGGAGAGGTTTAGCTCTCAAATATATATTACAATTTTTACAAATAATGATGTTCAGGCTTGGTCACTCGATGAGCCTAGAACATGATGGCTCACTGCCATGAAGCACAACTAGGTCTAGCAGGCTTATTACCTCAACTCTAAACCTAGCAAGATTACAATAAGGGATGTTAACCCTGAGGGTTGTTAAACCCCATTGGAGGCTCACTACTAGGTTCACTGCCTTAATGAAGAAGGTTAGTATGAAAAGGAGTACTGCATAAGCATCTGTCAATATGCCAAGGTGCAGTCTTTTAACAACTAAATTTTGAATCCCAAGTCTTCATCATCACTAATCTTCTATTTTTCTTGTACTATTCACATGTTTGCATCACACCCACACATCCATACCTCCTCAACTAAAATTCATCACTCTTATATATTTGCATCATGATTTGATTCATAATCAGGTTGGCATCCAAGATATGAAACATGTTCATTGAAAGATGTAGCTTGTTGGCTCAGTCCAATGTCCCAAATGTTATGTAGACCCAAATCTTTGACCAAACATGTTCATATAGGTTAGTTCTAATCATTTAATTACTTAAGTAGATTGTTCAAACACTATCTCTTCTTTGCATAATGATTTATTAAATTAGTCAACCTATTCCTTAAGAGCATGCTTAATAGGTTCATCTATTGACTTACAACTTTTACTGTGGATCACAAAACACTTCCAAAATCATATCAAGGACTCTTCACATATTCCCAATCTTACCCTCAGAATCATAAGGCATGATATCATCTTGTAGAGAATTGTGGACCATTAGAACTTATACTCTGTCTCAATCACATTATGTCAAACACTGTGTCAATACTCAGTATCTTGCAACTATTTTTCTGATGGACTTCATATCTCACAACTCTAGAATTAAAGACTTGATACATGTGTTTATAACACCTTATAACCACATAAAAAAACATTCTCTTATGGAGGAATGCAAACCATTATGTTGTGCCCTGCTCACTATGTCTGCTATACCTCTACTAATCTAGACTTAGATATTTCTTCTAAGTGACTTCCAGAGGAGGTCAGAACTTGATCTCTGGAACATAACAACATCAAACAGTTATGAACATCATAATTGAGCAACATTTGTAGGTCTTCATTTGTGGAAGCATACTGATCCAATTTCTATCCCTTACTCTATTTCATACCCATACTTGTCTTTTTACTAATCAGATTTGAATTCCAACAATGCCTTCCAACATTATGTCTTCCTATCATGTTGATGAGTTCTTTGAGCCTTGTTACAATTAATAAGAACATACAATTCTAGACTGGAGTAGTGTCTCTTGCCAACAATATGAAGTTGATCTTGACGGTGAACTTATTTTTACTTTTGAGGACTTTAGATTAGTAAGGAAATAAAACAAAGAACAAAAGGTCAATCTTAAAGAATCAGAGGAAATGATTGTTATCCTAGAGATTCAAATTGAAGAGGGAAAAAATATTGCAGACTTCATGAACACTGATCTCAAATCCAAATCAGATGAGTGTTTAAAACTTTAAGAAGAAATTTTTTCTCTCATAAAGGAAGTTGAAAAAGTACGTGCTAAGTTGAATAAGAATATCAAGTTTAGAAAGAGCTTTGAAATTCTGGATGATATAATAAACATTCAAAGATCTCTATTCATAAAGTCAGGTTTGATCTATGATGAAGAAGGCACACAATCCTATGATCTTGCAAAGAATACTAATTTAGAGAAGATAGTTCCAAATGAAGAAATCCCAATAAAAAAAGAGACTAATAAATTTGAAGAAGTTGATTTCATCCCTATCATTTCTCAAAGAAGAAGATTTAGAAGATCAATTCCTGCAAGACAAACATTTATGAATAGGTTTAATTATGTTTTCTCTAGTTGTTGTTTCATTTGCAATCAGTATGGTCACAAAGCCATTGAATATAGATCTAGAATGAGAAGAAGTGATTATGCAAGTAGAAATTCTTTAGCCCTTTTGTTTGATTTCAACATATTATGTCATTTTTACAACAATTTTGGAGACCTGGAAAGGTTTTGTAGAAGTATCTTGGCAAAGTCAAAATATTAGATGGCTGATCTTGATAACCAAGACAAAAGGATAGACATTCCTGAAAACTAGAAGATGGATTAGAAGAAGGAATGGAAAGTCAAGAAGAATGATCACGAATGTGAAAATCTAATAATTGTCCAAACTACATTTCATGCACAAGGGAAAGAAAATGCTTAGGTTATAGATAGTGGATGATTAAGTCACATGACATGAGACAATAGCCTTGTAAAATGGAATGGTTGATTAGTCAAGTTTGGAGACAACACAACTACAAGAATATGTCGTAAAGGCACAATAAGTATTGATGGAAAGACTAGGACATAAGATCTCTTATATGTAGAAGGTCTCAAGCACAATCTTCATAGTGTAAGTTAGATTTGCAACAAAGGAGACAAGCTCATCTTTCATGCACAAGGAGGTGAAATCAGAAGAGAAAGCATTGACAAACTTGTGGTAGAAGAAAGTAGGATAGAGAATAACTTGTATAATCTTAACAAAGTCAAAGGAAGGAACTATCTTCTAGGATAGACAAATGAATTTTGGTTGTGGCATAAGAGGATGGGACACATCAACTTTGATAGTCTTGTGAAGACGAGCTCTAAACAAGAAGTTAGAGACATGTCAAAGATTGCCAAGCCTACTAGCATACTTTGTCATGAATGTGAAATTGGAAATCAGACAAGGACAAGGTTCATGACCAAAGAATAATCTTCAACAAAGACATTAGAATGGATTCATAAAGATTTGTGTTGTCCTACCAAATTAAGGAGTCTTCAAGGTGAAAGGTACTTTATGTTCCTCATTGATGGTTACTCTACAATGACATGGGTTACATTATTGAAACATAAATTTGAAGATTTTAATAGATTTAAGGTCTTCAAGTCTAGGTTGAGAATGAAATGAATGCTAGAATCAAGTGCTTAAGATCAGATAGAGGTTGTGAGTTCACATCGAATGAATTTGAAGAATTCTATGAAAACATGGAGTAAGGAGACAATACTGTGCTATAAGGAATCCTCAACAAAATGGAGTACTTGAAAGGAAGAAAAGAATAGTTCAAGAGATGGAAAGAACAATGTTGAATTAAGCCAAGCTACTTGATGTGTATTGGAAAGAAATAGTCCATATTGTTGTCTACATTCTTAACAGAGGACATATAAGAATAAATAACACAAAAACTCCAAATTAATTGTTGAATAGTAGACCTGCATCTATCTAGTATTTGGAAGTAGATGTTATATCAGAAGAGATGAAGTCAACTTGGGCAAGTTTGACTCAAGATCTAATGAAGGAATTTTTCTTGTCTACTCAACTAGAAGCAAGGCATATAGAAGCTACAAGAAAAGACTGTAGAAGATAGTTGAGAGTACAAATTTTAGGTTTGTTGAAGAGTCACATCCATCCACACATGATTAAGAAGACTACTGGTTAGAGGAATCTACTTGCATAGAAGAAGATGAAGTTGAAGAAGAAGAAACACAGAAGGAGACTACCAAGACACTTGCAAAGTATGTTCACATAAACCACTCAAAGGATCTGATTATTGATAATAAGGATGATGGAGTTGTAACTAGGAGAAAACTGAGAGAATACGTAGACTTCTCTATGCTATCCAAAGTAGAGCCTAAGAATTTCATTGAAGCTAGTAAATATGAGAATTGGATCAATGCTATGAAAGAAGAGCTAAATTAGATTGAGAAGAATGAAACTTGGGAACTTATCCCTAGACCTAAAGACAAGAATGTCATTGGCACAAAATGGGTATTGAGGAACAAACTGAATGAGGATGGACAAGTGATCAGAAACAAGGTAATATTAGTTTACAAAGGATATGCTCAGGTAGAACGTATTGACTTTGAAGAACTTTTACTTCTATGGCAAGATTGGAAGCAATCAGAATATTTTTCTCATTTGTAGTCCACAAAAAATTCAAGGTGTATCAAATGGATGTCAAATCTGCCTTCTTGAATGGTGATCTAGAAGAAGTTTACATAGAGCAACCTAAAGGATTTTAGCTATCAGAAGACCAAAATTTGGTATGCAGACGTAGCAAGGCTTTATATTGTCTCAAACAAGACCCTAGGATATGGTATGCAAGGTTGGACAAGTACTTACATTAAGAAGGCTTCGAGTGAGGTATTGCAAATAGGTAAAAGCACAAACCTATGTCACACTTTTATAAAGGAAACAACCAATAATGATCTAACATTTTAACATGAATCACTACAAAGTGATGTATATGTTTTAAATTTAAAGTGATATAAACTAATAAAATGTAGATTTTTTAGAGTATTTTATATTTCTATTTTTCTAAATTTTTAAAAAATTATCTAAATATAGTATTTTATAAAATTGACCCTATAATTTAGTTTCTGATAAAATGTTGAAAAATAAGGTTGAATGGGAGGTCACACTTTATATAGTAAATTTCACTTATTTTCTTTCTATATACATTTTAATGTATTTATAAATCAAAACTTTAGTATATGGATTATTTTCTTCTCCAATTTGATAAATATATTTTTAATTAAATCTTGGAAGTTGCATGTAATGAAAACATGACTACATTTTGATGGGATGTCAACTTTTGTCTTCATTATTTATCAAAAATAGGAAATAAATTATGTCATCTTGACAAGGAATATCTCCTCTAGTGCATCATATTTTTTTCAATTTTTTTTATAAACTTTACTATTTTCTCTTGATAGGACAATTTACACCATATTTTGGTGTTAATGACCTACTTTTAGTAGAAATACAAAATAAAATATAAACACTAAATAAAATGTTTAAAAAATTATATTTTTACAAAGTAGATTGATTGATCTACTAAAGGGTATTTTTAGATTCTTTTAAAATGACCAATTGCACAAGTAGGATCTGTTAGAGCATCAAGTTTTTCAAATAATTTCATTTATTGGTAAATGAGCCCCAAAGTGAGGCTATATGCGTTTTTAGTGGATGGTTCCAATTGGAAAAATTGTGGCATAGATCTAATTTAGCTAGAATGCATCTAGATAGAACATAAGTTTCACCAAAATTGACTTTTAGTTGGAAATACTTAAAATCATTTATGTTGATAAGTTGGCCCAAAGTGTGACACAACTTTGAACTTTTACCCAGTCTACAATAATCTCTACATCAAGGTAGAAGGTGAGCACATGTTGATAGTAGTTGTATATGTTGATGATATTATCTTTGGTGGTAATGATGGGATGTGCAATAAGTTTGCAGAAGAGATGCAAAAGGAGTTTGAGATGTCTATGATAGGTGAAGTTACATTATTTCATGAACTTCAAATTGTTCAATCAAACAAGGGTATCTTTATTTCACAAGCTAAGTATGTCAAGGACATGTTGATAAAGTTTGGTATGGATGACTGCAAACAAATAAGTACACCTGTGGTAATAGGTTGTCATTTTAGCAAGGATGATGAGTCATCTCAAGCTAATTAGACTCTTTGTAGGTCCATGATAGGAAGCATATTATATTTGACTACATCAAGGCCAGATATTATGCAAGCAATTTGTATGGTGGCTAGGCTTCAAGCCAATCTAAAAGAGATGCATATAAAGGTTGTTAAAAGGATTTTTAGATAATTGAAGAGCACATTGGTGAAAGGAAGAAAGGCACACAGAACACTCTTTCTACACTAGTATAATGAGGGTAAATGTATGCAATTCTATTTTAATCCTTATAGTTGCAGCAATGTTAAATGTATAACATAAGAAATTATAGTAGCAACACAACACATAAGAGATTGACACAAGATGTATCATGGGGAAAACCTTTTCAGGTAAATAACCCCACATTCTAAAACCTGCAAAATGTATTATCAAAATAATGGTGTGTTTACAATACACTTGCAACATAAGTTCTTCCATGAGTCTTCAAATGTTGTTTTTGGAGTGATTCTAGCAACATAACAGTAACTATAAAAACACTATGCAACTACAACTTCAAAACAATGCATTTTATAGAGATACAAGGCATATTCTAGAAGCTTCTTGAGATAGATGTCCACCTTGGCCACTTGGCCACTATCCCACATCAAAGGACACTTGTCCAAGATGCAAATACATCTCTGACATCTATCATACATGCAGATTTGACTTTGCCAACATGGAGCGCTTCAAGGCTAAAAATAGAGTATGACATATGCTCTTATGCATCTTATAGCTATCATAGATTTTCCAAACATAACAACCTTAAATGTTGTAAGAGAATCCATCATACAAGACTAAATATTGTAAATTCCTCTTACAACATGTCATAACCTAACTTGGGTACCCAAAGATGCATTTCCCTCATGCAAAGATACTCACTGACACTTGTCCTCAGTTGTCATAGGAATATCCAAACTTGGCTCTTACATGTCATATATTCTGTCATAAGGAATATCCTCTTCCACATACCACAAGATACTGACACATGGCATATTAGTGCCACCTCAAATGGGATGCCCAAATCCATGTAGGTATGACTTGACCATCCAAGTCACATTCCAAGTAAGATGACATGTCATCGTGCCACCTCAACTAAGTGACCAAACTGAAAGTGCAAGTAAATACAATATTAGGCAATAAATAAATATACAATTAAATAAATAATGCTAGGAATTTGCAAAGGTTGAGACACCTTCATTCCCAACATTCTCCCACTTGTTGAAAATCTTGCAAGAGCCCAAAGAAATGACAAGATTTAACTACTAGGTGCCAGGAGGCCCATAGACTCTTAACACCATATGAACTTCTCTATGCCCATTGGTTTCATCAATGCATCTGCAACATTCCTGAAAATGTCTACCTTCACTAATATCACCTTCCCATCTTCTACCATATCACAAGAAAAATGAAAATGAACATCAATATGCCTTGTTTTGGCATGGAAAGTAGGATTCTTTGCTAGGCAAATTGCACTCTGACTATCACAACAGATAGTATTATGTCTTGCATCAACACCAATATCTAAACACAACCTCTTAAGCCAAATGGCTTTGTTACAAGCATGAGTTGCTTCCATGTACTCTACTTCTATAGTGGAAAAAGTAACAACAGTTTGTTGCTTACTCATCCAACTAATAGCACCACCGAACATGGTAAACACATAAGCATCGGTGGACCTCCTACTATCAATGTCACCTCCCCAATCAAAATCCATAAAACTATGAATACTCACAGAATGTAGAGGTCCTGGAGGATGGCCATGATTACATATGGCATACTCAAAAGTACCCTACATATATCTGAACACTCTCTTTACTGCATCTCAATGTACCTGTTGGTTCTTTCCCTGACTGGATGTTCATTCCCAGATTTCCCTACATATATCTGAATAGTGTAGGAGATAGACTCTATTTTTATCTCCTCTTCTTCTTCAGGCTCTACAAAACCTAGGGGGGTATTCCCTATTCAACATCCATGAGAATATGCTTGTGGGTTGGTCTAGGATGTTGATACAAAGCAGATAAATCTTCCTATATGAGGACCAAAACTATGGGATAAGTGCAAAGGGGCTAGCTTTGGGCTTATGTTTAGTTGTGAATCAGAGGATCTTGGTCCTAATGGCTTGATTTGGTAGTATGAGTTTGATTTATGTGTTTGGATGCAAACCTAGACCTGGTGTATATCCTCAACACAGAGCTAGACTGGTGCCTATCCAGGGCTTGGAGTCAGTAGACATACACCTATGAATGATAAACATGAACACACTAAAATTGGATTTCAAGGGAATTTGTGTGATATCTACCCTACAGATACCTCCCAATACTGAGTGTTAAGTTATCTCTACTTATGGTATCCCTATTGCAGTATATCCTTCCCAACACTTAATTTGAAATCACTTTAATCTACCCTTTGAGTAGAAGTTGAAAGATCAAGCATTCAATATAGGAATTCTATATTCTAGAATACTAGACACCCCTTAGATATCTAGATTTAGAAGGACACATGCAATATTGGAGATAGAATTAACAAAACACATGCAAATACATCATTACTCATATAAAATCAATCATGAAATCAATAGATTCATGCATGAGACATACAAAAAGAGATACATAAACTCACAAGACCTCCTGCACAGAGCAACCAAAACTAGTTGTATCTTATTATAGAGCCAAATGTGTCCAGTTTTCAACAACCTTGAATTGAGTAGCATCATCTGCTTATAAAGCAGGATGATGTACTCCCTCATTAATCACATGGCAGTCCCCAGGACATCACTAGGTGCAGTGCATCACCAGGGGGCACCGAAAAACATTTAATGCACCTGCACAGACAGGAAGGAAGGGGCAGGTGAAATCTTGACCTGTAATGCCTTGTCATGATTTTCTATCTGAATCAAGTAACTGGCGTGTCCTTCTGACCCATAACTTTGTACAATCTCACTGTTAATGGCATACCAACTCACAACCTTGGAATGCAACAGTTGCGTGCCTTGCAAACCTTCTCCCGCTAAAATGTACATTCATGCATTGAGAAAACCCTTCTTTCAAACATCACCATCGATCAGCTTGCTTCCCGCCAAGATTTGTGGCATGGATCATGTTGAAAAGTTAGCTGCTACTGATACCGTGACATGTGGCTGCATCCCGCTGACTTTCCTTTTAAATATCATGAGGATGTATTATCCCACATTCACCCTGTAGCACCTTTTTTAACACTTTATATGCTAGGCCGGTTACATGTATAATGTCAGCAATTTTGCTCCTGACGATGCCAGCATAAGACCTTCATCATCCTCATCCTCCAGCATGATATCTGGATACACAATATCACCCTGACGTCAGCATCATCATCTACATGATAACCTTAACTTCATATGAAATATCACCTGATATTTCATATCGCCCTCATTGGTACAACATGATGCATCAGAGGAAGATCCTTCTACATTGCCGATATGAAATGTCTCACCGATGATCCTCCTGATCATATCCACAAATGTCCTGATGACATCATCATGATATCGGCATCAAGATGATATTCGGAAGATAACTAGATATTTGGAAATATCATCCTGATGCACAAATATCAGGCTGCACTGTAGCTCCATTGTAACATTGGGGTGATGTATGAATATGACTGATACTTGAGAATATCACTCTGTTCCTTGGAATATGATGAAGCTGATAAACAAGTAGATATCTCCCTGACGATTGAACATCCTGATGATGTCATCATCACATTTAGAGCAAGGGTGATATTCTGAAGATGACCTGATATTTGGAATATCACCTGATACTGAGAATATCATCCTGTAGAGAAAAAGATGAAGGCAAAGGTCGAGTGGATATCACCCCTGCAGTAGCATCCTGATGTTGAACAAACATAAGGTGATAAAATAACATCGGGGTGATCTTAACAAAGATCACCTGCTATTCAAATATGATGACCCCGATGAAAAGTGGGTCATACTTAGAAATTTCATAGCGCCAATCATAAGGATGATCTTGACTAAGATCACCCAATGTTAAAATATCACCCCGTAGCAAAGGTCGGGTTGGTAAATGCATGATGACCCCCATAGGATATCCAGACACGATGAGAAATGACTCATGCAAGAAACATCAGTTGGATGCATGGAAATATGATGATGATGATGATGATGACCCCTTCCTTGAAAATATCCTGATGATGTAGCAAAACACAAAGAGGGTCTAAGACTTAGAAATTTCATGAAAACCTGGGAAGGTGCCTGCAAGCTAATAACCTAGAACTTGATAAATGATGCAGGCACCAACTATGGCTCCAATTGGGGACGTGCAAGCACAAGGCTGTAGCGAGAACCAGACCTCCAGGTAGACTAGACAAAACACAAAAAAACACCAATTGTACAAGATATTTATAATATATACATACTTTTACAAATGTTCACAAAGGCAGATCACTTATGCAAAATAAAACTTGAGGAATTGACAATGCACAAGCAATTCCAACATCTCACCATCTAGGGCCTGGAGGATATAAGAGTCTTCCCCATGAGTATTGCAAACCTAATATGGGCCCATCCATAAGGGTTCAAACTTACCATGTTTGCCCTTATCTTGACTTCTTGCATTCCAGATGAGCACCTAGTTATTTATCTGGAACTTCCTTTCTGTAGCTCTCCTGTCGAACAAATACTTCACATTTTATTGTTTCTTGAGATTGATTTGGTGTGCCTCCCTTTTACTTTCATCCAGTGTAACCAGCTGGTTTATTCTTTCTGTCATGGAGTCTTCAATCTCCTCATCATTCTCTTGGATGAATTTGTAAACTAGCAAGAGATTATTTATAGGCAGCGTGGCTGATGCACCATACACCAATTCAAAAGGTGACCTTCCAATAGCTTTTTTCACTGTCACCCTATTAGCCCATAATGCCAACTTTAACTTTGAATCCCAAGCTCTCTTTTTCTTATCCACTATCCTCTTGATGATCTTCATGAGGCTTTTATTACTGGACTCTTCCTAACCATTCCCTTGTGGGTGGTATGGTGATGCATATGATAAATTTATCCCATATTTGTTGCAAAAATCAACAAATTCACCAGATCTGAAGCACATAGCATTATCAGTGACTATCTTGAATGGTACTCCAAACCTGATGATAATATTTTCTAGTATGAAATCCATCACCACCTTACTTGTAGCTCTTTTAGTTGGAATGGCCTCAATCCATTTGGTGAAGTAGTCAGTAGCCACCATAATCCAACTATGTCCCCCACTTGACTTTTCTGCAATCTCCCCTATAAAATCAATTCCCCATTGATGAAATGGAGCATCCAAAGTTACAGTTCTAAGGGGCAATACACCTTCATATCTTAACTTTCCTGAGAACCTTTGGCAAGGGTCACATTTCCCTACCAGCCTTTGTGCATCTGAAAAGAGAGTGGGCCACCAATATCCTTCCCTAAGGATTTTATGAGCTGTTGTTTGGGCAGTATAATGTCCACCACACAATCCTTTATGCATGTCATTCAAAACATTGTTAGTTTCATCTGCATCCACACATCTTAGTAGTACACCATCAGGATTCTTCTAGTATAGCTCACCTTGAACAATAACATACCTGATTGCATGTAGTTTTAAGGTCCTCTTTTGACTATCACTGAAATGGGAAGGACAATTCAGATTTTATAAGTAATATAGGATGTCCTTATACCACTCAGATTTTGATACATTGACATTCTCATTCTGGACTACATTAACTTGGCATGCTTCCAAGTTTGACTGTGCCATCATCTTGGCTAATCCTTATCCTCTTACCAACTTGGTAATCTGTATCTCCATATTGAACTCCTGCAGTTTGTTTATCCATCTACACCTTCTTCCAGTCACCTCCTGCTAAGTGAAGATATCCTTGACTGCTACATGAGGCACATATGCAACTATGTGGAATCCTACCAAATATGGCCTAAAACTCTTGACTGCTCTGACTAGTGCATATACCTGCTTTTCCATGATGTCATACTTTAATTCAGCAACCTGTAGGGACATACTGAAGAAAGCTATGGGCTACTCAAAACCGTCATCATTTTTTTGAAGTAAACATGCAGCAATAGTATGGAAAGAAGCAAATGAAAATAACTGAAATGGATTAGAAAAATCAGGAGACCTTAGCACAAGAGCCATCTTTATTGCTTCTTTGATGTTTTGAAATGATTCAATTGCTTCAGTTTCCCAATTGATAGTTGCATCCTTCTTCATCATCTTGGAGATGTTCCTTGTAGTTTCTGCAAAGTTGGGAACAAATCTTCTAACAAAATTTATTTGTCCAAAGAAGGATTGAACTCCTTTCACTATTTTAGGTATCTGAATTCTGTTAATTGCAGCTACTCTTTCAGGATCAATCCTAATTCCATCTTTGGAAATAATGTGCCCCAAGAGTTTTCCTTCAACTACACCAAAAGCACATTTCTTGGGATTAAGAGAGATGCCATACTCTAGTGCTCTAATGAAAATCTATTGTAGATGCATACAGTGCTGCTCTTCCTTCTTTGAATAGGCAGTCAGATCATCCTAATAGACAGCCAAGATTGAATCAATCAACCCTGCAAAAGTAACATCCATTGCTCTTTGAAATGTAGCATCTGCATTTGTCAATCCAAATGGCATTCTAACATATACATATGTTCCCCATGGAGTGGTGAAGGTAGTCTTGTATTGTTCTGATTCCTTTACTTTCACCTAATTATAACCTGAGAATCCATCCATCATGGATAGGAGTTCACAACCAGTCACTGTCTGCAACATAGCTTCCATATTAGGCAATGGGTAATTATCCTTTAAGGAGGATACATTCAAATTCCTAAAGTCAACACAAAGCCTAATATCACCATTCTTTTTTTTGACTGGGACAAGGTTCGACACCCAAGTTGAATGTCTGATTGGCATAATTATTCTAGCCTCCCTAATCTTCTTGAGTTCTTGCATTTTTGGAGCTAAGGTAGGATTAATAGGCCTTTTCTTTTGTCTAAATGGCTTAGCTCTAGGCTTCAATGGGATCTCATGTTAGAATAGGTCCTCTTTATAGGCCTTTAGGTCCTCATATGACCAAGCAAAAACATGTTTATATTTTTTTAACAATGCTATCAGCATGCTCCTAATGTGTGGCTTGAGCTATTTTCTAATATATACCTTCTTGGGGGCCTGAGATGTCCCCAAATTCATCTCCTCTAAGTCATCTTTGTTTGTGGGAGATGTCTTTGTGACCAATTGGTCTCTATTGTCAAAAGCTCTTTCTAAAGTTACCAACCCTCTAGGGATTTTGTTAGTCTTTAGCTGAATTACTTCTTTCCCCATAAGAGTTTCTTTTCCATCTACAATTTCTACAAAATTTTGAAAATCAATTTCTTGGTTCTCATATTCATCTATGCAGTGCAAAAATCTTAACAAGTCCTTATCACCATCAAACACTTGCCAACTACGTATGTTTTTTGGTACTGCAAGTCTAATTTTAACTTCAACATTTGTAACACCTGATAGAGTGATATCATCTGGCTTTATTGCTACATTGGCCAAGAAGTCACCCATGACATTTTTTTATCTCTCTACCCAGCCTATTGAAAATGTATCAAATAGTTCAATGGTATCCCAGACAACATGCTTGTATTGTTTCAATCTTTTGTTCTTTGAGGCATACCTATCTCTAACTTGGGACACAATCAACTTAGAATCCCCAAATACCCTTAACATCTTGATTCCATGCTTGAGAGCAACATTTAAGCCCAAGAGTAAGGCTTCATACTCTGCAATGTTATTTGTACAAGCAAATCTTAGCAAGAACGAGAATTTTAGGAGCTTACCAAATGGAGATAGGAATACAACTCCAGCTCCAGAGCCCTCCTTTGCACAAGATCCATCAAAATACATGGTCCACAGACCCTGCTGGTCTAGCTCTTGAATGCAAAGGTCTTCCTTTTGGTTTTCTTGATCACCTAAGACAACCCTAAAGTTCTCATAGTCAGTGTCTACAAAACATATCTATTCTTCTAATTCTTGATTCTCCATTGTCTTTGATGACCTTTCCTCTCTAATTAGTTTGACATCCTTTCCATTCATAGGGATCATAGCATATGACAGGTCTAATTGCATACTTCCACCAATCAGTGCTGCCCATCTCCTTGATAACAGCATACCATATTGTGGCTTTATGTCAACCACTGTTATATTCATTTTGTAGGTCTTTTCAAGATATGCTGCCAGTCTGAAATCCACATCCTTTATGATTCCAATGACTGGTACCTCTCTAGCATCCATGGCATAGCATTTTCCACATGCCTTGTCTATTTTCAATCCTGCTTGTTGCATAATGGCTAGAGGCATGATGTTGGTTGATGCTCCTGAGTCAAGCATACAATTTCTAATTACTTTCCCATTGATAACAAGGGAGACATAGAATGGCTCCACTTGTGAAGGGCACTTTGTCATGGTCACCCCTAAATATACTTCAAGGGCCTCATCCTATTCATTGTATGAGGCATGCTTCTTACCTTGAGTCTCATCATTCTATGTGGCTTGACAAGGCACTCCAGAAATTAAGGATACTGTTCAATTCTTGATTTCTTCAACTTTAATTAGTTCCATTAATGGGACAGAAACCTTTACCTGAGAGAGGACTTGAGTTATATCAAATGGAGCATAATTTTGTACCACAGTTGTAGCTTACATTGTGGCTTTGCTTTTATCCTGAACCGATCCGGCCCTAGTCTTTATGGCTACTTGACTGTTATTCTTGTTTTGGGAACCTTTGCCTTGATCCTCAAGTTGGGGGATTCTATTTTCTGGTCCTTGAGATTCATGACCTGTTCTTTGCTTAAAATTTTTCTTGTTGTTACCCCACTACCTTTTTTGTGGTTCAATCCCCTTATGGCTATACACTGGCTGACTTGTAGAAATGCCTTTTGGCTAATGTGGGCTGCTTACCTGAGCTTTATCTCTGAGGTTATAATTGCTCTTGACTTGGGCCACTGCTGCAGCTGTGAGAGCTCTAATCTCTTCATCAGAAGGTCTTTGTAGGCTACTCAAAAAATTGTGTGAGCCCTGAGCATACACATGATTATCTTCATTATCTTCATCATAGAAAACCTACTGACAGGCTTGAATCTTATTATTTGTACTCTCATCTGCATTATGAGAAGGATGCTCCCTACTTGTGGACAACATGTTCACATGATCATCCTATACATAATGTGGCTCATTGCACTCATTACAAGACACAACATTATCATACAAAGACTAAGCAATCATGCACTGTGACTGTGAATGTGGCATCTAACAGATTATGCACCATGGAGTATCATCAACAATATTTACAACTTTCTTCAAAGGATCAGGAGTTTCCTTGGTATGTTGAGCTCTCTGATTTGTGTTGTTATGTGGCAATACAGGCCTACCATTATGCCAATTGGTATTATATGGCATATCATGCAATGATGTCCTTTTTTCTTGTCTTTGGTAGACTTGCCTATCAGGACCTATCCCTTTTTCACTTCTAGCTACTCTATAGCTTAGGTCCTTAACAACATTTGCCAGTTTATCAATTTTATCTTTAGGGGTAGGTGTACTACCTTGAGTGTTTTGAGGCTTATTTGGATTCTATAGAATTTTCACATCATCCCTTCTGTTTGTCTTGCCTGATGCTTTCTTATTATTTTCAATATTTATTGCTATCTTGAAAGCATCTTTGAGAGTAGCAGGACCCTTATCTCTTAACCCATACGCTGTTTTAGCATCAAAAGCATTAATATATAATATTATGCACATTGGTTCATTTGGCCTCATGTGATGTGGCAATTTGTTCAACATTTTAGTAAATCTTGCCTTAAAATCTGCAACCTGCTCATTTGACCCTTTAGTGATACTAGTGAACTCATTTACAAAAAAGCTAGGGTCAGTTTTGTCACCATATTGCTCCTTAAACATCCTTTTAAAATCATCCCATGATGAGATACTCTAGTCAGGTAGATTCTTGTACCATTCTCTAGCTTCATCAACCAAAGATTGCATGAATGACTTCATGAAAACATCCTCATGCTCAACCTCAAAGTTATCCATGACATTCTGAAAAGCCTTTAAATGATCCTCCCCTGACACAGTGTTATTTCTTGGAAACTTTGGCACTTGAATCCTTACATGCTTGTCAAATGGGTTAGGATAACCAAGGATACCATAAAAAACCAGCTGTTTAAATCTATCTAGCTACATGGGTTGTCTATAAAACTGATTAGCATTAACATTTTTGTTTGCATTTTGATTTCTTACATTGTTCAGTGGTACTCTGGCATTATTTACATTCTGTCTTTGATCATTATGCTGATGTTGTACTTCATCTTTGTACTAGTTTCTCTACATATTTGCATTTTCAAGGGTAGGGACTGAATCATTCTGAGCAATCATTAAAGCTTGCACCCTCTATCTCATGTCATCTTTGACTTTCATTGCTTGTAAATATTCTATTTCTACTCTTAGGCTTTTGATCTCTTCAGCTAACTATTCTTCTTTAGGCATAGAGGTAGATGGTCTCATACCATTCTGGTTATCATCTTCATCATCCCTCATAGATTCTACCAATTCAAATCTTTCACCAGGGTCTAAGAAAGTGTGTTCTTGGAACACTTCTGACCTCATCCTTAGGCTGCCATCTTGTTGCCTCTCATATGCACCTTGAATATCAGCTTCTGCATTTGAAAAGTAAGGCACATGATGTCCTGATGATTTAGGGTTATTTTGGGCATCATCATTACTTCTGGGAGAGCCCTCATGACTCGCTGAGATAGTTCCCTTTTTCCTATACATCATCTTTCTAGGTAACTCTTCTAATAGAGGATTACACAGGGATCTCCTCCCTTGCATACAAATTGTTACTTTACCAGTTTGGGAGATTGTTTGGAGTCACCACCTATAACTAGGAAATGTTTTCTTCTACAAATCAGGGTTCCATCACATCATATACCCAGCAGAGTCACCAATTTCTGTTGGTTCTTTCCCTGACTGGATGTTCATTCCCAGATTTCCCTACATGGTAGCCATTAGTGATCAACAGGGTCTCTGGGCCAGGGGCCAATAGTGTAGGAGATAGACTTTATTTTTATCTCCTCTTCTTCTTCAGGCTCTGCAAAAATATATTCAACATCCATGAGAATATGCTTGTGGGTTGGCCTAGGATGTTGATACAAAGCAGATAAATCCTCCTATATGAAGACCAAAACTATGGGATAAGTGCAAAGGGGCTAGCTTTGGGCTTATGTTCAGTTGTGAATTAGAGGATCTTGGTCTTAAACTACTTCTAAGGTCCTAATGGCTTGATTTGGTAGTATGAGTTTGATTTATGTGTTTGGATGCAAACCTGGACTTGGTGTATAACCTCAACACAGAGCTAGACTGGTGCCTATCCAGGGCTTGGAGTCAGTAGACATACACCTGTGAATGATCAGCATGAACACGCTAAAACTGGATTTCAAGGGGATTTGTGTGATATCTACCTTACAGATACCTCCTAATACAGAGTGTTAAGTTATCTCTATGTATGGTATCCCTATTTCAGTATATCCTTCCCAACACTTAATCTAAAAACACTTTATTATACCCTTTGAGTAGAAGTTGAAAGATCAAGCATTCAATATAGGAATTCTATATTCTAGAATACCAGACACCCCTTAGATATCTAGATTTAGGACACATGCAATATTGGAGACAAAATTAACAAAACACATGCAAATACAGCATTACTCATATAAAATCAATCATGAAATCAGTAGATTCATGCATAAGACATACAACAAGAGATACATAAACTCACAAGACCTCCTGCACAGAGCAACCAAAACTAGTTGTATCTTATTACAGAGCCACATGTGTCCAGTTTTCAACAACCTTGAATTGAGTAGCATCATCTACTTATAAAGCAGGATGATGTACTCCTTCATTAATCACATGGCAGTCCCCAAGACATCACCAGGTGCAGTGCATCACCAGGGGGCGCCAGAAAACATTCAATGCAGCCACACAGACAGGAAGGAAGGGGCAGGTGAAATCTTGACTTGCAATGCCTTGTCATGATTTTCTGTCTGAATCGAGTAGCTGGCATGTCCTTCTGACCCATAACTTTGTGCAATCTCACCATTAATGGCATACCAACTCATAACCTTGGGATGCAGCAGTTGCGTGCCTTGCAAACCTTCTCCTGCCGAAATGTACGTTCATGCCTCGAGAAAACCCTTCTTTCAAACATCGCCATCGATTAGCTTGCTTCCTGCTGAGATTTGCGGCATAGATCATGTGGAAAAGTTGGCCACTACTAATACCGTGACATGTGGCTACATCCCACTAACTTTCCTTTTAAATATCATGAGGATTTATTATCCCACATTCACCCTGCAGCACCTTTTTTAACACTTTATATGCTAGGCCGGTTACATTTATAATGTCAGCGATTTTGCTCCTGATGACGCCAGCATAAGACCTTCATCATCCTCATCCTCCAGCATGATATCCAGATACACAATATCACCCTGATGTTAGCATCATCATCTGCATGATAACCTTACCTTCATATGAAATATCACCTGATATTTCATATCACCCTCATCAGTACAACATGATGCGTCAGAGGAAGATCCTCCTGCATTGCCGATATGAAATGTCTCACTGATGATCCTCTTGATCATATCCACAAATGTCCTAATGACATCATCATCATATCAGCATCAGGATGATATTTAGAAGATAACAAGATATTTGGAAATATCATCTTGATGCACAAATATCATGCTGCACTATAGCTCCATTGTGACATTGGGGTGATGTATGAATATGACTGATACTTGAGAATATCACCCCATTCCTTGGAATATGATGAAGCTGATAAACAAGCAAATATCTCCCTAACAATTGAACATCCTGATGACATCATCGTCACATTTAGAGCAAGGGTGATATTCCGAAGATGACCTAATATTTGGAATATCACCCGATACTGAGAATATCATCCTGTAGAGAAAAAGATGAAGGCAAAGGTCATCTTAACAAAGATCACCCAATATTCAAATATGATGACCTCAATGAAAAGTGGGTCATACTTAGAAATTTCATAGCACCAATCATCAGGATGATCTTGACTAAGATCACTCGATGTTAAAATATCACCTCGCGGCAAAGGTCGGGTTGGAAAATGCATGATGACCCCCACAGGATATTCGGACATGATGAGAAATGACTCATGCAAGAAACATCAGGTGGATGCATGGAAATATGATGATGATGATGATGACCCCTTCCTTGAAAATATCTGGATGATGCAGCGAAACACAGAGAGGGTCTAAGACTTATAACTTTCATGAAAACCTAGGAAGGTGCCTACAAGCTAATAACCTGGAACCTGATAAATGATGCAGGCACCAATAGTACCCATCCAGGATTAGCCATAAATGGACTAAAGACTCCTACTGCTTGGGCAATGTCTGGTCTTGTATAGACCATAGCATACATCAAGCTACGAACTGCACTAGCATAAGGTACTCTCCTCATATCCTTCATCTTAGAAGGAAACTTTGGAGAATCATTCATAGATAACTTTGTTCATAATGAAACAGGAACACACAATGGTCTACAATCTGCCATGCTGAATCTATCCAACATGGTCTTCACATACTTACTCTGGCTTAACCAAAGTTTTATGTTTTCTCTATCTCTTTTGATCTCCATCCGTAGAATGTACTTGGCTACCCCTAACTTTTTTATCTCAAACTGTGCTGACAACTGAGACTTCAAATTTGAAATCATATTCTTACCATTCCCAATAAAAAATATATCATCAACATATAGTGCAATAATGAGTATACGATCATTGTCAAACTTGTAATACACACAATGGTCTAATTTTGATCTTAGAAATCTAATGGACAACACAAAGCCATAAAATTTCAAGTACCACATTCTAGGATATTTCTTCAAACCATACAAAGACTTCTTTAATTTACAGTCCAAATTTTCTTTACCTTTCACCATGTAGTGCTCAGGTTGTGACATAAATTTCTTCCTCCAACTCACCACGAAGGAAAGTTGCCTTCACATCCATTAGTTCCACTTCTAAGTCATGAGATACTGCAAGAGATAACAAGAACCAAATAGATGTTAGCTTTGCAATAGGAGATAAAATTTCACTATAATCAATTCCCTCCACTTGTGAATGCCCCTTCATAACTAATCTAGCTTTGTACTTTTCAACACTGCCATCTGAAACAAATTTCTTCTTGAACACCCATTTGCATCTAACAAGTTTCCGTCCATCGGGCAAAGGCACCAAGTCCCAAGTTTTATTCTTTTCCAAAGAAGCCATCTTATCTTCCATGGCCTCCTTCCAAGAACCTACATTTTTCATGTCCATAGCCTCTGTCATAGTTCTAGGGTCATCAGTGTTAGTAATCAAGGCATAAGCACAACTAGAATCTAGCAATGTATAACCAAACCTATTAGGTTGCTTCCTATTTCATGTGGACCTCCTCAGAGGATGAGGTGGAGGTTCTACCTCTTTTTCTAAAATTTCAGAGCTACTAGAGCTCTCCTCATCATCAAATTCAACAGGGTCTTTTGGTTCAGTCTTCTAAGGAGTAGAAGGAAACTAAACCACATCCTCTTTCTTTTCTTTTTCTTCCAGCTGTAGGACAACATGAGAATGTGTTAGCTCTTTGAAGATAACACTTCTACTATACAACACTTTTTCAGCCACAAGATCCCAAAGCTTGTACCCTTTCACACCGACACCATAGGCAATGAAGATACACTTAACTGCCTTGTTCTCCAATTTTGACCTCTTCTTCTTAGGCACATGTGCATATTCCTCGCAACCAAAAAAATGAAGATATCTCAATGAGGGCTTCTTACAAGACCACACCTCCATGGGTGTCTTATCAATGAGTGCTAAGCTAGGAGACCTATTAACTAGGTAGCAAGTAGTGGCTACAGCTTCATCCCAAAACTTTTCTTTGAGGCTAGCATCACTAAGCATACTCCTTTCCCTCTCCATCAATGTTTTATTCATCCTCTCTACAACTCTATTTTGTTGTGGGGTATAAGGAGTTGTCTTATGTCTTTCAATCCCATGTTCGATATAGAACTTATTGAACTCTATGGAACAAAACTCACCACCATTATCATTTCTCAAACACTAAATCTTTTTACTAGTCTAATTCTCTACAAAAGATTTAAACTCTTTGAACTAACTAAAGGCTTAAGATTTTCTTATGAGAAAATAAACCCATGTCCTTCTACTGTAATCATCAAAAAATGATACAAAATATACACATTTAGAGATTGAAGGAACATTTACATGACCAAACACATTAGAATGAATAAGATCCAAAACACCAGAAGACTTGTGAGAACTAGAGTAAAAATGAATATGGTTTTGTTTTCCATATATACAATGTTCGCAAAAGTTGAACTCAAGATTACAATCCTTTAACCTATCAATGAGGTTTTTATTTTTCAGGGCTCTAAGAGCCTTCTCACCAATGTGACCAAGTCTCTTATGCCACAACATTGTCTTTTCAACAGGAAGTTTCATTTCCAAAGCATGAGCACCCTTGGGTACCCAAAAAGCATTACCATCAGAAGTAGAAGCAATAGTGTTTTTTGCTGTGGGTTCCAATGGTGAGGATGAAGAATCTGAAAGTCTTTTCTTTGAAATAAATGAACTATTGCACTGAGTAGTGGATGCATGGAGCTGAAATAGAGTACCTCTCCTAGTACCCTTAGCAAACACCATAGCTCCTCTTGTCATCTTGCATCCTCCACCTGAGAAGACAACCTACACACCGGCATCATTCAATTTACTTATAGAGAATAGGTTTTATGCTAAACTAGTGATGTGCATAACCCCATTGATCCCCTTCACTCGTCCATCAGGGAATCAAATTAAGACTCTTCCACACCCAACTATCTTTAGGTGAGATTCATCACCCAAGTATACCTTCCAACCATTGTATTCTTCATACTTTGTAAACCAAACTTGATGAGAGGTCATGTGGAAAGAAGTACCAGAGTCAATCAGCCACACATCTTCAGATGCATGGGTGGCCAAGGCTACAACAAAAGCATCACCATCATCTTGTGACTTGTCAGAATCAAAGTCAAAGTTCTCCTTTTTCTTCTTCTTCTTCTCTTTGTACTCCTTTCAGAAGTGCCTAGTTTTTCAATAGTTCCAACACACTACCTTAGACTTTCCAGGAGATTTGGATCTCCCACAGGATTTGGATTTTCCCTTTTCATCTTTTCTGTCTTTCTTTTTCCCTTTTTCTTTGGGTCTTCCACAAACCACAAGAGCCTCTTTAGCCAACTCAGATGAATTTCCTTGCATCACTTTAGATAACAATGAAGAAACAGCTTCATCCATGTTTAAATTGGATGTGGTACTCCCGATGGCCATAACAAGATGATCACATGAGTCTAGCAAAGAACAAAGCAAGGTCATGCAATGATCCTCCTCCTCCATTTTCACACCAATGGATGTCAACTATACAACTAGCATGTTAAAAGCATTCAAATGATCTGCAATGGATCCTCCATCTTCCATCCTTAGAGAATATATCTTCTTCCATAGGAATAACTTGTTTACCAGGGATTTGGCCTGATAAACATCACAAAGTTTCTTTTACAGCTCCTTCGCAGTCTTCTCCTCATGGACATTTAACAAGACAGAGTTAGCCAAATAGTGTCTCACAAGACCCTTAGATTTCTGATCTTTGAGATCCCAATCATCTTGTGACATTGCTACTAGTTTTATACTAGAAATTACCTCCCATAGATCTATGTTAACAAGCATGTCTTCCATTTTGAGTTTCCACAAATCAAAATTGTTGCCATTAAACTTTTCCACCTCTACTCTTCCAGATGTGCATGGCATATTCTGCCATCAACAAGATCACATAATACTCTACACAGACTCCCACTAAATTGAAGATTAGCTCAAATAACCCCTACCCAACAACTAGGATCATAGGTGATCAAGCTCTAATACCAACTGAAAGGAAGCAAGGTACACTGAACACACTTCTTACACCAATCTAATGAGGGGAAATGTATGAAAATTCATTTTAATCCTTATAGTTGTAGCAATGTTAAACATATAACATAAGAAATTACAGCAACAACACAACACATAAGAGATTGACACAAGATGTATCGTGGCGAAAACCTTTTCCTATGTAAAAAACCTCACACTCTAAAACCTACACAATGTATTATCAAAACAATGGTGTGTTTACAATACACTTGCAATGCAAGTTCTTCCAAGAGTCTTCAAATGTCATTTATGGAGTGATTCTGGTAGCATAATATTATATGTAAAAACAGTATGTAACTACAACTCCAAAACAATGCATTTTATAGAGATAGAAGGCATATTTTGGAAGCTTCTTGAAATAGGTGTCCATCTTGGCCACATGTCCATTATCCCATATCAAAGGACACTTGTCCAAGCTACAAATACATCTCTTACATCTGTCATACATGTAGATTTGACTTTCCCAGCATGGAGCACTCCAAGGCTAAAAATAGTATATGACAGATGCTCTTACACATCTTACAGCTGTCATTGATTTTCCCAATATAACAACCTTAAATGTTGTAAGAGAATCTATCATACAAGACTAAATATAGTAAATTCCTCTTACAGTATGTCATATCCCAACTTGGGTGCCAAAAGATGCATTTCCCTCATGCAAAGATACTCACTGACACTTGTCCTTAGTTGTCATAGGAATCTCCAAACTTGGCTCTTACTTGTCATAGATTCTGTCATATGGAATATCCTCTTCCACATACCACAAGATGTGGACACATGGCATATTAGTGCCACCTCAAATGGGATGCCCAAATCCATGTAGGTTTGACTTGACCAATCCAAGTCACATTCCAAGTAAGATGACATGTCATCGTGCCACCTCAACTAAGTGACCAAACTGAAAGTGCAAGTAAATACAATATTACGCAATAAATAAATATACAATTAAGTAAATAATGCTAGGAATTTTCAAAGGTTGAGAAACCTTGATTCCAAATAATTGGACTATGGATTATTGTATGCGAAGGGAAATGCCTTCTCTCTAATTGCATATATAGATGCAGATTAGGCTAGAAGCATTGAAGACAAGAGAAGCACAAGTGGTGGATCTTCCTTCCAAGGTGATAGGTTGGTTTCATGGTTAAGTAAGAAGAAAGAGTTTGTCTCTCTATTAACACTAGAAGTAGAATATATAGATATAATATCTTACAGTACCCAAGTGTTGTGGATGAAGCAAATGTTGAAGGATATCAAAATAATATATGATGAGCCCATTCCTATTTTGTGTGAAAATACAAGTGCAACCCACATATCAAATAATCCAATGATGCACTCTAGAACCAAGCATATATCCATTAAGTATCATTTCTTGAGAGAAAAGTTTTTAGATCAGGAGGTAAAGTTGGAATATGTGGTTACAAAGGATTAGATTGGAGATATTTTTACAAAATTCCTTCTTAAAGAGACATTTGAGTACTTAAGGCAGAAGTTGGGAGTGATATCACTCTCATCTAATCAGTAAAATCTTATGATGAAGCATGTGTCCATGGGGAGCATCTCAAGATCTATTCTTAATCCTTGGAATATATTAGAGTTACAAAATGGAAGAGATACCTCCTAAGGGGAGAAGTAGTGTAAGGGGGAGCATTAAAATTAGGGGGAGCTAGTCATTGTAGTATCTTTCAGCTCCATGGAGAAGACAATTTAGAGATAGATCAGCTGATGTAGATTTTCTTTAGGTATAAAAAATAAAGAATTATGTCCTTAATGTCAAAAGGAAGTATTACAAAAAGAGGGAGCTCAATAGACAAGGGGAGCTTTATGAAAATAGGAAGAATCACACCATGAAGGAAAGAGGTTTGTTACATCCCTTTGTCATTGATGTCAAAGGAGGAGAAATTTTAGAAGTTGTGTAATAGTTCAGGGAGAGATAGAAAAACTAACAATTTAGAGCTTATTTCATTTTGGTTGTCAGTAATGAAAAAAGGGAAGATTGTTGGAAATATTTTCATTAAAGTCAGAGGTGTCATTAATGTCAAAGGTGTCACAAAGTTTCAAAGACATGAAGATAATAATGTGAAAGGGGAATTAATGCAAAAAGATTCAAAGGCATGAATAAGTATTTAGTTGGTGAATTGTCAGGTTCACAAACTTTTAAATTTGTTGATGGCTAGTTTTCTTGACAACGAGTTAGTTGATGAAAATGTGACAAAGTTTCCAAGGCATGAATGATTTCTACCTTCGGTCAGCAAATCTCTTAGTTTGTGAACTCTTAAGATTGAGGATGACAAGCTTCCTTGACAACTAGTTTATCAATATGCAAGTTTAACTGATGAAGGCTTGAAGATGAAAGTTTAAAGTTTGTGGTTTCTCAAGTTCACCGATAGGTGATTTTTCCAATAAGGTATCAGAAAAATCTTTGGTTCACAAACTTGAAAGTTCATCAACGGTGAAGTTTGTCGATAAGATTTTCTACTGAAAAAGGAAGTGAATAGTGTTATTGTAGATAGAAGAGAAGAATGGTTCATAGTTTTGTGATTTTGCTGCTAAGTCCATGGAAATGTAAGTTTTCCAACAAGTTTGTGATGATTTAACTTCCCCAATAGGTGATGTGATAAAGATTGTCTTAGCAAGTTCACAAAGTGGTACTTTTGTCGATAATGGATAAAATGTACGATGTTTGTAGAAAGTTGATTTTTTTGATAAAGGATTTTAACTTTTGGTTCATGGAGCTAAACTTTTCCTAAAAAATACTTTTGAGAAAAGGTTTGTGGAAAGCAACTTTTGCCGATAATGGATAAAATGTCCAAACTTCACAGAAAGTTGATTTTTCTGATAAAGGCTTTTAAGTTGTAGTTCATGGAGGTGAACTTTTGCCAATAAAAGGCTTTAGAGAAAAGGTTCGTGGAAAGCCACTTTTGCTGATAGTGAATGGAGAAGAATCCCACATTGATGGAGATATAAAGTTAGTGACAGACTTCTCTATAAGGCCATTAATAAAATACATTGATTATTTATTTTGGTCAACTCCCTTGGAATTAAAGTGAAAATAGTTATTTTGAAATAAATTTGAAGATGACCAAATTTATAAAGAAGAATAAATTAAATATTGAAGGAGCCACTTAGTTTGTTTAAATTGGGCCTAGATTCATCGTGTGGGAATTCAGGTTGGGCTAACCCTATGAAATATATATATTGGAAATTAAAATTTATAGAGGCTGACTTCCATTTGAAAAATGTAAAGTATCACATATATAAATGAGAAATGTTCTGGGTGATAGACTATGTGTGTGTGTGAATATACATGTGAATGTGAATTGAGTGTGAAGGAAATGAATAGAAGATAATTCAAGAGTGGAACAATATGTATGCATGTTTGCAAGAGCATATTGCTTTATTCTGAATTGCAAAATAGAAGGGTTGAGAAGTGTGACATCGATGTTATGAAATTGGATTGTGATTCTGTTTGTGCATATCATGATTTATCATTCATAGGAGAGGTGATGCTTGTATTGTGTAGAAAATATTATTGACAATGTATATATGTCATTTCTTTTATAATCATTCTAGAGATTCCTATTGGTTGGTGCCTAAAAATATTGTAATTTATTGACTCATTTTGTGAGGTTGGATTTTGGTAGTAGACCCAAGAAACTTTTCTTGCCATAGTTTTTCCCTTCTGGTATTCCACATAAATATTGTTTTCTCTTGTGTTGATGTGTGGATGTGCTTATGTTTGCATAGTTCTTACATAATTTAATTAATGTAGTAATGATATTGTTGTTATAGTAGAACTGAAGTAATATTTTGTATATACTGATTCACCCCCCTTCTCAGTATATCTATGTGTTCTAATAGAATATATTACTCATGTCTATCTCATCCCTATCACTATATTGGCTTGTAAATACTTTAGTTAACTACCTTTAGAACCCCTATGCTCATTGTGAAGACTTGTTTCCTCTTATTCATAGTCACCATCAACCAAAACAAAAGATATATATCCTTTAATCCTATCTTAAATTTTATATATATATATCTCTTTTTTCTTAAGCTCTTCTAATCCATTTGTTTCCCCTATATTAGGTGTGAAGTAACATAAATCAAGTAGAAGTTTAGCCTCCATTGATTCCTCATGGTTAATCTTTGCTTATTCTTATCTGTATGACTAGTATTCTTGATGTTCACTGTAGGATCTCTTGCTCACAGAGCCTTGTGTCTTCATACTTCACTTTCCCATGGCTTTCAAGCTCTAGGTTATTATGTGGGATTCAAGAACTTTTGGTAAGATCTATTCATGACATGTTCAATGTCTTTTAGAAACCTTTGGTAAAGCACCAAGATACTAACAAAACTTTATATACTTTTCTGATGCCTCTATAGGTTGCCTCATGTTATCTTACCTGCAGCCTAAGACCCCTATATCACTGTATTTACGATCCACATCATTGCATCTACCTCTTTCTATTATGTAGATCTCTATTGCACTTGTAGATTTATTTGATACCTCCAATGGCCATAGTCATCTTGCACTGTCACACTTTAACCTTTGTATACTGGCAACAAAAAATGTCATTATTTATTTGCATTGTTACTATGCCTCCACCATTGTTAAAAGCTACAAATCTTGTAAGCTTCTAAAGTAAAGAAAACCAAAACAATGAGAAAAGACCCTAACCCTAAGCTTATATTGACAATGTATATATGTCATTTCTTTTATAATCATTCTAGAGATTCCAAAGGTTGGTGCTACTTGGTCCTTGTGAGGTTGGTGCCTCTCTTTATTTGGGTTGGTGCTTAGGTTAATAAGAGGTGTGAAGTCTCCTATAGGTTGTTTCCTATAAATTTGTAAAAAGGATTGGTGTCCTTTTCAGGTTGAAATTCCTATTGATTGGTGCCTAAAAAATATTGTAATTTATTGACTCATTTTGTAAGGTTGGATTTCAGTAGTACACCCAAGAAACTTTTCTTGCCATGGTTTTTCCCTTCTGGTTTTCCACATAAATATTGTTTTCTCTTGTGTTGATGTGTGGATGTGCTTATGTTTGCATAGTTCTTACATAATTTAATTAATGTAGTAATGATATTGTTGTTACAGTAGAACTGAAGTAATATTTTGTATATACTGATTCACCCCCCTTCTCAGTATATCTATGTGTTCTAATAGAATATATTGCTCATGTCTATCTCATCCCTATCACTATATTGGCTTGTAAATACTTTAGTTAACTACCTTTAGAACCCCTATGCTCATTGTGAAGACTTGTTTCCTCTTATTCATAGTCACCATCAACCAAAAAAAAAAGATATATATCCTTTAATCCTATCTTAAATTTTATATATATCTCTTTTTTCTTAAGCTCTTCTAATCCATTTGTTTCCCCTATATTAGGTGTGAAGTAACATAAATCAAGTAGAAGTTTAGCCTCCATTGATTCCTCATGGTTAATCTTTGCTTATTCTTATCTGTATGACTAGTATTCTTGATGTTCACTATAGGATCTCTTGCTCATAGAGCCTTGTGTCTTCATACTTCACTTTCCCGTGGTTTTCAAGCTCTAGGTTATTATGTGGGATTCAAGAACTTTTGGTAAGATCTATTCATGACATGTTCAATGTCTTTTAGAAACCTTTGGTAAAGCAACAAGATACTAACAAAACTTTTTATACTTTTCTGATGCCTCTATAGGTTGCCTCATGTTATCTTACCTGCAGCCTAAGACCCCTATATCACTGTATTTATGATCCACATCATTGTATCTACCTCTTTCTATTATGTAGATCTCTATTGCACTTGTAGATTTATTTGATACCTCCAATGACCATAGTCATCTTACACTGTCACACTTTAACCTTTGTATACTGGCAACAAAAAATGTCATTATTTATTTGCATTGTTACTATGCCTCCACCATTGTTAAAAGCTACAAATCTTGTAAGCTTCTAAAGTAAATAAAACCAAAACAATGAGAAAAGACCCTAACCCTAAGCTCCTGCTCTTGAGACATTAGAATTTGTTACAAGATCATGACTCTTTCTTTGAAAAAATATTCCCTCCAAGAGCATGTATGCGGAGTTTGAACATATAAGGTAATTATGGATGTGGACAACATTGATATTTTGACATTTTAACTTGAATAAATGCCTTATACATGGAGAAAGGAAGAAATAAAGCTTTTCAAGACATCTTTTAACACAATACTACAAAAATAAAGACATTTAACAAACTTGACATATTGAAACCCTCTAAAGACTTACAAAAAAAAAAGGAAAAATCCTTCAAACCTAAGAAGATGACCTTAGACTATGATTTTAAACATGAAATCCCTTTTAAGACTTAGATCGTCTATTTGGGCTGAGGGGGAACAAATAAGTAACATATTTGGTGACTTATAGTTGAGTTTTTCCTTCTAAAACATGGAAGACAAGATGCCTTATACTGTCCATTGAGCCATGGGGTCAAAAGGCTTGCAAACAACTGACAACTAGACTTGACAAGTAGCTACTAGTACCTCAAATCAACTTCAAACAAAAAGACAAAACACTAAAAGAATCCAAAACAACTAAACATACATCATGTGAAACAACACTTAGAGGAAAAAGAAACAACAACAACTGACCTACTTACCTGAATCTAACCAACAAGAAAGATTACTCAAACAAAACCATTGACTAGTTTATCAAAATAGCTTCCCTTCCTAAGAAAATTGAAGTGTTCTTCATTCTTCTAAATAACTAACAAGATATGAAGGAGATATGAACACTTAATGAACTCCAGAAACACTTCCTCAAGAATAAAAACAAAACTATTTACCCATCCAAATGAACTGATAACATAGCTACCTTGAAGTGGTCAACTGATTGGCTAATCTTGGTCTTTTTCTAGCTTTATTTTGTGCTTTGGATCATGCATGTCATTTAATGACTCCTTCTCATCAACTTCCAATTGAGATAGATATTGGATAGGACAACCTATTGATAAGTCAACATCCAAACCAAATGTGTTGACTCCATGCTTATGCTTTAGTACCTTATCACCTTGCTAACTGGGATTCTTTAGATCTTGTGATTCACTTAAAAATAGAGTTATGTCCACCTCAAATTCATGCTTCTCATGACATTCTCCATTAGGAGCAGCTATCTTACTACAAAGGTTTGAGCATGAGTGCTCTATTTTTTTCCAAAAAAGTTCTTCATGCGTTAGAACTTCATTCTCATACTCATTCCCTATGTGGGCTAGCAACTCATCAAGATTCTCAATATCCTCAAGATACTTCATGTCATTTGTTCATGTAGATAATGGTATACTTCCCTCCTCTTCCTCCATGTGGGATGGAAATTCTTCTATCCAACTTATACCCTCTTCATATTTATGAAGTAGGCTAGCCAAAGAGATGTTTTCATCAATTAGAGAGTTGGCTATCCTCTCTTCACCTTCGCCAACAAAACAAGGAAGTTGATCATACAAGAAAACCAATTATTTACTATCACTCTTATCCATTTGACTTAGATCTTCTTGTTGTAGTTGTTGTCATAGAAGTATGCACCCTTGTTTGAGAGAGGAACTCTAAAGCTACTTAGTAAAACATTGAAATGTCTCTAAGTGGTGGTCTTGCAAAAGTGAGACAAGTCTCTAGAGAGGGTTGGTTCCCTTGTTTTTCTCACCTAAACTACTCTAATCTAGTATTGTTATTAGAGGAAAAGAGCAGGAAATGGCATAAAAGAAGCCTAAATCATAATAGAAGGTGATGCACCAAATGTTTGTGACCTATCCTATGGCTTAACATACATAATATGTTCAATAAACCAACTAGTTTTAAGACACAACTCACATCTATTTATTGTTCATGTATCAATATTTCATAGAAATGTTTTTATGTTTTCTATATTAGAAGGAAAAATGAAGAATTCCTTAAGACTAATGATTGTTTGACATCATGACACAACCTACAACCTATAGAAATCATGTATTTTCTATATATAAGTGTTAAAAATGAGACATAAATTCAAGGATTACATGTAAATCATAGAAATATGCATTAGTCATTCAACCACACATAATAGACAAAGATTAAGAATGCCAAAAATGCTTGTATTATTGACCAAAAGGTACTTACAAACTATTGTACAACTCTACCTTCATGATAACGATGAGTTACAACATAGAATGAACTACCAAAGAACCTTGTTTCAGGTTACAATATTTGTCTAAAAGAAAAAAGAAATCATCTTTTCAAAACTAGGAAGAACTAAGGAAGAACTACTAAAACTGATCCAAGACCTCCCTTTTGATCTCTAATCGCTGGAGAAGAAGTAGGAAATGCTATGGAAGAGAAAAAGACACATGTCTCCACAAACTTGGTGAAACCTCTCTTGTAGTTGTTGTAGGAACATGAAGTTGATTTGTCTCCTTGAAGAGCTCCACTAAGCATGAAAAGTGGAGGTATTTGGATGTACAACTAGGAAAGTGGAACTACTTCTTTTCAGACTCCTAAATGCTTGGAAAAAGTCTCCTAGCTATCCCATGTATCTTCAAACTTCCCCTAGATCCTAGGCCATGAGATCCTTGTTTGTAAATTCCATTATGACTCCTTGATAGGTGCAAGAAAGATGCTCCTTGACTATTTGATTTTTAAACTGACCTCATAACTCCCATTACTTCCCTCTACAAGTCATAAAATATGTTTTGATGAGCCTTGATGAAGGCCTTCAACTAATGAGAGCATAGGAAATTAGACTGTATCACTTGGTTACTATCAGTACCCTAAGAATTAAACTCCATAAAAAGGTTTGTTCATTGCTCTTACCAATAACTTATAATGTTTGTTCATTGTATTTCAATTGTTCAATACCAATGCCAATTCCTCTTCAAGTTTTCATGCTTGATTGTGACAAGGTTTCGAAGGTCCTCACTATTGCTCTCATCTATTAGGTTGACTATCTTTGCCATCATACTATCATTCTTAGTCATCTGTGTTGCACACTATTCTATTCTCATTTATTTCTTCACTTGACAAACTTTGTATGCCTTACATAGGCCCTAGGATGTTCTATATGAACTCACACCTTGACATGTCTTAAAAAATAGTATGAAGAGGATTTTCAAGAGGTTAACCTATCACCTTGATCATGACTATATACTCTTATTAGATCTTGTGAGAATGAATGGGAAACCTTCTATCACTATTTAAGCATCAATGAGGCCTCCTAGTCAAAGATAGTAGGCATGAATGCTATTGTATTTGGCTATCTCAGACATAGGAAATCCTTCATGGAAGTTCCAAGGTTCTAAAAGACCCATGCATTGCATCTCCTTCATGACTGTCTTCAAAAGACTAACCAAAAGTATATATATATGTACATGTCTTTGAGAAAAGTTGACCTCCTTGCAAGAACTATTTTGGATTCTTCCACTATGTATCACCCAACATTTTTGTTCATGCATCTATCTTTCCTTCAAATCTTTCACAAAACTTGGTGATGACAGCCTCATTCTTCCTGGTTCAAGCATGCTATTTCCATTGATTCAACAAGTAGCCTCCCTGCAAGAGAACCTTGTCTAGCCAAGACAAGGAACTAGTGAGTAATTTCCTACAATGACTTCTTGATGTTTTGAAGACCTTTTTGGATGCTATCACAATAACATTTGGTGTCTTGACCTCTAATTTCACCTGCTCTTTTAAACTCACAAACCTCTGCACTTTCATTCAATCATACATTTTAAAGACCTCTTGCCTTTGAATATAGTGTTGTGTTTGAGATCTCAGATGGCTCCTTGTCATATTCACTAGCACTGATGGTTGCATATAAAGTAGTTATCTCATCCTCTTTTAGACACCTTCCTTAGAGAAAACATCCATAATGTGCATTTTTTATTTAGGTCATTCACTGTCAAACCTTCCAAATGCATCCAAGTACTAATATTCCACCCTTTAGCCATAGTGGTTTATCTCTCTCCTTTTGTTACCAGTCTTAATCCAACTTGTCAAGCTTCAATACCTTGCTCACAAATAGCAACCAAAATTTTCCAGCAAACCTTCTATTGTGACTCATTTCCTAGAAGACAGATAGGTCTAGATTTAGGTTGAATCATAACAGATACAAAAAATATAATTTTATGACTTTCACAAGTTATAGTAAACTATTTTTAATCTGATTCTTTTTTATTATGTGCATCGTGAGATAACACTCTTGCTAACATACTTGATAACTGTAGGTATGTCCATGATTGTTCACCCTAGTCATCTTCTTGATGGTGGTTCTATTCCTATCCTTAAAAACTATTCCTACTACTAGTTGACTTCCCTTTAGATGTATAATAGTCTTCTTGCAATTCTATTACACTATCTTAAATCTACAAACCTAATACTATTCACTCTTCGATATGGTTACATGCTTTGTCTAACTTTCTTGATCAATGTGTTTTGATATCTCTGCTCATCCTTAAGGTTTGTGTAGATCTTTCTACCATGTGATTCATTTTGAAGTTTTTTCTTTTAGTAGGCCTTGTCTTACGTATATAAGTTTTTTAACAATTACAAGAACCATATACCTACTAATCTGGTTGATGGAAACCCAATGAAAGTCCTGTAGGTGCTCGTAATCCCCCAAAATAGTAGAATGTTCCTTTCACTCATTGTTTACTGCTACTATAATGTTATCTTGATTGTAGAAGACTAATTTATGGTTTTGTGCTTTGAATGGCTTGAGGTTTATCACTTACATTCACTGCCTAGACTGTCCCCAACTAGATAGTACTCTAAAACATCATAAAATTTTGTAATCTTCTCAAATGCTAAGCATGACTATCTCTGATTTTTTGTATTTATCTCATAGAAGTTCTCTATTTTCTACTCCTTATTCTAGACCCTTGCATATTCTCATTATTCCTTAACCAAAATTTCTCCTATACTCTACCCCTTCTTAATCACCGAAAGGATAAGCTTCTTCCTTGTTACCCTTCTTCACTATTTCCATTTTGATAGTCTCATCTTTGCATCTTTGTGACAGTCTACATGCATGTGTTCATTTTGATCAGACTTGCACAAACATATTACTATTCTTGCTATCTACAATTGTCTTCATGGTATTAATTGATGTTTATGCCCTTTTGGACTGCTACTACTACTTTGTCTCCTTCAACTAAGAAGGACTCTTTCAATATCAGAACACTCATATCTAACACTATGATATCCTAATATTAGTTTCACAATGAGGCCAGAAAATGGTTCACATAGTATCCCATATATGAGTAGTCTGTAAAACCTCTGTGTGGTCCTTCTCTATCCTTTGAACAAACTTTTTGCAGTCTTTGTGTCAAGGTATCTTGACTTGAACACTTGGCAATCCTTTTGGATGCATATATGGGTCTATGAGAAACTTTCCTAACTTCACAATGCTTATGTAAAGATCTTAATGTTATCATAAGACTTTCAATGCTATGTACTATCTTGATTCGCACCATGCTTCATGCATCCTTGTTTAAGCTCCTTATCATCCAAAAACAACCACAAATCTTTGATTACGAAAGTTGTTCTATGCTCAGATCTTGCATCATATATTGTTTCTCATGGATTCCTCTTGTTTTCATGGCACCAAGGGTTTCATACACCTGGTTCATATACCTACAATACATTATTCAACATTGAGACACTCGTATGTTAGTTGAAAACCCTTAAACATGACATAGGTTCCCATGAAAACTCACCCAAACCTAAACCCTTTGACCAATTTTTTTTTTCCAAAGAATGACTCCTTCCATGGAGTGTACAGAATTTTGGAAGAATTAAGGTAATTTCTAAAAGCTTTTTGGCTCATACATATCTTTTGACAATGTTTAAGACACATTTTAAAGCTTCAATGCACTACAAAAACTCTTAATGAATTTTAAACTCTATTTTTAAAACCTTAGATGACTGAAAACCCTTTTAACATTCCAAAACTCTCGTAGTGACTATTTGATCCTTTTAGATGTTAAAATATGTCAACACTTTTGGCTACTTCTATGGGGTTCTTGCTTGCTAAGCACAATGAAAACTAGTAGCCTTTGATATCCATTGGACAAAAGAGTCAATCAGGGACCTGGAACCAAAACTGAGAAGAAGACATTAGACTTGACTACAGATGTTAGTACCTTTCAAAACAACAAGACAAAAAACAAGACATATATAACAAACTACCAAAAGACAACTACAACCTGTGCATTTGCACTCAGAGGAAATAAACCACTTACATGACCTATACTAACCTAAACAAAACAAATGAAACATGTTGTCTAAAAAATGTCATTAACTGGTTCCTTGAAATAGCTGCCCTTCCTCATCAATTTGTAGTATTCTTCAAGTTTGTGAGAAACCAGGAAGAGGTGAATATAAAACATATGTTGAACCAATTGTTGCAATGCATCTTGATGGGAGAAAACAAACTCACTTACCCACCTATGTTGACAATTCATGTTGTTGTTTTGATCTGGAAAGGACAGCTAGATATGCCCCCTTTCAATAGAATCTGCATGCTTGGGTGAAGAATGACTTCTGATGCATTGTTGGCTTCCATCATAGCTAGATGCCTGATAGGACATCCCCTTGAGAGCTTTGGGCTGGTTGCTTATATTTCTTCATTTGGTGTGATGGCATCCTCCATCTTACTCTCATATTGTTCTTGTCTAGCAAGCCGCTGATTTGGAACTTCATGGTTTTCTTCTTCTTCCTTCAAAGAACCCAAGAAGGATGGTATGATGTTATCATGGATGCATTCTTCAAACTTTTCCTCCTTTTTTTCATGGTTGTCCTATTTTATGGATAAGTTTGGACAAAAGAGAAGATAATCTGAATGACTAGAAAAGATATCATTACCTATACCTTGCATGATAACTTGCCATGTCAATTCTTCCTCCATGGTCAATGGATCATCCTCTTCCATTAGGACAACCAATAACTCATCAAATCTATTAGATCTTGGGTGGATCTTAGGAATACCTGATTCATGCTCAAATGTCACATTATTACCCAAGGGAGTACACTCCAAATCAAGATTTTCTTCTTCAATGAAGGAAGGAAAATGTTCAAACAATGAGGTAGCCTCTTCCAACAAACTTATGTTTGTTCTATCAACCTCAAGCTCTTCTATACAATAGAAGGGAAGTTCCTCTAACTAGAAAGACCTTGCAAATCAGCCTTATGAGAGGTTTCTTGACTTGAAGGAATTAACTTCGCTTCATCAAGACTACATTTTTTCTCTTGTCCCATGTCTGATTTTTTCTAGTTTCATGGCACAAAAAGGGCTGCAAATAGTTATTTCTTCATTATCTTCACTTGAAATATTCTCCTCTTCACCTAAAAATCCTTCATTTGCTCTCCATAAAAGGGGTCCTTTGAAAAGGGAGATGGTGGGAGGGAAAAAGGACTTAGCTGATGAAGTAAGATGAACATGCTCATTACTAAGATGAGCATAAGGCACTATGGACTACTCTTGGTTATGAATTGGTTGTTGGGTTGAAGAAACACTCCTAAAACTAGGAAATTTGATTGGCTTAGATTCTACAACCTTTTACTCATCTTGATTTTCGATTGGTATGAGAGGATGGGTATTTACAAGGTTTTACATTTTGAAATCATGATGCTTGGTCCAAGAAGGCTGCCATGATAGAGGATTTTGATGCTCTTTCATAAGTTTAGTTTGGTTTGTATGATAGATTTGTCTGAAATAAGGAATATAAGAGGATTGTTGGACTTTGAATTCCTGGACCCAAGAAAACAATTGTTTTATTTGTTCCTCCTTAGGAGTAATCTGCATATTCAAGCATTCTTCTTCATACACCCTTCTATTTTTTACCTCTTGCTGATAACAAAAAACCTAATAGGACAACTCCAATTGTTGCATGTTATAATGATTCTCTCTACCTATTTTCAGCATTCCCTTTTGAAAATCCAACAATATACTCTTTATACTACCCAAACTAGTATCATTTTGAGAAAGACTGGGGAGGTTGCATGGTTGATTGAGAGTGGCATGGGTTTCACAAGGTTGACTATAGGCATGAATAGGTTACCAAGAAGGTTGAGCAAGAGTTGTTTGAAAATGCTCCTACTGGCAATGCAAGTTGTAATGAGAGAAATATTTGCTTGGAGGCCAAAAACCTAAATTTTTGTGAAATGGAGTAGAGTAACCATGATGGTTTTGGTAAATAGACATTATAGGGGTGAAACATGAAGCATATGTATGTCTATATAACAAATTTTGAATGAAAATAGTCAATAAGGTCTTGGAACACTAGGATGTGAGTCAAAATACCAAGTGGACTCTCCAAGTGTTGATAAAATACTCTCAAATTATAAAAAACGAACAAGTGGCACCAACCTCATTAGTTACATGTATTTGGACTGCTAAAACTAGATATGTAATTGGATTCACCATGGTCTTTTTTGTACTACCTCCAAAGGTTGATAATACTAAGAAAAATACCAAGTTTCTCAATAATTTGAGAGATTTTAATCACACTGTCCCACCGGGTGTGCTAAAAATTGTTGTCACTTAAGTATGCACCCTTGTTTGAGAGAGGAGCTCTAAAGCTACTTAGTGAAACATTGAAATGTCTCTCAGTGTGGGACCTACAAAAGCAAGACAATTTTGAGCTAGAGAGGGTGGGTTCCCTTGGTCTTCTTAGCTAAACTACTCTAATCTATTGTTGTTCTTAGAGGAAAAGGTCATGAAATGAGATAAAAGAAACCTAAATCCTAATGGAAGTTGATGCACCAAATGTTTGTGACCTATGTTACTACTTAACATACACAATATGTTTAATAAACCAACTAGTTTTAATACACAAATAACATTTGTTTCATGTTCATGTATCAATATTTCATAGGAAGGTTTTGATATTTGCAATATTAGAAGAAAAAATGAAGACTTCCTCACAACTAATTACTATTTGACATCATGACAACCTACAACCTACATAAATCATGCATTTGCTATATATAGGTGTTAAAAATGAGACATACATTCAAGGATTTGTATGTAAATCATAGAAATATACATCAATTATTCAACCACACACAATAGGCAAAGATTGGAAATGCCAAAAATGCTTGTATTATTTGAAAGGAAGAAAGGTAAGTGGAATAGTGTCCTACACAAAACTAATGAGTGGAATGTTATGCAAATTTTAAGATTCTTTACAGTTACAGATATGTGATACAAATAACACAGAGATTAAATAACATACAGGAACAAGTAGAATGCAAGACACAAGATATACATGGGGAAAACCATTTTGGGTGAAAAACCCCACACCCCAAAACATGCAAAATGTATTATCAAGTCTAATGGTGATTACAATACACTTTCAATGCAAGTTCTTTCAAGAGTCTTCAAGATGTCAATTCTAGAGTAATTTTGGCACCATAATAGTACTTACAAATCAACTATATAACTCCAACTCCAAGCACCTACATTTATAGAGTTTACAAAGTGAACATGGGAAGCTCCTAGAGGTGGGTGTCCAACTTGGCCTCATGGTCAAAATTCAATACCTTGGGACACTTATTCAACATGCAAGTAATCTCCATTCAACCATCATAACATGAAAGTTTGAATTTCTAAAGATAGAGTGCTCCAACCAGGAATAGGCTATGACAAATGCTCTTACACATCCTATAGTTGTCACAGAATTGGTCATACATGATAACATTTACTATTCTAAGAGAATCTGTCATACATGACTAATAATAGCATATTCCTCTTACAACATGTAATAGTCAATCTTGGGTGCATAAAGATGTCTTCCTCACATGCAAAGATGCTTTCTTACACTTGTCATCACTTGTCATAGGAATCTCTTGTTCTAGCTCTTACATGTCATAGATTTTGTCACATGTCATAACTCCTTACACACACCACAAGATGTCAACACATGGCATACTAGTGCCACCTCAAATGGGATACCTACATTCTTATGTGTTGACTTGACCATCCAAGTCATATTACAAGTAGGATGAGATCTCACCATGCCACCTCACACTACATGAAAAAATAGGATGTGCAAGCATAAATATGATATAGGCCAAAAAATAAATATACAAACAAATATTAAATGCTAGGAATTTGCAAAGGTTGAGACACCTTAATTCCCTACATTCTCCCACTCGTCAAACACCTTACAAGAGCCAATAGAATGACAAGATTTTACTGCTACGGGCTAAGATTCCCATAGACTATGAACACCATATAAACTTATCTATGCCCATAGGTTTCATCAGTGCATCTGAAACATTCTTCAAAGCATTGATCTTCTCAAATATCACCTTCCCATCTTCTACCATATCACGAAAAAAATGAAACTAAACATCAATGTGCTTTGTTCTTGCATGAAAAGTATGATTCTTTGCTAAGAAAATGGCACTTTGGCTATCGCAATAGATAATAGTCTATTCTACATCAAAGCCAATATCTAAACACAACCTCTTAATCCAAATGGATTCCTTAGAAGCATGAGTAGTTGCTATGTACTCTACTTCTGTCATGGAAAAAGTGAGCATAGGTTGATGCTTACTCATCCAAATGATAGCCCCACCAAACATAATGAATGTACGTAAGCATTGTGGATCTCCCGCTGTCAATGTCACTTGCCCAATCATAATCCACATATCCGCGAATACTCATAGAATGCTGAGGTCCTGTATGATATTCATGATAACATATGGAATACTCAGAAGTACCCCACAAATATTTGAACACTCTCTTCACTGCATCTGAATGTACCTGTCTAGGATTAGCCATAAATCAACTAAGGACTCCCACTACTTAGGCAATGTCTGGTCTTACAAATACCATAGCATACATCAAACTACTAACCACACTAGCATAAGGAACTTTGCTCATATCCTCCATCTCAGAAGGAGACTTTAGAAAATCTAGAATAGATAACTTTGTCCCCATTGTAATAGGAATATTCAAAGGTCTGCAATCTTCCATGCTAAATCTCTTCCACAGTGTTAACATACTTACTCTATCCTAACCAATGTTTTATATTTGCTCTATCTCTTCTGATCTCCATCCCTAGAATGTACCTAGCTGCCCCTAAATTTTTCATTTCAAATTTTGCTGAAAACTAAGACTTCTAATCAAAACTCAAACTTTTACCATTCCCAATTAGCAACATATCATCAACATACAGTGCAATAATGAGAATGCAATCATTGTCAACATTGAAATAAAAATAATGATCTAATTTTGATCTTAGAAATCCAATATTCAATAGAAAGGCATAAAAAGTTTGGTACAACATCCTAGGATACTATTTCAAACCATACAAAAGATTTTTTAACTTGCTAACGAAATTTTCTTTACATTTCACCACGTAGTTCTCTGGCTGTGACATATAGATTTTGTCCTCCAAGTCACCATGAAGGAATGTTGGCTTCACATCCATCTGATCACTTCTAAACAATACATAGCTGCAAGAGATAACATGAACCAAATCAATGTTAGCTTTGTAATGGGAGGCAAAATCTCACCATAATCGATTCCCTCCACTTGAGAATACCCCTTCACAACCAATCCATCATTATATTTCTCAACATTGCCATCTAAACCAAATTTATTTTTGAACACCCATTTGTACCCAACACATTTTGTTCATTGAGGCAAAGGCACCAAGTTCCAAGTTTAATTCTTTTCCAAAGAAGTGATCTCCTCTTCCATGGACTCCTTTTAAGAACCTACATCTTTCATACCCATAGCCTCTTTCATAGTTCTAGGCTCATTAGTGTTAGAAATCAAGACAAAAACATAACTAGAATGAAGCAATGAATAACCAAAGCTCTTAGGTTGCTTCCTAATCCATGTAGACCTCCTCAAAAGGTGAGGTTGAGGTTCTTCTTCTTCTTCTAAACTATCAGAGTTGCTAGAGCTCTCCTTATCATTAGGTCTAATAGGATCTTTCAGTTCAGTCTTCTCAGCCTAGTATTAGGAAACTGAACCACATCGTGTTTCTTTTCTTTTCCTTCTAGCTATAGAACACCAAGAGAAGGAGTTCTCTCTAAAAATTGTTAGAAATAAAAGCACAACTACTTAATGGAAATCTAATTCAAGATAAATTTCAGCAATCTTTAAGTGTGCATTAACAATGGAGATTGTAACAAAACATAAAACCCACTATAGAAAAGATGTCAAGCATGAAGAACTCAACACAATGACATAGTGTTTACATGGAGAAAACCCTTGTGGGTAAAAAACTCCACCAGGAAAGAGGCACATGTTTGTATTAATATGTGAAAGATCTGTACAATACATCAACTACACAACTCTCTCCACAAGTCTTCAATCCGACAACATTCTAGCCACACCTTAGTACCTAAAATATATAATTCAACAACAAATACATGGTAAATACTTATAGAAATGTTTTCCAACTCCTCCTAGGCATTCACCTTCTCTCTCATGAGATTCTCCAACCTACAAACATTAATTACCATCTTACAGGCATCCAACACTTGTCCAAAAACAACCATGTAAAGGTTGGGTGCCCAAGACTAAATCTGGCCTCTTACAACATCTTATGATGTGTCATAACCATAATAGGTTCCACAAAAGAGTATCTTTCCAAGATAGGAACCTTGGGCTAAATATAGAAAATATACAACTAACATATCTATCATATGCGTCATAGAATCTTAGAATCTTATGACAACTTGTAGCTATCATAGATTCACTTACCAGACATTATGATAGTTGTCATACATGCCAAAAATAGTAGATTCCTCAAAGAAGCATGCCTACCCTTATTTACTTTGAGTTTTTACATTTGCCAATAGTAAAAGTCACTTCATAATTACGTTCGGTTACTCTAAAATTACCCTGCCAGTGAAACTAGTACATATCCTTGTGGATAATTAAAAATTACATATAATAAATGGAATAAATACAATATTGGGATTTACAAGGTTAATGGCACCTTATCCCAACATTCTTCAACCTAGAATTATACATTGTAAATAAATCCATAGGAAATTTAATGAAAATAATCAAGCACTAGAAACACGGCCCATGGCCTCTCTGCACCATACGAACTTCTCTGTGCTCACAGGATTGGTCAATGAATCTACAAAATTCTCTTGAATTTCTATCTTCTTCATCTCAATATCTCCATTTGCAACCAAATCTCAAACAAAGTGATACTAAACATCAACATGCTTAGTCTGAGAATGATACATGGGATTCTTGGCCAAATAGATAGCTCTTTGGCTATCACAACCAATCTGAATGATCCTACAATCAAAACCAATACCTATACATAGTCTTCTCAACCAAACTGCATCCTTAGAGACATTGGTAGCAGCAATATACTTTTCTTCTATGGTGGACAAAGCAACTGTGGGCTGCCTCTTACTCATCCAGCTTAATGCACCCCCAAACAGAGTAAACACATAGCCACTAGTGGACCTTCAACTATCCAAGTCACTAGCCCAATCTACATCAACAAAACCATGTATGTCCAAAGATTTATCAGCACTATCAGTACCAGAATAAAGCAAACAATGACTAAGAGTACCTGCAAGATATTTAAATACCCTCTTCGCATAGTTCCAATGTTGTCTACCAGGGTTAGACATAAATATGCTTAAAACTCTCACTACTTGGGCAATATCTAGTCTAGTACAAACCATTGCATACATCAAACTCCCTACAACACTAGAATATGGCACATTAGACATATCCTCAAGATCATCCTTAGTCTTTGGACACATATCTAATGAAAGCTTAGTACCAATGGGTAAAGGAAGTCTAACTGGGTTACAGTCCTACAAACTAAACCTTTGCAAAATAGTATTCACATACTTACTTTATGACAACCAAAGCTTTCTGTTAACTCTGTCCCTCCTAATCTCCATTCCCAAAATATACCTTGTAGTACCAAGATCCTTCATCTCCAATGCACCTGAAAGTTGGGCATTAAGCTCACTGATCATATAGTTAGTATTGCTGAAAAACATGTCATCAACATACAAAGCAATAACCAGTATAGAATCATCAACACAAAAAATGTAAACACAATGAACCTCCTCGCTTCTAACAAAACCCAATTTTAAAATAAATGAGTCAAACTTTTGGTACCACATTCTGGAGGACTATTTTAAACCATAAAGAGACCTCTTTAACCTACAAACTCAATGTTCTTTTCCTTTTACCTGAAAACCTCTAGGCTATTGCATATAAATTTGATGCAGGGCTCACTAACACAAAGACCACAAAGGGATCAAACTAACAACACAGGAGGAAGAGGAATAGGGGATGGTAGGATAAAATAACTCTTTTAGGCCTTAGTGGACCAAACTAGAACATTTGATTTCAAACTGGACATGACTGTCCACTCTTTCTCCATGGATTCAACACTACATAATAACACCATCTTTGGGTTTGCATACATGGAAGCTTTCCCAAACATTCTAGGGGCCCTAGAACTTCTAAGTTTTATTTTTCCAAGCTTACAAAACTAACAAATTTCTTAGAAGGTACCTCCTTGTACTACTTCCTTCACAGCTAGGCCTACTTGCTTGTAGCCCTCCAAACAAGTTTTTCCTTCATAACTTGCATAAGACATACCAAACCCATAAACCAATTATCTTTTCAAATACCCATTTGGATGTTTCATAACATACCTCACATGAAGGGTAGGTTGTTTTGGAACAAAAGCCTAAAAAATGGACTGTACCTGCTGTTACTAGGCCTAATTAGGATAGCTGAAGTAGTAATTTTGACCTAAATTTTTGAAAACGACTCAAACCAACAAAAGAAATAAATTTTCAGATACCCATTATGGAGCTACATAACATACTAAAAATGCAAGGTGGGTTTTTTACCAACATATGGGTCAAACTAGAACTAATGTTGTTGTCCTAAGCCAAATTAGGCCTCCTACTCCACAAGCCTATGCAAACTATGTCCTACAATGCAAAATCTTGTTCTAAGTGGTTTGAGTGTTTCAAATAGGAGGGAAAAATATGATTTTAGGGATTTATACAATCCACACACCATTCTTTAACCCAAAATCTACTATACCTACCTTGAAACTGTCTAATGCATGAAGATGTTGGACCTACACTACCTCAAATTGCCTTGATGCTCCATACCCCTATTCTTGCACAAAACACATTTGGTAGACATGTAAACTAAACCTATTTCCCTCATTTCAACCTAAGAAGCAAGTGGGGGAAGTCAAGGAACCATCGATTTGATGAAACCCTCATAAAACCTTCTAAAACCTTAGTTATTGACCTGTTTGCACAAAAATAGTAATAGAATGCTTCTTCTATGATCTCAAATCCTCCAATCAGACTTAAATGAAAGGTAACTTCATGATTTTGAGGTTTTTAGGCATTTGGGCTCATGATAGACTAGTACAGCCCAGTACAATCCTTGGGACAACATTAAAAATTTAGAAAACTGCAGATAGTCTTAAAAAATGTTTGAAACCTACCTTAAACTTCACCAAAAACCCTACAAATTGACTTAAAAGAAGGATAAGACAAACCATTTCAACATTTTATGCATGATTAATCATCACAGTACTATACAGATTTAGAAAACTAGAAGGAACAATAGAAAATACTGGAACAACAGAGAAGGGACATCAAATAATATATTTTCTTTCATTTTTTTCCTTCCAAACTTCTTCCTCATTACATTGTTTGACCACAAACCTTTTTACAATGCATTTTCATTTGTTTATAGTCTTGAATCTCCATTCCCATCATGGGAAAGGAAAGAATAGCCTAATTGATGGATTTTTTCCTAAAAAATAGTTTTTTGTAAATATAGACTGTCACAGTCTTACATGACTACAGTCTACTCACTTATTCTTAATCTCCACCACATAAACTAACTAAAATCAACCTCCACTAACATGATCATGCCTACCAAAGGCTCTTATACATTTATTTTGAAAATCATTTTTCCTTTTTAACTCTAAAATTTTAAAAATTTGATTAAATGCCTATTCTAGGTGCACTGCACCATACAACCTAACTTGAAACTTTTCCAAGTTCCTTGGAAATATTCTTGAAAATTATCCTTCATTGCTCCATGCTTGTCTTCATCAGGTTCTTTTAGCTTTGATCCTTCATTGTCTATGGCATGCTTTCCAACATTTCTTGTTGTTTGACCATATGTATTCTTTGTGGACTATCCCACTCTTGGTCCTCTGACCTTGCAACTTTCATTACCAACTATGCTTCTCTCAACTATCTTCAAACTTGTCTTCTCAACTTCTTGTTTACACCACTATCTCTTATTGTTCTTTCCACTGTCATTATCTTTCTCAACCTTTGTCGAGCCTGCAACTTGTGTGTTCACTGTCCTTGTTATCTTGTCAACTGCTGCACTAGGTTCTCTTGGTTGTCTTTTCTTCACTACAGGGCACATGATTGTCCCTACTAAGACTCCTTAACTCACTTCTTGCCTTACCACAGGCTCTACACTCTTACACTTCTCATTTTCATTCACCTCCTTCTTCCACATGAGGATATTTCTCCTAATAACTGGCTGCAAATCAGTTCCATACTTACTCGTTGCTGTCTCAACAACTTCATGCCTTGAAAAGGGTACACACTCCTTGTTTGCACTCTCCTCAAACATCACAGGTTCCTTCTTGCCAAACATGATCATATTTTCTGTTCTTGACTTCTCCTCCAATGGTAGTAGCACAAAAGTCTTCTCATCCTTCTTAATAGTGAAGGTATTAGCTCTCCCATCATAAACTGCAAACCTATCAAATTGCCAAGGTCTTCCTAGTATCACATGACAACAATCCATAGGTAGGATGTCACAAAGTACCCTATCCTCATATGCTCCAATCTTAAACTCAACTAATGCTTGTTCAGTCACTAAAATAGATTGATGATCACTCACCCAAGAAATTTTGTAGGAAACTTCCCTAGGAACCCTCTTCAATTTCAGTTTGTCTACCATTTCACTAGACACCATATTATCAGTACAACTAGAATCCACTATCACTTTACATACCTTGTTCTTGTTCTTGCAAGTTGTTTTAAACAATGTTCTCTGAATCAGGTCCTTCTCCCTAGAGGTCTTTAGTAATGCTCTTTCTCTTAGCATCAATGCTTCTCCTACTTTAGCATCACACCTTGTGTAACTAGAACTACCACACTCTTCTTCTTGGACTAATTGAGTCCTCCTCTCATTCTTCCTCTCACCATCACTTGAAAATTTTTGTTTCTCAGGACACTTATATGTTCGGTGCCCAAACTCTTGACAATTATAACACTTACCTACAAAGGTATTTGCACTCCTTCCACCACCAAATCTACTTCTAGAACCTCTACATCTGAAATCTGCACTTTGTCCTTGCTTGAAATCAGCACCTTGTCCTTGTGCCATGTTCATGTCTTCTTGACTTTCACTGACTTTCTTTGTGTTAAAAGATCCTCTACCTCTAGAGGTATTACCTTTGCCTCTGGCTGACTTATCTTGTCTTCTTTTTAGCTTCTCTTCTACTCTAACTACCATCTGATAACAATCTTCAACACTCCTGCATGTTAAATCTCAAACCACCAATATACCTAGCAACCTTTTGCACTTCAGTTTAATTTTGACCAAACCTTATACTCAACTTATAAAACTCTTCAATGTATGTCTTAACATCCATATCCTTTTGTCTTAAACTTTGAAGCTTCTTAAACATTTGAACTTCATAATCTTTAGGCAAGAATTTACCTTTGATTTTTTCTACCATCATGTCCCATGAAACATTTTTTTCCTTTCCTTGCTTTCTTCTCTCTGTTTGCTAATAATCCCACCATAACAAAGCATGACATGTTAGCTTGGTCTTTACAATCTTCACTTTATGATCCTCAGGAACTTCTTCACACTCAAAATGATTGTCCAATGCTGCAATCCAATCTAACAACTCTTCATCATTCAGGCTTCCTCCAAACTTTGGCACATCTATCTTTATCTTGTGCTTGTCTTTTTTTACTACCCTCAGCAACTTTACCATCCTCTAATCCTAGGGTCCAACTCTTCTTCCACACGTTCATACTCAGCTTCCTCTTCTTCCTCAGACTCAATTTCTTCACCTAGAGCCACTCCTCTTCTCTGATTTTGTTCTAGGGTAGCCATTCTTTCTTTCAGCTCCCTCAACTCTCTGGCATGCTTCTCCTTCAGCTCATTCATCTCTTGAGCCATGTTTCTTACTCTTGGAGGCATCTTGACGAACTGCCTCTTAACACTTAACACTTCACAGACCTACTAACTATCCTATGATACCAATTTGATGTAGAGCTCACTAACACAAAGACCACAAAGTGATCAAACTAACAACACAGGAGGAAGAGGATACAAGGGATGGTAGGGCAAAACAACTCTTTTAGGCCTCAGTGGACCAAACTACAATATTTGATTTCAAACTAGACATGACTGTCTACTCTTTCTCCATCGATTCAACACTACATAATAACACCATCTTTGGGTTTGCATAAATGGGGGCTTTCCCAAACATTCTAGGGGCCCTAGACCTTCTAGGTTTGACTATCCCAAGATTACAAAACTAACAAATTTTTGAGAAGGTACCTCCTTGTACTACTTCCTTCATAGCTAGGCCTACTTGCTTGTAGCCCTCCAAACAGGGTTTTTCCTTCATAACTTGCAGAAGACATACCAAACCCATAAACAAATTAGCTTTTCAAATACCCGTTTGGGAGTTTCATAACATATCTCACATGCAGGGTAGGTTGTTGAGGTAGGAGCATCCAGTGGTGTAAGGGCAATCTTGCATCACCCAAAAAAAATATGTTTCAAAACTATTGATGTTCTTTCCATTTCTTTTCAAAATTTGTGGTTTTGGTTCCATAATCGCTTGAACAATGATGTAAAACTTTCAGTTTTTCTAAACTGCTAAAAATAGCAACCTACTATTTTTAGAAAGTTTGCATTTGGGCACAGATTGAAGCGAAAATTTACAGGATGTTACCTAACATAAATATAAGACATTTGGTGATGGAATCATGAAAAGATCATTTGCGAGCTGAATGATATTAAAGTTTTTGTTTCCCAAAAAATACTTGAAAATAATTCAAACTTAGGTTTGAGGCACTAAACGGCCCTGTACAACCCCAAAAATGGTCCGAACTAACAGAGCGGGTTTCTAATGCATAGAGCACTCTTTGAGATTTTTGACGCATAAAATGGTTCATCAATCAGACACCCAGATCAAAAGTTATGGCTCCTAGAAGTTGACCTATTTTTGGAGGGAGATTCAAATTTTGAAATGAGGTTGTTGGCCACCAGAAAAGGCTATTAATAACCATTTTTGGCAACCCTGGACACTAGTAGAGTTAAGGGGGAAAGTGTAGAGTTAAGAACAAGTGGGAAAATAGAAACCCTAGCTAATTTGGGGTTACAGAAGGCAGATGATTCTAGAGTCTTCTTATAGGAAGCTGTAATGTGTTGCAGTCTATGGAGGGTTGATTCCTCTGATTGTATTTGAGCTTCTATAATGTAATAAGTTGTCCAAATTAATAAAGAAAGTTCTATTTTCTATGTGCAATTTCTGTTGTTATGTGTTTTATGATTTACCCCTTCATCAAGTGGTATCAGAGCAAGGGTTCTTGAGTGTGTAGGCAAATCACCGACCATGAGGAAGTTTGCACCATGACCTAAGGTTGTGGGTTTGCTACAGAGATCAAGATGCCTCCATGAAGAAATTGTATTGGGAGGAATGCTTTGACAGAAGAGCAGTTTAGAGCCCTACAAAGGCAAATCGATGCATTGCAAGAGGAGCTGCAAAGATGGTTTGATATGAGAACAAGAGAAGAAAGTGAGGATGAAGCTGAAGAAGAGCTATCCAAGGAAGAATAAGAAGTTGCAGGAGATCCTATAGAAGTTAGGTTGTTGAGGGTCATTTCAAAGATCGAAGAGAGGCCTAGGATCAAAGTTTCTAAATATTCTAGAGATTTGAATCCGGAATAGCTTATTGATTGGATCAATGACATGGAGGAGTATTTTGAGTATGAAGATGTGGAGGACCCAGATCGAGTCAAGTTTGCAAAAACAAAGTTGAAAGGCCATGCCAATATTTAGTGGAAGGAGGTCCAATTAGAGAGGAATAGAAGAGGAAAAGGAAAGATCACCAGATGGGATTAGATGGTGGAGAAACTGAAGAAGCAGTTCATTCCTGTGGACTATGAGATGGAGTTATTGAAGAAGCTGCAAGGACTGAAGCAAGGTAACAAGTCTATTAAGGAGTATACATAAGATTTTTATAAAATTACTATCAGGACAGACCATGCAGAGCCCAACAAGGAGAAGCTAGCCCATTAGATTAATGGGTTGAGGCCAAGTATTCAAGAGGAGCTAAGCCTAGTCAGAATGACCACCATAGAAGATGCATATTTGTTTTCCCTAAAGGTGGAAGAGAAGCTAAATAAAAGATTCTAGAGCAAGCAAAGGGGAAGAGGTCAAGGTGGAAGGACTGGTGGAAGACCCTATGGAGGCCATAATGAAGATCAAAAGAAAAATGAAGAAGCTAGCACTAGTCGAAATTAGAGAGGGGATAATGTTGTAAGTATGGGCCTAACCAGTGTTGTCATTGATGTCAACATACCCCTGTTGCATTAATGATAAGGATTGGATGAGCTATGTGCTGAGGATATTGAGAAAATTAGTCATATCAGGAATAGAGAACAGTGAAGACAGTAAGGTAAAGATCCAAGATAAGATGACTATCAGAGGATGCAGTTCCAAGGGTTTGTAGATATGAATCTTAAGATGATCTAGTAAAGATTTCAGAGGTCCGCATGAAGATCTAAAGAAGTTGTGGCCACTCCAGTAAAACTGGCTCTAATTGGTGTTCAGAGGTGACATAGTGACACAGATAGGTCCAGTGGGATCTGAAAATGTAATATCCTATTCTACAGATTTGGTGGAGTGTTTAGGAAGTCCATGTGAAGTAATAATTCAATTGGTTAGTGGTATGGAGGTCTGCAAGCATCTATTCCATTATGACAGTGATGATAGACTATGTTCTTGAGGTTCCAGATGAAGGAGATAAGTATTTCAGTAAGTAGATGTAGTATGGATGTTCTTGGTGATTCAGGCAAGCTTGTGGAGGTCTTTGGATCATTTCCAGTTAGTGTTGGTGGTCTACATTGAAGCTTGAGCTCGCAATTGAAGATTAACTTCTAGATGATGGTGTTCTTCTTAAGTTTGGCTGACCGGATGAATTACACATCCTGTGGATGTTCTTGTAGATGTTTGCCGACTTATATGATTGTTCCTAAGTCGATGTCTTGTATAAATAAGAAGTTGTAAAGTTATTTCAAAGTGTGTAGAGATAATGAGAGTGTGGTAGTGAAGAGGAAAGTGAAAAGAAGAGCAGAAGTATTGGGCTTAAATGGAACTGACTCAAGCATGGTAAAGATGCTATTCTCTAGTTCAAGTATGTGATACTTATCATTTTTACACAGTGTGTCTCTTGTAGGCAGTGGGCCTCTTATGAGTAGTGTGCTCGGGCAGTGAGCCCTAATTGGCATGTGCCATTTTTGTTCTTTCTATTCTTCTAATAGAGAACACAATCTTGGGTTAATCACCCCGTGGTTTTTCCCTTAACCGGGTTTTCTACGTCAAAATCTTAGTGTCTTAAGTGTTGATGTGTTTCTTCTCCTGATTTAATGCTTTATGTTTCCATGATTGATTTACTATTATGCTACTAAATTACAAAGTAGATTTAAGTTCTTAATTGAGAGAAAGTTTTGGACAACTGATTTAGCCCCCCCTCTTAGTTGTTTGTCCTAAATCTAACAATTGGTATTAGAGCTAAGTTCCTCTAAAAGAGCTTAACTGCTGGAGGAGATCTAGGATGTCATCCTACAAGAAGGATAGTCTGAAGTTTGATGGAACCAATTTTAATCTTTGGAAAAGTCACATGCAATGTCACTTGCAATGTATGGGAATGTAGTATTGGACCATGGCTACAACAAAGTATACGCCTCCACAGAATGGCCCAAAATCTACAGTGAAATCATAGATGCTGAAAACAATCTGTGAACTAAAGAAGCCCTTCTAAGTGCCTTGTCTAATTCAGAGCTTAAAAATGTTGTTGACCTACAAACTATTTTTGAGATTTGGGAAAAACTGGAACTTCTGCATGAAGGAGACAAGTATGTTAAATGTGCAAGGCTACAGAGTTTAAAAGGGAAATTTGAAAATCTGAAGATGAGAGAAGATGAAAATATCACTTCATTTATGTCAAGAGTAAATGAGCTTGTTTGTGGCATTAGATGTGCTGGTGGAGTTTTGGATGAAGATGAAATTGTTGGCAAAGTTCTCAAATCCCTTCCTACTTCTTATAAAATTAAGGTTGCTTCCATCGAAGAATTCAGAGCCCATTCAAATGTCACAAGAGATCAATTGGTTGGTAAATTGGCTACATTTGAACTGACTGAGCTTGGAGATGTTCCCCCCAAGACCGAATCTGCATTCAAAGCTAGTGCTTCTATAAAAGGAAAACAAAGGTTTGATCTGGGAGAGAACTCTTCAAGGAAACTATCTTGGTATGAAAAAACAAGAAAAGACCTGGAAGAAGAAGAAGCTGAAACTGCTTAGCTTGAAGCCCTTATTACAAAAAGACTGCCAAGAGGATCCATTAAGTATGAAGGGAAATTGCCTTTTAAGTGTTTTAACTACAATAAGATTGGTCATTTTGCCTCAAAGTGTCCAGAAAGATTTTCTCAGCTAAATCCTAACAGATCAAGGTTCCAAATCCAGAAGTGATTGGGTGTTTATTGCCATCAAGGAAGAAGAACCAATGTCCTCTAAATCTATCAATCATAAATTTGTAGAAAGAGCTCTGGCTGCCCAAATTGAAGAAAAGGATGATTGGGTCATTGACAGTGGATGCTCTCACCATATGACATGTGACAAAAATAAGTTCATAGATTTGGAAAGGTATGAAGGAGGAGTAGTAAAATTTGGTGATAATTCTGCTGGTAGAATCAAAGGTAGAGGAACTATTTCTTTTGATGGAAAGAACAAAATTGGCAATGTACTGTATGTTGAAGGATTAATGTACAATCTTCTCAGTGTTGGACAGTTGGTAGACAAAGGCTATGATCTCAGATTCAAGAATGGAAAATGCAAGATCTTTGAAAGTTTCAAAACAGAGATTACATCTGGTACTCAAACAAAAGGTAATATCTTCCATTTAGTTGGTACTGGTAAAAGTTGTCTATTTGTACAAATTGATCAGAGTTGGTTATGGCATAGGAGGATGTGTCATGTGAATTTTGATAATATCATCAAGATAAGGAACACTCAAGCTGTAAGAGATCTTCCAAAATTGGTGAAACCTACAAATAGTTTGTGCAAAGAATGTGAGTTGGGGAAACAAAGCAGAGTCTCATTCAAAAGAAAGGAACAATCTTCTACTGGATTATTGGATTTAGTTCATACTGATCTATGTGGTCCGGCAAGGATAAGGAGTGTGCAAGGTGATAGATACTTCATGTTATTAATTGATGACCACTCCTGAATGATGTGGGTTACTTTTCTGAAAGAAAAATCAGAAGCTCTTGAGAAATTCAAAATATTCAAGGCTATGGTAGATAATGAAACCGGATTAAAATTAAAATGTTTGAGCTCTAATAGAGGTGGAGAATTCATATTCGTGAGTTCATAGAATTATGTGAGAAACATGGAATAAGGAGACAATTGTCTACTCCTAAGACTCCACAACAGAATGGAGTAGTGGAGAGAAAGAACCAGACCATCCAGGAAGCATCTAGGACCATGATGATGGAAGCAAATGTTCTTCAGATCTATTGGAGAGAAGCTGTCAGCACTGTAGTCTATACTCTCAATCGAGTATAAATCAAAAGCAATATCGGTAAGACTCCTTATGAACTTTGGTTTGGCATCACTCCCACTGTGAGGTATTTTAGAGTCTTTAGTAGTAAATGTTACATTAAAAGAGATGAAGATCTAGGAAAATTTGATACTAGAAGTGATGAAGGAATATTCTTGGGTTATTCTACTCAAAGAAAAGCATACCGGTGTTACAACAAGAGATTAAGGAAGATTGTGGAAAGTAAAAATGTGAAGGTTGATGAAGGAATTGAACAACCCTCAAGGTTTTATGAATATGATGAAGATGATCAAAATGATTTTTTTGTTCAAGAAGTCCAAGCTCCCTCTGAAATTCAGATTCAAACTGATCTGGTAGATTAGGAAGAAGAGATAAGCTTGAATGAACCTGTTCAAGAATAAAAAATGCAAGAAACTCCCAAAGTTCCTAGGTATGTAAAACTGAATCACTCTAAAGATCAGATCATAGGTGATAAAAGCAAAAATGTACAAACAAGAAGGATTGCTCAAGATTCAGAAGAGTATTGTCTGATTTCAAAAGTTGAACCTAGGATAGTGAATGAAGCTTACAATGATGAAAACTAGACTAAGGCAATGGAGGAAGAACTAATGCAAATTGAGAAGAATCACACATGGGATCTTGTTCCTAGACCTAAAAACAAGAATGTGATTGGAACCAAATGGGTCTTTCGAAATAAACTGAATGAAGTTGGTGAAGTAATAAAAAATAAAGCTAGATTGGTCTGCAAGGGTTACTCTCAAATAGAAGGAGTTGATTTTGAAGAAATGTTTGCTCCAGTGGCAAGAATTGAAGCAGTCAAATTATTTCTTTCTTTTGCTACCTTCAAGGATTTCAAAGTGTATCAAATGGATGTCAAGTCTACCTTCCTGAATGGTGACTTGGAAGAAGTGTACATTGAGCAACTAGATGGATTTCAATTGTCTGATCATGGTGATATGGTCTGCAAGTTGAAGAAAGCACTGTATTGACTCAAGCAAGCCCTAAGAGCATGGTATGAAAGATTGGATAAGCATCTTTTGAAGATTGGTTTTAACAAAGGTACTGCTGATAGTAATTTATATGTCAAAATTGATCATGAAAATATCTTGATTGTTGAAGTATTTGTTGATGAAATCATTTTTGGAGGAAGAGATAGTATGTGGAAAACCTTTGCAAATCAAATGAAAAGTGAATTTGAGATGTCCATGCTTGGGGAAATGAATTTCTTCTTGGGTCTGCAAATCATTCAAACTAAGAAAGGAATCTCCATTTCTTAGACCAAATATGTAAAAGAATTGTTGAAGAAATTTGGGATGGAAGAGTCAAAACCAATGAGAACTCTCATGGCAATTGGATGTAAATTGAGCAAAGATGATGACTCTCCCAATACTAATCAGAAAAAGTATAGGTCAATGATTAGAGGATTGTTGTATCTCACTCAAACTAGACCTAATATTATGAATGTTGTTGATCTTGTTGCTAGATTCCAAGCTGATCCTAGAGAATCTCATGTCATGGCAATCAAGAGGATTTTTAGGTATCTGAAAGGGATAGTTGAGTATGGTTTGTGGCATCCGAGAGATCATAATTTCTCTCTTCATGCATACACAGATGTGGATTGGGCAGGAGATGTGGATGACTGGAAGAGTACCAGTGGTGGAGCATTCTTTTTAGGAAAGAGATTTGTTTCTTGCCTAAGCAAGAAACATGAGGCAATATCTATGTCCACAGCTGAAGCAGAATATATTGCAGCAGCAGGTAGTTTCACTCAAGTTTTATGGATGAAGTAGATCCTAAGAGACATCAGAGTGGAGTATGAGGAACCTATCACAATCTTCTGGGATAATTCAAGTGCAATAAATATATCTAAGAATCCAGTGTTGCATTCAAAGACTAAGCATATATCTATCAATAGAAGTCATTAATTTTCCATAGTCCATAATGTTGTTGACAATGCTTATGGATTAAACTGTGTGAGATTGTTTTCCCTCAACGTTTTGGGTCACACTCTATGAACCATCATCAGAAGAAAAAAAGAGAGCAAGAGAACAACAAATGATAAATTGCAGACTTGAGGCTGTCTTAAAAAGAAGAGGGGAATGGTGTGGTGTGGAAGCCAAGAAAAGAAGAGTGGGTTAGGGGTAGCCAATAACAACATAAGGCACTAATGAAGAGAAAAGACAAAAAGACAAAACAATAAAAATAAAAGGTTGATAGAAGTGACTAGATAACCTAAAGAAGTTAACCAAATAATTTAACGAGAAACATCAGCTAAAAAATAAAAAATAAAAAGAAGAAATTAGGAAAAGAGGGGTACAAGCATAGAAATCCTAGTAAATAAAAAGGAATATATAGAAATGTGTGTGTGTGTGTGGCATGCAAATAATTTAATAAATAAAGGCAGAGCCTAAATACTCAAAAATGACCGGAAGAGTACCAGTGGTGGTTAGTTGTATTTTCTTTTATTTCCTTTCATTTTTGAGTGTTTAGGCTTTGCCTTTATTTATTAAATTATTTGCATGCCACACACACACACATTTCTATATATTCCTTTTTATTTACTAGGATTTCTATGCTTGTACCCCTCTTTTCCTAATTTCTTCTTTTCATTTTTTATTTTTTAGGTGATGTTTCTCGTTAAATTATTTGGTTAACTTCTTTAGGTTATCTAGTCACTTCTGCCAACCTTTTATTTTTATTGTTTTGTCTTTTTGTCTTTTCTCTTCATTGGTGCCTTGTGTTGTTATTGGCTACCCTTAACCCACTCTTCTTTGCTTGGCTTCCATACCACACCATTCCCCTCTTCTTTTTAAGACAGCCTCAAGTTTGCAATTTATCATTTGTTGTTCTCTTGCTCTCTTTTTTTCTCCTGATGATGGTTCACAGAGTGTGACCTGAAATGTTGAGGGAAAACAATCTCACACAATTTAATCTAGAACCATTGTCAACTATATCTATCAAGTTTCACTTTCTGAGAGAGCAAGTGAACAAGAATGAAGTCAGATTGGAGTTTGTGCCTTCCAAGGATCAAATTATAGAAATCTTTACTAAACCTCTACCTAAGGATTCTTTTGAGTGTCTTAGGGAGAAGTTAGGGGTTATTACCCCTCTGGTGATGAACTAAGGCGCATGGATGTGTATCAGTCTAGTGGATATCATAGTTATATCTTGTGGTCCGGATTGATGATGGGAAGCTATTACTCAGGGGGAGCAGCTAGTATGATCCTGAAGTGGTGGAGTTGCAATATGAGCCCTTTTCCATTGATATCAAAGGGGGAGAGAAGACATGTGAAAAACAACTGGTGGCTGATCAGAGGGGGAGAAGCAAAGGAAGCAAAGACAAAGTGAATGGTTATTAGTGATAGGGGGAGTTGTGTCAGTAAAGAAAAGTTCTTGTCTTGATGGTCAAAACAGTTTTTCACATCATATGTTGCCATTAATGACAAAGGGGGAGATTGTTGCAAGTATGGTCATTGATGTCAACATACCCTTGTTGCATTAATGATAAGGATTGGATGAGCTATGTGCTGAGGATATTGAGAAAATTAGTCGTATCAAGAACAAAGAAGAATAGTGAAGACAATAAGGTAAAGATCCAAGATAAGATGACTATCAGAGGATGCGGTTCCAAGGGTTTGTAGATATAAATCTTAAGATGATCCAGCAAAGATTTTAGAGGTACACATGAAGATCTAAAGAAGTTGTGGCCACTCAAGTAAAACTAGTTCTGTCAGGTGTTCAGAGGTGACAGAGTAACACAAATAGGTCTGGTGGGATCCAGAAATGCAATATCTTCTGTGGATTTGGTGGAGTGTTTAGGAAGTCCATGTGAAGTAATAACTCAATTGGTTAGTTGTATGGAGGTACGAAAGCATCTATTCCATTATGACATTGATGATAGACTATGTTCTTGAGGTTCTAGATAAAGGAGATAAGGATTTTAGTAAGCAGTTGTAGTATGGATGTTCTTGGTGATTCAGGCAAGCTTGTGGAGGTCTTTGGATCATTTCTAGTTAGTATTGGTGTTCTGCATTGGATCTTAAGCTCGCAATTGAAGAATAACTTCCGGATGATGGTGTTCTTCTTAAGTTTGGTCGATCGGATGAATTACACATCCTACGGATGTTCTTGTAGATGTTTATCGACTTATATGATTGTTCCTAAGTCGATGTCTTGTATAAATAAGAAGTTATAAAGTCATTTCAAAGTGTGTGGAGACAATGAGAGTGTGGTAGCGAAGAGGAAAGAAAAAAGCAGAGCATAAGTATTGGGCTTAAATGGAACTAACTCAAGCATGGTAAAGATGCTATTCTCCAGTTCAAGTATGTGATACTTATCATTTTTTAGACAGTGTCTCTATTGTAGGTAGTGGGCCTCTTGTGAGTAGTGTGCTCGGGCAGTGAGCCCTAATTGGCATGTGCCATTTTTGTTCTTTCTATTCTTCTAACAGAGAATACAATATTGGGTTAATCACCCCGTGGTTTTTCCCTTAACCAGGTTTTCCATGTCAAAATCTTGGTGTCTTAAGTGTTGATGTGTTTTTGCTCCTAATTTAATGCTTTATGTTTCCATGATTGATTTACTATTATGCTACTAAATTACAAAGTAGATTTAAATGCTTAATTGGGAGAAAGTTTTAGACAACTGATTCACCCCCCCTCTCAATTGTTTGTCTTGAATCTAGTAGATAATGCCTACCACCCTCGTGACCAGAACAATGGTGAGCACAGAGGAAGAGGAAAAGGTAGACTTAGGCAAGGACCTGGAAGAGGAGGTTTTAGAGGAACATGTTTCCAATGTCGAGAAGGACATTGAGCATCTGAGTGTCCACAACATCAAGGAAGGACAAATAGAAGACCTGAAGGTAATACACGAGTTACACATGTCGATGAGGATGTACAATCTGAGTGCTCTGAAGATGTTGAAAGGGGGGAAACCTTAGTTGTCATAAGAACTTTGTTGAATGAGGAGAAAGAACCCAATCAGAGGAAGAGTTTATTCCACACAAGGTGCAAATGTGAATGTAAGTGTTGTCATATTATTATTGATAGTGGAAGAATTGATAATCTTGTTTTAGAGGAGATGGTTGACAAGCTGAAGTAGACAAGAAGAAAGCATCTGCATCCATATCAGATTGCATGGTTGCAGAAGGACCATAGAGCATTGGTCAATGAGTAGTGTTTAGTGAAGTTCAAGATTAGGGACTACCATGATGAGGTGCTGTGTGATATCATACCGATGGATGCATGTCATATGCTATTGGAGAGGCCATGGCAGTATGATAGGAGCATTGTCCATGATGGCTGTGCAAACACATATTCCCTAACAAAGGATGGAGTTCATCATAAATTGAAGCCCTTGAAGGAAGTGGAAGAAAAGGTATGTAGTACTGCCAAAATTTGCTTGGTAGATGGTAGAAAATTTTTGGAGGGTATGAAGCATGAACATCATTGCTTTGCATTGATTCCTAAGATTAGTCAAGAGAAATGTGAAGATGTACCAGTAGAAGTTTCAAATATGTTGGAAGAATTTTAGGACATTATCTCTGATAATGTACCAGAAGGTTTACCACCAGTGAGGAAGATAAGTCATCAAATGGATTTGATACCAGGAGCTAGTTTACTGAATAAGGCAGCCCATAGAATGACTCCAGTAGAGAGTGAAGAGTTGAACAAACAAGTTCAGAAGTTGTTGAGGAAGGGATTGATAAGAGAAAGCCTAAGTCCATGTGCAGTACTGGCTCCAAAGAAAGATGGAGAGTGGAGAATGTGTATAGACTCACGAGCCATTAATAAGATCACAATCAAGTACAGATTTCCATTGCTCAAAATGGATGACATAATGGATTGTTTAAGTGGAGCCAAGTACTTCACGAAGATTAACCTAAAGAGTAGGTATCACTAGATCTGTATCAGAGAAGGAGATGAGTGGAAGACAACCTTCAAGACAAAGGAAGGTTTGTATGAGTGGTTAGTCATGCCATTTGGGCTAACCAATGCACCGAGCACATTCATGCGGCTCATGAATGAGGTATTGAAAGAATTTTTGGGAAGTTTTGTTATTGTTTATTTAGATGATATTTTGATTTTCAATAAGACTTGGGATGAGAATCTTATGCATATTAGAAGAGTTTTAGAGAAGCTAAGGGAGGAGAAGTTGCTGATTAATTTGAAGAAATGTAGCTTTGTAAAGAAGGAGTTGGTATACCTGGGATTTGCTATCTCAGAAGAAGGTCTTAAGATGGACCCAGAGAAGGTGAGGGTTATCATTGAATGGCCTATGCCAAGGAGTGCTTCTGAGGTAAGATCTTTTCATGGTTTGGTAAGTTTTTATAGAAAGTTTATTAGGAATTTTAGTAGCATTTGTGCACCCCTAACTGAGACAATGAGAGGCAATAGAAAAGAGTTTAGATGGACTAAAGGAGCAAATACAAGATTTGATACATTGAAGTAGAAAGTCATAGAGCAACCTATTTTGGCACTTCCAGATTTCAATAATGTATTTCAGGTAGATTGTGATGCTAGTGGCAGTGCTATAGGAGTTGTTTTGAGCCATGAAGGTAAGCCCATTGCCTATTTTAGTGAGAAGCTTAATGATGCCAAGAAAAAGTATTTTGTTTATGATCAAGAGTTTTATGCAATAGTTTAGGCTTTGAAGAAATGGAGACATTATTTGTTGCCAAAGGAGTTTGTTTTATATACTAATCATCAGGCTTTATAGTATCTTAATAGTCAAGGAAAGTTGAATCAAAAGCACTTAAAATAGGTTGAGTTTTTGCAAAGCTATACTTTTGTTTTGAAGCATAGGAGTGGAAAGTCCAACAAAGTTGTAGATGCCTTGAGCAAAAGGAAAAATTTGTTGACAGAAATGAAGATAGAGGTTTTTGGGTTCGATGAGCTCAAAAGTTTGTATCCTAAAGATCTAGATTTTGCAGAGGCCTAGTTTGGAACCTATTACTTTGGAGAGGACAAAATGGTTGGATTTCATAATCCAAGATGGCATATTGTTTAGAAGAAGCCAGTTGTGCATTCTAAGGAGTTCCATGAGAGAGAATCTGATTAGGGAGAAGCATAGTGGAGGATTGGCTAGACACTTTGGTTGAGATAAGACCATTGCTATTGTTGGTGAAAACTATTATTGGCCACACTTGCAACAGGATGTGACGAAATTTGTTTAGAGTTGTAGAGTATGTCAGATGGTGAAAGGAGCAAGTCAGAATATAGGTGTATATCAGCCACTACATTTACCAGAGAAGCCATGGGATGATATTAGTATGGATTTTGTTGTTGGTTTACCAAGGATGCAGAGAGGACATGATTCCATTTTTGTGGTGGTGGATAGATTCTCAAAGATGAGACATTTCATTCCTTGCAAGAAGACTAATGATGATATTCATATTACTGAATTATTTTTCAGGGAGGTGGTGAGATTACACGGTCTACCAAAGATCATAGTTTCAGATTGAGATACCAAGTTTGTTGGTTATTTCTGGAGGACATTGTGGAAGAAGTTGAAGATAGATTTGAAGTTTAGTTTTGCACACCATCCACATACTGATGGACAAACGGAAGTGGTGAATAGGAGTTTGGGTAACCTGCTACGATACTTAGTAGGTGATAAGCCCAAGGGATGGGATTTAATTTTACCACAGGAAGAATTTGCTCACAACAATTCTAACAACAGGAGTATTGGTAAATCACCATTCCAGATTGTATATGGGAATAGTCCAAGAAATGCTTCAGAGCTAAGGAATCTAGACAAATGAGAAAAGACAAGTGCTGAGGCTGATGACTTTGCATAACACATGAAGAATTTGCATGAAGATGTGAAAAAGCACATTAATAAGATGAATATTCAGTACAAGGCTAAGGTATATTAGAAGAAGAGATATAAGGAGTTCCAGGTAGGAGATGAAGTCATGGTTCACTTAAGAAAAGAAAGGTTTCCAATTGGAACATACAATAAGCTAAAAATAAAGAAATTTGGACCATGCAGAATTTTGAAGAAACATGATTCAGGAAATGCATATGAGGTAGAGTTGCCAAGTGGGATAAAAATTTCCCTTGTTTTCAACATTGTTGATTTATCATAATATCATGAAGGTGGAACAGAGGATGGATTGACAAAAGAACAATGGAGTATTCTGGCATCTACTTCAATAGAGGAGATAGAAGAGATCTTGGATAGCTGTGTGGGAAGAAGTACTCAGAATAGGCAATATGAAGAATATCTGGTGAAATGGAAAGGAAGGCCTATTGAAGATGCTTCTTGGTTGTTTAAGGCAAAGGTTGACTATTTGGGATTTCCTCACACAAACACCTGAGGTGTGACAGGGTCACTTCTCAAGTTACCCTGGGTGTCTGATGCAGGAGCATCCATTGGTGTAAGGGCAATCTTACATCACCCCCAAAAAAATGTGTTTCAAAACTATTGATGTTCTTTCTATTTCTTTTCAAAATTTGTGGTTATGGTTCCATAATCGCTTGAATAATGATGTAGAACTTTCAATTTTTCCAAACTACTAAAAATAGCAACTTGCTATTTTTAGAAAGTTTGCATTTGGGCACGAATTGAAGTGAAAATCTACAAGAAGTTACATAACAGAAATATAACACCTTTGGCAAAGGAATCACACAAAGATCATTTGCGAGTTGACAGATATTAAAGTTTTTGTTTCTCAAAAAATGGCTGAAAATCTTTCAAAGTCAAGTTTGAGGCACTAAACAGCCCCGTACAGCTCCAAAATTGGCTAGAACTAGCAAAGTTGGTTCTTAGTGCTTTGAGAACTCCACGATTTTTTTTATGCATAAAACAATTCATCAATCAGACACCCAGATCAAAAGTTATGGCTCCCGAAAGTTGACCTATTTTGGAGGGAGATGCAAATTTTGAAATTAGGTTGTGGCCGCCAAAAAAGGCTATTAATAACCATTTTGGGAACCCTGGATAGTAGTAGAGTTAAGGGGGAAAGTGTAGAGTAAAGGATAGGTGGGAAAATAGAAGCCCTAGCTGATTTGGGTTTATAGAAGGTAGATGATTCCAGAGTCTTGTGATAGGAAGCTGTAATGTGTTGCAACCTATGGAGGGTTGATTCCTCTTATTGTAATTGAGCTTCTGTAGTGTAATAAATTGTCCAAATCAATAAAGAAAGTTCTATTTTCTATGTGTAATTTTTTTTGTTGTGTTTTTTATGATTTACCCCCTTCATCAGTTGTTTTGGAACAAAAGCCTAAAAAATGGACTGTACCTGTTGTTCCTAGGCCTAATTAGGACAGTTGAAGTAGTAATTTTTACCTAAGATTCTGAAAATGACTCAAACCCAAAAAATAAATAACTTTTTAGATACCCATTATGGAGTGACATAACATACTAAACATGTAAGGTGGGTTGTTTACCAACATATGGGTCAAACTAGGACTAATGCTGCTGTCCTAAGCCAAATTAGGCCTCCTTCTACTCCACAAGGCTATGCAAACTATGTCCTACAATGTAAACTCTTGTTCTAAGTGGTTTGAGTGTTTCGAATAGGAGGGAAAAAGCTGATTTCAAGGCTTTATACAATCCACACACCATTCTTTCACCCAAAATCTACTATACCTACCTTGAAACTGTCCAATGCATGAAGATGTTGGACCTACACTACCTCAAATTGCCTTGATGCTCCATACTCATGTTCTTGCACAAAAACCATTTGGTATACATGTAAACTAAACCTATTCCCCTCATTTCAACCTAAGAAGCAACTTGGGGAAGCCAAGGAACCATCGATTTGACGAAACCCTCATAAAACCTTCTAAAACCCTAGTTATTGACCTGTTTGCACAAAAACAATAATAGAATTCTTCTTCTATGATCTCAACTTATCCAATTAGACTTAAATGAAAGGTGACTTTATTCTTTTGAGGTTTTTAGGAATTTGAGCTCATGACAGAGTAGTATAGCCCAATACAATCCTTGGGACAACATTAAAAATTTAGAAAACTGTAGATAGTCTTAAAAAAATGTTTGAAACCTACCTTAAACTTCACCAAAAACCCTATAAATTGACTTAAAAGAAGGCTAAGACAAACCATTTGAATATTTTATGCATGAGGAATCATCACAGTACTATACAGATTTACAAAACTAGAGGGAAAATTAGAAAATACTGGAACAACAGAGAAGGGACAACAAATAGTATATTTTCTTTCCTTTTTTTCCTTCCAAACTTCTTCCTCTTTACATTGTTTGACCACACACCTTTTTACAATGCATTTTTATTTGTTTATAGTCTTTAATCTCCATTCCCATCATGGGAAAGGAAAGAATAGCCTAACTGACTAATTTTTTCCTAAAAAACTATTTTTTCTAAATATAGACTGTCACAGTCTTACATGACTGCAGTCTACTCATTTATTCTTAATCTCCACTACATAAAATGACTAAAATCAACCTCCACTAACATGGGCATGCCTATCAAAGGCTCTATTATATTTATTTTGAAACTCATTTTTCCTTTTTAACTCTAAAATTTTAAAAATTTGATTAAATGCCTATTCTAGGTGCACTGCACCAAAATTTCTTCTTCAAGATCTCCATGCAAGAACGCAGTCTTAACATCTATTTTCTCAATATCCCAATCATAAGCTACAAAAATCAATAAGAGAAATCTAATAGAAGTCAATTTAGCAATAGGAGAGAATATCTCACCAAAATCAACTCTCTTTCTCTCTGGGAGTAGCCCTTAGCTACCCGTCTAGCCTTGTACTTCTCCAAAGACCTGTCTACTCAGAATTTCTTCTTGATGACCCACTTACAACTTATGGCCTTTCTTCCATTGGGATAATGAATGAGATCCTAGGTATTACAAGAGTCTAAAGCCATCATCTCCTCCTACATGGCTAACTGACAAGACTCACTATCATCTACATAAATAGCTTCCTTGTAGGATCTAGGTTCATCATTAGTACTCAATAAAGCATATACACAACAAAAATCTGGTCAGCTATACCTGTCAAGTAGATTCTGTTGTCTTGTGAATCTCCTCAAGGGTAGAGTAAGAGGCTCCACTCATTCTTCTGTATGATCATTTGCACCAACTTCTTCTGTCACAATAGATTCATCTTCATCAGAACTAATTATATCTTCTTCTTCACCCCCAATCCATCATTTTATTCTTCCTAAGGTGCATCTTGCTTCTCTAAATCAAAGTACACCTTCTTTACCTTTTCTTCTTTTTCTTTTGGCTACTCAGGTTTATAAATAGCTCTAAGTTCCCTGAAAATAACATCTCTAGTAAAGATAATCTTGCAGGTTAGTGGATTCCAAAGCTTATAACCTTTCACATTATCACCATGTCCAATGAATGTACACTTTTCAGCCTTTGGATCCAAGTTAGCTCACTTTTCTTTAGCCACATAACAAAAGCCTCACATCTAAAAACTTTTAAATGTGAAACAAAAGTTTCTTACCTATCCATACTTCATAAGGTGTCAAATCAAGAGCCTTACAAGGAGATTTGTTTATCAACTAGCAAACAGTACACACAGCCTCTGCCTAAAAGCATTTATCCAACTATACATCACTAAGCATACTTATGGCTCTTTCCATAATTGTTCAATTCATCCTCTCTGCAACACCATTCTACTGTGGTGTATACGAAGTTGTCTTTTGTCTGATTATACCTGCATGCTTGCAAAACTCATCAAATTCCTTAGAGCAATATTCCCCTCCATTGTTAGATCTTATTATTTTTATCTTTAAACCTGGTTGGTTCTCTACTAAGACTTTGAATTCCTTAAACCTAGTGAAAACTTCAGATTTATATTTCATAAAATAAATCCATGTATATCTAGATACATCATCAATGAAGGTGACAAAGTAATGAGACTTTCTGATAGAATCACTATCGTAAGGACCAAACACATCTGTATGAATAATTTCTAACTTCTCTTTTGATCTATTGTTTCTTGAAGGAAATGATTTTCTATTTTGTTTACCAAACACATAAATGCTCACAAAAATTAAAGTGCTCATCAGAATAAGACAAAACTTCCAACAAATTTTTATTCTTAATAGTTTTCAGTACATTATTACTTGTGTGGCCCAATCTACGGTGCCACAACATACATGTATTTTTAGTAGTGGCCTCAGATACATAGGAGGCATTACAAACTATAGTGGCTTCAAGCTTAAACAAGTTTTTGCATCTCTTCCCTTTTGCTACCACCAAGTTCCCTCTCACCAATCTATAGCCATGCTTGTCAAATGTCACATGCATTCCTAAATCATTCAATTTTGAAACTAAAATCAAATTTCTAGCTAATCCAAGAACATGTAAAACACCAGGGAGGGTTTTAATCCTCCCGTCATTGAAACACAACAATACCTTTCCTTTCTTGACAATCGGATATGAAGATTTGTCACCAAGGTAGATATTACCTCCATCATATTCTTCATATGAGGAGAACCATTCCTTATGCGGGGTCATGTGAAATGAGCATCATGAGTCAACCAACCAGTGATCATTAGAAACAAGATTACATGAAAAAAGTAAAACTTCTTCACCTACATTGAAGGACTTATCCGAAGCACTCTCCCACTGTTTCTTGGGATTTCTATACTCCTTCACATGTCCCCTTTTTTCGTAGTTCCAACACTTAACTTTGTTCTTTTTACTAGGAGTCTTAGACTAGCTGTTGGACATGTCCTCAGCCCCTTTCTGATATCCTTTAGGTCCCCTTTCCTTAGACCTTCCCGTGAAACTGAGAGCATCCCCTAAACTATCTGAACTCTTCTTCCTCAATTCCTGTGACAAGAAAACTGAAACAAGAGCATCCCTTAAAATATCTAAACTCTTCTTCCTCAATTCTTGTGACAAGAGCACTGAAACAAGAGCATCCAACTTTGGATCCACAAGGTTAGCAATGATAGAAAGGATAACATTCTCTGAAGACTCAGGTAAAGAACATAGAAGTAAGATACATTTATCTTCCTCACTAACCTCAACATCTACTAAATCAAGTTGACTCAATAACAAATTAAAACAATTTAAATGTGTTGCAACTGATTCACCTTCTTACATTTTAATGGAAAACAATTTTCTTTTTAAATAAAGTTTATTTACCATACTCTTGGCTTGATAGATCTCACCCAACTGATTCCACCACTTGTGTGCAGTCTCCTCCTTTGCTACATTCAACAAGAAAGAGTCTAAAAGACACAACTGGATGGTTTCCCGTGCCTTCTTATCCAGTCTGTCCCACTCATCTTGAGACACATCATCAAGTTTCTTCTCTTTTTGAACAACCAACCATTGGTTTTCTTTATTCCAAAAAATCTTCCATTTTCAGCTTCCACAACTCATACCCCATTCCGTTGAACTTCTCAATGTCTAATCGAGAGGTTGATGAAATAGTGGATGCGGCCATAATATTAACAGAAGATCTGCAAAACAAATGCAACCAATTCTCTCACTGCATCTATAGCATCCACACTACCACCCAAGAGTCAAAGCTGGCCAGGATTTGATACTAAATGTTAGAAATGAAAGCACAACTACTTAATGAAAATCTAATACAAGATAAATTTCAGTAATCTTTAAGTGTGCAATAACAATGGAGATTGTAACAAAACATAAAACCCACTATAGAAAAGATGTCAAACATGAAGAACTCAACACAATGACATAGTATTTACATGGAGAAAACTCTTATGAGTAAAAAACTCCACCAGGAAAGAGGCACAAGTTTGTATTAATTTGTAAAAGATCTGTACAATACATCAACTACACAACTCTCTCCACAAGTCTTCAATCTGACAACATTCCAGCAACACCTAAGTACCTAAAATCTATATTACAGCAACAAATACATGGAAAATACTTATATAAATGTTTTCCAACTCCTCCTAGGTGTTCACCTTTTCTCTCATGAGATTCTCCAACCTGTAAACATTAATTACCATCTTACAAGCACCTTACACTTGTCCAAAAACAACCATGCAAAGGTTGGGTGCCCAAGACTAAATCTGGCCTCTTAAAACATATTATGATGCATCATAATTGTCATAGATTCCACAAAAGAGTATCTTTCCAATATAGGAACTTTGGGCTAAATATAGCAAATATATAACTAACATATCTGTCATATGCATCAAATAATTTCATAATCTTATGACAACTTGCAATTCTCATAGATTCACTTACCAAACATTATGATAGTTGTCATACATGCCAAAAATAGTAGATTCCTCAAGGGATCATGCCTACCCTCATTTACTTTGAGTTTTTACATTTGCCAACAGTCAAAGTCACTCTGTAATTACCTCCAATTATTCCAAAATTACCCCTGCCAGTGAAACTAGTACATCTCATTGTGGATAATTACAAATTACATATGATAAATAAATAAATACAATATTGGGATTTACAAGGTTAATGGCACCTTATCGCAACAAAAATAACACTTCTTCTATACAAGACTTTCTCAACCATAGGATCCCAAAGCTTTTATCCTTTCACACTAACACCGTAGCCAATGAAGACACACTTAACTACCTTATTCTCCAATTTTGACCTCTTCTCCTTAGGCACATGTGCATATGCCTATAACCAAAAACATAAAGACATCTCAAATAATGTTTCTTACTAGACCTCACCTCCATATGTGTCTTTTCAAAAAGTGTTGAAGTAGGAGAACTATTAATTAGGTCGTAGGTAGTGGCTACAACTTTGGCCAAAAACTTCTATTCGAGCCAAGCACCACTAAGTGTACTCCTAACCCTCTCCATCGACATCCTGTTCATCCTCTCTACAAATCCATTTTGCTAAGGGGTGTATGGAGTTGACTTATGTCTTATAATCCCATGTTCATTACATAACTCCTCAAAATTTACCAAACAAAACTCACCAAATTTGTTAGTTCTCAAACACTTAATCTTTTTACCAGTCTGATTCTCAACAAAAGATTTATACTCTTTGAATTGACTAAAAAATTTAGATTTGCTTCTGAGGAAATTAACCCATGTCCTTCTATTGTAGTCATTAATGAATGATACAAAATATAAAGATTTAGAAATCTATGAAACATTCACATGACCAAACAAATCAAAATGAATAAGATCCAACATCCCAGAAGACTTGTGAGAGCTAGAGTAAAACTAAACATGGTTTTTCTTTCCATATACACAATTTTTGTAGAAATCAAACTCAAGATTACAATCACTTAACCCCTCGACGAGGTTTTTTGTTTTTCAAGGCTCTAAGACCATTCTAACCATTGTGACCAAGTCTCTCATGCCACAACATTGTCTTCTCAGCAAGAAGTTTCATCTCTAAAGCATTAACACCCTTAGGTACCCAAAAAAGCATGACCATCAGAAGTTGATGCAACACACTTCTTCATTGTTGGTTCTAATGGTGAGGATGAAGAATTTGAAACTCTTTTATTTGAAACAAAATAAATATTGAATTGAGGAGTGCATGCATTTAGCTGAAACAGAGTACACCTCTCCGAGTACCCTTAGAAAGCACCATAGCTCCTCTCATCATCTTGCATCTACCATTTGAGAAGACAACCTACATACCCACATAATTCAACTTACTTACAAAAAAAAGGTCCCATGCTAAACAAGGGATATGTAGAATACCATTAATCTCATTCACTCGTCCATCATGGAATTGGATCAAGACTCTTCCATGGCTAATGATCTTCAAGTGAGAGTCATCACCCAGGTACACCTTCCCACCATCAAATTCTTCATACTTTGTAAACCAAACTCGCTGTGAGATCATGTGGAAAGAAACACCAGATTCTATCAACCACACATCTTTTAATGCATGGGTGGCCAAGGTAGAAACAAAAGCATCACCATCATCTTGAGATTTGTTAGAATTTGAATCAAAGAAGTTCTTCCTCTTTTTCTTCTTCTCCTCCTTACACTCCTTTTAGAAGTGCCCAGGTTTGCCATAGTTCCAACATAGTGCCTTGGACTTTCTAGGAGACTTAGATCTCCCATGCGATTTGGATCTGCCATTTTCTACTTTATTTTCCTTCTTCTCTTTATCTGTGGACCTACCACAAATTGCAAGAACATCCTTAGCTAACTCAAAATACTTTCTTCGCATCTCTTCAAACAATAGTGAAGAGACTACTTTATCCATCTTGAAGGTGTTAGTAGTGCTCCTAATGGCCATGTTAAGGTGGTGCCATGAGTCTAGAAAAGAACAAGGCTAGGTCGTGCAATGGTCCTCCTTCATTTTCACACCAAAGGAGTTCAATTGAGAAAATAGCATGTTAAAGGCATTCAAATGATCTGTAATACATCCTCCATCTTCCATACTTAGAGAATATAGCTTCTTCCACAGGAATAACTTTTTCACCAAGGATTTAGCCTGATAAACATCTCCAAGCTTCTTCCATAGGTCTTTTGTATTCTTCTCTTCATGAACATTTAACAAGGTAGAGTCAGCTAGAGAGAGTCTCACAAGACCCTTATCTTTTCCATCTTTGAGATTCCAGTTTGTTTGAGACATTGCCATTGGTTTTGTGCCAGATATAGCTTCCCATAGATCTTGATCCATTAGAACATCCTCCATTTTGAGTTTCTACAACTTGAAATTACTACGATTAAACTTCTCCAATTCTCTCCTTCTGGATCTGCTTACCATCTCCTTCTTGGAACAAGATCACAAAATACTCTCCACATGCTCCCAATCAATCACAGATCAGTGCAAAAAACCCCTACCCACCAACTAGGATCAAATGTGATCAAGCACTAATAACAACTAAAAGGAAGCAAGGTATGCAGAATAGCTTCCTACACTGAACTAATGAGGGTAATGTTATACAAATTTTAAGATCCTTTATAGTTACAGATATGTGATACACATAACAAAGACATTAAACAACATACAAGAATAAGTAGAATGCAAGTGACACAAGATATACATGGGGAAAACCCTTTTGGGTGAAAAACACCACACTCTAAACCCTACACAATGTATTATCAAATCTAATGGTGATTACAATACACTTGTAATGAAACTATTTTTAAGATTCTTCAAGATGTTAGTTCTAGAGTGATTCTGACACCATAACAATAATTATAAATCAACTATATAACTCCAACTCCAAGCACCTGCATTTATAGAGTTTAGAAAGTCAACATAGGAAGATTCTAGAGGTGGTAATCCAACTTGGCCTGATGGTCAAAATTCAAAAGCGTGGGACACTTTTTCAACATGCAAGACACCTCCATTCAACCATCATAACATGTAAGTTTGTCTTTCCCAAGATGGAGCACTCCAATGAAGTATAGGCTATGACAGATGCTCTTACACATCTTATAACTATCATATAATCTATCATACATGACAACATTGACTATTGTAAGAGAATCCATCATTCATGACTAATAATAGCATATTCCTCTTACAACATGTCATAGTAAAACTTGGGTGCATAAAGATGCCTTCCTCAAATGCAAAGATGATTTCTGACACTTGTCTTTAATAGTTGTCATAGTAATCTCTAATTCTAGCTCTTACATGTCAAACATTCTATCATATGTCATAACTCCTTACACACACCAGAAGATGCCAACACATGGCATATTAGTGCCACCTCAAATGGGATGCCTACTTTCTCATGCATTGACTTGACCATGCAAGTCATATTACAAGTAGGATGACATCTCACCATGCCACCTCACACTAAATGACAAAACAAGAGGTGCAAGCATAAATACAATATAGGCCAATAAATAAATATACAAACAAATATTAAATGCTAGGAATTTGTAAGGTTGAGACACCTTAATTTCCAACATTATTGACCAAAAGGTACTTAAAAACTATTGTACAATTCTACCTTCATGATATTGATGAGTTATAATACAAAATAGAGTACCAGAGAAGCTTGTTTTAGGTTACAATGTTTGTCTAAAAGTAGCAAGAACTGTTCTTATTAAAACTAGGAAGAACTAAGGAAGAATTGCTAAAACTGATCGAAGACATCCCTTTTGATCTATAACCACTAGAGAAGTACGACATGCTAAGGGAGAGAAAAAGACACTTGTCTCCAAAAACTTAGTCAAACCTCTCTTGTAGTTGTTGTAGGGACATGAAGCTGATTTTTCTCCTTGAAGAGCTCCACTAAGCATGGAAAGTGGAGGTGGCCTGTGTGTACAACTAGGAAAGTGGAACTAATCCTTTTTAGACTCCAAAATGCTTGGAAAAGGTCTCCCAACTGTCCCATGTATCTTCAAACTGCCCCTAGATCTTAGGCCATGAGCTCCTTATTTGTAAATACCATTATCAGTCCTTGATGGGTGTGAGAAAGATGCTCCTTGGCTATTTGATTTTCAAAATAACCTCATAACTCCCATTACTTCCCTCTACAAGTCATAAAATATGCTTTGATGAGCCTTCATGAAGGAATTTAGCTTATGAGAGCATAGGAAATTAGGTTGCATCACTTGATTACTATCAAGACCTTGAGAGGTAAGCTCCATAAAAATGGTTTTGAGACACTTTGAACCAAATTGATCCTTGCTCTTGCAAAAAACTTATAATGTCTGGTCATTGTATTTCTATTGTTCAATACCACTACCAATTCCTCTTCAAGTTTTCATGTTTGATTGTGACAAGGCTTCTAAGGTCCTCACTGCTGCTCTCATCCATTGGATCCACAGTCATTGTCATCATACTATCATTATCAATCATTTGCACTGCACACTATTCTATCCTCATATATTTCTTCACTTGAGAATATTTCTATGCTTTACACAGGCCCTAGTATGTTCTATATGATCTCACACCTTGACATGTCTTTAGACTTAGTATGCAGAGGATTTTCAAGAGGTTTACCTATCACCTTGATCATGACTATATACGCTTATCAGCTCTTGTGAGAATGAAGGGGCAGCCTTCTATCATTGTTTAAGAATCTATGAGACCTCCTATTCAATAATAGTAGGCCTGAATTATTTTGTATTTAGATATCTTAGCCATGGTTCTAAAAGACCCATGCATTGCATCTCCTTCATGACTATCTTCATGAGACTAACCAAAAAACAAAAGAAATATATGTATTGGTCTTTGAGAGAGATAGACCTCCTCTACATGAACTATTTTAGACTCTTCCACTGTGTATCACCCAACATTTTTGTTCACGCATTTATATTTATCAAGGATCCCTATAACAATACTCTTTACTAACTCAAAACCCTTCAAGTCTTTCATAAAAACTTGGTGATGGCATCCTAAATCTTCCTGGTTCAAACATGCTATTTCCATTGATTCAACAAGTAGCCTTCTTGCAAGTGAAACTTGTCTAGCTAAGACAAGGCACCAGTGAGTGATTTCTTATAGTAACTTCTTAATGTTTTAAAGACCTTTTTGGATGTTACCACAGTAATATTTATTGTCTTGGCCTCTAATTTCACCTGCTCTTTTAAACTCATAGACCTCTACACTTTCATTCAATCATACATTTGAAAGACCTCTTGCCCTTGAATATAGTGTTGTTCTTGATATATCAAATGCCCCCTTGTCATATTCACTAGCACTGGTGGTTGGATATAACATAGTTATCCCATCCTCTATTGACACCTTCCTCAAAGCAAAAATCCATAATATGCATTTTTGATTCAGTTCCTTCACCGTCAAACCTTCCAAATGCATCTAAGCACCAATATTCCACCCTTTAGCCATAGTTGTTTATCGCTCTTCTTTTGTTACTAGTCTTAATCCAAATTTTCTAGCTTCAATACCTTTCTCAAAAATAGCAACCAAAATTTTCCAACAAGCCTTCTACTGTGACTCAATTCCTCAAAGACATATTGGTCTCGATTCATGTTGAATCGTGACAAATACAAAAAAGATGATTGTCAAACTTTGACAAGTTATAACAGACTACTTTGAATCTGATTCTTTCTCATTATGTGGATTGTGAGATAACACTCTTGTTGACATACTTGATAACTGTAGGTATGTCCCTAATGGTTCACCTTTGTCATCTTTTGAATGGTGGTACTGTTCCTATCCTTAAAGACTATTCATGCCACTAGTTGACTATCCTTTACATGTATAACAGTCTTCTTGCAATGTTCTTAAACAGTCTTAGATCTACAGACCTACTACTATTCCCTCTTCCATATAGGTCCTTTCAGTGCATGCTTTGTTTAAATTTATTGATCATTATTTTGTTATCTTTGCTCATCCTTAAGGTTTGTGTATAGCTTTCTACCATGTGAATTATTGTGGGCTTTTATCTTTCAGCAGGCCTATTACAAGTACTACTGGCCTTGGCTTATGGATATAAAACTATTAAGAATTACAAGAACCATATACCTACTAATCTAGTTGATGGAAACCCAATGAAAGTCCTGCAGGCCCTGACAGTACTCCAAAATAGTAGACTATTCCTTTCACTCATTATTTGTTGTTGTTGTCATCTTCTATTGACTGTGGTAGACTAATTTATAGTTTTGTGCTTTGAATGGATTGAGTTTTATCATTTACATTCACTACTAAGAGGAACCTCCTGCAATAATGTAATGAAAATACAACAATATAATAGAAATAGCAAAACTCAGAAGAATTTATTGATCGTAGGCCACTTCGAGGGGGCAACCTCCTTTGAGCAAGCTTAATACAATAAATTCATGGGTACCTTCATAGGCCTCAACACATACTTATATACTAAGTCTAACTAAGCAACCATTACTCCCAATGAATGTGGGATAATACCATATACTCACAAAACGACTTACAAAGCATATGCGTCCAACAACAACATACTAATATAGTAAAGAGAAGGGCTAAACATGGGTTCTTAACATCCCCTCCCTCATAGAAAAGCTTTGTCCTCAAAGCTTAAGATGTGGAAATTGATGCTCAATCTAAAGGAGTGGTTCCCAAGTAGCATCCTCTAGTTGCATTCCATGCCACTGAATTAATACCTCGGTGATGGATCGAGAGCGAAGCTGACGGGTGTGCCTATCGAGGATTGCCTCTAGCTCCAAAATGATGGATCCTTCGTTATCCAGTTCTGGTAAAATAGTGTGTGCTCTGATGCTGGAGCCAAGAACTTGTTTGAGGCAAGAGACATGAAAGACTGTATGAACGCGGGAAGAAGGAGGAAGCTCCAATTTATAAGCAACTGACCCAATCTTCTAAAGAACCTTATATGGCCCATAGAACTTGGGAGCCAGCTTTTGATGCCCTTTGAGTTTCAGGGAGGATTGCTTGTAGGGCTATAGACAAAGAAAAACCATATCACCTACTTGAAAAGTGCGCTCAGAATGGTGTTGATCAGCTTGTTGTTTCATGCGATTTCTTGCCAGGTGAAGGTTGTCCTGCAAAATGTGTAGGATCTGATCTCGGGTTTAGAGAACCATGTCAACTGCCTGAATTGGTGAACTATTGGGGTGGTATGGAAGGAGCAGTGGTAGTGCCTAATCATAGACTGCTTCATATGGAGTCATTTTAGATGCAGTGTGGTAGGAGGTATTGTACCACCATTCAGCGAGAGGGAGCCACTTTGCCCACTAATGCTGTTGTTCTGAGGTGAAACAACAAAGATAAGTTTCCAAACATTTGTTGAGAACTTTAGTCTGACCATCTATTTGTGGGTGATACCCAGAACTCATCTTCAATTTGGTGCCAGTGTGGTGAAAGAGTTCAGTCCAAAAATGACTAGTGAAAGTGGCATCACGATCTGAGACAATGGAAGAAGGGATGCCATGAAGACGGAAGATCTGGTCCAAGAACATCTATGCAACAGAGGAGGTGGTATAGGGATGGCTGAGGGCACAAAAATGACTATATTTGGAGAGGCAATCAACCACAACCAAGATCATTGTCTTCCCTCTAGATTTAGGAAGCCCCTCAATGAAATCCATAGAAATATCTGTCCAAATCTGTGTAGGGATGGGCAAGGGTTCAAGCAATCCAGGAAGGAGTGTCATTTCACCCTTGTGGCACTGGCAGGTATCACATTCAGCCACCATCTGTTGAATGGCCCTTTTCATTCCCTTCCAAAAGAAGTTACATCATGGCCGCTCATGAGTTTTGAGGAACCCAGAGTGCCCTACTGATGGAGAAGCATGGAGTTCATAGAAGACAGCTTGTTGAAGATCCATGTTTTGGGGAAGCACCAAATGACCCTTGTATCTTAGAGAAGCACCATCCCAAGAGTAATGCGGTACAGTAGAAGGGGTATTGGCCAACTGTTGGATGATTTGAGATAATGAAGAGTCATTGACATAGCCTTGCTGGATAGATTCTAGCCAATTTAGAACAAGCATAGAAATAGCTGAAAGAGAAGCTTGGTCATCAAATGTGCGAGAAAGAGCATCTGCCACAATATTGTCCTTGCCTTTCTTGTAAGTGATTTTATAGTCATTACCTATGAGTTTTCTAACCCATTTCTATTGTGCTAGGGAGGAGACCCATTGTTCAAGGAAATGTTTCAGACTCTGGTGATCAGTCTTGATGCAGAAATGATTCCCTAATAGGTATGGCCGCCACTTTTGGACTGCATGCAAAATAGCCATCATTTCCTTCTCATATGTAGAGAGGACTAAATTCTTACCTGAAAGGGCTTTGCTAATGAATGCAAGGGGATGTTCGTCTTGAAGAAGAACAACACCAAGTCCATTGCCGCAAGCATCGCTCTCAATAGTGAAGGTCTTGGAAAAATCTGGCATAGCTAGAACAGGTGTAGTACACATGGCTTGTTTCAATTTTTCAAATGCACAATTAGCAGCAAGCGTCCACATAAAAGCATCCTTTTTCAATAGAGCTGTTAATGGAGCTGCAATCTTCCCATAATCCTTGACAAACTTGCGATAGTAGCCAGTCAGTCCCAAAAAACCATGGAGGTTCTTGAGTGTCTGAGGATGCGGCCAATGTGTCATGGCATCTATTTTGGTAGGATCCACTCGAACCCCTTGGGCGGAAACAATATGCCCAAGATACTCCACTTCTGCCTATCCAAAAACACATTTAGACTAGTTTGCACAGAGATGATGAGTAGAGAGAAGTTGCAGTACAAGATCCAGATGCTGGAGATGCTTAGCCCATGTTGTGCTATAGATGAGGATATCATCAAAGAAAACCAGAATGAATTTCCGCAAGTAGGGCCGAAATATTTTATTCATCAATGCCTGAAATGTGGAAGGAGCATTAGTGAGGCCAAAGGGCATGACCAAAAACTTGTAGTGGCCATCATACGTACGGAAAAGCCATTTTAGGGATATCATCCTCATGAACCCGAATTTGGTGATACCCAAAACGAAGATCCAACTTGGAGAAAAAATGAGCACCATGAAGCTCATCAAGAAGCTCATCAACAATAGGAATCGAAAACTTATCTTTGATTGTAATGTGATTAAGTGCTCAGAAGTCAATGCAGAGGTGCCATGACCCATCTTTTTTTTGAACAAGGAGAACTAGTAAAGAAAAGGAACTCGTACTAGAGCGAATAATATCCTGCTTGAGTAAGTCCCGAATGAGCATCTCAATCTCTGTCTTTTGGTGAAAGGGGTAGTGGTAGGGCCTGATGTTGGGAGGAACGCTTCCAGGAAGGAGCTGAATATGATGGTCCTCTAGACATGAAGGTGGAAATCCCACTGGTTCTGCAAAAACATAGGCATATCTATCCAAAAGGCATTGTAGATCCAAAGGACTAGTGGAGACCGTTGATGGTTGCATCTGAATGGAGTGGAGCTGAGTGATGACACCATGTGAATTCTTCTTAAGGAGCTTTTCCATGTGATGTGAACTAATGATGCTAAGAGACCCTGGTTGTAAGCCCTTCTATGTGTGTTGTTGCCCATTGTCAGAAAACTGCATCCAAAGTTCCGCAAAATCCCATAAGATGGGGCCAAGTGTGTGTAACCATTGAGCGCCCAAAATGACATCACATCTATCGAAGGGCAAGGCAAACATGTCATAGCGTAGGTTATAATCTCCAATAGAGAGATGCACATTTTGACACTTCCCTTTGCAAGGTAAGGTGCCCCCATTGGTAATCATGACTTCAAAGCTGGAGCAAGGATGGATAAAACAATCAGCCTATGTGGCGATTCGAGGGTCAATGAAGTTATGAGTGCTACCAGAATCAATGAGTATTGTTAGAGGGAGCTTCTTGAAGTAACCCTTGACCTGCATGGTTTGTGGGGTGGTGACTCTTGCTAAAGCCTGGAGAGAGATCTCTGGGTGGTCTTCTTGAGAAGAAGAGTCAACATGCGGCTGCTGAATGTCGACTTGATCATCTACTGTATCCTGAGCATCTTCATAAACTTCAGGTGCAGGCAGGGAATCCACATCCAAGAGATAGAGCTTTTGTTGAACACATCTATGTCCCCAAGTGAATTTCTCATCATAATTATAACAAAGCCCTTTTTCTCTACGTTCCTGCATCTTAGCTTCAGATAAATGCTTGATAGGCATTGTTCAAGGAGCTGGTGTGATTGGAGGTCTTTAGGGACCCATATTTCTAAATGGAACAAAAGTGGATTTGGAGTGTTGTTAAGCTGTGATCTTGTCCTTTGCCAACTTAGCCAACCCTAGGGCTTCCATCATTGTGCTAGGATAGAACATTTTAACCTCAGATCGGATTGCATCCTTCAGACCGCTGACAAAACAACTCCAGAAAAATTCATCAGACAATCCTTCAGTGTGATTGGCCAGTTTCTCAAATTCAGTCTGATATTCTCTCACAGTACCAGTTTGGTAAAGTTTAGTGAGTGCGCCTGTGAAGTCATCAAAAGAACTAGGGCCAAATTATTGCAAAAGGAGTGTGCAAAAATCTGTCCATTTTGGCTCTTCATGAGCCTTGATGTACCAACGAAACCATTGAAGGGCTTCATGTTCCAAATGAAAGGATGCAAGTGGCACTTTGTTGACATCAAAAGTAGTATGTAGGCTAAAATATTATTTAGCCTGGTATATCTATCCAGTCGGATCATCACCATTGAAGCGAGGAAAATCAATCTTTGGCCCATGAAAATGGCTGGAAGAAGAGGACCCATTGTCTACAGAAGACTCAGGTGGCCGCCTATTGTTCATGGCTGAATGCTGAAGATTGAGACCAAGAATTTTTTCATCCAGATCTTGGAGTTTGGTCTTGAGGGCTGCAAGTTCATTCTCCATGTTTTTTTCTCCTATGCGGGTGACAACCATAACCAGGAATTTTTTTTGGGGGAATGGGTAGAAAAACAAAAACAAAAACTTTTTTAGTAAGGGAAAATTGGGATTTGGGAAAAACTCAGATGGGTAATGGGGGTTTGACTAGGGTTTGGGCACTTTCTGAGGGATAGGGAAGTAGAAAAAGTGGGATTGTAGAAGCGGGGTGAAAGAATGAGAAAATCTATTGAAGAGGGACAAACAAGTAGAAATGGGAAATGAACACTGTGGCCAAATGTGAAGGCATTTGGGTGAAAATCAAAGAAGTTATGGCAAACCCTAACAATAGACAAATTTGGGATTTTGGGCTGCGATAAGGAGAATTTGGGATATGGTCCTCAAGGAAAGAATTATGCAGAATGAAATTTTAGGGGATCTGCAACAAGCTCTGCAACAGGATTTACAACAAGCTCTGTAATAGGATCTTCAACAAGCTCTGCAACAATGCTAGACAGATTCAACCAGTGATTTAATAGCTAGGTATAGACCCCAGGTATGTTTAGCTTCCTAAAGGTTCAGGGGATTCACTTAGATACCAATGCTGTCTAACAGCTTGCATATTGGGGTAGTACCCCTCACTCCATGGCTTAGGTAAAACTGATAACCGCTTTGCCACAAATGATAGCTCTTGGTTTACCTCATGGATGGAAACTAGTTAATCAGGTAGGGGTCGTTGCCCTTTTCGCTGGCAGGTCCTCTCAATGGGCCAGCTACTTCAGGGTTCCTGTGGTACTCCTCACAATGAGTTTTAGGGCTATGCCCAAGCACTTCCCATAGTTAAGCGGATAGGGATTATCCCTTGATCCGAACCTGCAATTAAAATGAACAAGATAGATACAGATGCAAAGAAAAAAGACTACTGCAAGAAGCACAGCACCTGGAGGCTACTGAAAAAAATTTTGGTAGAATGTCTACCCAGCGAGCCCAAGAAATATAGTGCCTAGAGGCCACTGCGAAAACAAAATTGGTAGAATTTCCACCCAGTGAGCCCAAGAAAGCGCTCTGATACCAAATGAGAGGAACCTCCTGCAAAAATATAATGAAAATACAACAATATAATAGAAATAGCAAAACTTAGAAGAATTTATTGATCATAGGCCACTTCGAGGGGGCAACCTCCTTTGACCAAGCTCAATACAATAAATTCGTGGGTACCTTCATAGGCCTCAACACATACTTATATACTAAGTCTAACTAAACAACCATTACTCCCAATGAATGTGGGATAATACCATATACTCACAGGACAACTTACAAAGCATATGCGTCAAACAACAACATACTAATATAGTAAAGAGAAGGGCTAAACATGGGTTCTTAACAACTACCTCAACATTCCCTAACTAGACAATCCTCTAAAACATCATAAAATTTTGTAATCTTCTCAAATGATAACCATGTTTATCTCTAATTTTTTTATTTATCTCATGGCAGTTCTCTGTGTTAGGAATCTGTGTTTAACCCTTCTCTTTACTTTGTTAGTATATTACATTTGGATGCATATGCTTTGTAAGTCATCCCGTGAGTATATTGTATTATCCCACATTCATTGGAAGTAATAGTTGTTTAGATTAGCCTTAGTATATAAGTACGTGTTGAGGCCAAGAAGGCATCCATGAGTTTATTGTATTGAGCTTGCTCAAAGGAGGTTGCCCCCTCGAAGTGGCCTGCGATCAATAAATTCCTTCTGTGTTCTGCTATTTTTGTTATTTCATGAATTTTTCATTATATTGTTGCAGGTAGTTCCTCTCATCTATTATCAGAGCACTTTCTTGGGCTCGCTAGGTGGAATTTTTGACAATTTTTTTTTGCAGTGGTCTCCAGGCACCATTATTATTGAAGTAGTTCTTTTTCTTTGCATATGTATTGTTTATTTCAATTACAGGTTTGGATCAAGGAATAATCCCTATCTGATTAACTGTGGGAAGTGCCTAGGCATAGCCCTAAAACTAATTGTGAGGAGTACCACAAGAACCTTGAAGTAGTTGGCCGATTGATAGGACCTACCAGTGAAAAGGGCAATTGCCCCTACCTGATTGACTAGTTCCCAACCATAAGGCAAAAAAGAGCTATTGTTTGTGGCAAAGTGGTTATCAGTTTTACCTGAGCCATGGAGTGAGGGGTACTACCCCAATACGCAAGCTGTTAGACAACATTTGTAGCCGAGTGAATCCCCTTAACCTTTAGGAAGCCAAACATACCTGGGGTCCATTTCTATTGCTATCTGAGAAATCACAGATTGAATCTGTCTAGAGTGGTTTGCAAATCCCATGTAGATCATTTCCAGAAAAGAAAAGAAAAATTATTTTTTTGCCATATCTTCCTTGCTTTAGCTCCGTTTCCTCTGAAAATTCACTGGAACCCCTAAAATTCCATTCTGCATATTTCCTTCCTTGAGGACCCTATCCCAAATTCCACTTATCGAAGCTAGAAATCCCACATTTATCTATTTTTAGGGTTTGCCATAACTTCTTCAATTCTCACCCAATCCCCTTCAAATTTTGCCACAATGTTCATTTCCTATTTGTTCTCCTTTGTCCCTCTTGGACAAATTTTCCCATTCTTTCACCCCGCTTCTAAAATCCCCATTTTTTGCTTCCCTGTCCCTCAGAAAGTGTCCAAAACCTAGTCAAACCCCAATTACCCATCAAAGTTTTTCCCAAATCCAAATTTTCCTTTACTAAAAAAGTTTCTATTTTTGTTTTTCTACCCATTCCAAAAGAAAATCTTGTTTATGGTTGTTACTTGTGCAGGAGTAAAAAACATGGAGGAGGAACTTGTAGCCATCAAGACCAAACTCCAAGATCTGGATGAAAAAATTCTTAGGGTCAATCTTCAGCATTCAACCATGACCAATAGACAGCAGCCCGAGTCTTCTATAGATATAAGGTTTTCTTCTTCCAGCAAATTTCATGGACCGAAGCTTGATTTTCCTTGCTTCAATGGTGATGATTCGACTAGATGGATACATCAGGATGAATAATATTTCAATCTGCATAATACTTTTGATGTCAACAAAGTCCCACTTGCCTCCTTTCATTTGGGAAATGAAGCCCTTCAATGGTTCTGTTGGTACATCAAGGCTCATGAAGAGCCAAAATGGATAGATTTTTGCAAACTCATTTTGCAACTATTTGGCCCTAGTGCTTTTGATGACTTCACAGAAGCACTCACAAAACTGCGCCAAACATGCATTGTGAGAGAATATCAAACAGAATTTGAAAAACTGGCTAATCACATAGAGGGATTGTCTGATGAATTCTTTAGGAGTTGTTTTGTCAGTGGTTTGGAGGATGCAATTCACTTTGAGGTTAAAATGTTCTATCCAAGCACAATGATGGAAGCTTTAGGGTTGGCTAAGTTGGCAGAGGACAAAATCATAGCTCAACAATGCTCCAAATCCAATTTTGTTCCATTCAGAAATATGGATCCCCAAATCCCTCAAATAATGCCAGCTCCTAGAACAACTCCTATCAAGCATTTGATTGAAGCAGAGATGCAAGCACATAGAGAAAAAGGGCTTTGTGATAATTGTGATGACAAATTCACTCGGGGACATAGATGTGTTGAGCAAAATCTCTATCTCTTGGATGTGGATTCTCCACCTGAAACTAAAGTTTATGTAGATGCTTAGGATATAGTAGCTAATTAGGTTGAAACTCAGCAGACACCTGTTGACCCTACTTCTTAGGAAGACCACCCAGAGATCTCTCTCCATGCCGTAGCAGGAGTCACCACCCCACAAACCATGCAGATCAAGGGTTACTTAAAGAAACTCCCTCTTACAATACTCATTGATTCTGGTAGTACTCATAACTTTATTGACCCTTGAATAGCCAAATAGGCTAATTGTTTTGTTCGTCCTTGCTCAAACTTTGAAGTCATGATTGCCAATGGGGGCACATTACCTTGCAAAGGGAAGTGTTACAATGTGTGTATCTCTATTGGAGATTATAACAATGTGGTTTTGGGTGCCCAATGGTTACGTACACTTGGACCCATCTTATGAGATTTTGTTGAACTTTGGATGCAATTTTTAGACAATGGGCACAAACACACATTGAAGGGCTCACAACTAGGGTCTCTCAGCATCATAAGTTCACATCACTTGGAAAAGATTCTTAAGAAGAATTCACACGGTGTCATCGCTTAGCTTCACTCCATTCAGATGCAACCATCTGTGGTCTCCACTACTCCATCTCTACAACGAATGATGGCTATTTTGCATGCAGTACAGAAGTGGCGACCATACCTACTAGGGAATCATTTTTGTATTAGGTCTGCTCAGCAGAGCCTGAAATATTTCTTGGAACAACGGGTCTCCTCCCTAGTACAATAGAAATGCATCAGTAAATTCATGGGTTATGACTATGAGATCACTTACAAGAAGGGTAAGGACAATATTGTGGCGGATTCTCTTTCTCGCACATGTGATGACCAAGCTACTCTTTCAACTATTTCTACATCTATTTTGAATTGGTTGGAATCTGTCCCATAGGCTGTCTTCTATGAACTCTATGTTTCTCCATTGGTAGGGCACTCTGGGTTCCTCAAAACTTATGAGAAGGCATGGCATCACTTCTTTTGGAATGGACTAAACAGGGCAATTCAACATATTGTGGTTGCATGTGATACCTCAAAACAACAACATCAGTGGACAAAGTGGATCCCTCTCACTAAATGGTGGTACAATACCTCCTACCACACTGCATCTAACATGACTCCATACGAAGCAGTCTATGGTCAAGCACCGCCAGCACTCCTTGCATACTCCCCTAGCAGTTCACAAGTTCAGTAGTCGACACGACTCTCCACACCAAAGATTAGATTGGAGATCATAAGCAGGCTCCTTCTTCATGCATTCATCCAATATTTCATGTCTCTTGTCTAAAGAAATTTCTTGACACCAACGATAGAACACAAACTATTTTACCACAACTAGATAATAAAGGATCCATCCTTTTGGTGCTAGAGGTAATCCTCGATAGGGGCACTCATCCTCTTCGCTCCTAATCCATCATAGAGGTATTAATTTAGTGGCATGGAGTGCACCCACAGATTGCTACAGGAGAACCACTCCTTCAGATTCAGTAACAATTTCCACATCTTACGCTTTGAGAACAAAGCTTTTCTAAGAGGGAGGGGATGTTAGGAACCCATTTTTAACCCTTCTCTTTACTTTGTTAGTATATTACATTTGGATGCATATGCTTTGTAAGTCATCCCTCGAGTATATTGTATTATCCCACACTCATGGGAAGTAATAGTTGTTTAGATTAGACTTAGTATATAAGTACGTGTTGAGGCCAATGAAGGCATCCATGAGTTTATTGTATTGAGCTTTCTCAAAGGAGGTTACCCCCTTGAAGTAGCCTGTGATCAATAAATTCCTTTTTTGTTCTGCTATTTCTGTTATTTCGTGTATTTTTCATTATATTGTTGCAAGAGATTCCTCTCACTCTGTTTGATGGTCCTCCTTGTAGACCCTTGCACATTCTTGTCATTCCTTAACCAAAACTTTTCTTGTACTCTACTCCTTCATAATCACCAAAAGGAAAAGCTTCTTCCCTATTACACTTCTTACTTATTACCCTTTTGATTATCTCATCTTTGTATATTTGTGATAGTCTACATGAATGTGTTCATTTTCATCAGACATGCACAAACTTATTACTGTTCTTGTTGTCTACAATTGTCTCCATGATATTCATTAATGTTTATGCCCTTTTGGACTGCTATTACTACTTTGTCTCCTTCAACTGAGATGGACTCTTTCAATACCATAGCACTCATATCTACCACTATGATATCCTAATATTGGTTGCACAATGAGGCTAGAAAATGACTCACTCAGTAGTCCATACATAAGGAGTCCCTAAAACTTCTATCTGGGCCTTCTCTAAACTTTGAACAAACTTCTAAGTCTTTGTGTCAAGGGGTCTTGACCTAAACACTTGACAATCCTTTGGGATGCATATACAGGTCCATGAGAAACTTTCCTAACTTCACAATGCTTATGTAAAGCTCTTAATGTTATCATAAGACTTCCAATGTTATGCATTGTCTTGAGTTCTCACCATGCTTCACACATCCTTTTTCAACTCCTTATCATCCAAAAACAATCCTAGATATTTTATTAAGAAATTTGTTCTATGCTCAGATCTTGCATCATATATTATTTCTGATAGATTCCTCTTATTTTTATGGCACCAAGGGTTTCATACACCTAGTTGATACACTGGCAATACATTCTTCAACACTAAGACACTCATGTTAGTTGAAAACCCTAAAACATGACATAGGCTACCATGAAAACTCACCCAAACCTAAACCCTTCAACCAATTTTTTTTGAAAGAATGACTCCCTCCATGGAGTGTACAGAATTTTGGAAGGATTAAGGTAATTTCTAAAAACTTTTTGACTCATATATATCTTTTGACAATGTTTAAAACACATTTTTAAGCTTCTATGCACTACAAAAACTCTTAAAGGATTTTAAACTCTATTTTTAAAAGCTTAGAAGACTTAAAACCCTTTTAACATTCTAAAACTCTCCTAGTGACTATTTGAGCCTTCTAGAGGTAAAAATATGTCAACATTCTTGGTGACTTCTTGCTTGCTAAGCACAAGGAAAATTAGTAGCCTTTGTTATCCATTGGGCAAAACAGTTAATCAAGGACCTAGAACCAAAACTAAGAAGAAGACATCAGAGTTGACTGCAACTATTAGGACCTTTTAAAACAACAAGAAAAAACACAAGACAAACATAACAAACTATCCAAAGACAACTACAACCTATGCATTTGCACTTGGAGGAAATAAAACACTTACATGACCTATACTAACCAAAAATAAACAAATGAAAGATGTTGTCTAAATAAAGCCATTAACTGGTTCCTTGAAATATCTTCCCTTCCTCAATGATTTACAATATTGTCATGTTTGTGAGCAGCCAAGAAGAGGTGAAGAAATGACATATGTTGAACCAACTATTGCAATGCTTCTTGAAGAGAGAAAATAAACTCACTTACCCACTTATGTTTACCATTCGTGCTACTATTTTTAAGTGGACAGGATAGCTGGATATGCCTCCTTTCAATAGAATTCTCATGCTTGGGTGTAAGAATGACTTGTGATGCATGGGTCAACCCACATTACTATGTCCCATTTTTTGGCCAAAGTGGACATTCAAATCAACATTTTTAACCAAATCTTCATTTTTTGACACATATAGCATCTAAACCATTAAGAATTCGAGGATGATGTGAACTAGTGATTTGTGAGATTTTTTGTGTAGATTCTAAACATATATATTTTAAAATATTTACAAATAAATTATGATTTTTTAAGTAATTTTGAATAACTTGTTTTATTATAGTAAACAACGTTTTTAAAAGGTGATATTTATGTCGTAACACAACTTTTTTTATGAAAAGTATAAAACTCTAATTTTTAAAATATAGATTGAAGTGAGATTAGTTATAATTTGGACACAAGTTTATGTCATAACATAAATTATTTCATATGTATCAAAATTTAATTTTCTTTTTTTGTTGAAACAAGGACATCACTACCTAAGGCACATATATTTTTTTGGATTGAGAATTGTGCACAAATTGTATTCAAAGAAAGTTAGAAATTACATCATTATTGTTAAGTAGACCACATCTAAAACTATTTTGCAACTGACATCAATCCAAAAACATATAGCTTCACTAATACATATGGATAGTTTTACATATTTCAAAACTTGGATTTATACTAGAGAGTCCAAGATATGTATAACAAAACAAAAAAAAGTCATGATATCCATCTTTTTTTCTATTTCCAGACTATTGTATAAACTTTGCATCCTAGTAGGACTTCATTTGTAACCCTGGTAAGGTTTATTGTTCCATATTGTCATTTGCCAGCTCATCAGTTGGTGCTATCCCATTCTTCTTGTTATCGTGATCCATAATTGTGTCTTACCCTGAATCCCTATGTAGCTGTGCAATCAAATCTTCATTTCCTTGCTCTGCATATTAGTAATAAAAAACTTGCCTATCATCCAAATCTGTAGCATAGTACACCTCGTCTATCCTTATCATTTTCAATTCATTCCATTGGTCTTCATTCTAGCCTCCATCCTATGCCTAGAAATGCATCTTGTTATCACTAATGTTAAAGGAGTCCATGCCTGGTATGGCCCCAATACTTGGTGAATTCCTCAATTGCTCAGTACTGGGACTAAAATTTTGACAGATTTTCTCCCACTATTTGCCTAGTTCACTTTTTGCCAAGTCTCTCTATTGTTTTTTGCAATACAACTCATTGAAATCTATATATACATTGTAAAATCTCTGATCGAATTTTCTCAAGTTCCTTGCATAGAAGTCTGATTCCTTAATGTCCTCCTTGTAAAACATGGTACCTGTATCTATTAGCTCTTTGAACTTGTCAATTGACATCTCCATTGCCATGACCCCTTCTCAAAGAAATTATAATTGGTGAGACTCATAAAAGTCCCAATCAGTAACCTCTCCCTACCATGGAATTTTCCTTGTTCCTCATTTTCCAGATAAACTACAAAATTTTAGTAGATAGGATAAACCAAAAAGTATTAAATTTTTTATTCAGAGCATCAACATGACCATATATGGTTTCTTTCCAATTACTATTTATAGTAGGACTCCACAAAAATATATTGCCCATGAAAAAGGCCCAAATCCTTTTAGCAAACAAACATTCAAAAAAATATGAGCATCTGACTCAAGAACATTACATAAAGGGCACAAGACATCATCAAAACCAATAGAAAGTTTATTAAGGATAAGTAGCCACTGAAGATAGGTTTTTTTTGGTTCTAGGACTCTACACCATAACAGATTGAAGGTTTTAAACAAACTTTCTTGACCCAAAGTGTCACCCCAAGTGTCATTGGTATGTTGGAAAATTTCTTGAGAGTTAGTGAGAATTTTATAAATCAAGTTTGGCTTCACATTTAGTATATTGTTACCATCCACCCATTTCAACTTCTCAAATCATTTTTCCCCTTATCAAATTCACCTGATTGGAGTTTACATAGCAGAGCTTTATTTAAGGTAGAATAGGTTCTGAAATGTTTCCCATTTAGATGAAACTCCTCTTTAATCTGATTCCACTTTTTTGAATAGCCCTTATCAAAAAGATCTATGATCTTAGATAGCCCATTTGAATTGAACTTCATGGCAAAACAACCTTGTAGTAATGCTAGAGGTTTACCTTTATGTTTGACATTCCACCAGATGGATCTATGACCCCAGAAGTTATGGTTCTCAAAATCAATGGTTTCTCTATTCGAAATAAGAACCTTAACTTTCTCCCAAGTTTTCCATATACTTCTAAAGACTACAGATCCCCCAAGTTTAGAATTGAAGTGCCCAAATAGAACATCATGAAAGTGTAGTTTACCCTAGAATCTTTTCTTCATTGGAATAGAGTTCATTATATTGGTTCTTACCAAGACCTTCCAAGGTTCATCACTAGAAAGGGATTTGGTTATCCACTTTGTTGCCAAATCAACACCCTGAATCCTCAAATTCTTAAGCCCCAACCCTCCCAAGTCTTTGCTCAAGCAAAACCAATCCCACCTGACCAAATACCTTTTAGGCTTGCCCTTTCCATCAGACCACAAAAACTTCCTTATCATCTTATGAAAAATATCAAATTGATAATTAGCAAATAGCCACATAAAAGAGTAATAAATTAAATATGCTGGTAGGATTTTCTGACAGACCTGAACCCTAGCAACCAATAAAAGATGCAACCTATTCTAGTTTTTATGATTCCTTTCAATTTTGGTAAAGAGATAATCCCACATTAGTTTCAGAGAGGGGCAAATAGAAAAGGGGATTCCATGGAATCTAACTTGCAACATTGGACCCCCCATTGCCATTTTCGAAGATCAAGCCAGTCAGGAGTAGATTGATCCCAAGACAAGAGAATAGACTTGTTGGGAGAGATTTTAGCTCCTGAGGCTAGACAAAAATGGTCTAGCCTATGTTCCAACCTATCAAATTCCTGCTTACTAATTTTAGGAAAAAAGAGTCACGTCGTCTGCAAACTACACGTTGAGTAGTCTCTCACCATTAGGTAGTGAGATACCATCTAAACTACATTGAATATGCTATGTTCTTAATAGATAATGGAGAGCTTCTAAAGCAACCACAAATAATGAGGGGGTAAGGGCGTGACCTTGTCAAATAGATCTCCCCATTTCAAAAGGAGCAGGTAATACCCCATTCACCTCTACCTGAGCAGAGCCATCCTTAAACAACATCATGACCATTTTGCAAAAAAATTCAGGAAAGGCTATTGCTTTGAGAATTTTAAAGATAAAAGACCACTCTGCCAGATCATAAGCCTTTTCAAAATCTAAAAGAAGAATGCTTGCATTTTGATTAGATTGTTTTACCAACTATAGGGTTTACCAACTTGTGATAAGATTCTCTAGAATCTACCCTCTCTTTATAAAGCCTATTTGGGTGGAGCTAATAATCTTTGGCAGAATATCTCTTACTCTTAGGGCTAGTACTTCAGTAATTATTTTATATGAGACATCTAGTAAGGTTATGGGCCTCCAATTTTTGATTTGTGTCTTATAACCCTTGTTGGGTAGTAGTTTATTATTCCTTTAATTATGTCTCCTCCCGAAGATCCCTTATTTATCGATTCTTTGTATATTTTAAATAAGTCATCTACTATCCATTACATATTGGCTTTATAGAACTCAACTAGGAGACCATCAACACTAGGGGAATTCCCATTCTTCGTGGATTTAATTGCAGATTCAATTTCAACTTTTGATATTTCTTCGTCAAGAGTCTTCCTCTTTTTTTCATTCACATAATCCTTACAGATTCTCCCACATAGTTCTTGGGCCTCCTTGCATCCTTGTTTTGAGTCTTCTGATTTGAATAGGTTTTCATAAAAATTCTTAAAGGCATTCAAAATTTCCTCTCACTTATTCAGGCGGACTCTAGTTTCAACTACAACATATATGTTTTTTTTAATCTTTCTGTACTTAAGGAGATTGAAAAAATACATTGTGCCTTTATCCCCATCCTCCAACCAATTCAGCTTTGCCCTAATTTTTGTACTCTAAATTTTTCTAATCTAAATTTTCCTCAATCAATACTTGACTCCCCCCAATCTTTCAACTAATTTTTCCTCATTCAAGTTATCTTGGATGTTTTCCTCCATTTTTAAGAACTCTTCTTGTAGAACCAGTTCTTCATTTTTCCTGTCTAAAGAGTATTTCTTACCTACAATTTGGAAAATAGACTTGCAAGAGTCTATCAATTTACTCTAGTAGAGAAAAGCATCTTTATTTCTATATTGAGATTTATAGAGATTTATTAAATTTTTGATACCATTTGAACAATCATGATCTTTTAGGAGCTCACAATTAAGTTTGAAACAAGTGTGTTTTTGTTTTCTGGATCTTTCTTCTTGCTTCTTGATTTCTATCACAGTTTTAATAGGATGGTGATCTGATAAAGCATTAGGGATAACTTGAACCTTATTCATTTCTTTTCTACAATGAATCAGAAAAGTATCATTTGCCACATAGAACATATCCAGTCTACTATGTATCCTTCTATTGAATTTTTGACAATTAGTCCATGAGAACCAAATGCCATTGATATTATTCTTTTCACCTTCTAATGTGTCTATGAGACAAAGATTTTTCTAACATTTGCCAAAAAAAAAATTCATTTATTTTCCATTCCATGGGGATTCCTCCCTGTTTATCTTCTAATTGTTCAATCTTGTTGAAATCACGACCAAGCACCCAAGGTACCCTCAGTAACTCATAGGTCATCCACTTCCATAACTCTACTCTATTGTAGTATTCATTTTCGGAATAAATTGAGCAAAGTCCAATAATCATCCTTCCAACATCTAATGTGATCTAGATACATCTATTGCATGGGGATTGTCCCAAGTCTTTAAGAAGCTTTTCCAATTTTTGACTAAGTAGTATGGCATTGCCACCTTTTCCCCTTTCATGATTTGTGGTAAAAAACATTGCATCTCTCTAAACAAATCTTAATATATTTTCCATCATGAAGCCCACTACTTTAACTTCTTGGATAAACAGGACATCCATGTCCTTATTTTTATTGCAAAAGTCCCTCACGATATAATTCCTATCAAAGGATTCTAAACCTCTAACATTCTAGCTATAACAATGTATGTCTTTCATCTATTATTGAGTTTATGAGGATTAGGGTTTTTCCCCCTTATTGAGACTATCCAATAGTTTAGGTAGCATATAATCCTTACCTTTTTTGCTTGGTTTAATAGAGTTGTTAGTCCTGCTCATGTTCTTTCTTTTTCTGCTTTCCTCTTCTGAGGTGTCAAGTTCTAGGGTGTCCTTTCTTCCCTCTAAATTAGAAAGTGTCATATATTTACTTGCAAGTATTACATGTTTTTCTTTCACGCTACTCTATTTGTGGAAATCAAGTGCTATCCCTTGAGGATATGCAGCCTTTTTCTTGAGGAATTCTTCCTTCAATTTATCTAATTTGTTTCTTTGATCTAATACCTCCCTTATTTTGTCTAATGCAAACTATAGGGCATTTTATTTCTTCCTAACAGTAATAAATCCATCATCAGAGATGGAGCTTTTCTTATGAGCATCTAAGGTCCTACCATGGTCTTCTAAGGGAAATGCAATCTCTTTTTTCTCATCTTTGTTATTAATGTCTAGATGTAGTTGAGTTTCCTCAATCTAGGAAATAAAGGATGGATCCTCATTCATCAAATCCTTTTCTTCATTTTCTTCAATAGAGAAAAGACTTAAGCTACCATCCTGGGTACTGTTAGAGTGACAGTCATCTTGGTGCTCCCTGCCAAGAACCACATAAGGTAGTCCTCTATTGTTAACAATGTTGTTTCCATTTTTTCTATCATCATTTTCAGTTATTTGTTCCTCCTCAATAATGGAATTAGTCTCTTCTACAATATGAGACCTATTGTTTTATTGGGGGAGGACCCTAGAGTTCCACCCTAAACTCTTTGAGGCCTTATTTTTAGGGAGATTATTAGATTTCATTTTGTTAGTGTCAAAAGCCAAATTATCTTTTCTATTATTTCTATTTAGAACTTGGCAATCCCGCCTTTGATGTCCATCCATTTTGCATAGAAAACAAGAGTTAAGACCCCCAAGACCTATAGTTTCACATTGCACAGATTTATTTTCCCAATTTAACTCCACTATTTCTAGTATTTGAACTCCAGTGTTGAAGGCTACAAGCAACCTTGCATCCAAATGTGTTAAGGTAGATCATGTTTCAACTACTTTAATAATTTTTGCAAAGGGTTTGATTATCTGAGATAAAAACAACCAAAATCGTTCAAGGAGATTTTTAACTACCACCCATCTAGGAACTAAACAAAATTGTATCTCCTTATGTGTGGTGTCCTGTGCCCATGGAAAATTTTTAAATAGTGTTGGTCCAATGTTCCAATATTTTTTATCAACTAATCGCCTTTGCATGCTATGATTTTTGAAAAAGATGACAAAAATGCTAGTTTGAACCATTCTATAGAAAGAGAAATGGATGCTTAGTTTTTTGCCTCAAATAGTTATCAACCAATTATCAAAAAACATCCTTGACAACATTTTTTCAATATTGATGCATGTAAAAAACACAGCTATGTTTTTCATTCTAGATTCGATTCATTCTTTACAACTTTAAGCATGTCATCATTAGGGCACATAGAGACTTTCCTTGGCCAGGCAAGGGACTCACCTTGAGATTGTTCTCCATGTTAGATTTAGGGCACACAACTGAGAGGGGGGGTGAATTAGTTGTATAAAACTTTCTCCTTTTTTATATACTTAACTCCACATTGTTAATTAGCAGCATAATAGAAGATCAACCATGAAAGAACAATGTAACAAATCAAGAGCAGAAACACATCAACACATGAGACACCAAGATTTTGACGTGGAAAACTTGGTTAAGGGAAAAACCACGGGGTGATTAACCCAAGAAAGTATTCTTTGTTAGAATAATAGAAAGAACAAAGTGGCACTTGCCAATTAGGGCTCACTACCTGAGCACACTACTCACAAGAGGCTTACTACCTATAAGAGACTCACTATCTACAAAAGAATAAGTATTACATACTTGAACTGGTAAATAGCATCTTCACCATGCTTGATTCAGTTCCATTTAAGCCCAAACCTTCTGCTCTACTTTTCACTCTTCTCCTCACTACCACACACTCATCTCCACAAGTCCATGTTTGAAATGACTTTGCAATCCCTTATTTATACATGACATCAACTTAGGAACAAACATCTAAGTTAGCAAACATCCACAAAGACACCTGCAAGATGTATAATTCATCTGGTTGGCCAATCATAGAAAGAACACCATCATCTAGAAGTTATTCTTCATTTTTGGGACCCTAATTCTAATGCAGACCATAAACATGAACTGAGCATGATCCAAGGACCTCCACAAACTTTCTTGAAACACCAAGAACATCTGCACTTCCTCTACTTATTGAAATCCTTCTCTCCCTCATCTGGAACCTCAAGACCATAGTCTGGCATTGCTGTCACAAAGGAATAGATACTTGCAGACTTTCAAACCATGAACCAAATGAGTTGACACACCACACAGACTTCTCCAACACTTCCTCAAATCCACAGAATGGAATAATGCATTACCAAACCTCACTGGACCTATCTATGTCACTCTGTCACCTTTGGACACTTACCGGAGCCGGTTCTACTTGAGCGACCATAACTTCTTCAAATCTTCATGAGGACCTCTAAAAACTTGACTTGAGCATCTCAAGACTTATATCTACAAACCCTTTAGACCGCATCCTCTGATCCTCAACTTATCTTAGACTTTTACCTTTTTGTCATCACTATTTTTCACTGTTCCTGGTTGAGACTAATTTTCTCAATATCTCAGCACACAACTCATCCAATTCTTCTCATTAATGCAACATGAGTATGTTGACATCAATGACAACAATGGTTAAACCCATACTTGCAACAATCTCCCCCTTTGTCATTGATGGCAACATATGATGTGAAAAACCATCAAGACAAGAACTTCTCCTTGCTGTCACAACTCCCCCTATCAACAACAACTATTCACAAGTCTTATCTTCCTATACTACCACCCCTTTGATCATCAACCACTTGTTTTTCACATGTCTTCTCTCCCCCTTTGACATCAATGGCAAAGGGCTCATACTTGCAACTTCAGAATCACACCTACTGCTCGCCCTGAGTAGCAGCTCCCCATCATCAATCTGGATCACAAGATATGACTGTGATATCCACCAGACTGATGCACATCAGTGCATCCTAGTTCATTATCGGAGGGGCAATAACCCCTAACTTCTCCCTGAGATACTCAAAAGAGTCCTTGGGAAGAGGTTTAGTAAAGATATCTACAATCTGATCCGTAGAGGGCACATACTCCAATCTGACTTCATCTGTGTTCACTTGCTCTCTCAGAAAGTGAAACTTGATAGATATATGCTTAGTCTTAGAATGCAACACCAAATTCTTAGAAATATTTATTGCACTTGAATTATCATAGAAAATTGTGATAGGCTCCTCATATTCTACTTTAATATCTCTTAGCATCTACTTCATCCACAAAACTTGAGTGCAACTACCTACTACTGCAATGTATTCTTCTTTGGTTGTAGACGTAGATATTGCCTCTTGTTTCTTGCTTATCCAAGAAACCAATCTTTTTCCCAAAAAGAATGCTCCACCACTGGTACTCTTCCGATCATCCACATCTCCTACCCAATCTGCATCTATATATGCATGAAGAGAGAAATCATAATCTCTAGGATACCACAGACCATACTCAACTGTTCCTTTTAGATACCTAAAAATCCTTTTGATTGCCTTGACATGAGATTCTCTGGGATTAGCCTGGAATCTTGCAACAAGACCAACAGCCTGCATTATATCTAGTCTAGTTTGAGTGAGATATAGTAATCCTCCAATCATTGATCTATACTTTGTCTGGTCTACCTTAGGAGAGTCATCATCTTTGCTCAACTTACATCCAGTTGCCATGGGAGTATGCATTGGCTTTGAATCTTGCATTCCAAATTTCCTCAACAATTCTTTCACATATTTTGTCTTGGAAATAAAGATTCCTTTCTTTGTTTGAGGAATTTGTAGACCCAAGAAGAAATTCATTTCACCAAGCATTGACATCTCAAACTCACTTTTCATTTGATTTGCAAAGGTTTTACATATACTATCTCTTCCTCCAAAGATGATATCATCAACAAATACTTCAACAATTAAAATATTTTCATTATCAATTTTGAAATATAAGTTACTGTCAGCAGTACCTTTGTTGAAGCCAATCTTCAAGAGATGTTTGTGTTGGCAAGAGACACTATATGGATTCATGGTTGTTGTCATTGATGGCAACAAAGGTCATCCCACATATCCGCAAGTCATGATGTGCCTCTACCGGAAGTCAGAATAAAGAATGTTGTGGTCTGGTGAAGAAGAACAGAGCATGTGGCAAGGTCCGACAGATTGGTCCGGATCTCTCAGAGGAAGTGTCTTGGTGCAGTGCGGATTTGGGGAAGTCAAGAGGACTACCTTGAGTGGTATATTCCAAGGATTTAGCCTCCGGTGATGGACAAAGAAAAAGATATGAATGGTTGAGTACCGGATTCCTGAGAGACAGTGAAAACAGAGGAAGAACTGACTGGCAGAGTATCAGACTGCTTTCCGGATGGGTTACTATTGATGACAGAGGTTGTGAAGGCATGAATCATGTTTGGCCGACATGATTAATGATATCTACAAGTATATGCTTGATCCGCATTGCTTGGTGAGGAAGGATTCAGCCGACAGAATGAAAGTTTATAAGAAACTAGACTGTTCCGGATGCCGACTAGAAAGGTGATGAAATTACTTGTGCGGATATATATAGAGGATGGATTTAGTTGTGAAGGTGGTGTTGATGTGGAGATATATGCGAATAAGTCCAGATAAAGAGCAGAAGTAGCAAAAAGGATCCGGTATGTGAAAGATAGCAGAATAAAGAATAGAGGAAAGATGAAGTGCAGCAGATCAGTGTACTGAGCCTAACCGGAACTGAACTCCAGCATATGCAGATGCTTCTAATCAGTTCAAGACTGTGATTCTCATCACTTTGTAGACAGTGTGTCTTCTTGTAGGCAGTGGGCCTCTTGTGAGCAGTGTGCTCGGGCAGTGAGCCCTAATTGGCAAGTGCCATTTTTGTAATTTCCTATTCTTCTAACAGAGAATAATTTTGGGTTAATCACCCCGTGGTTTTCTCCCTTAACAGGGTTTCCACGTCAAAAATACTGTGTCATGTGTTTTTGTTTTATGGTTAATGTTTTATGTTTGATTTTATGCTGCATCAATTAAAAGGAAAGTTCAATAAGGGAAATAATTAGGATAACTGATTCACCCCCCCTCTCAGTTATCAACAATTGGGATCAGAGCTAAGTTCCTCCTAATAAAGCCTAACAGCTTGAGGAAGATCTGGGATTTCAAATGGATGCATATGGTTTAAGGGAGCAACTCAAGACTGTTCTTGAGGATCTTGAACAGTCAAATTCTGAAGTCAGTGAATTAAAGGAAAGACTCAAACAGGCTGATGAATTCATGAGAGAATTAAAAGACAAATTAAGTCTCTCTATGAAAAAGAGAAAGGAGCTGCTTCAACAGTTGGCAAGGCAAAGTGAAGAAAGCAATACAAATGAAGAATTGACTGAGCAAACCAAGTTATGTGAAAAGTTATCAAAAGAAGTCATTATGTTAAGACATGAAATGGAATCAGGAACTATAAAGTTTACTCAAGAGATTGAAGAAAAAAGAAAGGCTGAAGACAATCTAAGACAATCTCTTAAAGAAAAATTAGAAGAATGCCACCAGATGGACAGGATTATCAGACATCTTGAATCTGATCTTGAAGATGCCAAAGATAATGAAGGAAAACTTGAGGATCAAATTGCCTCTCTCAAAAGAGACCTTCAAACAGCAAATGAATATAAAGAGAAATTCAAGATAAGTTCTGCTCAACTTGAAGTTCTTCTTGGAAGTCAAAAGAGGACAGATGACAAGTATGGTTTGGGATATGAGAAAGGAGAAAGCTCCGGATCCGGTCAGAAGAATCTTGGATCAGAAAATCCAAGGAACAGGCCTAGAAGACCTCCGGTAAGACAGCCAAATGCTCAAAGATATCCATCCTTCAATGGATACTGCCACAGCTGCAACCACTTTGGTCACAAAGCTGATCAGTGCAGAATGAGAATGAATCAGATCAATTCATCCTTCTCCGGACAGTGCTTCAACTGCAAAAGGTATGGACACAAATCCCATGAATGCAGAATTATGCAAGTAAACAAATCATTCAAAGGTAGATGCTTCACATGCAATAGAATAGGTCATAGGGCTAATCAATGCAGATCAAGAGGATATCAGTCAAATATGCAAAGAAATGTTATTTGCCAAATCTGCAATAGGTCCGGTCATAATGCTAAAATCTGCAGAAACAAGAATCAGGACAAAAGAGGTCCGGTGTATAATCAGAATCAAGACAAGGGTAAACAAAAGATGAATGCGGATGAGGTTAGGAATCAGATGAGCAAGATTTGGGTGAAGAAAAGTTCAGAGAATGTAGAGGTTGGATCCGCACCAGACTCTGGTGCTGATATTTCTTCCAGAAATTAAAAAGAGAGCTCAGGCTCAGGGGGAGACTCAAAGAAAATCTTGTTCCCCCAGCCAAACAAGTGGTGCCAGATGTGGCACAAGATGCGGATCAAAGGGTTTGTAGATATGAGTCTTGAGATACTTCAGTCAAGTTTTCAGAGGTCCGCATGGAGTTATGAAGAAGCTGTGATCGATCAAATAAGACCTGTTCAGGGAGATGCTCCGGTATGATAAAGGATTACAAAAAGGTCCAGAAAGATCCGGAAATGCACTATCTTGTTCTGCGGATTGGACAGAGTGTTTGAGATAATCTTGTAATATGTTACCTCGATTTATTCATGATTGAAAGATCCGGATGATATCCTCAGATCAGGACTAATCTGGGACACTCCAAGCTATCCAGACAAGGCAAACCGGAATGATGTAGGTGAAGCATTTATTGCAGACAGATATTAGGGTTCGCGGAGCAATTTAAGAGATTTCTCAAAGGTTATTTGCTCATTCTGCACTCGAGAAGAAGCGAAAAGTGGAGCTCTGCAACAAGGTTCATCAAGCACACCAAGGATCTCCTGCCGAAGTTATTGCATAAAGAAATCAATCCAACCACTCCGTGCAAACCGAAGGCGCATAAGGTATTCTCTGTTTTTCATTACCTCACTGCAAATCTTTGAAGAATGGCTACTCCAAACATAGTTAAGATCTCTGATAGACCTCGCCCCTCATTCAAGAAACATCCCTACAAATCATTGGAGGTAGACCCACTAGGAGCCTTCTCTAGTGTTCCTCACAGAGTTTTACACACCGAAGACATTAGGGTTTACATACATGCAAACATTGAGGAATTTGGGGAATTCAAATTAAGAGACCTCTATCACAAGCAGCTGATTGACAATGCTTTTGAGCTTAAACCAGAGTATAAGGATATTCAGAAGAAACAATTTGAGCAATTTATTCATTTCCCCTGCTTTGAAGAAGATGAATGGGTCCGGTATGTACTGAGCAGGATGCATGACAACTTTCTATGGCTAGATAGACCCTGCAAGATCACAAAAGAGGCAATTAGAGCAGTAACTGGTCTATACTCTTCCGGAGGGGTACCTATCCTCAAATCTGTCAAGAACAACATTGTAACTGAGGCCACCGGATCAAAATTTGACAAGAGGGCAATGACCATTGAAGATATTTCGGATCCGGATATCAAATATGCATCAATGATAATAGGATACAAGATCTATCACTCCAGCAGGGAGAATTCTGTATCCGGAACTGCAGTATACACTGCCTTTGAAATGCTAAGAAAGAATGCAGAATATGACCTCTGCGAACTACTGCTAAGCCAATTAATGGAAAATATACAGAAAATCAAGAAGGATAAGAAGAATTCCTTCAAGTATGGTACTCTTATTGTATGTCTATTCTTCTACTTCATGAATGAGCTACCCGGAACAAGTGGATGGGTATGGCAGAATGACAAACCTGTTGCAGTCCAGATAAGAGACTACTTGCATGGACTTGGGGATGCAAAAGCGAGAAATTCAGCTCTATGGGGATACTTCAAAAACTTTCAGAGCATGATGCAAGCAAGAGAAAGAATTCCCCAGTCTCTTGTTGAAAAATACAAAGACTCAGTGTGCTTTATGGTTGACACTGATCAGTGCCTAATGGAGGTAGTAGAGCCAAGGACTGTCTGGATCATGCCCATGGGGTATGAAGTAGATGAACAGATAGTGGAGCTGCATGTTCAACACATGCTAAGTCAGCCCAAAGATCCTAAGACAGAAAGGTTTGGAACCTTTGAGGAGCTGAGTGTAAAAATACATGTAGAACTCAGGGAACCTGAGATTAAAAGAAAGGTGAGAAAAGAAGTAGAGCACATTGCTCAAGGCCTAGGTATCTCAAAGGAGGCACTTGATGCCAGCCGGGAAAAGAGGAGGAAGGCCGAGGAAGAAGAGAAAAGCAAAGAAAGTGCTCCGGTTGAAGCTCCCACCCGGACCAGATCATCAAAGAGACCTGCACCTCCCACAACCAAAAGTTCAAAACCGGAAGTTTAGGCATCCGGTAAGAGATCCAAGACAAAAGCCACAAGGGCTTATGGAAGCCAAAAGGATGAAGAGGAAACAGAATCAGATGAGGGAGTAAGAGAAGTAAAGAAACAGAAGAAGAAAGGATCCGGTAAGCCCTCCACAGGCCAAGACAAGGATGAAATGGCAGAGGTAACTGTTGAAAAGCCCACTCTGTCACTAGAGAGCATAATCAAGTCGGTCACGGTGGATGGAAACCTTCAACCAATGACTGAATCATATGATGACTTCAGTGAGGCCGACCAAAAGACTCTGCAGGAGGCCACAGTAAAATATCTTAACATATATAATAAGGCTTTCATTGAAATAATATCTCTTATTCCTAAAAGCCTAGAAAAGGAAATGGAAGTAAGAAAGAATAATGCTCATGCTAAAGATCTTGAGATCCGGGAGCAGATAGCTATTCAGCTATATCCTCAAATTGATCCCAAGACAATGAACATTATCTTCAAAGACTGCAAAGATGAGTTCAGAAGCAAAGCCAGGATGAATCAACTCATGCTTGGCGAGACTGACAAAGTGGCCCAAGAAACAGAAGAGATCCTCCGGAAGGCCTTCAAAAGGTTCAATCTTCCTGTTGTAGAGGATTTGGGTACAGAAACAGCTGAGGACTTGGGACCCTCTGCTCCAGAAGAAGTGGCCCATGAACAAACTAGCATCTCTCCTCCGGTTTCCCCTACAGTCTCCGGATCCAAAGAAGAAGAGCAATTACAGGAGAAGGAAGCAGTGGTGAAAGACAAAGAGGTTGATAGTTCTAAGACTGCAGAAGAAAAGAAACATCTGTCTCCGGCAAGAGACACTGCACAAACTGTTCAACAATTTTTGAGCAAAGAAACTCTAGAGATTGATGAACCGGAGCTTCTAAAAGGCCCATTTGATTTTGACTCTCTCTCTCTGGTACAAACAATGAAGATAGCTTCATTTGCAAATGCCAAGGCAAATGAAAAGCTCCTGAAGTCTCATATGGAAGACTGTGAGTTGATAGAGGCTGCTTCCGGAGTACTTGTAAAGATCATGCCATCAATCCAGATAGATCCGACAGCCTCCACTTCCGGTAATCTAAAAACCTTAGTCAGCAGTGTTGATACACATTTTGATTCTTTAGAAAAATCAGCTGAAGAAAAGGTCCGGAAGGAATTTTTGGATAAAAGATTTTTAGAAATATTAGAATTAATCTCTAAGGATAGGAAGATTGTAAGCATTGGAATAAAGAGCTTAGAGAATGCTCTTAAGGATGGCGGTGACATCTATAAATTTTGTATATCCTGGTCAAAGGCAACAGCAGCATTTGACAAGAAAATAAAAGAGGAACAGGATAAGCTACAAAGCTTATCTCAAAGTTTTGATCCTCTCTCTTCCTCTATAATAAATCAAGAATGTCAGACTATTGCAGTCTTGAATGAAATAAAGAATCTTGAGAAGGAAAGGAAGAACATCACCAACCGGATGGGAGAACTTAGAAGGATTATAATCCCTAAGTTGGAAACCATGCATGAGGCCATCAGTGATGCTCAGACCACCGCCCAAACAAAAGATCCGACAGATCTCAAGCGGGCAGAAGCGTTTGCATTTTTGCTAAGTGGTCACATTTCAATTTTGGATAGAATGAAGCAAAGTTGGGCTACAGAAATGATCCAATTGCAGACATCCTTTGCAGACATTCTTCAATACATGTGAGTATGTAAATATGCGGCTATATAGAGAAATTTTTTGAAAATTTTGGTGTGCGGACCCTACCCTTTGCCATTGATGTCAAAGGGGGAGTGAGGAGCAGTGAAAAATGAGGAATCCAACTAAGGGGGAGTTCCGGAAATTGTATATAAAGACAGAGCATCAGCAAAGGGGGAGCATAGTGAAAACACTTAGTCATTTTTCACTAAGTGTTGCCATCAATGCCAAAGGGGGAGATTGTTGGCAAGAGACACTATATGGATTCATGGTTGTTGTCATTGATGGCAACAAAGGTCATCCCACATATCCGCAAGTCATGATGTGCCTCTACCGGAAGTCAGAATAAAGAATGTTGTGGTCCGGTGAAGAAGAACAGAGCATGTGGCAAGGTCCGACAGATTGGTCCGGATCTCTCAGAGGAAGTGTCTTGGTGCAGTGCGGATTTGGGGAAGTCAAGAGGACTACCTTGAGTGGTATATTCCAAGGATTTAGCCTCCGGTGATGGACAAAGAAAAAGATATGAATGGTTGAGTACCGGATTCCTGAGAGACAGTGAAAACAGAGGAAGAACTGACTGGCAGAGTATCAGACTGCTTTCCGGATGGGTTACTATTGATGACAGAGGTTGTGAAGGCATGAATCATGTTTGGCCGACATGATTAATGATATCTACAAGTATATGCTTGATCCGCATTGCTTGGTGAGGAAGGATTCAGCCGACAGAATGAAAGTTTATAAGAAACTAGACTGTTCCGGATGCCGACTAGAAAGGTGATGAAATTACTTGTGTGGATATATATAGAGGATGGATTTAGTTGTGAAGGTGGTGTTGATGTGGAGATATATGCGAATAAGTCCAGATAAAGAGCAGAAGTAGCAAAAAGGATCCGGTATGTGAAAGATAGCAGAATAAAGAACAGAGGAAAGATGAAGTGCAGCAGATCAGTGTACTGAGCCTAACCGGAACTGAACTCCAGCATATGCAGATGCTTCTAATCAGTTCAAGACTGTGATTCTCATCACTTTGTAGACAGTGTGTCTTCTTGTAGGCAGTGGGCCTCTTGTGAGTAGTGTGCTCGGGCAGTGAGCCCTAATTGGCAAGTGCCATTTTTGTAATTTCCTATTCTTCTAACAGAGAATAATTTTGGGTTAATCACCCCGTGGTTTTCTCCCTTAACAGGGTTTCCACGTCAAAAATACTGTGTCATGTGTTTTTGTTTTATGGTTAATGTTTTATGTTTGATTTTATGCTGCATCAATTAAAAGGAAAGTTCAATAAGGGAAATAATTAGGATAACTGATTCACCCCCCCCTCTCAGTTATCAACAGTTTGTCCAATCTTTCATACCATGCCCTTGGGGCTTACTTTATTCCATACAGTGCCTTTTTCAACTTACAGACCATTTCACCATGCTCAAATAATTGAAATCCATCCAGTTGTTCAATGTACACTTCTTCTTCTAAATCACCATTTAGGAAGGCAGACTTGACATCCATCTGATACACTTTGAAATCTTTGAAGGTAGCAAATGTAAGAAATAATCTGACTACTTCAATTCTTACTGCTGGAGAAAAATTTTCTTCAAAATCAACTCCTTCTATTTGAGAGTAACCTTTGCAAACTAATCTGGCCTTATTTCTGATCACTTCACCGGCTTCATTCAATTTGTTCCGAAAGACCCATTTGGTTCCAATCACATTTTTATTTCTAGGTTTGGGAATAAGATCCTAGGTGTGATTCTTCTCAATTTGCATCAGTTCTTCATCCATTGTTTTTGTCCATTTTTCATCATTGCAGGCTTCATTTACTGTATTAGGTTCAATCTTTGAAATTAGACAATACTCATCTAAATTTTGAGCAATTCTCCTCCTTGTTTGCACTCCTTTTCTTTTGTCACCTATGATCTGATCTTTAGAGTGGTTTAGAGTTACATACCTTGGAACTTTGGGAGTTTATTGCACCTCTAACTCTTGATGAGTCTCATTGAGGCTTATCTCTTCTTCCTATCTTACCGGATCAACTTGACTTTGTTTCTCAGAAGAGGCTTGGATACTTTGAATCTAAACACCATTCTGATCATCTTCATCATACTCATGAATTCTTGAGGGTCTTTCAATTACTTCATCAACCTTCACATTTACACTTTCTACAATCTTTCTCAGTCTCTTGTTATAACACTGGTATGCTTTGCTTTGAGTAGAGTAACACAAGAATATTCCTTCATCACTTCTAGCATCAAACTTTCCTAGATCTTCATCCCTTTTAATGTAACATCTGCTACCAAAAACTCTGAAGTATCTCACAGTGGGAGTAATGCCAAACCAGAGTTCATAAGGAGTCTTACTAGTATTGTTTCTAATTTGAACTCAATTGAGAGTGTAGACTGCAGTGCTGACAACTTCTCTCCAATAGATCTAAGGAACATTTGCTTCCATCATCATGGTCTTGGATGCTTCCTAGATGGTCTGGCTCTTTCTCCCAACTACTCCATTCTACTGTGGAGTTCTAGGGGCAGACAACTATCTCTTTATTCCATGTTTCTCATAGAAGTCTATGAACTCACTGGATGTGAATTCTCCACCTCTATCAGACCTCAGACATTTCAATTTTAATCTAGTTTCATTCTCCACCATGGCCTTGAATATTTTAAAATTTTTCAAGAGCTTTTGATTTTTCTTTTAGAAAGGTTACCCACATCATCCAAGAATAGTCATCAATTAGCAACATGAAGTATCTATCACCTTGCACACTCTTGATTCTTTCTGGACCACATAAGTTAGTATGAACCAAGTCTAATAATCCAGTAGAAGATTATTCCTTGCTTTTGAATAAGATTTTGCTTTGTTTTCCCAACTGACATTCTTTGTACAAACTATTTGTAGGTTTTACTAATATTGGAAGGTCTCTTATAGCCTGAGTATTGCTTATCTTGATGATATTATCAAAGTTCACATGACACATTCTTCTATGCCATAACCAACTATGATTAACTTGAACAAATAAACAACTTTTATCAGTACCAGCCAAGTGAAAGATGTTACCTTTTGTTTGGGTACCGGATGCAATCTCTGTTCCAAAACTTTCAAAAATTATGCACTTTCCATTCTTGAATCTGAGATCATAGCCTTTGTCCACCAATTGCCCAACATTGAGAAGATTGTGCTTTAGTCCTTCAACATATAGTACATTACCAGTTTTGTTCTTTCCATCAAGAGAAATAGTTCCTCTACCTCTGATTCTGCCAGTAGAATTATCTCCAAACTTTACAATTCCTCCTTCATACTTTTCCAAATTTAAGAACTTATTCTTGTCACCTATCATATGGTGAGAGTATCCACTGTCAATGACCCAATCATCCTTTGCTTCAACTTGGGCAGCCAGAGCTCTTTCTTCAACTTTATGGTTGACAGATATAGAGGATATTGGTTCCTCTTCTTTGAGGGCAATAAACACCCATTTATTACCCGATTTGTTTCCTGTCTCTAATTCATCATCTATTACTCCTTCATTATCATCTTCTTCATGAACATAGTAACAATTCTTTTGAAACCTTGGTCTATTAGGATTTGGTCTTGAAGATCTTTCTAGACATCTTGAGGTAAAATGACCAATTTTATTGCAGTTAAAACACTTAAAAGGTAATTTCCCTTCATACTTACTAGATCCTCTTGGCAGTCTTTTTACAATAAGGGCTTCAAGATGAGTAGTTTTAGCTTCTTCTTTTTCCAAGTCTTTTCTTGCTTTTTCATACCATGAAATGTTCCTTAAAGAGTTTTCTCTCAGATCAAACCTTTGTTTCCCTTTTACAGAGGCACTAGATTTGAATGCAGATTCAGTCTTTGGAGGATCATCTCCAAACTTGGCCATTTCAAAAGAAGCCAACTTACCAACCAATTGATCTCTTGTGACTGTTGTGTGAGCTCTGAATTCTTTGATTGCAAAAGCCTTGATTTTATAAGAAGCAGGAAGGGATCTAAGAACTTTGCCAATGATCTCTTCTTCACTCAGGGTTCCACCTGTATTTCTAATTCCACAAGCCAGCTCATTCACTCTTGGCATAAAAGAGGCAATATTTTCATCATCTCTCATCTTCAGTTTTTCAAATTTCCCTTTTAGACTTTGTAACCTTACACATTTAACAAACTAATCTCCTTCATGCAAAAGTTCCAATTTATTCCAAATCTCAAAGGTAGTTGGTAGATCAATAACATTTGAAAACTCTGAGTCAGATAATGTGCTTAGAAGAGCCTCTTTGGCCCGCAGATTATTTTCAGCATCTGTGATTTCATTTAGGGTTGTCAGACCACCCTGTTGAGGTACATATGCTTTTATAACCATGGACCAGTATGCAAATCCCATACACTGTAAGTGACATTTCATGTGACCTTTGCAAAGAGTAAAGTTGGGTCCATCAAACTTTAGACTATCCTTCTTGTACGACGACATCCTGGATCTCCTCAAGTGGTTAAGCTCCTTTTAGAGGAACTTAGCTCTGATACCAATTGTTAGATTTAGGGCATACAACTAAGAGGGGGGGTGAATCAGTTGTATAAAACTTTCTCCTTTTTTATATACTTAACTCCACATTGTTAATTAGCAGCATAATAGAAGATCAACCATGAAAGCACAATGTAACAAATCAAGAGTAGAAACACATCAACACATGAGACACTAAGATTTTGACCTGGATAACCTAGTTAAGGGAAAAACCACAGAGCGATTAACCCAAGAAAGTATTCTCTATTAGAAGAATAGAAAGAACAAAGTGGTACTTGCCAATTAGGGTTCACTTCTCGAGCACACTACTCACAAGAGGCTTACTGCCTGCAAGAGACTCACTATCTACAAAAGAATAAGTATTACATACTTGAACTGGTAAATAGCATCTTCACCATGCTTGAGTCAATTCCATTTAAGCCCAAACCTTCTGCTCTACTTTTCACTCTTCTCCTCACTACCACACACTCATTTCCACAATTCCATGTCTAAAATGACTTCACAATCCCTTATTTATACATGACATCAACTTAGGAACAAACATCTAAGTCGACAAACATCTACAAAGACACCCGCAAGATGTATAATTCATTTGGTCGGCCAGTTACAGAAAGAACACCATCATCTGGAAGTTATTCTTCATTTCTGGGACCCTAATTCTAATGTAGACCATAAACATAAATTGAAAACGATCCAAGGACCTCCACAAACTTGCTTAAAACACCAAGAACATCCACACTTCCTCTACTTATTAAAATCCTTCTCTCCTTCATCCGGAACCTCAAGACCATAGTCTGGGATTACTATCACAAAGGAATAGATACTTGTGGACTTTCAAACCACAAACCAAACAAGTTGACACACCATACAGACTTCCGCAACACTTCCTCAAATCCACAGAATGGGATAATGCATTACCAGACCTCACCGGACCTATCTGTGTCACTCTATCACCTTTGGACACCTGCCAGAGCTGATTCTACTTGAGCAACCATAACTTCTTCAGATCTTCATGCAGACCTCTAAAAACTTGACTGGAGCATCTCAAGACTTATATCTACAAACCCTTTAAACTGCATCCTCTGATCTTCAACTTATCTTGGACTTTTACCTTGTTGTCATCACTATTTTTCACTGTTCCTGATTGAGACTAATTTTCTCAATATCCTTAGCACACAGCTCATCCAATCCTTCTCATTAATGCAACATGAGTATGTTGACATCAATGACAACACTGGTTAAACACATACTTGCAACACTCTAGCCTCGCCTCCCACACTCCTTTCCTTGGTGACTCCACAGTTGATTTTGAATGTAGACTTGACCTCGAAGCCTGCATTTTTTGGTGGAGCTTCGGTATCCTCCACTCTAAGTTCTTCTTTGTAGGTTTCAGTTTGTTCTATATAATCTCCTACCTCTACTTTTGATTTGTTTTCAATTGAGTATTGAATGTAGATATTAATTTGAAGGCAAATCTAGTACCACCTTCATCGACACCCTCACATCGATGCACTAGTGTGACACTAGGGTGATGAAGGCAAAGAACGGGTGTAGAAAAGGTAATCACTAGATTTTGAAAAATTAAAATTAAAATATGACATAAAATGTGGCTTGGAAAATAAAAACATTAACAGAGACTCTACCATGAAACCTAAACCATAACCATAAGAGACCTCAAAATCATGTAATTTATCAAATAAAATGAAGATCTCAGAATGATTCCAATGTAGAGAGAGGAACCCAAATAGGAAGCACACAAAGAATTTTAGTGAAACCCTCGTGCAACCCCTCTAAACTATTTTCTTATAGTATGATTTGTCCCACATATATTTTTTAGAATTTTTTCTCTATTTTTTTATTTTTCCTCTTGTGTGGAATAGAGACCTTGTTGTTCAGTGAAAACTTATATTCACTATTAAAAAGAAAATAAATATAATAATCAAATTAAATTATTCAAAAGTATACTTTTTGGAAAGTGTATACAAAGGGCTACATAATTTAAAAAAATGAATTTATAAATGACTTCATTTGACCTGCCAAAAGGTGAAGCAAAGTTGGTTTTTAACAACATTTTGATAGGCACTAAGGAGACTCCATCGAGAGTTTAATTTAAGATTAGGAGGGTTCTGTCAAAGGGGATTTGATCTAAGGGGGTTTTGTCTAACTCCTTTTAATTAAACCCCTTTAGATAGAACCCCTCAAGGCTTAAATCATTAATATCTCTAAAAAATGTGATTTCAGGCAAAAATTAGGATGTGCCATAAGTAGGACATAGTATTGTGGGATAACTCACATTGTTGGATTCCATCCTAGCTAGATGATTGATAGGACATCCCATTGAAATATTTGGTCTGGTTGCTTTTTTTTCTTCAATTGGTGTGATGGTGTCCTCCATCTTACTCTCATGTTGTTCTTGTGTGATAAGCAGCTGATTTGGAACTTCATGGTTTTCTTCTTCCTCCTTCAAAGAACCCAAGAAGGCTAATATGATGTTATCGTGGTTGCATTCTTCAAACTTTCCCCCCATTTGTTCATGGTTGTCCTATTTCATGTGTACGTTTCAACAAAAGAGAAGACAATTTGAATGGATAGAAATGATATCATTACCTTCACCTTGCATGATAACTTGCAATGCCAATTACTCCTCTGTGGTCAATGGATCATCTTCTTCCATTAGGACAACCAATAACTCATCAAAGCTATCAGCTCTTGGAAGGTTCTTAGGAACAACTAATTCATGCTCAAATTTTTCATTATTACCTAAGGGAGTACACTCCAAATTAGGATTTTATATTCTTCAATGAAGGTGTTGAATATTAGGAACACTAAGAGAGGGGGTGAATCAGTCTTGCATAAAATCTTTCATGCACTTTCACTTTTAACCATTTTCCAAAATTAATTAAACACAAGCAAATATGCAAATGAATAGCAACCATAAAGACATAACACATGGACACCAATATTTTTATGTGGAAAACCAAAGAAAGGGAAAAACCATGGACAAGATTAGCTCTCAATATATATTGCATTCTTTTACAAATGGTGACGTTCAAGCTTGGTCAATCCACGTGCCTAGAACATACTGGCTTAGTGCCATGAAGTATAACTAGGTCTAGCATAATCAATGCCTCAACCCTAAACCTAGAAGGATTACAATGAGGGTTGTTAAACCCTAATGGATTCTCACTTCTAGGCTCACTACCTTACAGAAGATGGCTCACTACCAAGTACAAGTGAAATTATATAAGAAATATGAATACTGCAAAAGCATCTATCAACATGCCAGGGTGCAGTCATTTAGCATCCGAATACTGTATCCTCAGTCTTCATCCTTACTAATCTTCTATCTCTGCTCTGCTATTCTCATGCTTGCATCAAAACCATACACATTCACATCACACCCACCAAACACAAAACTTGATCCCTTATATATATCCACAACACTTAAAACCTTCACATTAGGTCAGCCTACTAAAGATAAAGCATGTAGTTAATAAACATATAGCCTATCAGCCAACTTCGTACATAAAAGTACTTTGCAGACCCAATTAGTATTTTAAACACATTCACATATATCAGCTCCAACTATAGAACTACTTAGGATAAAGTTCCAATCAATAGAGCTTACCATATACAACTCAAACTATCATGTCGACCTCAAACACAAACTGCCTCGCATTCAGTTCATCTGTTAGACCACAACTTTTACTGTGGACCATAAGACACCTCCAAAATCATATCAAAGACTCTTCACATATCCCCAATATTACCTTTAGAACCACAAAGCATGATATCAAATTGCGGCAAAATGCAGACCATCAGAACTTAGACTCTATCACAGTCAATCTCTGTCAGACATTATACTGATACTCAACAGCTTGCAACTAACTTTGCGGTGGACTTTAGAGCTTACACCTCTAGATTTGGACACTTCATACAACTATTTGTAACACCTCTAAATTGCATAACAAAATATCCACTTGTGGAAGAATGCAGACCATTTCCCTTTGCACTATACAATGTTCTTATCATACCTCTGTTCTTCTAGACTTAGACATTTTCTCCAAGTGAATTCTGGAGGAAGTCAGTACTTGATCACTGGAACATAGAAACACCAAACAACTATGAACATTATACTTGAGCCACATTTCTAGGTCATCATCTACAAAAGGACACTGATCCACTTATTGTCCCTTAATCTATATATTGCCCATACTTAGTCATTTATGCCAAGTAGACCTGAATTCAAATATGACCTTCTAGAGTTATGTCTTCCTATCATGCTAAAGGGATCTTTGAACCTTGTTGCTATCAATGAAAACATACAAGTCTATACTGGAGCAGTGTCTCTTGCCAACAATCTCCCCCTTTGGCATTAACGGCAACACTTAGTGAAAAATGCTTGACTGCTCCCCCTTACTATATACACTCTATTGTCCTAATCCCTCTAAGATGCTTATGCATTTTTCACTAATCTTCTCTCCCCCTTTGACATCAATGGAAAAGGTGTAGGTTCCAGAGTCAAAAATTGTCAAAACTACAAAATTTGCTATACTCTGCCACATATATACAAATACACATTTGTTTCTTAATTTACAATTGAAGGTAAAATATCTTTATAGATAGTCTTTATCAAAGCTATTTTTCCATTCCAACTATTCCTTACAGTCTCCAAAGTATGAATGTGGCTATTTATCAAAAAGACTAGATTTTTTGCATCCTGCACATTTGATGGTGTATCAATTAATGCTTGTGATTTCAAGGCTTCATCAGCCAGATTGGTCATGGAATCAATTTTTGGACTTATTAGCCCCCTTAGCTGGCACAACCTATCTTTGATTTCTTCCCTTTTCTTCATCAAAATGCTTAGATCATTGTGAATATTTACAACCTATGTGTCTTTGGCACTTATTGACTCAATTGTTGGATTATATGTCTCAGAAATGTTAAGCAATTTGAGTTCCATGCCCTTGATTTTATCTTCTAATTCCTCTATAAATTTTGGCCAAGATAAACAAAATTTGTACAAGTCATAGCCTTCCTTTATGGCACTTTGTATAACTCTTATTCTTTTCTCTAAAGAGATTTTATCATTGATCAACATGATTTTCAACTCAGCCAATCTTTTCTCATCAAATTCTTTTCTGACCTTTGTTTCTGTAGATTTTTCAAAGGATTGAAAATGGCTGCTGATTAATTTTATCAAACCTTTCAGTTCATCAATAGATGATGTTGAAGTGTCTTTCTAGTATTCAGGCATCAAATCTCCTAGTATATCAGATACTACTGTAATGAGCTTATTGTTATGCATGTGAGTTTTCATCAATTCTTCTTGAGATTTTACTTGGGCAAATGATACTAATTCAAATTTTTGTACTAGGGACAAGGAATTTAGATTTATTGGTTCTTGAAGAAACTTGGGTGGATCTAGGATTTGTGCACTTTGTAACTTTTCCAAGATTTTTGCAACATTGTCTCTTGCCACTTTTTCTTCACAAAGTGAGACTTTCTTTTTCTTCTTTTCTTCAATTGTGGCTTCTGTAATGGATGAGGTCCTTATTCTTTTTCTAGGACTAGATGTTGGTCTCTCCTCTTTAGATCTCTTATCTTTCCTTTTTGGGGTGCTTGATGCCCATTCTACTAGAGTACTTGTGAACTTGGATCCTCCTGATTTGGTTTTTACCTTAATTGTTCATCTGATGTTCTCTCCGATTGGTCAGGTTCCATCAAAATTTTGGAAGATAATTCAGAGAACATCCCAAATTTGTCCTCTTTGGGATCAATAGGTTTAATTAGTAGTGCATTAGCTAGTTCAGTCAAGACATCTTTTGCAACTTCATAACCTAGTGTAGGGACCCATATAGCTCTTGGTTCCATAGCTTCCATAAAGCATTTGTCTTTATCCACCATGAATACAATATCCTTTTCATACTTTATCACTACTTTTTCAGGTATCTGGAACCTTCTTACCATTTTCTATTGAAAATCTCTAAAATATTTTGATATGATTTTGTTTTGCATATCTGCATTACCCAAACTTAGTAAGTGATTTCTTTTTTGAGTAGACACAGGTATGTGATCAAGCTGGATAACATTTCCTAAACCAAGTATCTCTTTTATGAAGTAAAATAGTAAATGTGTAATCAATGTTCCATATTTGAAAGGATGATTAGTTTCTTTTGTTGTTTTCAAGTTCTCCATAAGTTCACTCTAGAGTAATTCACAAAGGTCATAATCTGTATTATTTTTTATCATGTCATATGCTATGTATATAGCTAATGTAAACACAAAATTTTTGTTGTTGAAGTATACTATGTATCCAATAATCATTGATGTAAATCTGATAGGTGGATCCCTGAAATCATTCACTATAAGGCCATTCTTCTCAAATTTGGCTCCTATTAGTTGTATTACCACATTGTTCTTCATTTTCTTTATGCCTAGAACCCTTCCGGAAGAGCCCATACTGGGTACATCTTTAATGGCTTCTTTAGTTATCAAATAGGGTTCATAAAGCCATAAAGATTCATCATGAATTCTTCTTAGAATAAGCTTGACACATGCATTAATCAGAATTGTAGAAAAGTCCAACCATGTGTCAAATTTATTTTCTCCCAGAGATTTGTAATCATCTTTCAGCACAATGTCCACAGTAGTCAGTTCGTCTAAATACAGTTTTCCCAACTTCATAAGATCATATTCTTGTAGACTGGTATGAATGTATGCCCTAATATCTTCCATATGCATGACCCCATGTGGAGTAATTGAGAATACCCCTAACAGATCATTCTCCAGCGATTTGAAGAAGTGTTTCTTAAACATGGGCGAGGCATTTTTCCTATCTCGATTGCATGAGAAGTAAACATTTTTAGAGAGCAATTTAATTTTCACAGTAGGATTTCAAGTTGTAAAAACCTCTTTCACCGGAATAGGGTTTCCTTGATCTTGATCTAAAATCCTTTGGAGAATACTATAGTTTCTTTGAATTTTGCTTTGGTTCACCTTAGTCACATGAGTGCATGGAATATAGAATGATTTTTCCTTCAAATACAACTCCTTCTAACCTTTGCATGCTAAAATCTAAGTGTCATTAATGACATCTTACAAAAATTTGTTGAGCACCTTCTTGATAGCCACATACACCTTAGATCACTCTACCAATCTTTGTAATTGGTCCTTTTCTTTCAGAACTTTCTTCAAAGGACTTGTCATGTGATTCCTTTAGTCATATCTTCGTGCCAGATTTCAGCACTAACTATCTGACTGGGGGTTTTGGATTTTCAGCACTGCTCCCCCTGAGCTAGAGCTCCTAATTTACTTCCCAGAAGAAGTATCTGCACTGGAAGATGGTACAGATTCATCCTTGACTTCAATCACATCTTTCTTGATCTAAATTTTACCCATTTCCTTCTTCATTTTAACCAGATCAATCTTTTCTTTTCCCTTATCATTCCGCTACTCTATTTTTCTTTCTTTAGCATAGTAATTTCTCTTCACATTCTAGCTTCTAGAAAATCTTGCAACATGTCCAAATTTGTTGTAATTGAAACGCACAATGTTTCCTTGTCCTTGATTTCTTCCTCTGAATGAATTCATCCTTGATCTACATTGATTAACCATGTGTCCAAATCTATTGCATGCAAAACACTTTCTATTAAATGATTGATTATTCCTTGCATTGTAAGATCCATTTCTTACCAGATATTTGCATTCGTTTGATTTGTGACCAATTTTATTGCAATTGAAGAATTAACCAGAGAATGATAAAATATTCTAATTTATTCTACTCCTGCATTGAGTAGCTTTATGACCAAACTTATTGCAATTAAAACAATGGCCATTGAAAGCTAGATACCTTTGAGCATTTGGCTATCTGACTGGAGGTCTTCTAGGTCTTCTTCTTTGATTACTAAACTAGTTTCCTCTATTTTTCCTTGACTCAGTGTTTGTTTGACCAGATTTTGAACTTTCTCCTTTCTCAAATCCCAAGCCTTTCTTGTCATCAACACTCTTCTGGTTAGCAATCATTTCATCAAGCTTTGCAGTACTTATCTTGAATTTTGTTGATCTACTCTTCACAATTAAATTCATATCATCTTCTTCTTTTGTTCTTTCTATTACTTCTACTTCCAAATCATTCAGGGCTTCATTTGCTAATATCAATTGATCATTAACTTCTTTGTATTTATCTTTGAATTTATTGACTTGTTCTTTTAGCTTTGAGATACATTCATCAGCTTGTTGTTAGTTTTCCTTCAGATCCTTGACTTTTGCTTCATATTTTTCAAGATCCATAAGGGTTGCTTCTAGTTCCTTGTTGCTTTCATAATTTCCAAATCTTCTTGTTGCCATGATCACAGTATCCCAAATCTTCCTTGAGTTGTTAGGCTTATTCCAAGAAACTTGGCTCTGATACAAATTGTTGAATATTAGGAGCATTGAGAGGGAGGGTGAATCAGTGTTCCATAAAATCTTTCATGCACTTTTACTTTTAACCATTTTCCAAAATTAATTAAACAAAAGCACAATATGAAAATGAATAGCAACCACAAAGACATAACACATGGACACTAGGATTTTTATGTGGAAAACCAAAGAAAGCAAAAAACCATGGAGAGGATTAGCTCTCAATATATTTTAAAATATTTTACAAATGGTGATGTTCAAGTTTGGTCACTCCATGGGCCTAGAACATACTGGCTCACTGCCATGAAGAACAACTAGGTCTAGCAGAGTCACTGCCTCAACCCTAAACCTAGAAAGATTACAATGGGGACTGTTAAATCGTAATGAACACTCACTGTTAGGCTCACTTCCAGGTTCACTACCTTAAAAGAAGATTGGTGACTACCAAGTACAAGTGAAATTATATAAGAAATATGAATACTGTAAAAGCATCTATCAACATGCCAGGGTGGAGTCATTTAGCATCTCAATACTGTATCCTCAGTCTTCATCCTTATTGATCTTCTATCACTGCTATGCTATTCTCATGCTCACATAAATATAATACACATTCACGTGACACCCACCAAACACCAAACTCGATCGCTTATATATATCCGCAACACTTAAAACCTTCACATTAAGTTAGCCTAATAAAGATAAAGCATGTAGTTAATAGACATGTAGCTTGGCAGTGAACTTCATACATGAAAATACTTTGTGGATCCAATTAGTATTTGAAACACAATCACATATGTTGGCTCCAACTATAGAACTACTTAGGATAAAGTTCCAATCAATAGAGCTTATCATATACAAGTCAAACTATCATGTTGTCCTCAAACATAGACTACCTCTTGTTCAGTTCATCTATTAGACTACAACTTTTACTATGGACCATAAGACACTTGAAAAATCATATCAAAGACTCTTCACACATGCCCAGTCTTACCTTAAAATTTTTTTGAAGCATGATATCAACTTGCAGTGAAATGCGGACCATACGAACTCAGACTCTGTCACAGTCAATCTTTGTCAAACACTGTAGCGATACTCAGCAGCTTGCAACTATATTTGTTATGGACTTTGGAGATTACAAAACTATATTTGGACACTTCATACAACTGTTTGCAACACCTCAAAACCACATAACAAAATATCCACTTGTGGAGGAATGCAGACCATTTTACTTTTCATTGTACACTGTTCTTATAATACCTCTGTTCTTCCAGACTTAGACATTTTCTCCAAGTGACTTTCGATGGAAGTCAGGACTTGATCATTGGAATATAGAAACACCAAACAACTATGAACATTATACCTAAGTTGCATTTACAGGTCATCGTTTGTAGAAGCACACTAATCAACTTACTATCCCTTTCTCTGTATATTGCCCATACTTAGTCATTTCTGCCAACCAGACCTGAATTCCAATATGACCTTCTGGAGTTATGTCTTCCCGTCATGTTGAAGGGATCTCTGAGACTTGTTGTCATCAATGACAACATACAAGTCTATACCAAAGCATTGTCTCTTTCCAACATAAGGAAGTCAAATGTTCAAACAATGAGGTAGCCTCTCCCAACAAACTTGTATTTGTTATATTAGCCTCAAGCTCTTCTGTACAATAGAAAGGAAGTTCCTCTAACTAGCTGAGACCTTGTAAATCAACCTTATGAGAGGTTTCTTGACTCAAAGGAATTGAATTCTCTTCATCAAGGCTACATTTTTACTCTTGTTCCATGTTTGATTTTTTTGATTTGGTGGCAAAAAAAAGGGTTGCAAATAGATATTTTTTCATCATCTTCACTTGAAATATTCTCCTCTTCACCTAAAAAGCATTCATTTTCTCTCCATAGAATGAGTCCTCCTTTGAAAAGGGAGATGGTGGGAAGGCAAAAGGGTTGAGCAAATGGAGTAAGATGAACATGCTCATTACTAAGTTGAGCATAAGGCACTATGGGATGCTCTTGGTTATGAATTGGCTATTGGATTGAAGAAAAACTCCTTAAACTTTGAATTTTGATTGGCTTAGATTCTTCAACCTTTTACTCTTCCTAATTTTGGATTGGTATGAGAGGAGTAGCCTTTACAAGGTTTGGTATTTTCAAATCAGGATGCTTAGTTCAAGAAGGCTGCCATGATAGAGGAGTTTGAGGCTATTTTATAAGTTCACTTTGGTTTGAAACTAGGAATAGAAGAGGTTTTTTGGACTTTGGATTCCTACACTTGAGCAAGAAATTATTTTATTTGTTCCTCCTTGGCAGTAATCTGCTTATTCAAGCATTCTTCTTCATACACCCTTCTATTTTATGTCTCTTGCTGATAAAAAAAACCTAATAGGACAACTCATCTTGCTACATGTTATAATAATTCTCCATATCTATTTTCAACATTTACTTTTGAAAATCCAACAATATACTCTTGATACTACCCAAAGTAGTATCATTTTTAGACTGACTAGGCAAGCTAGATGGTTGATTTAGAGCAGAATAAGTTTCACAAGATTGACTATAGGCATGAATAGGATGCTAAGAAGGCTAAGCAAGAGCGGATTGAAAATTCTCTTGATAGTAATACTAGTTGTAATGAGAAAAAGAGCTACTTGGAGGCTAAAAACATAAACTTTTGTGAAATGGAGCAGAGTAATTATGGTGGTGTTGGTAACTAGACATTGCAAGGGTCAAACTTGGAGCATAGGTGAGTCTAGATAACAAATTTTGAATGAAAATAGTCAACAATGTCTCAAAACACTAGGATGTGAGTCAAAACACCAAATGGAGTCACCAAGTGCTGAGAAAATACGTTTAAATGATAAAAAACTAAGTAGCACAAACCTTATTAGTTGCATGTATCTAGACCACTAAAACAATCTAATATGTGATTGGAGTCACCATGGTGACCATGGTGTTATTTGTAGTACCTCCAAAGGTTGATAATACTAAGAAAAATACCAAGTTTCTCAATATTTTGATGAGTACATCACATTTTCCCACGAGGCGTTCCAAAAATTGTTGTCACTTAAGTATGCACCCTTGTTTGAGAGAGGAATTCTTAAGCTACTTAGTGAAACATTGAAATGTCTCTCAATGTGGCACCTGCAAAAGTGAGACAAATCTCTAGAGAGTGTTGGTTCCCTTGGTTTTCTCACCTAAACTACTCTAATATACTACTATTTTCATAGGAAAAGGGCAGGAAATGACATACAAGAAGCCTAACTCCTAATGGAAGGTGATGCACCAAATGTTTGTGATCTATGCTAATGCTTAACATACACAATAATTTTAATAAACCAACTAGTTTTAAGACACAACTCGTATCTATTTCATGTTCATGTATGAATATTTCATAGGAAGGTTTAATGTTTGCAATATTAGAAGGAAGAGTGAAGACTTTCTCATAACTAATGACTATTTGACATCATGACACAACCTACGACCAATGGAAATCATGATTTATATATATATATATATATTAAAATGAGACACATTCAATGATTTGCATGTATATCATAGAAATATACATCAATCATTCAACCACACACAATAGACAAAGATTGAGATGCAAAAATGCTAGTATTATTGAACAAAAGGTACTTACAAGCTATTGTACAAGTTTTCCTTCATGATAATGATGAGTTAAAATACAAAATAGACTACCAAAGAACTTTGTTGCAGGTTACAACATCTGTCTAAAAGTAATAAGAACTATTCTTTCTAAAACTAGGATGAATTATGGAAGAACTACTAAAATTGATCCAAGACCTCCCTTTTGATCTCCAACTATTGGAGAAGAAGTAGGACATGCTAAGGAATAGAAAAAGACACTTGTCTCCACAAAGTTGGTCAAATCTCTCTTGTAGTTGTTGTAGGAACATGAAGATGATTTGTCTCCTTGAAGAGCTCCACTAAGCATGAAAAGTAGAGGTGGTTGGGATGTGTAACTAGGTAAGTAGAACTACTCCTTTGCAGACTTTTAGACACCTGGAAAAAGTTTCTATGTTGTCAAATGTATCCTGAAACTACCCCTAGATCTAAGGCCATGAGCTCTTTGTTTGTAAATGCCATTATGAGTCCTTGATGGGTGTGAGAAAGATGTTCTTAGCTATTTGATTTTTAAACAGGCCCTATAACTCCTATTACTTCCCTCTACAAGTCATAAAATATGCTTTGATGAGCCTTGATGAAGGCATTAGGCTCATGAGAGCATAGGAAATCAGGCTATGTCACTAGGTTAATATCAGGACCCTAAGAGGTAAACTCCATAAAAATGGTTTTGAGAACCTTCACCAAATTTATCCTTGCTCTTGTCAAAAGCTCATAATGTCTGGTCATTGTATTTCCATTGATCAATACCACCGCCATGTCCTCTTCAGGTTGTTATGCTTGATTGTGGCAAGGTTTTTGAGGTCCTCATTGCTACTCTCATCCATTGGGTCCACTGTCATTGTCATCATATTGTCATTCTCAGTCATCTACACTACACACTATTCTAGCCTTATAGATTTCATCACTTGACAAACTTTCTATGCCTTACACAAGCCCTAGGATGTTCTATATGATCTCACAACTTGACATGTATTCAAACATAGTATGTAGAGGTTTTTCAAGAGGTTTAACTATTACCTTGACAATGACTATATACTCTTATCAGCTCTTTTGAGAATGAAGGGCCAACCTTCTATCACTGTTTAAGAATAAATGAGACCTCCTATTCAAAGACAGTAGGCCTGAATTCTTTTATATTTGGTTATCTCAGACATAGGAAATCCTTCATGGAAATTCCATGGTTCTAAAAGACCCCTACATTGTATCTTCTTCATGATTATCTTCATAAGACTAACCAAAAAAACAAATATATGTACTTGCCTCTAAGAGAGATGGACATCATTTCCATGAATTATTTTAGGCTCTTCCACTATGTATCACCCAAATTTTTTTCTCATCCATTTATATTAATCAAGGCCCCCTCTAATAGGACTCCTTACTAACTCAAAACCCTTCAAATCTTTCATTAAAACTTGGTGATGACATCCTCAATCTTCCTAGTTAAAGCATGCTAATTCCATTGATTCAACAAGTAGCCTTCCTACAAGGGATACTCATCTGGAGAAGACAAAGAACTAGTGAGTGATTGCCTACAATGGCTTCTTTATGTTTTGAAGACCTTTTTGGATGCTCTCATAGTAACATTTAGTGTCTTGGGCTCTAATTTCACCTACTCTTTTAAACTCACAAACCTCTGCACTTTCATTCAATCATACATTTGAAAGACCTCTTGCCCTTGAATATACTATTGTTCTTGAGATCTCAAATGCCTCCTTGTCATATTCACTAGCACTAGTGGCTGCATATAAAGTAGTTATCTCATCATCTGTCAGATACCTTCCTGAGAGAAAACATCCATAAGTGCACTTTTTATTCAGTGCCTTCACTATTAGACCTTCCAAATGCATCCAAGCACCAATATTGTACCCTTTAGCCATAGTGTTTTATCTCTCACTTTTTGTTACCAATCTTAATCCAACTTGTCGATCTTCAATACCTTGCTAAAAAACAACTAAATTTTTCCAACAAACCTTCGCTTGTGACTCAGTTCCTAGAAGACAAGCTAGTCTAGATTCAGGTTGAATCATGACATATGTAGAAAAGACAATTTTTTTGACTTTGTCAAGTTATAGAAAACTACTTTAAATCTAATTCTTTCTTATTATGTGCATTGTGAGATAACACTCTTATTCACATACTTGATAACTACAAGTCTGTCCCTAATGGTTCACCTTTGTCATCTTATTGATGGTGGTACGATTCCTATCCTTAAAGATAGTTCCTACTGCATGTTGACTTCCCTTTATATGTATGACAATCTTCTTGCAATGTTATTACATTGTCTCAAATCTGCATACATACTACTATTCACTCATCCATATAGGTCCTTTAGTTGCATGCTTTGTCTAAATTTCTTGATCACTAATTTGTTATCTCTACTCATCCTTAAGATTTCTATAGAGCTTTCTACCATATAAATCATTGTGGACTTTTGTCTTTTAGTAGGCTTTTTACAAGTACTACAAGCCTTGGTTTATAGATATACATTTGTTAACAATTACAAAAACTATATACCTACTAATATGGTTGATTGAAACTCAATGAAAATCTTGCAGGCACTGACAGTCCTCCAAAATAGCAGACTATTCCATTCACTCATTATTTGCTTCTGCTATCATGTTCTATTGACAGTAGTAGACTGATTTATAGCTTTATGCTTTGAATAGTTTGAGGTTTATCATTTGCATTTACTACCTAGAATATCCCCAACTAGACAGTCCTCTAAAACATCATAAAATTTTGTAATCTTCTCAAATGCTAACCATGACTATCTCTGATATTTTGTATTTATCTCATGGAAGTTCTCTATTTGTTGTTCCTCCTTGTAGACCCTTGCATATGCTCATCATTCCTTAGCCAAAAGTATTCCTATACTCTGCTCCTTTATAATCACCAAAAGGATAAGCTTCTTCCCTATTACCCTTCTTCACTATTACCCTTTTGACTATCTCATCTTTGCATCTTTGTCATAGTCTACATGCATGTGTTTATTTTTGTCAGACTTGCACAAACTTATTACTATTCTTGTTGTGTATAATTGTCTCCATGGTAGTCATTGATGTTTATGCCCATTTGGACTACAACTGCTACTTTGTCTCCTTCAACTAAGATGGACTCTTTCAATACCGGAGCACTCATATCTCCCACTACGATATCCTAATATTGGTTGCAAAATAAGGCCAAAAAATGGCTCACATAGTAGTCCATATATGAGGAGTCCCTTAAACCTCTGTGTGGGCCTTTTGTAGCCTTTGAATAGACTTCTGATAGTCTTTATGTCAAGGGGTCTTGACCTAAACACTTGACAGTCCTTTTGGATGCATATATACGTGTCTATGACCATCTTTCCTAACTTCCCAATGATTATGTAAAGCTCTTGTAACATATAATTAAATATGGTCCAAATTAGTAGGTATCATTAAATGGATATGTATAAATTATGAACATATTAAATGAACATGGTAAATGAGGATGTTGAACATAGATCACCACAGTTAAATGAACATGTACAAATTATGAGCATGTAAATTATTAACTTTGTAAATTATGAACTAGATAGATATCTAATGTAGGCTTGTTAAGTTTGAGGCCCCTAAATGATAGTGTGAGGGGGAGAATGTGAGTAAGTCAAATAAATGAAAACATACAAAACCCAAACACCAATGGAAGTTGAAAGCAAAGAAGATTAAAAACCAAAACAAGTAAGAATACTTACAAAACTCCTTTACCTATCATTTTCCATTGTTTGCCTATCTTTCTTTGATCTTGATTGTGAAGCCCTCAGAAACTTTCCTTGCATGCTTGCTTGTTTGAAGATGACAAAGGAAGAATGGCCTTGATACCTGTTTGTGTTGAATGTGAGCTTCAACACACAATAATGGAGGATACTAGAAATGGAGAGAAGAAGAGAGAATGAGAGAAATTTTGGTATAGTGATTGTGCAAAATGAAGTTCCTCCCCAATGGCTTAGAAGAGGGTTCTATTTATAGATTTTCTAAAAATAGAATGGAAGGTGAGGATCAAAGGATGAGATCAATGGCTCTCATTTTTTGTGAATCTTTAATTCATAATGGGTGAATTAAAATTCTTTATTTGAGAATAGTGGATTATGACAATTGAATTAAATATCCAATTAGGGAAGGCTAGTGGGGAACATTGAATTAAATATTCAATTGGTGAAGGCTAGTGGGGAACATTGAATTAAATATTCCATTTGTGAAGGCTAGTGGGGAACATTGAATTTAAATATTCAATTTGTGAAGGCTAGTGGGGAACATTGAATTAAATATTCAATTTGGTGGAGGATAATTGATTTGAAGATTTATTTTGGAAAATGGAGGATATTAGCTAATTAAATATTAAGAATATTTAATTATATGTGCAACATGGTGAGGTGGAAGAGATGAGGTGGATTTTGGACTTTAGACTTTAGAAGAATTTAGGGAATTTAATTAAATAAAATGACTTTATTTAATTATGGGATAATGAGTCAATTAAATAACTTTATAATATTTATTTAATTAACAGAAGAAAATAGGAATTAAGATAAATATTAAAATATTTACTTAATTCAACCCGAGCCAATTTTAGGTGTATACATTTTACCCCTCCTTGAAGCAATGTGTTTTATCATGTTGTTTCAAAGAATAAGAATTTTCAATAGTGATACATGCCCTAGTTTGCCCCTAGTACAAGTTTAACGACAGGATGCCCCCTCGGGAGATTGGACGGGAGGAAGACAGCAGGGCATGAGACGGACAATCTCATGAAGAAGAAGGTGAAAAAATGGGTTAGGATGGAGAAAAATAGGGTATGGTTTAGAGAAACAGCCATGGGAAGTAGTCAGAGAGTCCTACAGTCAGATATGGGTCACTTGCTATATATAGGAGTTGGGTCCACACAATCTATTCATTTGTACACTTGTCCATAGTTGATTTGTCCTCTGGAGAGCTTAGGAGAGCATGGTAGCCAGAGAGATGGATATTCTGCTCGAGGAGCATCAGTTTGAGCTGATTCGATGGTTTGATCAGCTAGCAGAGGTAGGACCCCGGTATGTAGTTCTTCAAAACTTGTTGAAAGTTTATTTTTGTGTGTATTAATGGCTAGGAAAACCATCTAGGACAAATGAACGCCTAAATTGTGCATATGTTGCGAAACTACGCATTTACACTGTGAAATGGCACATTTGCTTATTTTGCGCATTTGTTTCTTGAATTTGTGCATTTGTTCTTTTTACGTATTTGATCGTTGAAGTGGCACATTCATTCCGAAGTTGCGCATATGTGTTGTGAATCTACGCATATGATAGTATTGCACATGCGAGCTATGGAGTGTTGCAGCTATTGGGAAGTTGTGTATTTGTTATAATAGGTTGCGCATGTGCCAGAATGGCGCATACGTGTCAGGAAGTAGCGCATTCATGGTGAAGTTGCACTTTTGTTATGAATTGACACATTTGCCACCTGGATTGGCACATTTGCACTTTAGGCAAATCAGTTGACTTAACGAAATTAACCCAATTGGCATCCTGATTGATGCGTCAATTGATTAGCGATCTCTGAGATTGCTGAGAATCGAGTCAAGAGATGATATGTTGTTTTGATTAATTTGATATGTTGAGCCAATGATAGGATAGCTTGATTGCTTGGAGTAGGTTTTCAATATGGATGTGGATTTCAGTGACAGTATGCATTTCTTGGTTGCAGGAGGATATTCTAGACATTCTGACATCACGAGAGTTGTTCCCATTGCTGTTGTTGCAACGGTATATGCTAACCGAGATGGGTCGAGAGGCTCTAGGTGCTATGGGTTTGTATCATGTACTCTTCATGCCTGAGGTTTGCATGAACTGAGCGATGGTGACTATAGCCATGGAGCGATTCCACAGTGAGGATGAGACCTTTCATCTTCTGATGGGGGAGATGGCCATTACTCTAGAGGATGTTTATCAGATTCTGCATGTCCCTATTCAGGGAGAGTTGGTTGAGTATGAGTCATAGCGTGACGCTGGGCTGGAGGAGTACAGGCATGTTTTTAATGATCCTGAGTTGGTAAGGGAGGAGATCTCGTGGCAGGACATGCATGACTGCTATGACTACTTCCCAGGCATAGTGGTTGGACTGATTGGTCCCTGATAGGAGAGCGCATGGCTTCCCCATTGGCTGGGGACAGGTACTGGAGAGTATGATCACTGATGGGACCCGGTATGCGTGGGGTGTGTGTGTGCTTGCACACCTATACAGAGACCTGCATCAGGTAGTGTACCACCGAGGCTCTAGTTTAGTGATAGCCGCGTCGCTCTTACAATTTTGGTTGTGGGAGCACATTGCTATCACACGACCGATCTGTGTATTTCAGAGGCAGAGGGGTGAACCCTATAGTTATCATTATGTAGGTGTGATTTTTCAGCATAGGCTAGGGAGGCTTGAGTACTGGAGGCATGCCTTTGATGGAGTGGATGCAGTTTTCTGGCGGCTGTACCTTGACTGTGAGGTATGGGAGGATGAGGCAGATGAGCTCCCTAATTGTTTCCAGATGAGGTGGTTGATTGGTCAGACTTGGTTCATTTTGGAGCGATAGATTGTCAGCCGAGTGCAGAGACAGTTTGGCCATGTATAGGGTAGACCACAGGGTGAGGCACACTTTGCCAGGACCTACGCTGAGTGGTATAGATGGGGTCCTGTGGCCTCTTATGAGGAGGCATTGGCTGATTTTTGGTAGATTCCTTATGCAGCCTAGCCAATGTGGAGAGACATAGTAGATGCTGGCATGATGCTAGACTATGAGGAGTGGTTTGTAGCACATCCATTTCCTCACTACTCAGGTCTTGGAGAGGTAGCACCTCATATAGATGAGGGTGACTCAGACGGAGGGGGTGGACGACGGAGGAGGAGGAGAGATCAGAGAGATGATGGAAGTTAGAGACAAAGGCAGAGAGTCAGAGAGGGGCTTGTGGGGCAGCAGGCAGTGGGATAGGCACAGGTTCAGGTGCCAGTGCAGCCAGGGATAGCATAGAGACAGATGCCACCACCTCAGCAGGTGTCAGCATAGCAGGTGGCACAGGCCAAGCAGGCTCCATAGCCTGATGTGCAGCAGCAGGTTTTGGTTTCTTTACAAACCCAGATTAGGTAGCTGAGGGCTCATCTGAGAGCTGCAGAGTCAAGGCGAGATGCAGATGCGACTCAGATATCTGAGTTGAGTAGCGAGAGAGATGCAACCTTAGCAAGTATGTGGGCTATGAGATCAGAGCGGGATGCAGCCTTGATGGCCATGGGTACCGATGGGACCTCCAACTTCTTGGTGGCACAGGTATAGTAGTCCTAGGCCCAAGTAGTGCAGTTGCAGAGTGATCTAACTAGAGCTCAGGCATAGACTCAGTATTATCGGGGCTTATATCACGGTGCCGTGCCAGCGAGTCAGAGAGCTTCAAGCTTTCAGAGCCAGTCAGAGGCAGTGCAGAGAGCAGGTGGGTCTCAGTCTATGGGCTTAGTGAGGGGCCCACCACTGTCAGGGGTGGATAGAGGAGAGGCTAGTGCCGGGAGTAGTGTTTTGCGACAGTAGGGTTAGACAGACCCAAATACTTGTACCAATTTTTGATCGCATTGTAGCACATTTTTGACAGATGGCTGAGATAACCAACATATGTACTTATTATTTTCTGAGATATGTATCACCATTTGTTATATGTTGTATACATTTATGGCATGGCTCTGGGTTTGGATAGAGATCTTTGATATATTGTACATTTGGATATGTGTTTATGTGATGATGTTGTTGTTTCCTTGATCTATATGCATGGGCTATATGTGTGATGCGTTGATGTTTATATGCTATGGATGTGTGCTATTTTATGATGTGTTTGTATATGTTATGCATACTAGATGGATGTTTAGAATGCTTTTTTGAGTTATGCAAATGCTAATGTGTATGGATATGGTTATGCAGTTCGATAGGTATGTGACCTATGTTTTTGATTTTCTTTTGATATGATGTATGGATGCACAATGTATATGGATGATCTAAAATGTATGGAAATTGATCTCATGGATTTATTATGTATGCAAATGATGTAATCATACGAATGACTACCTCATGTGATGTGATATGCAACTTATATGCTATGTATTTGATATGTCCAAATGTACTCAATCGACACAAAGATGATATAGACGAGTGGAATAGAAGAAGACATGGAGAAATACTGACTTTCATTTTTGAGATACTGCAGGGTTTTGCATTATTGTGTGGATGATATGGAGTTGCTAGTTATGAGATGGATGCGGATATGGATTGGTCATCTTTGCAAGTCTTTTGCTTTCATCATCAGGCACTTTTTGGTATTTTTCATTTTTTGAAATGTGGTAAGAGAATACAAGCAGCTAGGTATAGTTAGACCTAGATGTCCTGAGTATCCCTTACCTGGATTTTGATATAGCAAGTTGATACAAGCATCTACCCAAACTTGAATCTAGATGACCTGAGTACTTCTTGTGTTTTTAACAGACAAGGATTGCCCCTTTTCATGTTTAGACCTTGGAGTCCTCGATGATCTTTTGCCGATCATGTCGTTAGACATAAGTCATCTCAGTACTAAAGTTTAATCCACAAGCAGCAGACAAAAAAACAAATTATGTCCCCATCATAGCATCTCTAGCTGTTGGCATCCTTGAGTAGCATAGGAAGACATAATTGATGAAAATTCAAGACCTTGTAAGTTAACCTATTGACAAAACATTCTTGCATTAGATGTGTCTTTTTTCCATACTTGATATATAATTGTTTTGAGTGTTTCGATATGGTGCTCTACTTTGTTTTTGTTTTGGACAGGTTGATGTTATGTGTTGAAAACTTTGTTCTAGGTGTCTAGTGAAAGTATCACAATCCTTTATTGGTATCTCTTTTCAAAATGATGGCATTCTAGAACCCAAATCCACAACTAGGTTAAGGAGTTGCCCCCAGTTTAGACAAGGATTGACTTATTATGGGTGGGATGACAACAGAGATGGAGAGACGGACCCAAAGGGACTGACCTAGTGCCTCGAGGGCTCATTACTAAATGGCCTTGCCTACGTGACGATGCAGAGGCAACATAGTTTGGGGTGAACCCTGATGGACCTAAGACCTAGGTGATGGTGGATCTGTAGAAGTGTTATGGACTTAGATAGAAAGAAAGACCAGATATGGGACTAACAGGATAGCAGAGCCTTGGGGGTGCATTGATAATGGCCTTGCCTACGTGATAGCTCAGAGGCGACATAGTTTGGGACTTGGACCATGGATGGACTAGAAGATAGATGGCAAGATGGACAGGGAAGCAGAGCCTCGGGGGCACATTGATAATGGCCTTGTCTACGTGATATCTTAGAGGTGACATAGTTCGGGAGCGGTTCCAAGGACTGGTTCGGTGTGATGGAGACAAGAGTCAAATGAAGTCGACATAGATGGAGGGAGTAGTTTATCACAGATAGCACCTATTTACCATGTTTTCACCACTTACTTTTATTTACATGTGTAGCTAAAAGTACACATGATGCCTGTTTGCCAGGTTTTCATCATGGTACCTATCCTTTTGTTATTTTTCCATTTTTTGATATTTTTGTTCTATTTTTTATCACTTTTTCACTTTTTTTAAATTTTTTCAGGACTCCCTTACATCGGGGTTTTCAGATATAGAACTTTCAAAGATGCATGCTGTTGACAGGATCATCGAATAGTTCACCTTTAGATGTGGCCAATTGATATGCCCCCGATCCATAGGCTGTAATGACGACATAAGGACCTAACCAGTTGGGTTCAAACTTTCCTTTCTTTTCTCTATCTGGTTGATTTCTGGGGTTCTCTCTAAGGACGAGATCACCAACTTGGAAGACTTGGGGCTTTACCTTATGATTGTAGCTTTTGGACATTCTTTGCTGATAAGCTTTTAGGTGGTTAAAGGCCTATTGCCTTTTTTCTTCTAATAGTTCTAACTCTTGCAGTCTAGTTACTTTGTATTCTTCATCAGAGATGAGGCCTCTTAATGACACTCGCAAGGATGGGATCTCAACTTCAATGGGCAAGATGGCTTTAGCTCCATAGACCAGGGAGTATGGTGTTACACCTATGGGTGTGCGGATGCTTGTATGGTAGGCCCACAGTGCGGGATTTAGTTGAACATTCCAATCATGGCTGACATCATTGATAGTTTTTTTCAAGATTTTTAGTATGGTTTTATTTGATGCCTCCACCTGACTATTGGCTTGGGAGTAATACGAGATGGAAAAGTGGTGTTGGATGTGGAATTTGTCACATAGTTCCCTGACATCCTAGTTTTTGAAGGGTCGTCCATTATCCGTGATAATAGATGAAGGGATACCATAGCGACAAATGATATAGTTTAAGATGAATGAGGCAATTTGTTTGCTGGTGATGTTGGCTAAGGGCACAACTTCAATTCACTTCATGAAGTACTTAGTGGCAGTGATTATGAACTTATGTTTGCTAGATGAAGGGGGGTGAATCTTGCCCACTAAGTCGAGTCCCCATTGACAGAATGGCCAAGGAGTTGTCAATGGTTGTAGCTCCTATGCTGGTGTATGTATCAAGTTCCCGTGGATTTGGCATTTATTGCATTTCTTGATGAACTGATAGGAGTCTTGTTCCATGGTCGGCCAGTAGTACCCCGTGCGCATGAGTTTCTTGGCTAGGGTAGAGCTACTAGAGTGGGTTCCACATATACCATCGTGTATTTCACTCAGGGCGGTCTGATATTCCTCCCTATCAAGACATCTAAGGAGAGTACCATCGAGACCTTTACGATATAGGGTATTAGCAATAATGGTATAACAGGATGCTTGCCGGATAAAGGTTCTTTTTTGGTTATTGGAGAGATTTGGTGAGAGGGTGTTCTCTTTGAGATAGGTGAATATTTTGCCATATGGGGGAGAATCTGCTCCAATAATGTGGTAAATAATGTGGGATTCTGGGGTATCATACGTAGGACAAGATAGTGGCTCTACTAAGAACTCGTAACGCTATTGGTGGTCTAGAATATCTAGGAGAGATGTGATAGTTGCCATTGCATCTGCAGCTTCATTTTCTATCCGTGGTATCTGCTGAAAAGAGATCTGGTCAAAGTATCCTTTGAATTCATCTACCATTCATTTGTAAGGGATCAATTTTTCATCCTTTGTTTGGTAGTCATCATTGACTTGATTTATGACCAGTTGTGAATCCCCATACATCTATAGCTCTTTGATATTCCATTCTCTGGCTAACTTGACATCGATGACCAGTGCTTCATACTCTGCCACATTGTTAGTACAAGGAAAGAGTAGCCTATATGACTTTGGGATGGTGTCGCCATTAGGTGTGATCAACAAGATACCTACCCCCGACCCATGCTAAGTGTATGAGCTGTCAAAGTACAGTTTCTAGGTTGTTGTATTGATGTGGAATATAGATTCATCTGGAAACTTGACGCTTAGAGGGCTATCATCCATTAGGGGGGCGTCTACCAACTGATCTGCAAGTGCTTGTCCTTTGATTGCTTTTCTGTCCACATATTCAATGTCAAACTCACTGAGAAGCATGACCCATTTAGATAATCTACCCATTAGAGCGGTTTTGTTGAGCAATTATTTTAGTGGATCAATTTTTGCTATTAATCTAACAGAGTGTGACAGCAGGTAATGTCTCCATTTTTGGGAGGCAAAGACCACAGCGAGACATGCTCTTTCGATGGGTGTATATTGCAGCTCATACCCAACAACCGTCTGACTGATATAATAAATGGCCTGTTCTTTCCCTTCATAGTTGTGTTGGGCTAGGAGAGCTCCTAGAGCTATTGGCATAGCCAAGATGTATAGTAACAGAGGTTTACCTTGAATTGGAGGCATTAACACAGGTGGTTTCCCCAGATATTCTTTTAATAGTTGAAACATTTGCTCACATGACTTGCTCCATTTAAAAGTGACATTCTTATGTAGCAGATGGAAGTTGAAAGCAAAGAAGATTAAAAACCAAAGCAAGTAAGAATACTTACAAAACTCCTTTACCTATCATTTTCCATTGTTTGCCTATCTTTCTTTGATCTTGATTGTGAAGCCCTCAGAAGCTTTCCTTGCTTGCTTGCTTGTTTGAAGATGACAAAGGAAGAATGGCCTTGATACCTGTTTGTGTTGAATGTGAGCTTCAACACACAATAATGGAGGATACTAGAAATGGAGAGAAGAAGAGAGAATGAGAGAAATTTTGGTATAGTGATTGTGCAAAATGAAGTTCCTCCCCAATGGCTTAAAAGAGGGTTCTATTTATAGATTTTCTGAAAATAGAATGGAGGGTGAGGATCAAAGGATGAGATCAATGGCTCTCATTTTTTGTGAATCTTTAATTCATAATGGGTGAATTAAAGTTCTTTATTTGAGAATAGTGGATTATGACAATTGAATTAAATATCTAATAGGGGAAGGCTAGTGGGGAACATTGAATTAAATATTCAATTTGGTGGAGGATAATTGATTTAAAGATTTATTTTAGAAAATAGAGGATATTAGCTAATTAAATACTAAGAATATTTAATTATATGTGCAACATGGTGAGGTGGAAGAGATGAGGTGGATTGATGAGGTAGATTTTGGACTTTAGACTTTAGAAGAATTTAGGGAATTTAATTAAATAAAATGACTTTATTTAATTATGGGATAATGAGTCAATTAAATAACTTTATAATATTTATTTAATTAATAGAAGAAAATAGGAATTAAGATAAATATTAAAATATTTACTTAATTTGACCTGAGCCAATTTTAGGTGTATACAAATAGTTATACAAAAAAGTTCAAAAATAACTCAATTGATAAATTTACATGTAATGATCTACCAAACTAACATGATGAAATAACATGACTTTAAAAGGCCATGGCCTAAGTAGATCATTTGAACATGCCAATTATAAACATATTAAATGAATATGTAAATTATGAACTCGATAGATATCTAATGTAGTATTATTAAGTTTGAGGCCACTAAATGATATTTTGATACAAAAAAGTTAAAAAAGAAGTTCTCAATTGATAAATTCACATGGAATGATCTACCAAACTCTAATTCATGAAATAACATAACTTTGAAAGGTCATGGCCTAAGTAGCTCTCTTGAACATGTAAATTGTGAACATATTAAATGAACATGTAAATTAAGAACTATATAGATAGATAATGTAGGCTTGTTAATTTTGAGGCCCCTCAATGATAATGATCACACAAAAAAGTTAAAAAAGAAGTGAACTCAATTGATAAATTTACATATAATGTGTTTCAAGTATGTGCCTAAACAGTGTTTTCATTGATGTAAACATATCTTTGTTGTCATTGGTGTCAACTATATCCTACTTTTTTATTTGTTAAGAAGCTTTATATGTTGAGGATATTCAATAAATTAGCCCATCTAGAAGAATCAGAAAGGAAACAGTGAATCACAGTGAAGATAGTTAATTTCATACTGAAGAACAGTCTAGAAGATTACTCCACATTTCTTGTAGATTAAAGATCTTGGTCTATAGATTGGAAGTTATTTAGAGGCATGTCTAAAGATTCTAAATCTTGAGTTTGAGTCTCTGGTATGAAGAATTGAATGAGTTACTTTCACTAGAGTAAAACCTATTTTTTCTGATTATTCACTGGTGTCCGGGAGAAAGTATTTTGCTCTGTATTCCTCCACAGTTATGTATTTTGGTCTGTAGTTCTAGAGTGATGTCTGGGATGATGATATGCACCTACAATTGCAATGGCTCATGATTTGGCGGTCCACAAGCGATCTTTCTTTAGTGACAGTTGAGTTCTTATGCTCCGATGGGAGAAATCTCATGGTTTGAGTGGTTAGATGTTGTGCGAATGTTCTTGTTGGGAATTAAGGTGTCTCAACCTTGGTAATTCCTTACATTGTTAATGTTAGTATTTATTATTGAATTGCCTATGTTGTAAATATTTGTAAAATTCCATATTGTCATATTCTGGGATGTGGCACAAAGATGTGTCAATCCTACATGGAATATGACAACTTGTAATTTTGTCCTCACATGAGGAGATAGGCATCCCACTTTGTGGTAGGAGTATTTTTGCATGTGTCGGCATCTTCCATGTTGTGTAAGGGAAAATTTGACTGAAACAATTATGATGGATTCTTATGACGAATCTATGACATGTAAGAGTCAGAAATAGAAGCATGTAAGACAAGTGAAGACATGTGTCATAAAGCATCTTTGAAAAAGGCATATTTGGGTGCCCTAAGGTGGACTATGACATGTTGTAAGAGAATATGCTATTTATAGCCTGTGTATGATAGATTCTCTTACATTTGTAAGTTGTAACCTCTATGATAGATTCTATGATGATCGTGTCGTAAGAGCATCTATCATAGCCCATTTTAGAAATAGGTGACCCCTTTAGGATGGGAGCTGTGGAAAAGTGTCAAGCACATTCGACAATGTTGACCAAGAGTCCTTAGGAGTGGGTTTTGGTCCATGAAGCCAAGTTGGATGCCCATTCCAAGAAAGGTCCAATATTTCCTTGTATTTTCTATATAAATAGGTGCTTGGAGGAGTAGAGGTATCACAAGTTTTCAGGTATTATTATGCTGCCAGATTGACTGAAGATATGAGTGTTGAAGACCATTGAAGATTGAATTGCAAGTGTATTGTAAACATTCTTTCATATTTGTTAATACAATGTGCAAGTTTTTGAGTGTGTGGTTTTTCACCCGATAAGGGTTTTCCCCACCATAAATATTTCTCTCTTCTTCTGTCTACTTTCTGGTTCTTGTGTTTTTCTACAATATCTCATGTTAATGGTTTAACATTGCTGTAATAGTTAGGATAAAATTGAATTTGCATAGCTCTCTCCTCATTAGATTAGTGTAGGAAGCAATTTCTGCACACCTAGATTCCTTTCAATCGGTATCAGAGCTTGATCACCTTTGGTCTTAGTTGTTGGGTAGGGGTTTTTTGAGCTAATATTAGGTTGAGTGGGAGCCTATATAGAGTATTTTGTATCTTATTGCAGCAAGGAGATGGAAAGCACATCTGAAAGATTTAAAGTGGAGAAATTCAATGGCACTAATTTCAAGTTGTGGAAGCTCAAGATGGAAGACATGCTTGTAGACCAAGACCTTTGGGAAAGTGTTAATGGAACTAAACCTGGTGCAATGTCACAAGATGAGTGGGATCTCAAGGATCAAAAGGCTAAGGGTCTCATAAGACTTAGTCTTTCTAATTCTGTTCTATTAAATGTCCATGAGGAGACTATTGCAAAACTACTTTGGAAGAAGTTGGGGGATGTGTATCAAGCCAAATCCCTAGTTAATAAACTTTTCCTAAGAAATAAGTTGTATTCACTTTGAATGGAGGATGGAGGATTCGTTGCTGAACATATGAATACTTTTAACATGTTGGTCGCACAATTGACATCTATTGGTGTGAAGATGGAGGAGGAGGATCGATGTATGACCTTGCTTTGTTCTCTGCCGGACTCATGGGATCATCTTGGCATGGCTATTGGAAGCACCACATCCACATTCAAAATGGAAGAAGTGGTTTCTTCGTTGTTTTCTGAAGAGATGCAGAGAAAGTCTTCTAAGGTAGCTAAAGAGGCCCTTGCAATTCATGGAAGACCCAAGGAGAAAGGGAAGAAGAAGGACAAGAAAGCTAAGAAGGGTAGATCCAACTCCCATAGGAGATCCAAATCTCTTGGAAAGTCCAAGGCTCTTTGTTGGAACTATGGAAAAATTGGGCATTTTTGAAAGGAATGCAAAGACAAGAAGAAAAAGAAGAAGAAATCTCTTAATTCAGATTCTAACAAGTCACAAGATGATGGTGATGCTTTCACCGCAGCCCTGGTAACCCATGCATCTGATGATGTGTGGCTGATCAACTCTGGTGCATCATTCCACATGACCTTGCATCAAGAATGGTTTACCAAGTATGAGGAGTTCGATGGTGGAAAGGTGTATTTGGGTGATGACTCTCATCTGAAGATTGTTGGTCATGGAAGAGTCTCTATCAGATTCCCTGATGGATGAGTGAAGGGGATCTCTGGGGTTATGTACATTGCAGGCTTAGCATAGAACCTTCTTTTCTGTAAGTATGTTGAATGATGTAGGTGTGCAAGTTATCTTTTCGAAAGAAGGATGCAAGATGACTAGAGGAGCTATGGTGCTTGCTAAGGGTACTAGGAGAGGTACTCTGTTTCAGCTGGAGGCATGCATTTCAAAATGCAATAGTTCTTCTGACTTAAGGAAGAGGGTAGCAGTCACTTCATCCCCACTATCTAAATGAGCAGTGAAGAAATCTGTTGTTTCTAGTCTTGATGGTTGTAATCGTGCATTGGAAGTTAAACTTCCTGTTGAAAAGACAATGTTATGGCATAAGAGATTTGGCCACATTGGTGAGAAGGGTCTACGTACCTTGAAAAATAAGAACCTCATTAAAGGGTTAGATGATTGTAATCTTGAGTTCAACTTTTGTGAACATTGCATTTATGGAAAATAAAATTGTGTTCAGATTTACTCGAGTTCTCATAAGTCTTCTGGTGTGTTGGACCTTATTCATTCTGATGTGTTTGGTCCTGTTAATGTTCCTTCATTATCAAAATTTGTATATTTTGTATCTTTTATAGATGATTATAGTAGAAGGACATGGATTTATTTTCTCAGAGGCAAATTTGAAGTCTAGCAAGTTTAAGGAGTTTAAGGCCCTTGTTGAAAATTAGACTAGTAAAAAGATTAAATTTTTGAGAACTGACAATGGTGGTGAGTTCTATTCTACAAAATTTGATAAATATTGCAAGGAACTTGGGATTGAAAGACACAAGACAACTCCATACACCCCACAGCAAAATGGTGTTGCAGAGAGGATGAACGTGACACTGATGGAGAAGGCTAAGAGTATGCTTAGTGGAGTTGGCCTAGAACAAAAGTTTTTGGATGAAGTTGTTGCCACTGCTTGCTATCTAGGAAACAAATATGCTACATCAGCTCTTGTTGGTAAGACACCCATGGAGGTGTGGTTTGGTAGAAAGCCTTCAATAAGGCATCTTCATATTTTTGGTTGTGAGACATATGTACATGTGCCCAGGGAGAAGTGCTCAAAGTTGGAGAACAAGGCTATTAAGTGTATCTTCATTGGCTATGGTGTCAGTGTGAAAGGATACAAGCTTTGGGACCCTATGGCTGAAAAAGTGTTGTATAGTAGAAGTGTCATCTTCAGAGAGCTTACACCTTCTTCCACTATTTTACAACTAGAAGAAAAAGTAAAGAAAGAGGGTGTTGTTTAGTTTCCTCCTACCTATGAGAAGACTGAATAGAAAGACAAAGTTGGACCTGATGATGAGGAGAGCTCTGGTAGCTCTAAAAGCTCAGATGAAGAAGCTAAACCTCAACCTCAGCCCTTGAGGAGGTCTAAACGGATAGGAAAGCAACCTAAAAGGTTTGGTTTTACATTGCTTGATTCTAGTTGTGTTTATGCTTTACTCACTAATAGTGATGAACTTAGAACTGTATCAGAGGCTTTGGGCATGAAAGATGTAGGTTCCTAGAAAGAAGCCATGGAGGATGAAATGGCTTCTTTGGAAAAGAATCAAACTTGGGACTTGGTGCCTTTGCCTCATGGACGGAAACCTATTGGGTACAAATGGGTGTTCAAGGAGAAAATTGGTGCAGATGGAAATGTTGAGAAGTATAAGGCCAGATTGGTTGCAAAGGGGTATTCACAAGTGGAGGGTATAGATTATGGTGAGATCTTCTCTCCTATTGTAAAGCTGACATCCATTCAATTCTCATTATCTCTCATAGAAGCTTATGACTTGGAGGTAGAATAGATGGATGTGAAGACAACTTTCCTTCATGGTAATTTGGAGGAAGAAATCTACATGTCACAACCAAAGCATTACATTGTTAAAGGCAAAGAAAATTTGGTTTGCAAACTTAAGAAGTCTTTGTATGGTTTGAAGCAATCCCCTAGGAGATGGTACTTGAAGTTTGATGCCTTTGTGTTGTCAATTAGATTTGTGAGATAGAAATCAGATCACTGTGTGTACTTTAAGTTTGATGGTGATCATATTCTCATTGTTGCACTGTATGTTGATGATATGTTGCTCATTGGGAAGGGTAAGAATATGATTTCTAATTTCAAATCTTAGTTATCAGCATAGTTTGAAATGAAAGATTTAGGGGCTACCAACTACAATCTAAGAATGCAAATCAAAAGGGATAGAGCTAACAAAAAACTTTGGTTAAGCCAAAGTAAGTATGTAAAGACCGTGTTGGATAGGCTCAACATGGCATATTGTAGACCATTGTGTGTTCCTATTTCTTTGGGGACAAAGTTAACTGTTGAGGATTATCCAAAATCTCCTAGTGAGGTGGAGGACATGAGCAGAGTACCTTATGGTAGTCCTTTTGGTAGTTTGATGTATCCTATGGTCTGGACAAGACCAGACATCACCCAAGTAGTGGAAGTCCTTAGTTGATTTATGGCTAATCCTGGACGGGTTCATTGGGATGCAGTTAAGCTAGTGTTCAAATATTTGAGGAGTACTTCTGAGTATTCCATTTGCTATCATAGTAATGTTACAAGACCTCTACATTCCATTAAAATTTGTGGATTTGTAGATTCAGATTGGGCAGGTGACATTAGCAGCAGGAGATCCACCAGTGCTTATGCGTTTACACTGTTTGGTGGTGCTATTAGTTGGATGAGTAAGCAACAACCTGTTGATGATTGTTTTTACACATTCATAACAAAAGTTAAAATTCACAAAATGAACCTAAACTATCTTGAAAGATATGAAGAAATTGATTAAGAGTTCTTAATCCCAAGTTTTTGTATGGTCAAGTCTTGACCTTGTGGATAATTTAGTAGGTTAATGTGAAATTGTAATATTCAAGGGGCCTTACTTGATTTAAGATGATTTGTGACTCACTAGAGTCGAATTATGCAAATTGCTATGAACATAGATAAATTATTCATTCATTTGTATGAACTTACTACTGTATTACAAAGCTTTGTATGATTTATGATGAAACAAGCTTTTCCTTTCAAATTGATATGAAAATTATGAAATATTAACACAATTCTTCATGCTTCTTCCAAATGTAAGACAATTTCCTTAAAATCTCTACGTTTGAGCTAATTATTTCAAATGTTTGGGGGAAAAGTTAGAGAAATTCAAGTTGAATATCATTTTACTACAGGATCTAAATGCTCTGATATTCACGTTGTAATAAATACATCAAACTTGATCAAGTCAACAGAGTAAATCTCCAAATGTGAAGTCCTGAGTATTTTCATGAACTCACATCTAAGATTGCAAGCTTTTAAGATGTAGTACTTCAAATATAAGTAAGAGTTAGAAAACACTCTGAAAATAGATATAGAATCCCAAATTTAATTGTATTTAAGGCACACAGTCATATATGATTTACAATGTATGAATAATCTTTTTTGCTTCATTAATCAAATCAATAGAAAACTTACAAACATTTTATAGATACAATAAAGAAGCCAGACACTCTATGCATTCCTTAGTGTAGACACAGGAGACCTCCTCTTCTAAACTAAAATACTTCTCTATTGAAATGTTCAAACAAATTACAAGTGCAAGCTATACTTCAAAAATCCCTGTGTAAATATAATACAAATAGCAAAGCTTCTTATATAGAGTTTGAAGTTGCATTCTGCTACAGTTACAAAATTCAATCTACGGTTAGAATTTAAACTTTCTCAATCAAGGGTGTTCATTCATTTCTAACCACCTCTCAAAATATGTTTGTGGTATCTTTATTGCCTTAGAGGATGCCATTGGAATCTTTCCAAAATAAGATTCTTGTTGACTACTTCTATTTTGTTGACCTTGGCTACTGATACCCTTCAGTTGACTCCTTCTTTAGTATTATTTTCCTTTTTGATACTTTATCACTCCTTCAAATATATTTTAAAATTATTCACGACACCTCCTATGAAGGTGCAATTTCCTCCTGGACTCCTTGTCCATATATATTCTTGCATTATGACCCCTTCTTTAAACTTCTTCTCTTCTTTACCTAAGATTTCAACCTTCTTCTTATATTTCTTTACTTTGGCACTCACCTCCATTATTGAATCAATCATTTGTTTACTCAAATAAGCATTTGGATTTTCTAGACATGGTACAAATATAGCCTTGAATTCTGTTAATGCTATTTGTGATTCATATGCTAGAATATCCATACATTCATGGTCTATAAGCTTTTCAACTATCTTTTTATGCAACTTGATCAGGCCCTCTGCCATTTCCTCTAAATCTTGTGCAATGGTGATGCCTCTTCTGAGACTATCCTCTTCAAATCTCAACTCCAATTAATTCATCTACTCTTTCTTCAATTTCTGTTAGTTGTCTCAATTCAAATTTGTACTCCTCCCTTCTAAAATGATAATTATGTACAAGCACACTGCATTTATTCTTTTCTGTAGCAGCCAACTCCCATCTTGTCACTGTTTGTTTAGTCACCTTTTCTCCTTCTTGCATGAATGTTCTGAACCATTCTTCAAAAATGTTAGCCTCAAACCTTTTATTCTCCATATCTTTCACTTCCTCCTTTGATATCACTGCTATTTCACTAGGTAAGTTAGGTATTGCAACATTGGGATCGAATATCCCTTTAATGAACTGTTATAACTAGACAAGCGTCCTTTTAGATACTCATGCTTATCTTTTTCCTTCTTTAACATTTCTATTGTAATCTAATGCATATCCTCCTACTCGCTTATATGTTGTTCTCATGTGATGTGGTGTAGATCAAAATTAAGGATTTTGTAATCATCTATTGTTATTTCCCCTTTTGCTTTATCTTTCTGTGGTATTGCGAAATTCAAGGTTCTGGTTCTAGCCTTTCTTTTTTCTTTTCTTGGTGTTACATCTCCTAATAAACTTTTGATGTCAATGGGTACTAGATGTACCTCTACCTTTTCTCTTTGTACTTCTACACCCAACCAGGCTGGAGCTTCTTTTGTGCTTTCAGTAGCCTTTTCTTCATTGACTACCTCCTCTTGAGGCCTTTCTACTTCTCCTTGTTCTTATTGTCATGGTTGTTGTTCTTGTTGCTATGGAGGAGGCTATTGCTGAGGGGCTAGCTCTTATACCATTGGATCATTTTGCTATTTATTTTCATCCTCATTATCATCTTCTTCAATCTCTGTATCTCCTCCATCCTTATCTTCTTCTTCTGGACCCTCTTTTTTTGATTTCTCCTTTTCTTCTTCCTCTTTATTTTCTTGTCCTGCATTTATCATGTCCTCATCTTCTGCTTGCTTTTCATGTTCAACATTATCTTTACTACTATTTTATATATCCTCTTTACTTTCAGACTCATTTGTTGTTTCCTCGATTGTTTCAGCTTCCTTTTGTATCTTTTCAGGCCTGTCAACTTGCTCCGCATGTGAAGGTGAACCTACTATCTTATCAAATTCTTTTGTCTCTTTTCTCTATTCCTCTTTTCTTTCTACATTCCTTTCTTCTTCACTTTGTTCCCCATACATACTCAGAATATTCAACACATCCACAGTAGAAGTACTAGCTCCTGTTTCTTCTTTAGTTTGAGTAGATGCTTCTTTCACTACTTCCTCAGGTGCATCCTCCTTTTCAGATTCTTTAATTTGAAGTGCTACATCTTGCGCATCTCTTATTATTTCTGGAGATACCAATGTACCAAACGAATCTACTACCTCTGATTCTTCTTGTACATTTTCCTGCTCAGACATTGGACCCTGTTTAGCTTCCATATCAACTTGAGTGTCTTGCTCTTCTTCGTCACTTGAATATTCACTGGATTCTAATTCCTCTATACCAATTTTTCTTCCCTTCCCTAAATCCATTTCTCTAACTTCACTTCCACTACTATCATCCTCAACATTGACAGTCTCAGTAGCTTGTTTGGCTTCATGTATTTTTGACCCATGCAGTGTTTCTTCAACCAATTCTATTTTTATCTTAGCGTATGCTTGTCTTTTCTCTACTAAGGTAGATGCATTAGGTATGCTACTTAAATTAGTACCTACCTATTGTGCTCTTATAACTTCACTCCTTTTTGAAGTCTCTCCTTTGGATATGCCTACTGGTATTGCTTTCTTAACCTTTTGTCCTGTTATTTCCTTGGAAGTCTGTGCTTCTTTTGTACTAATGTCATGGCTTAATGACTTTGCTTCTACAAATGTGCCAAATGATACTGCTACCATCACTTCTAATGCATAAGGATCCATCAGAGTAGCATTTCTTTCCTTCTTCATAATTTTGGCTTCCACAATCTTTCTTTTCTTTTCATAGAAGCACTGGAGATCATCACTACGCTCCCTCACTCTCTTTTTTTCCTTCTTTGGATATGTAATCTCCACTCCTTTAGCCTTAAGCTCCTTAATTGTATCCTTCAACCATTTCTTTGAAAACAAGATGATAGGTTCAGACAATGTGTCCAAGGATGTGTTCCATGGTTATGATCAATTAGGCTCTCCAATAGGAGCAATCCTAGTACTTTCATAACTATGGTGTAATACCTTGTCATCCTCTTTAATCTTTGGAGGTACATAAATTTCCCCCATGGATTTCATTTGTTCAACTGTTAATCTTTTATGAGCTCTCTTTCTTACCTCTCTATCATTCTTACAATCTGACCAAAAATCCTTAATATGTAATTGATGTTTAAATTTAGGATCAATTGCACTTTGGATTCTGTGAAAGGGATCAAATTTCCTGGCCAACTCAAATTCCTCAAATCCATAATATCTCAATTCCTTTTTTGAATACCCAGCCACTTCTTCACTATAGCATGAGTACCTACCAATTGCCTAGGGTAACTTAAGATTCCCTCTACTAAACTTCTTGTACATTTAAAAAGCATTCAAATTCTACCTTGAGAACTCTAAAACAATCAACTTGTTAGAAGGATACCTAGGTAACATGAAAGGTTTTCCTTCGAAGCCCTTAGTTCTAATATAGGTAAAATTTAGGAATTGAATATACTAGGAACTATGTAAACCAATTGTATCTTCTACATCTGCAGACAACCTCTTATCTTGTTCTTCTCTCAAGACTCTGACCATGTATGTATAAAACACATCATTAACCAACACATACTTTCTCAATGCATTTTCTTCTTGTAAATCTGGATAATGTTCATATACCAGCCTTTGATCTAGGCCATTTCCTAGGGTTCCAACTCTATCAATCCCATGTATGTATGGTTGAACAATTGTTGCACATAAATATAATACATACGAGGACAAATAGAAAGGCATCATCTTTTGTTTTTTTAACATTCCTTGTTTCCATATGGTTGTGCTTATAGCCTTAGCCCAATGAATTTGTCCTTGTTCCTTTTTTGCTTCCTCATGAGTTGGATAATAGTGAACATCCAAGGCTCACACTTAATGGCATCCCTTAAGTCCACTAGTCTACTTAACATTGTAATCATCAAATGTATCTCTTCCTTGAAGTCTATTCTTTGCAAGATCTTGTGTACTCTTGCCACAGCCTTGGGTTTGTTTTCAGCATTGTACCAACTATAGACGATCTTGCTTCTACAATGCCTTTCATTGATATTGAAATCTTCATTATACTGATCTATATCAATGTCTACCATGGTTTATCATATTTCTAGACCAAATGTTCTTGTAATCCCCTTTGTAGATAAGTCCGCAATGACTCTACCCTAGTGTATTACTCTTCTAGTAGCTGGGTCATATAATTGTATGCAATCCAGACATAAGTCTTTGGCTTCCATAACTAATAGAAAACTGGCAGCTCTGAACAATTGCCTTTCCCATATACATTTCATATCAGATGTAGCATCTACTACCATAATTTTCTGAAAAACATCATCTGCATCATAATTCCCTACGTTGGTGTATGTCCCTACTCTGCTTGTGCTAATCAATGAAGGGTACCCTCTATGTATTGGCAACTCCTCCTTCTCTGTTTCTTTGTGCGGCTTCCTTTCTTTTTTAACTTCACTTCCCATATCCACCTTTTTCTGCTTTGGGGCCATATTGTAAAAATGCATTTTTTAACTTGCCATTTTACCTTCTTCCCTAAGGTTTTACTATGAATTTTTTTCTATTTCTTTTTTACATTTACCCTAACCCCCGTTTGTCTTTTCCAGTTTTGACTTTTGCATTGTTTAACCCCAAATAGCTAATTAACTATCAGAAACAGTAATTTAACACTTGCTTGCATTTTAAAAATGAAATTACTAATGATCACTTCACATTTTTTAATCAATTGAATTGTAACGATGTTTAAGATAAATACCTATATTTTTTGACAGCTCAAGCTTACAAGTTTTTGGCGATATGAGGGCTTGATTGGAGTTAAGGTAGAATTTGTGCAAAACTAGCTCATAACAGTGATAGGGTGACTAGGTCTAGATCAGGTTCAAAGGATATTTACATACAATTACTTGATAGAAGACAAGGTAGGAATCCTTTGATCTAGAAACCTAAAATATCACAAGTAGGAGGCTCATCTGAAATGCCTCTTAGATCAAATTTTAGCCTCCATAACATAGTTAGTCCTGACAGTTCTTCATTTAGATCTTTGAATCTTGGTCTAAGTCCTCCTACAGGTCCCAGTCCTCCCTTAAATACAAATCCACCTAGAGGTCCAAGTCCACCACATGGCCCTACAATGGCATATTTCAATGTCAATTCCTCTATTACATTTAATGATTATGATGAGATGCCAAAGAACCCTGAAAAAATATGTCCTAAATATCAATTACATCAAGATTTAGAAGATCACATTAGGATATTGAAGGAGGCATGATTTAGAGCCAGACTTGAATATGAGGATGTTGTGTACAGGTTGTTTCCTTACACTTTTAATGAGCAGGCTTCTAACTAGTATGTTAACTTGCTCAATAGATATATTTCTTCTTGGGCACTTCCAAAAGAGGCATTTTTGTCTAGGTTTAGGGGGCCAGTCGATCCTGCCACTTTGTATCATAAATTGGATGCAATCAAAAGAGGTGAAGGAGAGCTGATTGATAACTTTAATGATAGGTTTCAAAATGCTTACTCCTGGTTAGTTGATCCTTACACAGTGAATGTCAATGCATTATTGGCCATGTACTATGTCACTCTTGATCCACTAATGGCTATGTTTGTCAAAAAAAAAGTTGATATAGATACTATATCCAAAGCTTGCAAGCAAGCAGCTTTAGTAAACTAGAAAATGAGACAAACAACATATAATCCTTTTCTTAATGGGGGAAACCTTGGGATGTAAAGTCAAGCACAACCTTGGAATGGAGTCCCTATGCATCATAGTCCATTATTGAACCTAATTCCTACATACACCCCCGTGTATAATCCTTCCCCGATCCAGACTATAGTTCCCTATATTGGTAATGGTACCAATAACAATTAAAATAATAGTCAATCTTTCTTCTAGCCTCCTCAAGATACATTTGTGGCAAAGACACAAGAAGATAGGGAAGAGATAAAAAAAATTAATGTACAATTGAGAAGATTGACTACTAAAATGACACAACTAAGAAATGAAAATTTCTATGGAAGAAATAATCAAGGATACAGTCAGAACCATAACCAAAATTATAACTAGGGTCAGGGTTTGAACCAAAATCATAATCAGAGTCAAAATCACAATCAGGGGTAGGTAATGCAAAACAGAGGACATCCTATAGATAACAAGGCCTGGGGTGGTAACAATAGAAATTAGAATCAACCAAAACCACCTAGGACATGTAACACAGGGCCAAATAATGGCACTCTAGCTTCACCATTTGAGAGTTTGGATAATCAGGAAACCAAACAAATAGCCAAAATTCAAATGGCTAATGTAGCATTAAAAAATTGGTGTAGGATCCACAATACCAGTGCACATGCTGAATTAGATTGCCCTCAATTTCATCTGGCAGCTAGCATTTTCAATGTGGATGTACAACCTCCCACCTCTAAGTTTCTCATTCCCAAAGGTAATGAAATAGTGCCCTTAGGATTTGAGATTGTCTTAGTCTTAGAGACTTTTACCTTTGCCACTAGGGAAGAAGAGGATTAGCTGTTAGTGTATATGTCTAAAAATGACATGAATCATCCTAAATAAATATTTTAAATATTTATTCTATTCTACTACCAATTAAATAAATATTCTAAATTTATTTAATCGGTTTACTATTCCATAATTAAATAAAATCAATTTATTTAATTAAAATTCCCTAAATTCTTCTAAGTATCTCACATAATTAAATAATCCTAATTATTTAATTAATCCAAATTCCTCTATCCTAAGTTCTAAATTCAAAAATCCACCTCACCTTGTCCACCTCATCAGGTTGCACATGTAATTAAATATTTTTAATATTTAATTACCTTATTTTCCCTCACCCACATGGCCTATTTCTTCTCAAATCAGAGGTTAGTTAACTAATCAATCAAAAGTGTTAACTAACCTGTCAATTGAGTCAATCCCTCAATCAATTCAGTCAATTCCATAATCTGCTCTTATGACTGGTCAACCAAGTCTGTTAACTATTCTATCAATGGAGTTAACTCTCCAATCAATTCTATCACATCCCCTCTTTCATGATGGAGCTGGGACACTTGTCACATTTCTACTGGTTGCACATTCCTCAACCATCCTCAGCTGTTGATCTTCATATCTCCTCTCAACCATTGATTCTCATTCTTCCAAGTCTATAAATGAAGCTTCATCCCTCCATTCTATTCATCCAAGCTACCTATATTGTTACTCTACAGAAATATCACCAGCATGCCTTTGGCACCGTCTTACCATTTATAAGCTTGAGATCACATACTTGCCTTGGAGCTCATCTTCATTGCATATCACTACAACCATTTACCATCGACTTCCTCAAACAGCTAAAAGAGTGCACTCTCTGAGGGCTCACTTCATCTGCAAAAGGTACGATCATGATAGGCGAACAACAGAAGCATCGATTTCAGGGAAGGTTTGCTTTGTATTGTTCATTGCTTTGTTTAATTGAATCTTTCTTTGTTTTCACTTTTTTGTTGATGTTTGGGTCTTATATTATTCATTTAATTTATCACCATTTTACCCTTACATTTTTGGCACCCACCGTGGGGCCCTTGCCCTTTATCTCATCAAAATCTGAGCTTTTTTGAAGACAGGTTCCGTACAGGTCACACAGAATCACGCACAGGCTACCTCGGTGCATTTAAACATTTCTACGGCGCATATACCGACTGTTACGGTGCTTCTGTTATTTCTGCGCATCTGTTCTTTTTAATGGCGCTTTTGCGCACTGTTACAGCGCATTCATAGTTGCTACGCTTCTGTGTGTTCTTGCTGTGCTTTTGTGCAATGTTACGATGCTTCTATTTTTTTCGCGCATCTGTTCATTTGTGCTACACTTTTGAACACTGTTGCGGCGCATCCATTAATACTACGCATTTATTCTTTTTCACAGCACATATGTTTACTGTTACGGTGCATTTACCGTTGCTGCACTTCTGTTGATTATTTCTGCGCATCTGATCACTGAAGTTGCACTTCTATAGTAGACTGAGGTTTTATGTACTTTTTAGGGGAATTTGCTAACTCTAACCTTTTCGCAGGTGTTTGCTGGAGTTGTTTTTGCAGGATAGGATCGGGTTTAGTTTCATGTAGTTGCATCTAATTAGTTCACATTTCATTTTCTGAAGGAAAGTAAAATTGATGTTCATTCAAATCTTCATCTAGTTCTAATTAGGGAGAAAGTAATTGGGTTATTTCTTGCTTGCATTACAAACACCTTCCAAGTTATTGCTATCTAAGATTAAAATTGAACTCATCAATGATCTTGAGGTTAAAATGAACCATTGCTATATCGTGAGACCAAAATTTCAAAGTTAACAATCTCGTGCTACGTGGTTTTAAAACTGAACTCATCAATGATTTTGAGGTTAAAATGAACTATTGCTATATCGTGAGACCACAATTTCAAAGTTAACAATCTCGTGCTACGTAGATTTAAAACTAAACTCACCATTGCTTTCTGAAGTTAAAACTGGACCAATGCTATATTGCTAAAATCACTTCAAAGTTTTGTGTTTGAGTAGATTAGCCCATTTAGTTTTTCACTTTTAACTAGGTTGGATTAATTAGTGTATTCTGTGCTTGCGAATGACAATAGGTTATGCTCTCCCCTCTTCTGGGTGATCAGAGTGCTAGACTTGTCATTCTATTTGTTTAACCTTTAGGAGGGGCCTGCCCTTGGATGCACGCTTGTCCAAGTGGGAATGACCCTGAGTGGTAACAGGCTAAAGCCAAGCCCTACCAAGCCACTTAAAATAAATTATGCTTGAGGTGAAAACTTCTTGCAACAAGTGCTGTTATGTTACACCGACGATTAACCTCCCCCAAAACCCTCTAAGGCGCAACCCTTTGAGGCTGGGAGACTCCACAATGGAGAGTAGTGCCGCCGCATGTGTAACCACTTGAATAGTTGCTCGCATTAAAAACCTCTTGTTCTAGTGGCCCAAAACCCTTATAATCCATTTCTCGCCTAGGATTTTTGTGCTTGCTTTTGTTCAGTTTAGTCCAAAACAGTGTCAAAACAACCACAAAAAACAATGAAAAACTACAAAATATTCTTTGTGCTTGCTGTGTTTTCTTGCTGTTAATTCATAAAATCAGACCAAGAAAGCCTTTTTCTAGCCAAAAATACCAAAAACAACTAAAAAATCCAAAATTTTACCAAAAAAATCAAAGCTGTGCATGCACCCATTTCAGCCTAGCTTCACTTTCTGAGATCATATTCAACCTTGCAGTTAGTCTTCATCCGTTTCACCCAAGTCTCTCTCTTTTGTCAATCGTCCCATTCACTTTCTGTCCAAATCCCTCTTGTCCCAAAGTCAATCTATCCCATACCAGTTTGACATAGGTCCTTCTTCATTTCATTAGTGAATTCATGTAAGCCTAGTAGGTCACAGTACCTTTGCTAGTAGTCTTGTTGAACGACTAAGCCCTACACAGTAAGACTGGTATCGACTACCCTTACTAGTGGCTAGCATCTTGTGTCAACCATCTTACTTGAAGTCATTGAGTGAGAAAATCCTTTGTCCAAGTCTTGTCCTAGATATCCCATTCACAACAGTCTCAGTCAGCACCTGGCCAAAATTTCTAATCCTAGTCCACTTCATCCCACCTCACCTTGCATGGTTCTTACTTGATCCCAGTACAACAAGCAAATAGAAATGGCTGACTCATCCAATCACCTTGTCCCACCACGTGATGGTGATGAAGAGATTTCTCATGAAGAATTAGTGGCGCACATGCAAGATAGAAAATTCCAACGTCTCATAGAGAAGATGCTCCTTGAAGACCCCCATAAATACTTCCATCATCTAGCTAGTCTTGGAATCAAACTACCCGCAGACTTTGACATAAGCTCCATCATGGAAAATGTAGACAATGATCATGAGAGGGGTACGAATGACACAGTCCCACATGCAAATGAGAGAGGCACAAATGACACAGTCCCCCATGCAAATGATAGAGGAAAGCAACCCATAGATCAAAATGCTCCTATGGAGGACGTGAGACAATAAATCGAACGTCTAAAGCTAGAAATATCCAACCTTAAGACCAGTACAAGTTCCAAGAACTTCTCCTTGGAAGACATAGTACCGTACCCCTTTGACAAAAATTTGGTCATGAAACCATTCCCCTTTCAGTTCGGAGTTCCGAAATTTGACAAATATAAAGGGAAGGGGGACCCTAGAGATCATATTAGGGAATTCACTGTAGCATGTTTAGAAGTAGCTCATAACAAGACCTACTTGATGAGACTATTCCCAAGATCTTTAGGTGGTCAGGCTATGGAGTGGTTCTCGCGTCTCCCACCAAGAATCAAAACTTTTGATGAACTTGTCAATAAATTTATAACGTACTTCTCTTACAACATAGAACACGAGGTATCTATGCTAGATCTATGCAACACCAAACAAAAGAGTGGTGAGTCATTTGCCACCTTCTTACAATGATGGAGACAACTAGCTAGTAAGTGTTCTTATGATATGCCTGAGAAGCAGCTATTGGAAATGTTTGTCCACAACCTAAACACTGATCTTAGCTATCAGATTCAGATACAATGCCCTACATCATTCTCCAAAGTCATTGAAATGGGCCTATTCATTGAAAAAGCTATGATCACTAAAGGAACTCTCAAGCTCTACAAGGACACATCTTCTTCCAATTACACAATGGATAAATCAAAGTTTTGGACCAAGAACAAGAATGTGGTCAACGATGGAGTAGTGGACACCAAGGCGGCAGCCCCTAAACAACAACCCATATTCACTCTTAAGGGCAAAACAAACAATGGTGCACTCAACAAACCACCCTCTCGGGAGCCTAGACCTTGGTTCAATTCAAATCCAAGGAGAAAATTCACACCGTTGGGTGAGTCTCAGGAGTCATCCCTAAGGAAGTTGTTGGCTAACAATGGAATTTCTCTACCGCTAACAAGTGATTACGAGCCTATAGTCAAACCTCCCTACTGGAAGGACATAGACTATTGTGAATATCATCGGGGAAGGGGGCACACAACTAACAACTACATTCACCTCAAGAATGTCATCCAAGATGTGCTAGATCAGAACCAGGGAGGGACACAACCACATACCTCTAATGAATCTCATGTGGTCTACTGGGATCCACTTCTGAATCACAACAAGCTGTATAACAATAATCACAACAATGGCCACAACAGCAACAATGGCCACAACGGCAACAACTACAATGGCAATACCAATAATGACAACAATTGCAATTGGCCAAATCAGAACAGCGGGATGAGTAATGCTAACTATGCAAGCGTTCCATTTGAGTACACCATAAACTGCATTTCTGAGCATATTCCATAGGTCAATGTCATCTCCCCCAACCAACAACCAGGACCTAGTAGAACTGGTTGTAGTATAATTACCTATAGTGGTAAAGTCACGATCAATACTGCCCCTCCAAGGTCGTCACCATCTCCATCCAACTCCCGTCAGTACAATGTCATCAACCAGTTACAAAAAACTCTGGCTCACATTTCTATATTGGAGCTATTGTGTCTATCTCCTTCTCATAAGGAGATTCTTGAGAAAGCCATAGTGGAAACCACTGTCCCCACTAACCTAGCCCAAGAGAAGTTTTAGACCATGGTAGGCAATCTGACATCCTCCACTTCCATATCATTTACTGAGAAAGATGAACTTTCTATATCTCAACCCCACAACACCCCTCTGCACATTGTCGCGTTCGTACACAAGCACCGCATCAAGAAGGTTCTCATTGACGGGGGTGCCGGTTTAAATATTTGCACATTGAAGCTAGTCCTTACACTGGGGTTCTCCGAATAGGTAGTTGATCCAAGGAGGAAAATTACCATCAAAGCCTATGACGAGGAAGAAAGAACCACAAAGGGAACAGTTGTCCTACCCATTCAAGTGGGCCCGGTAATCAAAGATGTGGTGTGCCAAGTCCTTGACCAAGAGCTTACTTATAATATCCTACTAGGGAGACCATGGATCCATGCCATGAAGGCTATCCCCTCCACCTATCATCAATGCATTAAGTTCCCGCACAATGGCAAGCAAGTCACCATTCATGGAGACCCTGACCCCTACCAACACTGCAATTCTTTCTGTGCAAAACCCGAATGTGTCATACCTAACAATAGAGCCTACATTTTCCCTACCCCGCAACAGGACCATACCGCTGAAGCTTCCTCCTCAAGACCCAAACCGCTGAAAATTACCATAAAAGAAAGTGGCATGGGGGAATACTCCATTGAGCACAGCCTCAACCTTGCCAAAATGCTTTTGTCTCCTTGCTCTTTTGGCCAACCCAAGCATCCATCCATACATTTTCCAAAGCCATCTGCTCCTCCTATAGCTCCTGCCAATCCCTTTGTAAAATGGGGGACCTTATCTGATGAGACAGAGGTGAGATCTCCTGCAATGGCTTTATGCTGAAGAAGAAAACACACCCTAAGAGCCACCTAGACTCCCTACAGAACTCTATGGGTGGGGTGAGGCTATTTTGCACAGGATGGGGTACGAAGGACAAGGCCCCATAGGTCTCAGAAAAGAAGGAATCGTTGAACCTATACAACCTTCTTCATCCTCTTCGGCTAGAAACACAAGTGGCCTAGGATACAAAGGCAAGGGTAAAGCCAAGGAAAATGCTTGCCTTGTGGAAACAATCCAAACACTCCAAGTGGACAGCGACACAGATTCAGATGATTCAAATGAGTATGAGTGGGACGAGCTAACTGAGCACTCCTACAACGACAAAGATGTCGATATCATCCAAACTCTTAGCCCCTATCATGAGGGACAAACACAACGGGACAGACCACTGGAGTCTGATTTGCCAACCCCTGAGATTATGGCTTTTGAGGAATGTTTAAATTCTATTGCAATAAACAACTTGGAAGAAAGTACCACCCAGAACACTACCCCCGCCAATGCTCCTAACATTTCCATTCACACCATCAATGAATCAGGTCTATCATCTGACTCCCTTCCCCTCTTGTACCCTGACCTTATTGACTAGGATCTACAAGGAACTCCCCAACTAGATATGTTCCAAAACGACGATGCCTACATCGATTACATGGAACTTAGGGACCACTTACCCAAGGGAGATCATAAGGCTAGTTTTGCTATCAAACTGAATACTGTGGCTTACTTCAGGGGGGGTACCAAGCATTCCAGTCACAAAAATATCAAGATAAAAAATGGATCTAATAGTGAAAACTACCTTGTGGCAGTGTCAGATCTTAAAACAGTAAAAAGAAAGGACACATCCGAAGGTGAAAACCCAACTGTGGCACTTGACGATGGAATGCTTGACACTCTCCCTAGTGATATGTATCAGGAAAGGTCATAGATTGTTGTGGAACCAACAGAGCCCATCAATATTGGAATAGAAGAGCAGCTAAAGATTATCCACTTTGCCAAATCTCTCACACCGCCAGAGAAAACTAGGTTTGTACCATTCTTTAAGAAGAAGAGAGGTAGTTTCGCTTGGTCGTATGCAGACATGCCAGGTCTAGACCCAAACCTAATTCTACATCATCTGCCATTGGACCCAGCGGTGAAACCAGTAAAGCAGAAGCTGAGAAAGATGCATCCTCACATAGCCCTTTTGGTCAAAGAAGAACTCAAGAAATTGCTAAACGTGGGGTTCATTAGAGCCATAGATTACCCTGAATATATATCTAATATTGTGCCTGTGTCTAAACCAGATGGCCGAGTTTGACTATGCAATGATTTTTGAGACTTAAACAAAGCATGCCGCAAGGATGACTTTCCATTGACAAACATCGATATCATAGTCGACCTCACTGCAGGACATACAATGCTATCACTCATGGACAGATTCTCAGGGTATAATCAAATCAAAATAGCACTAGAGGATCAACACAAAACAACTTTTACTTGCCCATGGGGTACCTTTTGCTGGAATGTCATGCCTTTTGGGCTGAAAAATGCAGGTGCTACATATCAGCGGGCCATGACAATATCTTAGCAAAGTCTCTCACAAGGGACTCACATTTGGATGTCCTAGAAAAAGTTTTTCAAAGGTTAGATCAATTCCAAGTCAAGCTGACCCAAAGAAATGTGTGTTTGGGGTAACTTCAGGTAAGCTGCTAGGCTTCATCGTGTTAGCAAACGGAATAGAGGTAGACCCAGCCAAGGTCAAAGCTATAATGGACATGCCACTGCCCAAGACTCTAACTCAGTTGAGATCCCTACAAGGCAAGCTGCAGGCCATCCGTAGGTTCATATCATAGCTGGCAGACAAGTGCCAACCTTTCAGCCATCTCCTACACAAAAACATTCCATTTAAATGGGATGAGCAGTGTGAAGAAGCATTCAACAAGCTAAGGGAGTACCTTATGAATCCACCCATCCTCATGCCTCCGATCCAAGGAATGCCTCTAATTCTCTACATATCGGCTACACCTACTGCTCTTGGAGCTCTTCTAGCACAGCAAGATTATGAGAACAAAGAAAGAGCAGTATACTACATCAGTCAAACCTTAGTGGGCTATGAGTTGCAATACTCACAAGTAGAAAGGTCATGCCTTGCGGTGGTTTTTGCTTCACAAAAACTCTGACATTACATGCTGGCACATCCTGTCAAACTCATTGCAAGAATAGACCCATTGAAATATCTTCTCAGCAAAGCTGCTCTCACAGGTCGCCTAGCAAAGTGGGCAATGCTTCTTAGTGAGTATGACATCGAATGTGTGGACATAAAAGCCTTCAAGGGTAAAATCATAGCTGACCAACTAGCCGATGCACCATTACAAGACAACAAGCCCATGTAGTTTGAGTTTCCCGATGAGTCCTTATTCACCATATCAACATCTTCTTGGAAACTCTACTTTGACGGGTCTTACACAAACCATGGATGGGGGGCAGGTATCCTATTCATAACTCCCCAAGGTGACACAATTTCAAAGTCTTACCGTTTGTTATTTCCATGCACCAATAACATAGTGGAGTATGAAGCCTTGGTGATTGGTCTTAAGATGGCAACTGAGTGGAAAATTCAAGAACTACATGCCTACGGTGATTCTCAGCTTATCATCAATCAGGTCAACGACAAGTATCAAACCAAAGATGAAAAGCTCATCCCCTACAAAAGAATGGTTGACGACTTCAAAGAACACTTTGGGACCATCTCCTTTGAGCAAATACCCAGGATCAAGAACAAAGCAGCCGATGCAATGGCTACCATAGCCTCTCTTCTAGAAATACCTGAAAATGAGTCATGGTATGAGTTCCTAGTGGAAACTATACGGCAACCAGCTTATGATCTCCTTGAGACCCATTCCATATGCCTTCTAGTCGGATCTGATTCACCTTGGTATGGTAAGACTTACACTTACCTCAAGGACAACCTTCTCCCACCTAACCTCTCTTCCAACCAAAAGCAAACTTTCATACGACAAACCTCTTGTTACACCATCATAGCTGATACCCTTTACCAACATGGTCTGGATGGTACTTTACTCCGTTGTTTAGAGCAAGAAGAATCCATAACTGCCTTGCGAGATGTACACGAAGGGATCTATGGAACACACTCCAGCGGTCCCTCCTTAGCCAAGAAACTCATGCGTTTGGGCTATTACTGGCCAAACATGGAAATGGATTCATATCAGTTCATCAAAAAGTGCAAACAGTGCCAAATACACAGGAACCTGATCCATGCACCTACTCAAGAGTTGAGACTTTTAACGACACCCTGGCCCTTTTGCCAGTGGGGACTTGACCTTGTGGGAAAGATTCATCCACCCTCCTCCAACGGCCATAAATTCATCATAACCGCCATTGAGTATTTCACAAAGTGGATTGAGGCCGTTCCCCTAACCACCGTCACAGGTAAGTAAATTTCCTCTTTCATTCTGAATTACATTATCTACAGATATGGTATTCCTTCATCTATTATCACAGATAATAGAAGACCATTCAAAAATCAAGATGTCCAAGAGCTCTGTGAGCGTTTCAAAATCCAACATCACTTCTCCACTCCATACTACCCCCAAGGTAATGGCCAAGCTGAGGCATCGAATAAAACCATTCTAAAAATCCTAAAGAAGACTGTCAACGATGTTGGCCATGATTGGCATGTCCAACTCAATCCCACTCTGTGGGCCTACAGAACTAGTATATGCACTCCCACAGGTGCTACACCCTATGCCCTTCTCTATAGTTCAGAAGCCATCCTTCCCATTGAAGTTGAACTACCATCCCTCAGGGTGTCATTGAAAGGTCTCATATCAGACGAAGAATACAGAGTCTCCAGGTTACAAGAACTAGAGCTGCTAGAAGAAAGGCGCCAGAAAGCCTTCGACCATCTCAAAGCTTATCAATAGATGATGTCAAGAAGCTATAACCACAAGGTTCGCCCACGATGCTTCAAGGTTAGGGACCTCTTCCTCAGAGAAAACCCTCGCAATCAACAAGACAGAGAAAAGAAAGGTAAGTTCAAACCTAACTGGCTTGGGCCCTATGTGATTGTAGCTACTTACAAATCAGGGGCATATCAGTTGGCCATATCAAAGGGTGAGTTGTTTGATGATCCAATCAATAGCATGCACCTTCGCCGGTTCTATACCTAGGAGAACCCCAGTGCAAGGGGGCACAATAAAAGCAAGAAAATCAAAAAATCAAAAAAAAAAAGTTGAAAAGAGAAAATACAAAAAAAATCATAAAAAAATAGAAAGCATACAAACAAAATCATCCTTTGGTGAAAACCTAGCAAATAGGTGCCTTGGATAGGTATCATGATGAAAACCTGGCAAATAGGCATCATGCTTACTTTCTAGCTTCTCGTGCAAATAAAAGCAAGTGATGAAAAACTGGTAAACAGGCGTTACTTGTGATAAACCGCCTTCTCCATCTTTGGGAATCCAATCACCCTGAGTCCATTCTTCCTTCGCTCATTTTCTATTTGACCCATATCTATCCCACAAATAAACACTTGATAGTTACCTATCATGGCTTGATACTCTCCTTGTGGCCTTGTCAACCAAGGTTTTGTCCCATACCATCTCCCCAATGTGAGCCTAGCATAGTGTCTCTCGCTAGTGTCCATGGTCCAAGTTCGTGAACTACGTTGCCTCTGCGCCGTCAAGTAGGCAAGGCCATTATTCTAATGCGCCCCTGAGGCTTCCTTTTCTCCCATTCATCCCCTTTCTTGTCTTCATTCTTGTCATCTTTCTTCTAGTCCATCCATGGTCCATTAGGGTTTACCCTGAACTACGTTGCCTCTGCACTGCCACGTAGGCAAGGCCATTTAGCAATGAGCCCCCGAGGCACTAGGTCAGTCCCTTAGGGTCCATCTCCCCAATAAGGATTGTGCAATCTTCTCACCAAGCAAGCAAATGCAAGCAGAACCTGCACTTCAAGTAGAAATCTTGACTATGAGCATCTTAACCTATCTAAAGCAAAGCAAATACCCATGGTCTTCTAACTGATACTATCTAAATTATGGCAAGAAAAACACATCTAAATGCAAGAATGTTTTGTGGATTGAAACCATGGTTAAGTTACAGAGTCTAGATTTTTGTTATCATGTCTTCCTATGCTACTCAAGGATGCCAAAAGCTAGAGATGCTATGATGGGGGCATGATTACTTTCTTTGTTTGTTGTTTGTGGATTAAACTTTAGTAATGTGAAGCCTTGTCTAAGGACATGATTGGCAAAAAATCATCGAGGACATCAAAGGTCAAACATGAATGGGGGCAATCCTTGTTTGTTGAAACGCAAGAGGTACTCAAGTCATCTAGATTCAATTTTGACTAGATGCTTGTATTAACTTGCTAAATCAAAAATCCATGTAAGAGGTACTCAGGTCATCTCAGTTCAATTATACTTAGATGCTTGTATTCACTTACAACATTTCAAAAAATATACCAAAAACAAAATGCCTAATGATGAAATAAAGCACTCTAAAAGCAAAACATCCATCCTATATCCATATACACATCCATGCATCCATATCCCATATAGTCCTCATTACCCAAACTATGCAGAGTAACAATATCAAATGAAGTTTCTAAGTCATCTATCACAACCATTCTTCTATCTATCATGTCATTCTCGTGTCGATAGGGTACATTTGGACATCACAAAAACAAAGCATATAGAAGCATATCATATCATATGTAGGGCTAGTCATGAACATGATTAAGTTAGTGGCATACATCACCTAATGCATTAGGTCATCAATACATTAGCATCACATCACATCTCAAACCACAGAAAATCAAAAGGATAGCCACGTGCATCATATACTATACTGCATCATCACATAGAAATCATATTACATTTGCATTCATTTGAAATGTTTGAGCATATAACCATCCCATAGCATCCTGTACTATACTGCATCATCACATAGAAATCATATTACATATGCATACATTCGAAGCATTAAATCATATAGACATCATATAGCATCATATCAAAAAGCATCTCATATAGAACTCACGTAGCCAATCTAAGTCTACACATGCATCACATCATACCATAGAAGTAAATCATCATCTCATAAACATATGCAATAGATACAAAGCTGCGTCATAATATATACTATCATATAAGAGGTCCAAATGTACAATATCATCGTCTCTCTCTCTAAATCAAAGTGTCATATACAAAATACATCCACATGGATGGTGATACATGTCCCAAAATGTACAAAATCTAGTCTGAATCTATCCCTGCTGCTGTGGGCTACCACTGCCAGGTCCTGACTACTAGGGACCCATCACAGACACCCCTGACTATGATGGACCTACTCTATGAGTCGCCCTAGACTAACTCCTGAAGCTCCCCGCCCTCTGAATTGATGCCACGGTACCATGGTATAAACCTCGGTAGTACTGAGCCTGTGATTGTGCTCTGGCAAGCTCTGTCTGTACCTGTGCCAACTGCGTCTGCAACTGGCCTACCTATGCCTGTGCCTGCTGCACCTGTCCAACCAAAAAAGAGCTCACTGCATCTATCCCCATGGTGGCCACAGCGGTGTCCTGCTCTACACGGACAATGTGTACCTGTGCGTCTGCCATGCGTCTCTCACGAGTCAACCCAGTGATCATTGCTGCATCCGCCTCTCGCCTCCTCTCGACTCTCTTAAGCTGTGCCTGCAGCTCTTGCACCTATCCCCTCAGGCTGGCTATAGTCCTCTTGTGTGCATCTCCTTGTACTGGCCCCTGTGTTGCCTCTGCCTATCTTGGCCCCTGTGGCTGGGGCACCTGCTGTTGTGGTACCTGCTGGGGTGGCGGCATCTGCACCTGCTGAGGTATCTGCTGCTATGCCTCTGCCTGTCCTGGCACTGCCTGCTCAGCCTGCCCTATCCTCCTCCACTATCTCGGCCTCTCTCTGGCTCTACCACCCCATCCCCCTCTCACTGCCCTCTAACCTGGGCCAACCTCTCCCTCCTCCTCTGAGTCTGCCTCATCAATACAAGGCACCAGCATGCTGGGTCCTGAATATCTCAAGAATGGATGTGCAGTCATCCAATCCTCATACTCCTGTGTCACCCCTGCATCTGCTATCTCTCTCCTCATGTCCCATGCCACATAAGGCATCTGCTAGAACTCTGCTAGAGCCTCCTCATACGAAGCCATCGGCCCCCATCTGACCCTCTCTGCATGTGTCCATGCGAACACTGCCTGTCCCTGCGGCATACCCTGTCTCTGCCCAAACTGTGTCAGCACCCTACCCACCATCTGTCTCTCTAGGATATGCTGTGTCCAGCCTATCAGCCACCTGGTCTGAAAGTAGTACGACAACTCATCTCCCTCATCGTCCCAGGGCTCGCAATCTAGATATGGTCACCAAATGACCACATCTACTCCATCCAAAGTGTGCCTCCAGTACTCTAGCTTCCCCAGCCTGTGCTGGGAAATCACTCCTGCATAGCCATAACTGTATGGCTCTCCTCGCTGCCTCGTGAAGACACATATCGGCCTAGTCATCGCTATGTGCTCCCACAGCCAAAATTGCAACAGTAATACCCTAGCCGATAGACTCGTGCTATGGTGGTACACCACCTGGTGCATGTCATGGTACAAATGGGCCAGTACGCAGACTCCCCATGCATATCGGGTGCCCTCGGTTAGCATCTGCTCCATGATCCTGCCCCATCCTATGGGGAACCCATGCGATCTCCTATCGGGGCATACAACGCCCCTGATCAATCCAGCCACAATCCCCGGGAAGTAGTCATAGCAATCATATATATCATGCCACGGGATGACCTGTCCAACCAGCTCGGGATCATCGAACACTTGCCTACACTCGGCAAGTCCCACATCCTGCTATGCATCATACTCTACCAACTCACCCACCACAGGTAAGTAAAGTATCTGGTAGACGTCCTCTAGTGTCACAGTCATCTCTCTAGTAGGAAAGTGGAAGGTCCCATCCTCACTGTGGAATCTCTCCACAGCAGCTGTCAGCAATCCCCGGTTCGCCCGCGCCTCGGGCATGAAGCAAATGTAATCTAAACCCATGGCACTAAGCACCACTCTGTCCATCTCTGTCAGCATGTACCTCTGTAATAGAGGCACGGGAAACATCTCCCTCGACTGTAGTGTATCTTGAATGTCCTCCTACAAGCAAGCAAGGCAACGCGTCAGTCTCTAGCGGCATATACCATACTCAACATACCTACTGAACTATATCAACTAAACTTAGCCTTTCAAATTGATCAAAATAGCACACTACATCTCTTGACTAGATTCCTGCAATCTCGGAGATAGCTCATCGATTCCTACATCAAATAGGATGCTAATCGAATCAATTTGGCTAAGTAATTTGCTTTCCAAAGCAAATGCGCCACTATAGGTGGTTAAAGCACCGTTTCTTGGTGTATGTGCCACTAGAATCCACATATGCGCCGCATCACTACAAAGCACCGCAATAGTACACGTATGCATAGTTTCAACATATGTGCCGGAACATTCGGCGTATGCGCCACAATATCATGAAGGCACTGCAACTTTCGACATATGTGTGGCTTCTACGAATGCGCTGCTACATTCAACATATGCGCTGCCTAAATACGCATGCGCAGCCTAATTGCAAAAGTGCGGCTACAATGAACATATGCACCGTTTTCACGTATGTGCCGCCGAAATCAGCATATGCGCCGCTAAATAACAAAAGCACCACTTCGCACAGCATATGCGTCGTTCTGCATTTCGGCGCATATGTTTGACCTATTTTCTACATGCATTTATGATGCCCTAAATCGACCCTAGGAGAAATTTTTTGAAGCACATACCAGGGGTCCTACCTCTGCTGGCTGCCCAAATCGACGGACTCGCTCGAATCGATGCTCCTCATATGGAATGTCTGCTGCTCTGGCTGCCATGCTGCTCCATGTTTGCTCTAAGCTCTCTCTCTCCAATCCAGATCAAACAAGTGTACAAATGACTATTCTTGTGGACCCAGCTCCTATTTATAGCCTCCAAACCCTAATTCTGGCTAGATGATGACTATGACTACTTCCCGCTCCCGTTTTTCCTCCAGTTTTCTTCCTGTTTCCCTGAAACGTGTCCCTTTACCTCTAACCTATCCTAACCCCTTCATCTTCGTGAGATTGTCCGTCTCTGATTCTTTCGCCCTTTTCCCGTCCAATCTCTCGAGGGGGCATCCTATCGTCATTAAACCTGTACCTGGGGCAAACTGGGGCATGTATCACTATCAGACTATCGACTTCTTTGAAGCAATGCTGTAAACAACATTGCATCAAAGAGGGGAAAAATGTATACATCTAAAAATGACATGAATCATCCTAAATAAATATTCTAAATATTTATTCTATTCTGCTACCAATTAAATAAATATTCTAAATTTATTTAATCGGTTCACTATTCCATAATTAAATAAAATCAATTTATTTAATTAAAATTCCCTAAATTCTTCTAATTATCTCACATAATTAAATAATCCTAATTATTTAATTAATCCAAATTCCTCTATCCTAAGTTCTAAATTCAAAAATCCACCTCACCTTTACACCTCACCTCTTCCACCTCACCTTGTCCACCTCATCAGGTTGCACATGTAATTAAATATTTTTAATATTTAATTACCTTATTTTCCCTCACCCACATGGCCTATTTCTTCTCAAATCAGAGGTTAGTTAACTAATCAATCAAAAGTGTTAACTAACCTGTCAATTGAGTCAATCCCTCAATCAATTCAGTTAGTTCCATAATCCACTCTTCTGACTGGTCAATCAAGTCTGTTAACTATTCTATCAATGGAGTTAACTCTCCAATCAATTCTGTCACATCCCCTCTTTCATGATGGAGCTAGGACACTTGTCACATTTCTACTAGTTGCACATTCCTCAACCATCCTCAGCCGTTGATCTTCATATCTCGTCTCAACCGTTGATTCTCATTCTTCCAAGTCTATAAATGAAGCTTCATCCCTCCATTCTATTCATCCAAGCTACCTATATTGTTACTCTGCAAAAATATCACCAGCACGTCTTTGGCACCCTCTTACCATTTACAAGCTTGAGATCACATACTTGCCTTGGAGCTCATCTTCATTGCATATCACTACAGCCATTTACCATCGACTTCCTCAAACAGCTAAAAGAGTGCACTCTCTGAGGGCTCACTTCATCTGCAAAAGGGACGATCGTGATAGGTGAACAACAGAAGCATCGATTTCAGGGAAGGTTTGCTTTGTATTGTTCATTGCTTTGTTTAATTGAATCTTTCTTTGTTTTCACTTTTCTGTTGATGTTTGGGTCTTATATTATTCATTTGATTGATCACCATTTTACCCTTACAGTTAGAAGATGAGCCTTACTTTTGTGAGAGCTTATACACAGAGTCCACTTAGGTATTAGATGCTTTTTAGTTCCCTTTTGAAACTGAAAATGAAGTATTATATGAGACAAGAAGTACAAGCTTTTCAACAATCCAACAAAAATCATACTTACAATTTGAGAAGTAATACTAGGCCTGGAGGTCCTTTCACTACCTCCTCTCCTCCCAACAACTTCAACACTCCACCAGACCAGCATGCCAGTAACAACCCTACTATATTAAAGGCTAATCATCATGGAAATGGTGGGACAATAATATCAAAAGTTCAAATAGGGAAAACAGAGTTAATAGAAACAATGAGGTTAATGAGTTACTTGTCTCAAGAGATAAAAAAATCAAGGCCAGTATACCTTTATGTGAATTGTTGAAAAGTCTAGGGGTATGAAATGCTTTTATAAAATCCTTGGATACATCTGTGATAGGTGAGGTTTCTGCTGATATTAATGTTCCTAGTAAAGATCCATAGTCTAAAGACAAAAGTAAGAAAACTGAGCAACCTTCCAACACTAACATAGTCATGTATGCATATAAGAGGGAAGCCCCTCCTTTCTTGTTAACCATTAGGATGTTGGGAGAGAACATACATAATTGCATTGTAGATTCTAGTGCATCAACCAATGTAATGCCTTTAGGAATATGTAAAAGTTTAAGGTTGACTCCTACCAAATATGCCATGGTTGTTACACAATTAGATAAAACTGAAGTCAATGTGATAGGCAAATTGATGCACATCCAAATGCAGTTAGCCTCTGATCCTAGGGTGAGTCAGTTTATTGACATTCAAGTAGTGGATATACCTATGAATTATGGGATGTTGTTAAGTAGAGATTGGTCCAAAACATTAAACGGATATATGGCCACAGATTTCTCACACATGTGGTTACCTTGGAGATGTGTTCCAAATCAAATTAGGATAGAAGTTGAACCTAGAATGAAACACATGATTATAGAATATAATAGAACAAATTAAATATTATATGCTTCTGTTGAGCCAGGTGTTTATAGAGTCACCAATAAGGGAGTGCAAATTGAAGAAATCATGATGTTGAATTTTAAGGAAAAACCTGTCAGTAAAGAAATAGTAGTGTTCATTGAGTTTGATGGAAATTCTTTTGATGAGGAAGATAATGTAGTAAATAATTTTGGTTAGATCATTAGGCAGGAAATAGAAGGGTGCATTGAACAAAAGGTTCCAGTTCAGTGTAAGTTGTACAAAAGCATGTGCAGAGTCGATAGTAAGCCTCATTCTGAAGAGAATTATGGAATGTGTAGAGACATTATAGAATATCAATACATAAAGTGCACAAAAGGGATGGAATTGCAAGAAAGAAAGGTTAATCCTAAGAGGCCTGAGTTGTATTTTCATGACAACATAGATGTATCAATTCAGGATTTAGAGAAAGAAACAAAAGACAAAAGCGTTTGTCATTCAGATTTACAAGTTGATCATATAAATATGCAGGTAGGTCAAAATGAATCACCCTTGAATAAACAATATGTTACAACAAAGGTAACAAAAAGGGTGAGACATGCCAAAATAAGAGGTCAAAGAAATAAGGAAGGCACGTGGACATTGAAATGTGATGGGTCTAAGTCCAAATAGGGTGCGGGTGCTGGTGTTGAACTTATAGGTCCTAATGGTAAGTCATTTTTAGCAGCATATAGGCTACAATTCCCTTGTACTAACAATGTAGCAAAATATGAAGCTTTGATTTATGGACTTGTTATGGCTATCAAGAAAAAGGTGAAAATGATCAAAGTATTTTCCGATTCTGAGTTAGTGGTCAGACAAGTGAGAAAAGTATATGCATGCAATTATAAGAAGATGGTTTGTTATAGGCATAGAGTATGGGATTTAATAGATTCATTTGATGCCTTTAACATAGAACATATCCCTAGGGAATTGAGTCATAGACTAGATGCATTAGGAGTTGCTGCTAGCACCTTGGAGCCCTTAACACTGTCAGGTTTAAAATGATTTATTGTTGAATTAATGAATGTCCCAAGCATACTAGATAATGTTACTCATTTTCAGGTATTTGAGGGGGATCAACAAATTGTGGATTTTCTTACCTGTAATGAAGTGTTTGAAGCTCAAATCATTGATGAGCAGGAAAGACCTGATGTGTCTTGGGATGAAGAAGACATAATAAACTTGAAAACTAATTTCTTACCCAAAGGGGTAATCAAGTTGGAAAAGATTTTTTGACTTTGATGGGGTAGTTAGACATAAAGATTTGCCCAAAATTAAAGGGGGTAAGTGTGATCCATATAACCTGGGAACAGAGCAAATTCCACAGAATGTACTGATTGGAAAGGCTTGCTCTGAAATGTTAAGAAAAGAAATTGTAAATGTTTTGAAAGAATACAAACACGTAATAGCATGGACATATGAATATTTGAAGACATATGATATGTCCATCATAACTCATGTAATACCCTTGAAACCGGAAGTTAAACGTTCAGACAAAAATAGAGGCCTGTAAATGCTATTTTAGAGCCTTTAATCTTTGAAGAAGTGAAAAAATTATTGTCAGCTAGGATAATCTTCCCAGTAAGACATTCAACCTGGGTAGTTAACTTAGTACCTGTGAGAAAGAAAAGTGGAGATATCAGATTATGTGTTGACTTTAGAAGTTTGAACAAAGCATTTGAGAAGGATAATTATCCATTGTCTCCCATAGATGAAGTGCTAGAAGCAGTAAATGGAGGCAAGATGACGTCTTTTTTAGATGGATTTTTAGGATATAATTAGGTCCTAGTTGACAAAGAGGATAGGTTAAAAACTACATTCACTTGTAAGTGGGGTAATTATGCATATAGGAGAATGCCGTTTGGATTTATCAATGCAGGTGCCACTTTTTAGCAAGCCATGGACATTGTGTTATGTGGATTATCAGGTAAGTGCATTGTTATTTATATGGATGATTTAACTATATACTCTATGATGCATCCACTCATGTAGAAGATTTGAGAAGGGTACATAAAAGATGTGAAAGGTATGGGATTTCTCTTAACCCAAAGAAATGTTCATTTGGTGTAACTGAGGGGAAATTGTTAGGACATGTCATTTCTAAAAAAGGGATATCCATTGATCCTGACGGAGTAGAAGGAATAAGAAAATTGCAATTACCTAACAATAAGAAAGAATTAAAATATTTTTTTGGTAAGATTAACTTTGTCAAGAAGTTTATTACAGGGTTTGCAGAGATTGTACAACCATTAAACACAATGCTCAAAAAAGATGCAAAGATAGAGTGGACACCAGTAGCCAAGGCTGCATTCAAAGATATTAAGGAGGCCATTTCTAAGGCTCCCATGTTGGCAAGTCCAAATTATACTAAACCATTTTACATATATTCTTTTACATCTACATATTTAGTTGTAGCTGCATTGACACAAAAGGGAGAAGATAATGAAGAAAAGCCCATATCATTCATGAGTGCACCTCTGAAAGATGCACAATTGAAGTATTTAGACACAGAAAGGCAAGCATTTGCATTAGTAAGGGCAGTAAAAATTTTTAGGCATTACATCTTACGAAGTCAAGTTAAAGCTATAGTATGAGATGCAGCAATAAAAATGTTGCTGATGCAGAGTGAGCTTGGAGAGAAAAGGGCCAAGTGGATTACAATATTGCAAGAGTTTGACATGGAGATCATTCCAATGAAGCTAGTTCGAAGACAAGCATTGGTACATACCATAGTAAACATAGATCCAAATTTGGTAAAGAAGCAGTAATTCTAGTGATGCATCAGGTTGGTATGATGATTTGAATACATTTTTTTATATTGGGTAAATATCCAAGTAAGATGAAGTCTTCTTAGAGGAGAGCTTTAAAGATCAAAGTGCAAAGGTACATGGTACAAGGAGGTCTTCTATTCAAGAAGAACCATGAAGGTATATATATATAAGATGTCTAAATAGAATTGAAGCAGATAAGGTATTGTCAGAGTTGCATGACAAGTATGGGACTACTCATGGTTCTCATTTAGCTGCTACGCATAAGATATTAAGAGCAGGATGCTATTGGCCAAGGATTTTTAAAGATACAAAGAGTCATATTAGAAGTTGTCACACTTGTCAGATTACAACAGATAAGGGAAGGAAATCCATTATAGCTAGTCATTGAGTCTAAGCCATTTGCATAGTGGGGCTTGGATTTCATTGGAGTTATAAATCCTCCATCATCTGTAGGACACAAGTTTATATTGATCATAACAGATTACTATACAAGATGGATTGAAGCTACATGTTGCAGGTTTTCTACTACTGAGGTAGTTATTAAATTTCTTGAAGAAAACATCATAACAAGGTTTGGAGCTCCATATTCATTGGTATGTGATATGGCCCTACATTTTCTTCTCTTAAATTTTGTAAACGGGTGTTTGAATATGGGATAGTTGTAAAATTTTCTTCAAATTATTATCCTCAGGGGAATGGTTTAGTTGAGTCCACAAACAAGATTTTATTGGATATAATCAAGAAACTAATTGTAAAAAATCCTAGAGAGTGGAATACATTGTTAAAGTATGCATTGTGGGTAGATATGACTAAGGTTAAGTCAGCTTTAGGCAATGCACCTTATCACCTAGTTTATGGGACTGATCCCATACTTCTAGTGAATTTAAGAAGACCTATATGGAAGTTTGCTAATGAGTATTTAGGATTTGATGATCACAGAGAAGCTAGGTTGGTCCAAATGTTACAATTGGATGAAAAGAGAGATCAAGCTATTGAAAAATTTGCTAAACATCAAGTAGTTGTCAAAATATGGTTTCACAAAAGAGCAAGAGTCAAAACATTTAGAATATCAGACTTAGTGTTGTGCTAGGATAAAGCACATGAAAAGAAAGGAAATCATGGGAAATTTGACAAATTGTGGTTAGGTCCACTATAGGTTGTAGAGATAATAGGAGACAATACATTTAGGCTTAAAACTTTGACTGGAGAGGATGTGCCATTACCTATTAATGGCTAGCATTTGAAACATTATTTCTAGGCTTGAGGTAATAGTGTTGGTCCTATTGTGTATCATATTGTAAATAGTGTACAGTTTTTTTGTTTTGTTTTATTTGTTTTGTTGTTTTGATTTAAGGTAGGCAAGAGTAGATTAACAACCATTGAAAATAACAAGAAATTCAGAATATTTAGGTTTATTGTTTGAAGCTTATGCATAACTTGTTGTGACTTTCATGAGCGTAGAGAATGGTTTGGTTTGTGAAGTTTTGTATTCAATAACTATGGGTTGAGTATTAAAGGGAAGTTTCTCACAATGACACACCTAAAATCTTTGGGTTTGTTGAACATACTAGTGTAGGTGGTAAGTGAAAAATTAGAGGTCACCCTTGCTACCATTACAATTCTTAGTTTAATTTCAGCAAGTGATCAAACCTTGCATCATGAAGTTACAATGATAATATCTTATAAAGTTTCTATCTTTAATAAAAATAAAAAAATAAATAGATAAAATGGATTTTTCTAAAAATCTAGATTAAGCCATCTAAGTAACACTATTGAGGCTATAGATGCTTGCTAGCAGTGGGGCTCTACTTAGGAGAATTGTAATGATAACCTTGTTGGGGCTATAGATGCCTGCTGGCAACCAGGTTCTATCCAGTTGGCTATAAGAGAATGACATCAACTATGTAGTTTAATATTAGTCACTGGCTTATTCAACTCATTTTCAAGATGAGGATTATTAATCATGTTCAGCCACTTAAACTCAATTGGAAGATTCATGCACCTTATCGAATACATTAAGTCTCAAGTTAAAATAATGATCTGCAAAAAAGAAAGTTGGAAGTTATGAATTTATTTCATTTAGTTTTTTTTGAATGGTTTTAATTTAATTGTTTTGTTTGGTTGCTAGTTGTTGTGATGCTCACCTCATTTTACCTCTTAGCAAAATGAGAACCCCTTTTGTGGCTATTGCTTTTTGCTTGTGTGTGGTCCTACTTGGTGGTAAAAAGGGAAAAGAGGTAGAGGTTACAAACTATGTTGAAAAATGAAAAAATTAGCATTAAGTACTAGAGTAGAATAGAGGTGAATTCTTTGTCAAAAATGAATAAGGGTTGCTTTTTGAACCATTTTTAAATGTCCGATATTCTGCAAGATATGCGTGTTTTGGTAAAATGCATTATAGGAAGGTTTTGTATGTTGCATGTACAAGGCCATTCGTATAAGGAGTCATTGTATTAGTCACATGGAGTGGTCTGGTTCATGAATCATGGTACTTGTATGCATGTGGTTAGTGTTTTATTCTTTGCATACAAGTCAGACCTGATGTGTTTCGAAAGTAGAGTGAATAATTGGGTAGGTCCGCTTGTATCTTAAGTTGTATGATTGTTGAAAGGAAAGATACAAGGCAATATACAACACAATATACATGTTGTGGACCCAAGGAAAATATAAAATTTAGTTTATTATGGTATGTTTCATTGTTTGTATACTGCATACTTCAGGTTTACACCTATCAGTATACATACAACGCGGATGTCAAAAGGTAATTAAATTGGGTGAAAGTGATGCATTGTACCCTAATGTATATTGAAAAGATGCATTCGCTTCATATACATGTATGGATCTGAAAGGGTTATACAATATGGTTAAGAATAATGAAAAGTCTGGGATGATTGTATAAGAGTTTGCATGTATAAAGGCTTGTATCTAAGAGTAGATATAAGTGTTGTTGTTTCATTGAGATACAAGTGGGAAAGTAGAGTGAGTCCCACAAGTTGTATCTTGAGGTTGTATATTGTACCAACAAGAGCATATACAAGCTGACATACAAGAAGAGATGCAAGGAGATGAGATACAACGCGGATTTCAAAAGGGAGTTAAATAAAGGTAAGGCTTTGTATGTTTGGGCGATTGTATGTTAAGGATATACAATCCTGATATACAAAGAAATGAAAGACATCGCTAGAGAGATAAAAAGTAAAAAGGATTTGTATGGGCTGTTTGTATGTGTGCTTGTATCTATTTTACATACATTACGATTTACAAACAAAAGATACAAGGGCGGATATAAAGAAAAGGGATAACATTGTTTATAACACATTGGATATAGGCTTGTATATTGAAAGATGCAAAGTAACATACAAGAAATAATATACAAGGAGACATACAAGAGCATGCGATGTATGTAAAAAGTAAACTAGCAGATAGAAGCTTTAAAATAAAAAGTTGAAACAAGAAGCCGAGGCCATAGGTGCATTAATTGTTGTAATTAATGCTAAACTAACACTAAAAGTGGTAAAATTTAATGGGTTAGGGTAAATTGAAAGCTTTTTTTATTGGATTTGCATTGTTAAGATGAAAACTGTAGAAAGAGGAGTTGTTGTGGAAATTGAACGAAAACTCATCACAAGATAGAATTTTAGAAGCAAGAACAGAGAAGGAAATGGTAAAGTCAGTCAATGGTTGTAAGGTTGAGCTATCAAAAAATACAAGTATTTATCTTAAACACCATTATAGTTCAGTTGATTAAAAATGATAAGTGATCATCAGTAATTTTGTTTTAAAAATGCAAGTGATAAATTACTATTTCTGATAGTTAATTAGCCGTTTGGGGATAAACAATGCGAAAGTCAAAATTGGAAAAGAAAAATAGGGGTTAGGGTAAATGTAAAAAAGAAATAGAAAAAAAATCATAGTAAAACCCTAGGTAAGAAGGTAAAATGGCAAGTTAAAAAATACATTTTTACAGGATGGCCCCAAAGTAGAAAAAGGTGGATACGGGAGGTGAAATTAAAACAGAAAGGAAGCCATGCAAAGAAATAGAGAAGGAGGAGTTCCCAATACATAGAGGGTACCCTTCATTGATTAGCATAAGCAGAGTAGGGATAGACACCAACGTAGGGAAATATGATGTGGATGATGTTTTGCAGAAAATTATGGCAACAGACGTTACATCTAATATGAAATGTATATGGGAAAGGGGATTGTACAGAGCTACCAATTTTCCATTAGCTATGGAAGCTAAAGACTTATGTCTGGATTGCATACATTTATATGACCAAGCTACTAGAAGAGTAATACACCAGGGTAGAGTCATTGCAGACTTATCTACAGAGGGGATTGCAAGAACATTTGGTCTGTAAATACAAGAAACCATGGTAGACATTGATATAGATCAGTATTTAATGAAGATTTCAATACCAATGAAAGGGATTGTAGAAGCAAGATCTTCTACAATTGGTACAATGCTAAAAACAAACCCAAGGCTGTGGCAAGAGTAGACAAGATCTTGTAAAGAATTGACTTCAAGGAAGAGATACATTTGATGATTACAATGTTAAGTAGATTGGTGGGCTTAAGGGATGCCACTAAGTGTGAGCCTTGGATGTTCACTGTTATCCAATTCATGAGGGAAGCAAAAAAGGAACAAGGACAAATTCACTGGGCTAAGGCTATAAGCATAGCCATATGGAAACAGGCAATGTTAAGAAAGAAAAAGATGACGCCTTTCTATTTGTCCTCGTATGTATTATATTCATGTGTAACAATGGTTCAACCATACATACATGGGATTGACAGAGTTGGAACCCTAGGAAATGGCCCAGATTAAAGGTTGGTATGTGAACATTATCCAGATTTACAAGAAGAAAATGCATTGAGAAAGTATGCATTGGTTAACAATGTATTTTATACATACATGGTAAGAGTTTTGAGAGAAGAACAAGATAAGAGGTTGTCTACAGATGCAGAAGATACAATTGTTTTACATAGTTCCTGGTATATTCAATTCCTAAATTTTACCTATATCAGAACTGAGGGGTTCAAAGGAAAACCTTTCATGTTACCTAGGTATCCTTCTAACAAGTTGATTGTTCTATAGTTCTCAAGTCAGAATTTGAATGCTTTTAAAATGTACAAGAAGAAGTTTAGTAGAGGGAATCTTAAGTTACCCGGGCAATTGGTAGTTACTCATGCTATAGTGAAGAAGTGGCTAGGTATTTAGAAAAGAAATTGAGATATTATGGATTTGAGGAATTTGAGTTGGCCAGGAAATTTGATCCCTTTCATAGAATCCAAAGTGCAATTGATCCTAAATTCAAGCATCACATACATATTGAGGATTTTTTGTCAGATTGTAAGAATGATTGACAGGTAAGAAAGAGAGCTCATAAAAGATTAATAGTTGAATAAATGAAATCCATGGGGGAAATTTATGTACCCCCAGAGGTTAAAGAGGATGATAAAGTATTGTACCATAGTTATGAAAGTGCCAAGCTTGCTCCTATTGGAGAGCCTAATTGGTCATAACCATGAAAAATATCTTTGGACACATTGTCTGAACCTATCATCTTGTTTTCAAAGACATGGTTGAAGGATAGAATTGAGGAGCTTAAGACTGAAGGAGTGGAGATTAAATATCCAAAGAAGGACAAAAAGAGAGTTAGGGAGCATAGTGATGATCTCCAGTGCTTCAATGAAAAGAAAAGAAAGATTTTGGAAGCAAAAATTATGAAGAAGGACAAAAATGCTACTTTGATGGATCCTTATGCATTAGGAGTGACAGTAGTAGTATCATCTAGGACATTTGTAGAAGCAAAGTCATTAAGCCATGATATTAGTAAAGAAGAAGCACAGACTTCCAAGGGAATAATAGGACAAAAGGTTAATAAAGCAATACCAATAGGAATATCCAAAGGGGAGACATAAAAAAAGAGTGAAGTTATAGGAGCACAGTAGGTAGGTGCTAAGTTAAGTAGCATACCTAATGCATCTACCTCAACAGAGAAAAGACAAGCATACGCTAAGGTAAAAATAGAATTGGCTAAAGAAATGTTGCATGGGTCAAAAATACATGAACCCAAACAAGCTATTGGACTATCAACATTGAGGATGACAATAGTGGAAGTGAAGTTAGAGAAATGGATTGAGGGAAGGGAAGAAAAATTGGTATAGAGGAAGTAGAATCAAGTGAATATTCAAGTGAGGAAGAAGAGAAAGATACTCAAGTTGATATGGAAGCTGAACAGGGTCCAATGTCTGAGCAGGAAAATGTATAAGAAGAATCAAGGGCAGTAGATTTGTTTGGTACATTGGTATCTCTGGAAATAATAAGAGATGTGCAAGATGTAGCACATCAAATTGAAGAATCTAAAAAGGGGATGCACCTAAGGAAGTAGTGAAGGAAGCATCTGCTCAAACTAAAGAAGAAATAGTAGCTGGTACTTCTATTGTGGATGTGTTGAATATTCTAAGTATGTATGGGGAACAAAGTGAAGAAGAATGGAATGTAGAAAGCAAAGAGGAACAGAGAAAGAAGACTAAATAATCTGATAAGATAGTAGGTTCACCTTCACATGTGGAGCAAGTTGACAGGCTTGAAAAAGATACAAAAGGAAGCTGAAACAATAGAGGAAACAGCAAATGAGCCTGAAAGTAAAGAGGATACAGAAAATAGTAGTAAAGATAATGTTGAACCTGAAAAGCATGTAGAAGTTGAGGACATGATAAATTCAGGACAAGAAAATAAAGAGGAAGAAGAAAAGGAGCAATCAGAAAAAAAGGGTCTAGAAGAAGAAGATGAGGATGGAGGAGATACAAAGATTGAAGAAGATGATAATGAGGGTGAAAATAAATAGTAAAATGATCCAATGGTACAAGAACCAACCCCTCAATAGTAGCCTCCTCCACAGCAACAAGAACAACAACCACAGCAACAAGAACAAGGAGAAGTAGAAAGGCCTCAAGAGGAGGTAATCAATGAAGAAAAGGCTACTAAAAGCACAAAAGAGGCTCTAGCCTAGTTAGGTACAGAAGTACAAAGAGAAAAGATAGAGGTACAGCTAGTACCCATTGACATCAAAAGTTTATTAGGAGATGTAATGCCAAGAAAAGAAAAAAGAAAGGCTAGAACCATGTCGGCAATAAAAAGGGGTCCTGATGGATCTAGAACATTAAATTTAGTAATACCATAGAAAGATAAAGCAAAAGGGGAAATAACAATAGATGATTACAAAATCTTTAATTTTGATCTAGGCTACATCACAAGAGAACAATATATAAGTGAGTGGGAGGATATCCATCAGATTACAGTAGAAATGTTAAAGAAAGACAAAGATAAGAATGAGTATCTAAAAGGACACATTGTCTAGTTACAACAATTCATTAAAGCGATATTTGATCCCAGTGTTGCAATACCTAACTTACCTAGTGAAATAGCAGTTCTATCAAAGAAGGAAGTGAAAGATATGGAGAATAAAAGTTTTGAGGCTAACATTTTTTAAGAATGGTTCAGAACATTCGTGCAAGAAGGAGAAGAGGTGACTAAATAGGCAATGACAAGATGGGAGTTGGCTACTACAGAAAAGAATAAATATAGTGTGCTTGTACATAATTGTCAGTTTAGAAGGGAGGAGTGAAATTTGAATTGAGACAACTAGCAAAAATTGAAGAAACAGCAGATGAATTAGTAAATGAGGGAGTCATTACTCCCCCGATGGCAAATCAAATACCACAGCTAGATTGGAGTTGAGATTTGAAGAGGACAATCTCAGAAGAGGCATCACCATTGCACAAGATTTAGAGGAAATGGCAGAGGGCATGATCAAGTTGCATACAAAGAGAGTTGGAAAGCTTATAGACCATGAATGTATGGACATTCTAGCATATGAATCACAAAGAGGCTTAATAGAATTCAGGGCTATCTTTGTACCATGTCTAGAAAATCCAAATGCTTATTTGAGTAAAGAAATGATTGATTCAACAATGGAGGTGAGTCCCAAAGTAAAGAAATATAAGAAGGTTGAAAGCTTAGATAAAGAAGAGAAGAAATTGAAAGAAGGGGTCATAATGCAAGAATATATATGGACAAGGAGTCCAGGAGGAAATCGTACCTTCGTAGAAGGTGTCATGAATAATTTTAAAATATATCTGAAGGAGTGATAAAGTATCAAAAAGGAAAATAATACTAAAGAAGGAGTCAACTAAAGGGTATCAGCGGGCAAGGTCAACAAAATAGAAGCAGCCAATGGGAATCCTATTTTGAAAAGATTCCATTGGCATCCTTTGAGACAGTAAAGATAGCACAAAGATATTTTGAGAGGCAGTTAGAAATGAATGAACACCCTTGATTGAGAAAGTTTAAATTTTGACCATAGATTAAATTTTGTGACCGTAGCAGAACACAGCTTCAAACTCTATATAAGAAGCTTTGCTATTTGTATTATATTTACACATGGATTTTTGAAGTATCACTTGCACTTGTAATTTGTTTGAACATTTGAATAGAGAAGTATTTTAGTTTAGAAGAGGAGGTCACATGTGCCTATAGTAAGGAATGCACGGAGTGTCTGGCTTCCTTATTGTATCTATAAAATGTTTGTAAGTTTTCTGTTGATTTGATTAATGAAGAAAAAAAGGTCATTCATACATTGTAAATCATATATGACCGTGTGCCTTAAATACAAGTAAATTTGGGATTCTGTGTCAATTTTCAAAGTGTTTTATGACTCTTACTTATATTTGAAGTACTACCCCTTAAAAGCTTGCAATCTTAGATGTGTGTTCATGAAAATACTCAAGACTTCACATTTGGAGATTTAGTCTATTGATTTGATCAAGTTTGATGTATTTCTTACAACGTGAATAACAGAGCATTTAGATCCTATAGTAAAATTATATTCAACTTGAATTTCTCTAACTTTTCCCACAAACATTTGAAATAATTAGATCAAACAAAGAGATTTTAAGGAAATTGTCTTTCATTTGGAAGAAGCATGAAGAATTGTGTTAATATTTAACAATTTTCATATCAATTTGAAATGAAAAGCTTGTTTCATCATAAATCATACAAAGCTTTGTAATACAGTAGTAAGTTCATACAAAGGAATGAATAATTTGTCTATGTTTGTAACAATTTGTATAATTTGAATCCAGTGAGTCATAGATCATCTTAAATCAAGTAAGGCCCCTTGAATATTATAGTTTCACATTAACCTACTGAATTATCCACAAGGTCAAGATTTGACCATATAGAAACTTGGGATTAAGAACTCTTAATCTATTTCTTCATATCTTTCAAGACAGTTTAGGTTCATTTTGTGAATTTTAACTTTTGTTATGAATGTGAAAAAATAATCATCAACACAACATGTTGTTGCTTTGTCCACAATAGAAGCTAAGTATATGGAAGCAACTCATGCTTGTAAGGAATCCATTTGGCTTAAGAGATTATGTTCTGATATTGGTGTTGATGTAGATCAGATCACGATCAGTTGTCACAGTTAGAGTGCAATTCACCTTACGAAGAATCCAACTTTCCATGCTAGAACCAAGCACATTGATGTTCAGTTTCACTTCGTGCGACACATGGTTGAGGATGGAAAGGTAAATTTGGAGAAGGTAGATACATTAAAGAATGTTACTAATGCATTGATGAAACCAGTGAGTACAGAGAAGTTCAGATGGTGTTCAGAGTCTATGGGCCTCTTGACCTATAGCAGTTAAATCCTGTTATTCTACTAGCTCTTACAAGGTGTTATACAAGTGGGAGAATGTTGGGAATTAAGGTGTCTCTACCTTGGTAATTCCTTACATTGTTAATGCTTGTATTTATTATTTAATTGCCTATGTTGTAAATATTTGTAAAATTCCATATTGTCATATTGTGGGATGTGGCACGGTGATGTGTCAATCCTACATGGAATATGACAACTTGTAATTTTGTCCTCACATGAGGAGATATGCATCCAACTTTGTGGTAGGAGTATTTTTCCATGTGTCAGCATCTTCCATGTTGTTTAATGGAATATTTGACTAAAATAGTTATGACGGATTCCTATGACGAATCTATGACATGTAAGAGTCAAAAATAGAAACATGTAAGACAGGTGAAGACATGTGTCATAAAACATCTTTGAAAAAGGAATATTTGGGTGCCCCAAGGTGGACTATGACATGTAAGAGAATATGCTATTTATAGCCTGTGTATGATAGATTATCTTACAGTTGTAATTTGTAACCGCTATGACAAATTCTATGACGGTCATAAGTGTCGTAAGAGCATCTATCATAGCCCATTTTGGAAATAGGTGACCTCTTTGGGGTGGGAGCTATGGACAAGTGTCAGGCACATTCTACAATGTTGACCAAATGTCCTTAGGTGTGGGTTTTGGTCCATGAAGCTAAGTTGGATGCCCATTCCAAGAAAGGTCCAATATTGCCTTATATTTTCTATATAAACAGGTGCTTGGAGGAGTAGACATATCATAGGTTTATAGGTATTGTTATGCTACCAGAGTGACTCCAGATACAAGTGTCGAAGACCATTGAATCTTGCATTGTAAGTGTATTGTAAACATTCTTTCAGATTTGTTAATACATTGTACAGGTTTCTGAGTGTGCGGTTTTTCGCCCAATAAGGGTTTTCCCCACCATAAATCTTTGTCTCTCTTCTTCTATCTACTTTTGAGTTCTTGTGTTTTGCTGCAATATCTTATGTTAATGATTTAGCATTGTTGTAATAGTTAGGATAAAATTAAATTTGCATAGCTCTCTCCTCATTAGATTAGTGTAGGAAGCGATTTCTACACACCTAGCCTCGTTTCAGTTCTTGGCAACTACAACATTCTTATGGAGGTTTCCTAATTGTGTTCCTACTTTTGCATTGGTCCACAAGGAGTATTTTGGATCATAATGGAAGATTGTTCCCAAATAACATAGTGTGAGCTCCAGTCTTAACCGACTCAAATCATTCCACTAATTGTGGAGATTCATAGAAGATTGTAGGAGTGTGTAAAGACATAGAAGATTGTATTTGGGGCCTTTCTAAGGCACAATGTGATCCACTCATAATTTTTTGTCTTCTCCTTAGCATAATTTTGTATTAGGTCAAGATATGTTTTACATGTTTGTAATATCATCATTGGAGAGTGTCCCAATGCTTGATAAATGTAATGTGGTTGTAATGCCAACTTTGATGGACATTTCAAAGTCGATGAATGATATATATACCTGTAATTGAGTCAAGGAACAAATGTCCTTGTGTGTGTGAAAAATATGAAGTTAAGTGAAGAAGTGTAGAAGGCAGAGTAGAGTAGAGAAAGAGTATTGTGCTTCAATGGAACAAAATTTAGGCATGGAGTAGGTTCTATTATTTTAGTTAAAAAACCTTGGTAGTGAGCCGCCCCTTAGTAGTGAGCCTTTTTCTAAGTAGTGAGCTCTTTTGGCAGTGGGCCTCTGATTTTTGGTATTGTTATAACTTATATATCTTGTGGATTAACATCCATCATGGTTTTTCCCTTAATAGGGTTTTCCATGTAAAAATCCGGTGTCACTTGTGTATGATCTTGCAATTGTGTTTATGCTTTCATGAGTTAATCATAATAAATAGTGGACAAGTGCTTAATGATTTAAGGTGTAGAATTGTTTAAGTTTTGAGACAACTGATTCACCCCCCCTCTTAGTTGTTTGGTTCATTTCAACAATTGGTATCAAAGCCAAGTTCCTTAGAAGAAATCTTGACCACTTGAGGCAGATCCAAAATGTTGTATAAGAAGGAAAGTCTGCGGTTCGATGGAACAAACTACTCCATCTGGAAGATCCGCATGAAAAATCATCTCCTCTACTTAGGTTATAGTGTTTGGAAAATAACTAAAAATAAGTATGAAATACTGAAAAATGGTTTGCAAACTGAAGATGAGATCAAGGAATTTGAGTTGAACTTAAAAGCCAAAGATGCCCTAGTGAGCACCTTATTCGACATTGAAGTAACAAAGATCATCGGGCTAGAAACTATTCATGAAATCTAGGAAAAGCTGAAGAATCTATATGAGGGAGATGAATCTGTGAACACTCCAAGTTGTGGAGTTTGAAGGAAAAATATGAATTTTTGAAGATGATTGAAGATGAAAAGATAATATCCTTCATGCAAAAGGTTAACGAACTTGTGAGTAGCACTAGAAGTGTAGGAGAAAAAATTGAGGATATTGAGGTTGTGAACAAAATTCTTAGATCATTGCCTAAATCATATAGTCATAAAGTGCCTACAATTGAAGAAGTAATGACAGTGACAAAGATTACAAAAGATTAGCTGCTTGAGAAGCTAACAGATTTTGAAATGAGAGAACTTGGTGATTCACTTCCAAAGACAGAGACTGCTATCAATGCCAACACTTCAAAAAAAACCCTCAGATCTGACAAGTACAAGGTGGAACTTGATTATGATCTTGAAGAACTTGAAGCCAACTTTGTTAACAGTCTACCAAGAGGTACTAGTAAGTTTAAAGGCAAATTTACGTTGAAATGTTTTAGTTGTGGTAAATTTGGTCATTATGCTTCTATGTGCCCCACAAGAGTTCCTAAGACAAGATCTAATAGACCTAGGATTCCAAAGAAATGTTATCATGTTGAAAATCTTGATGATGAGGAAGGAGTATTAGATGGTGATCCAGATAATGCTAGTACTTCTGGTAATGAATGCTTGTTTATTGTTATTAAAGAAGAACCTATGACTACTGATCCTGCTAGTTGTGTGACAGAAGAAAAACTAGTGGAAAGTGCCTCGGTTGCTCAGGTTATTTAAGACAAAGATGAATGGATTATTGTTAGTGGATGCTCTCATCACATGATTGGTGACAAAAATAAGTTCATAAGTCTGGAAAGATATGATGGAGGACTGGTTAGGTTTGGTGATGACACAACTTGTAAGATTTGTGGAAAAGGATCCATTTCTTTTGATGGCAAGTATAACACTGATGATGTCTTATATGTGAAGGGATTAAAGAACAATCTTTTAAGTGTTGGTTAGATGTGTGGAAAAGGTTATGATCTCAGATTCAAGGACAATGGATGCAAGATCTTGGAAAGCTTCGAAATAGTGATTGTAATTGGTAAAAAGGACAAGAGGTAACCTTTATCATTTGAAAGGGACTAATGAATAGTGTTTGCTGGCTTAGAATGATTAAAGTTGGTTGTGGCATAGAAGGTTGTGTCATATCAATTTTGACAACATTGTGAAGATAAGTTCCACTCAAGCTATAAGAGATTTTCCCAAGGTTGTGAAGCTTACTAATACTTTGTGCAAGGAGTGCCAATTTGGAAAATAGACAAAAATAAGTTTCAAGAGCAAGGACCAATTTGTTGATGGACTACTAAAATTAGTTCATACAGATCTATGTGGACCTACTAGAGTAATAAGTTGACAAAGAGATAGGTATTTAATGTTGCTGATTGATTATTATTCTAGAATGACTTGGGTTACCTTCTTAAAAGAAAAAGTAGAAACCCTAGAAAATTTCAAAGCATTCAAGGCAATGGTCGAGAATGAGCTAGATTTGAAGATAAAGTGCTTGAGGTTTGATAGAGGTGGAGAGTTTACATTAAATGAGTTTAACTTCTTCTATGAGGAACAAGGGATAAAGAGACAATTATCTACACCTAGGACTCCACAACAAAATGGAGTTGTTGAAAGGAAAAACATGACAGTTCAAGAGGCCGCTAGAATAATGATGAAGGAAGCTGACCTACTGGAAGTATATTGGAGCAAGGCAATTCACACTGTTGTATACATCCTAAATAGAGTCCAAGTAAAAGGTAATAGTTCTAAGACTCTTTATGAATTGTGGCATGGTAAAGTTCCTACTATGAAATATTTCAAAGTCTTTCGTAGCAAGTGTTATACCAGAAGAGATGAAGATCTAGGTAAGTTTGATGCAAGATGTGATGAAGGCATCTTCCTTGGATAATCTACCAAGAGCAAGGCCTATCAGTGTTACAATGACAGGTTGAAGAAGATCATTGAGAGTGTAAATGTCAAAGTTGATGAAAGCAAGGAAAATGTACCAAGTGGATATGAATCTTATGAATTGGATGTCCCTACAAGCAAAGTAGTTGTACAGCAAGAAGAACAATTAGAGTAAGAAGAAGAACAAGCTCTAGAAATCATTACTAAGACACCTAGGTATGTGAAGTTAAATCACTTTGAAGATCAAACCATAGGTGATAAGAGTAAAGGAGTTAAGACCAAAAGAAGAGCTACTGATGAACATATTAATTATTGTTTTATTTCTCAATTGGAACCTAAAAAGGTAGATGAAGCTTGCAATGATGAAAATTGGGTAAAGGCCATGGAAGAAGAACTAATGTAGATAGAGAAGAATAAGACTTGGGATCTTGTTCCCAGAACAATAGATAAAAATATAATTGGAACCAAATGGGTCATTAGGAACAAGATGAATGAGAATGGTGAAGTGGTAAGAAACAAAGAAATGTTGGTATGCAAAGGATACTCTCAAAATGAAGGAATACATTTTGAGGAAACATTTGCACCAGTGTCAAGGATTGAAGCAATAAGAATATTTTTAGTATTTACAGACTACAAAGACTTCAAGGTATATCAAATGGATGTAAAATCTACATTCTTGAATGGAGAATTGGAAGAGGTCTATATTAAACATATGGAAGGATTCCAGTCATCAAATCAGGGTGACATGGTGTGCAAATTGAAGAAAACATTATATGGACTAAAACAAGCCCCCAGAGCCTAGTCTGCAAGATTGGATAAACATCTGATACAGTTAGGGTTCAATAAGGGTACTACTAATAGCAATCTCTATTTCAAGGTCAATGATGAACAAATCTTGATTATTGCAATCTTTGTTGATGATATTATCTTTGAAGGCAATGACGGTATGTGCATGGTTTTTGTTGTGGAAATGCAAAATGAATTTGAAATGTCCATGTTTGGTGAGATGAGTTTCTTTTTAGGTTTGCAAATTAAGAAATCAAATAAAGGTATCTTCATTTCTCAGTCTAAGTATGTGAAAGAGTTGTTAAAGAAGTTTGGGATGGAAGACTCTAAACCGGTAAGCACTCCCATGGTAACTAGTTGTAAGTTAAGCAAAAATGATGACTCACCTATGGAAGATTAGAAAAGATATAGATCTTGTTGGAATTAGGCTGGACAACTAAGAGGGGGGATGAATCAATTGTCCCACAACTTTAACCTTTTCTGCTTTTAATCTTCTTTCACACCTTACAAATAGATTAATGATGTAAACATTAAAGCATGAATCAACAAAACATGAGTAGAAACACAATCAACACACTTGACACCAAGATTTTTAATGTGGAAACCCAGTTAAGGGAAAACCACGGTGGGGGTTTACCCACATGATTCATACCCTATTAAAAGTACTTAAAAGAAATGGGAAGGCATTTACCTTTGGGCACACTACCCAAAGCTCACTGATTAAAGAGGCTCACTACCTAAAAGAGGCTCATTATCTACAAGATTTTATGTTTAATACAGAAAGAATGAACTAAGAAATAGCATCTTCTTCATGCCTGGTTTAGTCCCATTAATAGCTCACATTACTTTTTGTTTGCCCCAAAACACTTCTTCTCTATATCTTCATCCTGTACTTCTCTTGTTCTTCTGCTCCTCTTCTTCTTTGCTCTACCTCTATACCTTTCTTAGGATTTTATCATTTTCGCACAAGGACCACTTTCCACAACTCATCCACAAGTATTTATATGCTTCATCAACTTTGGAATAAATGTCAAGGTTGGCTTGACTCAATACAGATCACTGTACTATCAGCCAAACATAGCTGGGACTTGAATTTTCTTTGATCAATATGCTACGCTCTAGAGAATTGCTCTTAGATCATCCGCAACACACTTGAATCACCCGATCAGCCAAGACTAGGAAGAACAGCAACACCAACGAAGAGATCTTCAACAATGAGTTCAATCTTCAATGCAAACCACCAACACAATAGACACAAGATCCAGGGACCTCCACAAGCACATTGAATTCAACAATAACATCCACACTACTCCAAATTATTAGAATCACTTGCATCTTCATCCTGTACATCAAGAACACTATCTGCCATGACTGTCACACTAGAAAGATTGCTTACAAACCTCTAAACCATGAACCATTTGAGTTGAGAATACACATTGACTTCCTAAACATGCCTCTAGATCTGCAAATCATAAGTTTTCATTGCAGAGCAATCTGGACCAATTTCCTGTCACTATGTCTCTTCTGAACACTGTAAAACCCAGTTCTACTTAGACGGCCATAGCTTCTTCAAATCTTCATATAGACCTCTCAAATATTAATTGGAGCTACTTTAGACAATCCTCTACATAGAAATATGGTCCATGTACTTTGATATTCATTCCTCTAGAAATCCAAAGAAATCTAGTACTTCACTGATCTGCATTGTTTCCCCTATTTCTGACAAAGGGATATGTTGACATCAATGACAATACATCATAGGCACATATTTACAACAATGTCCTTCTTTGTCATTGATGTTAACATACGATGTGAAAAATTGATTCAACCATCAAGACAAAGATTTCTCCCCCTTTCTCTTATCACCTTTGCAACCACTTTCTTCACTGCTCCCCCTTTCATCAACAACTAGTTTTTCGCATGACTTCTCTCCCCCTTTGACATCAATGGCAAAGGGCACATATTTGCATTCTTTTCTCCTCCTTTTTATTTCTAACTGATCTCCAAAATTTACATATTGTCTACTCCCTTTGAGTAGTATTTCTTTAACATCAATTTGGATCACAAGATATGACTGTTAATTCCTCCAGACTGATGCACCCTAGTGCATCTTAGTTCTAATCAAGAGGGGTAATAACCCCTAGCTTCCCTCTAAGATACTCAAAAGTATCCTTAGGTAGAGGCTTGATGAATATATGCACAATCTAATGCTTTGAAGAAACCAACTCCAATCTGACTCCATTCTCATTTACCTTCTCTCTCAAGAAGTGAAACTTGATGGCTATGTGCTTTGTCTTTGAATGCAACACCGGATTCTTTGAGATGTTTATTGAATTTGAGTTATCACAAAAGATTGTAACATGCTCTTCAAACACAATTCTAATATCCTTCAACATTTGCTTCATCCATAAGACTTGAGTACAATTGCTTGCTACTGCTATATATTCAGCCTCTACAGGAGACAGAGATATTACCTCCTATTTTTTGCTCAACCAAGAAACCAATCTCCTTCCCAAGAAGAATGCACCACCACTAGTACTTTTCCTGTCATCCACATCTCCTACCTAATCAACATCTGTATATGCATGAAGAGTGAAGTTGTTATCCTTTGGATACCATAAGCCATAATTAGATGTTCCCTTTAGATATTTGAAAATTCTTTTGACTGCTATAACATGGAATTTTCTAGGATCAGCTTGAAATCTAGCAACAAGTCCAACTACATTCATAATGTCAGGTCTGGTCTGAGTCAATTAAAGTAGTCCTCCAACCATTGATCTTTACCTTTTCTAATCTACCTTAGGTGAATCATCATCTTTACTCAACTTGCATCTAGTTACCATTGGAGTACTTACTAGTTTTGAGTCCTCCATTCCAAACTTTTTCAACAATTCTCTCACACACTTAGACTGAGATATGAAGATACCTTTATCTGACTAAGTGATTTGCAGACCTAAGAAGAAATTCATTTTACCAAACATGGACATCTCAAATTCACTTTGCATCTGATCAACAAATTTCTTACACATGCTTCCATTTCCACCAAAAATGATATCATCAACAAATACTTCAACAATTAGGATGTCCTTATGATCAATATTAAAATAAAGATTATTGTCAGCTATGTCTTTGCTAAATCCAAGCTTTAGCAGATACTTATCTAATCTTGCATACTAAGCTCTTAGGGCTTGTTTGAGTCCAAACAATGCTTTCCTCAATCTGCAGACCATATCTCCTTGATTAGACAACTCGAATCCTTTCGGTTGCTCAATGTAGACTTCTTCCTCTAACTCTCCATTAGGGAATGCTAACTTGACATCCATATGGTAAACTTTGAAATCTTTGAAAGCAACAAATGCAAGAAATAATCTAATTGCTTCAATTCTTGCCACTGGAGCAAATGTTTCTTTAAAATTAATTCCCTCTACTTGAGAATATCCTTTGTATACCAATCTCGCTTTGTTTCTCACAAGTTCACCATCTTCATTCAATTTATTCTAGAAGACCCATTTGGTTCTGATTACATTTTTGTTTTTAGGTCTAGGAACAAGATCCCAAGTATCATTCTTTTCAATTTGCATTAATTCCTCTCCATTGTTTTTACCCAATTTTCATCATTACAAGATTCATTCACTGTTTTTGGTTCAATCTTGGAAATCAAACAATACTCTACTTGAACTTCATCAATTCTTCTTCTAGTTTTAACACCTTTATTCTTGTCTCCTATGATTTGATCTTCAGAATGATTCAACCTTACATGCCTGGGAGTTTTGAGAGTTTCTTGAACTTCTGATTCTTGAGCTTGCTCCTCAACATTTGAACTAACTTCTTGAGTTAGTAGATTTTCTAGATCAATCTAGATCTGAGTCTTGGTTTGAATTTTCTTTCCTTGACTTTGACTTTCATCTTGATCATCTAAATCATATTCACAAGGCGTAGAAGGTCTTTCTTTGCTCTCATCAACCTTGACATTAGCATTTTCAACAATCTTTTACAATATCTTGTTGAAGCACCAGTATGCCTTACTTTGAGTAGAGTAACCTAGAAATATTCCTTCATCACTTCTTGCATCAAACTTGCCTAGATCCTCATCTCTTTTGATATAGCATTTACTACCAAAAACTCTAAAATATTTCACAGTAGGAGGATGACCAAACCATAGTTCATAAGATGTCTTACCAGAATTGCCTTTGATCTGCACCCAGTTAAGAGTGTAGATAGCAATACTCACAACTTCTCTCCAATAGACTTGTGGAACATTTGCTTCCATCATAATGATCCTAGAAGCTTCTTAAATGGTCTAGTTCTCTCTTTCCACAACTCCATTCTACTGAGGAGTCCTAGGAATAGATAATTGTCTTTTTATTCCATGATTTTCATAGAATGTATCAAACTCATCGGAGTTAAACTCTCCACCTCTGTCGGATCTCAGAAACTTTATCTTCACACCAATCTCATTCTCCACCATAACCTTGAACACCTTGAATTTGTTAAGAGCTTCTAATTATTCTTTCAAGAAAGTTACCTACATCATCTGCGAGTAATCATCAATGAACAACATAAATTATCTGTCTCCTTGGACACTTCTAACTCTAGCAGGACCACATAGATCAGTATGCACAAGTTCCAACAGTCCACTTAAAAATTGTTCTTTACTTTTGAATGAAGTTCTGTTCTATTTACCCAATTGACATTCTCTACACATGCTATCAGCAGTTTTCACAAGTTCTAGAAGATCTCTCATAGCCTGAGTAGAACTTATCTTGACAATATTGTCAAAATTCACATGACACATTCTCCTATGCCATAACCAACTCTGATCAATCTAAGCAATCAAACAACTTTTTCTAGTACCATTTAAATGAAGGATGTTACCTTTAGTTTGTGTACTTGATGCAATCACAGTTCTAGAGCTTGCTAAGATTTTTATTTTCCATCCTTGAATTGGAGATCATACCCTTTGTCAACCAACTATCCAACACTAAGAAAATTATCATTGAATCCTTCTACATATAGAAAATCATTAGTGTTATTCTTAACCATCAAAAGAAATGAATCCCCTACCACAGATTCTACTAGCTGAATTGTCTCCAAACTTCACAATTCCACCTTCATATTTTTCCAAACTTATAAAATTATTTTTATCACTAGTCATATGATGAGAACATCCACTATCAATTACCCATTCATCTTTTTCTTCAACCTAAGCAGCCAAGGCACTTTCCACATTTATATAGTTAGTAGATTCAGTAGACATCAAATCTCCTTCTTTGATAGCAATAAACACCCATTCATTTCCAGAATTACTTCCCATATCAGATTCATGATCAGTGACTCCTTCAGATTCTTAGACACAGTAACATTTCTTTTGAGCTCTTGATCTGTTATGGTTTGGCTTTGAAACCCTCTCCAAACACCTTAAGGCAAAGTGACCAATCTTATTACAAGACAAACATTTCAAAGGCAACTTTCCTTTATACTTATTGGATCCTCTTGGTAATCTTTTGACAATAAGGGTTTCAAGTTCTATAGCCTCAATTTCATCATCTTCAAGATCCTTCCTTGCCTTCTCAAATCTGTTTGATCTTCCTAAAGATCTTTCACCTAGATCATATCTTTATTTTCCATAAACACTGGACTTAAATGTAGATTCAGACTTAGGAAGAGAATCACCAAACTCACTCATTTCAAATGCTGAAATCTTACCAACCAATTGATCCCTTGTAACAGTTGTCACAGTCCTAATCTCTTCAATTGCAATAACTTTATGCTCGTATGCCACAGGTAAAGATCTAAGCACTTTGGCAACAATCTCTAATTCTTCCAATGTTCCACTAGTACTCTTGATACTAGTCACAAGTTCATTAACTTTCTGCATGTAGGAGGTAATGTTTTCATCATCACTCATCATCAATCTTTTGTAGCTACCCTTCAGGCTCTGTATCTTGGCGCATTTGACATATTTATCACCTTCATACTGAGTTTCCAACTTTTCCCAAATTTCATGACCAATTTTCAATTCCAAGATATTTATCATTTTAGTATTAGTCAGGGCACTTAACAATGCTTCTTTAGCTCAAGTGTTGTATTCAGCTTCCTTGAGTTCATCTATAGTTGAAGGGCCTTTCTCCAGAATCTTATAGTCATTCTTAGTTATCAACCAAAAGGCATCACCAATACATTGCAAATGACACTGCATGTGCACCTTCCAAAGGGAGTAATTTGTTCCATCAAATGACTTTCCTTCTTGTAAGTCAACATCTTGGATCTCCTCAAGCAGTCAAGCTTCTTTTAGAGGAACCAGATCTGATACCAATTGTTGGAATTAGGCCAGACAACTAAGACGGGGGTAAATTTGTTTTTCCACAAATTTAACCTTTTCTGCTTTTAATCTTATTTCACAACTTCCAAATAGATTAATGATGTAAATATTAAAGCATGAATCAACAACACATGAGAAAAAACATAATTAACACACTTGACACCAAGATTTTTAATGTGGAAACCTGATTAAGAAAAAACCACGGTGGGGGTTAATCCACAAGATTTGTACCCTGTTAAAAATACTTAAAAGAAATGGGAAGGCACTTGCCTTTGGGCACACTACCTAGAGCTCACTACTCATAGAGGCTTATTGCCTACAAGATTTTATGTTTAATATAGAAAGAATGAACTAATAAATAACATCTTCTTCATGCCTAGTTCAATCCCATTGATAACTCACAAAACTTCTGCTCTGCCCCCAAACACTTCTTCGTTATATCTTCATCCTTTACTTCTCTTGTTCTTCTGCTCCTCTTCTTCTTTTCTCTACTTCTATACCTTTCTTAGGATTTTATCATTTTTGCACAAGGAACACTTTCCACAACTCATCCACAAGTATTTATATGCTTCATCAACCTTGGAATGAACATCAAGGTCAACTTGACTTAATGTGGATCACTGTATTGTCAACCAAACATAGCTAGGACTTGAATCTTCTTTGATCAATATGCTACACTCTAGAGAATTACTCTTAGATCATCAGCAACACGCTTGTATCACCCAGTCAATGAAGACTGGGATGAATAATAACACTAAGGAAGAGATCTTCAACAATGAGATCAATCTTCAATGCGGACCTCCAACACAATAGGCACACAATCTATAGACCTCTACAAGCACATTGAATTCAATAATAACATCCATACTACTCCAAATTATCAAAATCACTTGCATCTTCATCTGGTACCTCAAGAACATTATTTGCCATGACTATCACACTAGAAAGATTGCTTGCAGACCTCCAAACCACAAACCATTTGAGTTGAGCATACACACTGACTTCCTAAACATGCCTCTAGATCCACAAATCATAAGTTTTCATTATAGAGCAATCTAGACCAATTTCATGTCACTCTATCTATTATGAACACTATAAAACCTAGTTCTACTCAGATGGCCATAGCTTCTTCAAATCTTCATATGGACCTCTCAAATCTTAACTAGAGCTAATTTAGACAATCCTTTACACAACCATATGGTCCACGTACTTTGATCTTCATTCCTCTAGAAATGTCGAGCAATCTACTTCACTGATCTACATGGTTTCCCCTGTTTCTGACAAAGGGATATGTTGACATCAATGACAACACATTATAGGCACATATTTGCAACAGATCTATGATTGGAGGATTACTTTATGTGACCCAAACTAGACTTGACATAATGCATGCAGTTTGTCTTGTGGCAATATTTCAAGCAGAACATAAAGAGTCACATGTGATGGTAGTCAAGAGAATACTGAAATATTTGAAAGGCATAATGGATTATGGTTTGTGGTATCCAAAAGCCAATGATTTCACTCTCATTGCATACACTAATGCAGTTTGGGTTAGAGATGTGGATGATAGGAAAAGTACAAGTGGAGGTGCATTCTTTTTAGGAAAAAGGCTGGTATCCTAGTTAAGTAAGAAATAAGACTCAATATCTCTATCTACTGCAGAAGCAGAATACATTGCAGCAACATGTAGCTACAGTCAAGTGGTATGCATGAAGCTGACATTAAAGGACATCACAGGTGTTTATGAAGATCCAATTGTGATATTTTGTGATAATACACGTGCCATAAACATATCAAAGAATCCAGCAATGCATTCAAGGACAAAGCACTTATCCATAAGATATCACTTGCTAAGAGAAGAGGTGATAGAGAATAAAGTCAAGTTCAAGTATGTATCTACAAAAGATCAAATTATAGACATTTTCACCAAGCCTCTAACTAAGGATACTTATGTGTATCTTAGAGAAAAGTTAAGGGTTATCACCCCTTCTGCTCTGAACTAAGGTGCATAGAAGTGCATCAATCCAGTGGTGCTTGTAGATTCATTCTTTAAATCAGATTGATGATTTGGTAGCTACATCTCATGGGGAGTAGCTAATGAGATCAATAAGTATTGCAATATTATTGTATCAGAGTAGCAGAGTGAAAGTATGTGCCCTTTTCCATTAATGTCAAACGGGGAGAGAAATCATGTGAAAAACTTAGAGAGAAAGATTGTAGATGTGTAAAGATAAAAGGGGAGAATCTTGTCATGATGCAGAGAGAAAGAGTACAGATGAGTAAAGAGAAAGGGTTAGAATCTTCTCATGATGGTTGTTGTGGTTTTTCACATCATATGTTGTAATCAATGACAAAGGGGGAGATTGTTGCAAGTATGTGCCTAATTAGTGTTGTCATTGATGTCAACATATCTTTGTTGTCATTAGTGTCAATTGTATCGTAATTTGTTATTTGTTTAGAAGAATCAGAAAGGAAATAGTGAATCACAATGAAGACAGTGAGTTGCATATTAAATAATAGTCCAGAAGACTACTCTGAATTTCTTGTAGATTGAATGTCTTGGTTTGTGGATTGGAAGGTATTTAGAGGCATGTCTCAAGATGATAAATCCTGAGTTTGAGCCTCTGGTATAAATGATTGAGTTACATTCACCAGAGTAAAACCTACTTTTTATGATTATTCATTGGTGTCTGGGAGAAAGTATTTTTCTCTACATTCCTCTCCAGTTATGTATTTTGGTTTGCAATTCTAGAATGATGTCTGGGATGATGATATGCACCATAAATTGCAATGGTTCATGATTTAGTAGTTCGAAAGTGATATTTCTTTAGTAACATTTGATGACAGTTGAGTTGTTTTCCTCCGGTCAGAGAAATCTCATGGTTTGAGTGGTTAGATGTTGTGCAGATGTTCTTGTCAACTACAACATGCTTGTGGAGGTCAACTGATCATGTTCCTACTTTTGCATTGGTCCATGAGGAGTATTTTAGATCAGAATTAAAGATTGTTCCTAGATGACATAGTGTGAGCTCCAGTCTTTCCTGACTTGGATGATTCCACTAATTACAGAGATTCATAGAAGATTTTAGAAGCATGTAAAGGCATAAAAGATTATATTTGGGCCCTTGCTAAGGCGCGGTGTGATCTGCTCATAATTTTATGTCTTCTCCTTAGAATAATTTTGTATTAGGTCAAGATCTACTTTACATGTTTGTAATATCATCATTCGAGAGTGGCCTAATGCTTGATAAATGTAATGTGGTTCTAATTATGACATTGATGCACATTCCAAATTCAATGAATGATATATATATATATACTTCCAATTGAGTCAAGTAAAAGGTGTCCTTGTGTGTGTGAAAAATAAATTGTTTATGTTTTGAGACAACTGATTCACCCCCCTCTCAGTTGTCTAGTTCACTTCAACATAATGATCTACAAAACTCACATGATGAAATAACATAACTTTAAAAGGTCGTGGCCTAGGTAGCTCATTTGAACATGTAAATTATGAACTCTGGATAGATTAAAAAAAGAGCTTCCCTTATCTTTGAGAAATATTTAAATTTTATACTATCAAGGTCAAGCACGTGAAGGTGGAAGCTCATGTGGCCTCACCTAACACCTAAGACACCTAAGACATATAAGACCTAAGAAATGTGATACCTAAGGCACCTAAGACATAGACACCTTTAAAGACGTAAGACACCTACAGACCTAAGACACCTTTAAAGATCTAGGACACCTAAGATGTGCCTATGACACCTAAAGACTTAAGAAATCTAAGACATCAGACACCCTTAAAGACATACAAGACACCCAAGATGTGCCTAGACATATAAGACTTAAGACACCTAAGACATATCTAAGACACCTAAGAAATCTATGACCTAAGATACCTAAAACCTAAAACCCTAAACCCTAAACCTAAGACCTAAGACCTAATCTACCTAAATTAAAGATGATATATATAGTTTGGAGATCACCCCTTCACAACATGACTTGTTCTGATGCAGGAGCATCCAGTGGTGTAAGGGCAATCTTGCATCACCCAAAAAAAAAAAGTGTTTCAAAATTGTTGATGTTCTACCCATTTCTTCTCAAAATCTGTGGTTCTAGTCCCATAATCGCCTGAATAATAATGTAGAACTTTTAGTTTTCCCAAACTGCTAAAAATAGTAAACTGCTATTTTTAGAAAGTTTGCATTTGGGCACGGAATGAAGTCAAAATTTACAGGAAGTTACATTACGGAAATATAAGACCTTTGGCGAAGGAATCATATGAAGATCATTTGCAAGCTGAAAGATATTAAGGTTTCCATTTCCCAAAAAATGCTTGAAAATTATTCAAACTCAAGTTTGAGGCACTAAACGGCCCCGTACGGGCCTAAAAATCAAAGTCCCGGATCAAAAGTTATGGCTCCCGAAAGTTGACCTATTTTTGAATGGAGATGCAAAATTTGAAATTAGGTTGTTGGCCGCCAAAAAGGCTATTAATAACCATTTTTGGGAACCCTGGGTAGTAGGAGAGTTAAGGAGGCAAGTGTAGAGTCAAGAATAGGTGGGAAAATAGAAACCCTAGCTAATTTGGGGGTTACAGAAGGCAGAAGATTCTAGAGCCTAGAGATGGTAGCTGTAGTGTATTGCAACCTGTAGAGGACTAATTCCTTTGATTGTAATTAAGCTTCTGTAACATAATGAGTTGCCCAGATCAATAAAAGAAAGTTCTATCCTCTATGTTCAATTCCTATTATTGTGTGTTTTATGATTTACCCCCTTCATCATGTTCAATAACTTGAAATCCTTTTGAACAACTACATGATTGAAAAAATAGAAATCTATGTAAATAAAAATAGATTTTGTAGCTCTCAATCATGCTTGATTCTAAAATTTGTTAAGAACCATTTAAATTAAAATTTGAAAGGAAAGAACTCTCAAGAATCATATATTTTAAAATAAAACTAATTTATTTATATATCTATCTAGTGTTCATACCTTCATACCATGTATCATTTGGTTAAACTTGCTCTTCAATAATGTAACTTATAATGTCCACATAACTTAAAGCTCTTGTTACATATAATCCAAAACTTCTCTATATTTTATTATCTCTAAAATATTTTCATGATCTTCAATAGACAACCTCCACTTTTGTTGGCCACATCCTCTTTTTTTGTAAAGTTTCCAAATTTAATTTTGTTGCTATAACTAAGTGACTATAATGTACAACCTTTTGTCTTGGCATAAAATCAATAAATATAATACCATTTTTATCTATATTTATTTTTTGATAATATGCTCCTTCAACAACAATTGATCCAATGGGATAAGATTGTCCATCACCACCTATTGTTTACTCTAACAATTTGGATTTTGGTTGCGTTCATCTTAGTAGATAATAATTGACATGTTCTGTATTGTCAAGTTTTGCAACCATAGAAAAAATATGTCTTGTACACACCACAAGCAAACATGTCCATACATTATCTAGTTTCAATGTAGATCATGTTCCAATATTTATAATGACTCTTGGATTAGGTAGAATATAAATAAAAATTAGATGTAAGTTAAAATTTAATTTAAATTTACATTTAAAATTTACCTCTAACTACTAAATCTGATACACATTCGTAATCAGAAGAATATAGAGAGTCATAGACATCTACAATGTTACTATCTTCAAAAGGAGACATTTATACTATTTGTTTCATTTCCCATTGTGAAACATATCAATCTCTAATATTCTTGCATTGTAGAATATTTGCATTGTTCTCAATGCAATCAACATAAGAACATGATTTTTCTCTCACATGAATAGAAAAAGGCTTACTATGTCCTGTAGTCATGACTTGATGCAAACTTCTAATAACATTAATTTCTTGACAATTATAAGGATTCAATCAATCAATATCTATGTGTGAACAAATTAAAGCTCATCCAATTAAGACTAAATTTCTAAATTTACTTCTTTAATATTTATTTAATTTCAAGCATCCAATTAAGACCTGTGTAAACAAATATCTACATGTATTAACAAATTCAATTAATACATGTTGTTATATATGAAAAATGGGATTGATGAGGTTGGTAGTCTTTTAGATAGATTCAATCAAGCCCTCTTTTCACATATATCATTCAAGGACATAAACTGAGTCAAGTGTCTTCTCTTGCAAGAGGACTCAACTACAAGTTTGGTGTCACTTTGAGATGATAAGAAAAGTTGGAAGGTATTGTTAAATTTGTTAAACCCTAATTTGATTAAGCCTTAAACCCTAAGTATATGAAATCATATATAGATGGATGAAACATGAGAAATGATCACACAAGAAGGCACTAAATGTAGATTAGAAACATACCAAGATTTAGATTCTGGAAAGTGGAAAATTCAGGACACTCTAGGGCAAGTGCCTTGGTCTAATATGCCACTATTTTTATAGATTTGGAAATCTAAGGTGATGTAGAGAACAATCTATATTAGATTTTATGAAAATGACAATCAGGACGACATAGGGGTGGGTGCCCTTATCTAGAAGGGAATATTCTTTATTGTTTTCTTCAAATCATGAATCTTTATCCTCTGTTATGACCCCCTCCAACTCCTCTCTATAATATCCTGCACCTGTAACCTATAATCACAAGAGAGGGTTTGGGGGTTGTGGTGTTTAGGAGCTTACCTTAGTCAAGCCCCAGAAATGGCATTCAAGTCGTCCAACACCATTGATAGATAGAGTGTGTGTCCTTAGTGGATAGAAGAAAAATGAAATGATAAGACAGATTGCTTGAAACACAAAATAGATATTAGCTTGATGGTGAAAAACCTCACAAAGATAAAGTGCCTTCAAATAATGAGGAAATGAGTTGATGGAGACAAATCTGCAACAAACACATACAAACACAACACAATTATGCTCTGTAACACAATGAATGCCTTGAATGCTCTTTGCTTGGTAATCATAAGTTCACCTTAAACAACTAGGAGTAAAATGAAGCCTTAAATAGGTTTATGTATGTATTCCCCCTAACATTCATAATTCAAATTGAAAAGGTTGACAAAGGGAAACCTTTTAATGGTCATAAACTTACACATTTAAATTTGGGTCACAACAAAATAGGTCTGGACTCCTGGCACAGGCGCCCAAGTCTAAAGGCTTATTTTAGACATGTTTAAGAATTTAAGTGGACCTCTAAGCCCCATTTGACATGGGTTTCAGAGGAATTTTCTCCTGAACAAGTTTTACACATGCATGATTAAACTAAGGTGACCTAGGAGCTAAACTAGGTGGTAAATAGTCCTAGGGGCACATTTTACAACATAACATTTAGCCCCCACTTTAATGTATGTATGATCTTATGACCCATACATGCATTCAAGTATAGTTGAAAACACATCAAACATGCCAAGCACATGAACCTAAGGCATACACAAATATTGAGGAACTATTTCTAGCTCCCAATCTGAGGTAAGCACTAGAAGACACATTGAAGACACTCAAGACACAATGAAGATAGTAAGAAGCACACAAAACACAGAGAATATATTAGGAAGCACATAATACACAACAAATACATGAGAGTGGTCATGCAAAACATGATGAATACATTGATATAAGATTGTCATAGATGAAATAAAATCCTAACTAAGGGTGGGGGAAACTCATCGGTACACCCTTGAAACCTCTAGAAACACACAATACAAAACCCAAAATTTAGGGGGAGCTCATCTCTACACCCTTGATACTACACTAGGGGAAAACAAGCCAAACAAAACTAAGTTTCGTTAGAGCTCATCGCTTTGCCCTTGAAACCACACAAGGGGGAAGACACACTAAAAATGACCTGAGTGTGGGGGAGCTCATGGATACACCATTGATACCACACATGGGGGAAGACACATAAAGAAGGCACACTAAATACACGAGCACCGTATAACATGCCATAGACATACTGTACGTCTTATACATGACAAACATGAGTGATGGAAGGAGATTATTGTTACGTCCCACCATCTAAATCATGTTGCAGACACACCTGACGGTTGATCTTATGCTACAACAACTACAAAAAACATGTTTAAGGGAGGATAACTCAAGATCCAACCTAGCCTCCAAATATGGATTTTGTATAAAAGGATGTGCACTAGCCTAATAGATACACCATCCCGCCTTCCATAGAACGACTTTGTATAAAAGGATATGCACTAGCTTAAGAGATATGTTATCCCACCTTATGGAGAGGGATTTTTTATTGTAATTTAGATAAGTATGTGCACTAACTCAAGAGATACAACCTCTCACCTCATAGGGAGGGCTTAAAAACATTCTTCAATAGTCCCAAAATCATCAAATAGATACCATTATATATGCCCCAGCTTAAGGTGGTTGATGTCACTTACAAATATCAAGCACATTAAGGTAGACTTAAAGCACACAAGGGAACAAGAGCTCTCACAAAGTCCATGCACCCAAAGGTGACATGCCCTTATGATCGTTGAATGTTCCCACAAACACATTGATAAGATTGATATGTCAGAAAATGTCCCCTTGGGGGCTCTTTCCTCTTAAGGTTTAGCTCATGGGTCCTTAAAGTGCATTTAGAACATCTTGCATGTTAGTTTTGACTCCAAATGAGAAAACCCTAAAGTCTTATAGCAAATAGGACCTAGGTGGTACTATTTTGATTATCCCTGAACAAAAATGGGATGGTGGACTTGGGTGTTTGCGCCCTAGTCCTACCCTATTTTGGGTCCGTCCAAAATTTAAATGTTAATTTTATGACCATTATTTAGGGCCTATGCCAACATCTCAAGTTTGAATTATGAAATTTTTAGTAGGAATCTTTGTATTTTCATATATAAGCATGTTTAGTGTTCCATTTGAAATCTGGAAGTGAACTAGAAGATGATTGCAAACTTTAGGTATTTTTATGATTTCAAGATATTCATTGTTGTAGAGCAGAGCATTGCTACTATGTGTTTGTAGATTTGATATCATCCTCTCATGTGATTGAAGAGCCTTCATTTATGTGAGATCTACACTACAAGGTGATATCTATTATGTTTTGAATCATTTATCATTTAGATATTGCCTCTATCCCATAGGGATACACACTTTTATCTGACAACAATGTTCAGAAGAGTTGAATGTCTCTTCAAGGCTTTACTGAGGCAACCCTCTAAACACCACAACCCCCTCCCACAATCCATTGTGATTGTAGATTACAAGTATCAAGTTTCACAGACTAGAGTTGTAGAAAGGAGGTTGCAGACAACAACGATTCATGATCTAAAAGAAAGAGGACAACAATGAACATTTCAGGACAAGGGCACTAGTGCCAGTGTCCTCCATCCTTTCCAGGGAAGAAATGGAAGACACAGTGTAGATCAATGTCAAAAGGAGATTTAGATTATGTGATGAAAACAGTACCTTGGAATATGGTGATAGTGCCAGTGTCCCTGACTATTCCACATTATAGATTTTAAAAAATAGTTAGTTAACAATCTCTATCCTTAATCTCAGTTTGAAAGGATTTGTCGTAATTCATTAATTTGCTTACCATTTTTCTTATTTAGGGTTTAAGAGTAATTGAACATTAAATTTAAATATTTTTTCTACATCTGAATCTCTACATCATTCCATGTGGTAGCTCAACCAGGTGATAGCTGATTGCTCTCGCTTAGTGGAGATTCAACTCGGTTGATATGCCCTTGAATGTTTGGTGAGAAGGGAGGATTTGCCTTTGAAACCTAAAGAAAAACATTTCCCCCCTTTTTAACTACTAAAATGTTTGGTGAACCCATGATTTTCAACTTTTTGGCACCTTACTGAGTGTTGTGTGATAGATTGCATTCATTCATTTCATTGCATTTGAAAAACTAGAAAAAAATTTGAAATTTTTTCAAATTTTTTTAAAAAAATTGCATTATATGGTTTGAATTTTCACATAATTTGAATTAATTTAGTTGCATTTCATTTAATTTATGATTTTTATATTAAATCTGAAATTTATTTTTCATCATACACTTATTGCATTCGAAAAATTACCAAAAAAAAAAAATTTGAAAAATTCAAAAAAATTGCAATCTTAGGCTTTCATTTTAGCATAAATTGAATTAATTGGCATCTAATTTCTTTAAATTTTTTTCACTTTCATTCAATCTAATTTAAATTACAGAAATTCATCATTTAGTATTTATTTACATTGCATTTTCATGCTTAAATTGTCAAAAATGGCTTGAATTGTGCATTTTTCATAAAAACCTAGTTTTGTATTAGCTAGCCATTAAGGGCATGGTTCGGTGGTCAAGTCACTCGGTTTTAGTACTGGCCACCAAGGTTCAAACCCTTGCAGGTCCAATGAGCTCACAAGTCATGCATGCCATCGCTGGGCTATCGTGCTTGTATGCTAAGTGTGCCTCTGCTGGGCTGGCATGCTCACATGCTTTATACCTTCGCTGGGCCAACAAGCTCGTGGGTTTGGGAAAACCTCAAGGGTGATAATTCCCATTGGGTATGGAGACCCCCCAGTTGTGGTCTTAGGTGATAAAGCTGATGGGAAGAGATCCCTTGTAAGGGTCTCTCTGGGCCCGGACTAGGCTAAAAACCTAGGTACTCCTAATCAAAAGAAAAGTTTTAAATTAGCTAGGGTTTGTAGTCAAAATCTTGTTTCATATTTTACTACCCTTTTTAAAAACTCATTAGGAGTTATTTATAATTGTAGTGTTTCATCATAGTGGCTTTCTTGCAAAATTTCATGTCCAGGGTTTGAAAACCTTGCATTTTCAGTAGATTTGGCCTTATAGTCTCTCTAGAATTGCATTACAATCATGTTGTGAGGGATTTTTATGCATTATTTGACTGATATCAAGGTTATTTTCTGCTTCCCCTCCTAAACTTCCTTAAAACACCCTCTCTATTGGACCTTTGCATTGAAAATTTGTGGAAATTTGCATATTTTAGCTATATTTTCACTAGGGTTTGACTTGTCAACTCTCTAGATTGGCATTATAGGAATGTTGTGATGGATTTTATGGCATTGGGTGACTGATGTCACTGTTATAATCTTCTATAAATCACATCTTTCCTCACAACACCCTTTCTTTTACTCATTTACATTGAAAATTGGTGAAAAATCACATATTTTAGCATATTTTGACTTATTGATTTCTTAAACTTGCATCACAAGCATGTTGTGGAGAATATTTTTGCATAATTAGGATTTTATTAGGCATATTATTTTCTCTTCTTCTTGAAATTATTCACAAAACCTTTTCTTTCATTCATCTGCATTGAAAAAAGTTGAAAAATCAAGCATTCCAGGTCATATTCATACATCCTTTTGCATTGATTTCTTGCATAAGTGTTGAAAATATTTGAAATCGGATTACACACTCATTTGAAAACACACACATGGAACCTTGATGTTATTTTTCTATGGTATCTTTGCATGCATTTATAAAAGATCTTGATTTTGACAAATTTTTAACCCTCATGAGTGAACATCCTATGATATTAGAAAGCTTAACTGAGTTCATCTCCATGAGTAGCAATGAAAAGGATAATTGTGATAGTACTTCTCATATGCATTCAACATCTACTACATGTGATAATGACATAAATTTGTCCTCTGAACATTCATCCAAAAATGATTCCTCCCATGAAGATATGCTAGTACAAGATGATGAAATCAATGACACATTCCTTAAAACCATCCTACCTTCTTTGGAAAATGAAAATTAGTGGATAAAAGACTCCCTCTCAAGAAGGGTTCTTCATGGGTAGAAAATTAATATTTGACTAATGATCCCACGATGCATGAGGTCTCTAAGAATAATCCATTGAACATCCTTTCTATAAGAGAAGAGACACAACCTTTGCAAGACATCATGCCACCTACAACTACAATAAAAGAACAAATATTTCATGATGTTGAGGACCCTATTGATGTGATAGCACATGTACCTAATGAGAAAATAAAAAAACTTGACAATGAGCTAGCTGATTTTCAATCATTTGTGGAAAATGAAAGGATAGTGGACCAAGCTATACCTGTGATTCATAACATAAGAGAGTTACTAAAAGAAGGACAAGATGGTGTTAGTGTATTCCAAGGCATAGCATATCTCGTGAAAACTAATATTATGTCACTATATAATCTAGATAACACTTTACCTCTCTTTCATTCCAATGCTCTCCCTAGCCAAGATGAAGCATTAATGGATGAAGAAAGAGTTTCCATAGCGAATCCTTCTAGGTATAATAAAAAAGAACAACCCACTTTAGAAGACCATCCTATTTATGACTACGATGAAGATGACTACTTGAACTATGATGAAATAATTGGCATGATAGAAGTGGATAAGGGAAAGTTTTATAACTCACCTCATCCACAAAGAGATGGTATTTAAGCTAAGGTTCCTCCCTCGTCATCCTTAAAAGGATCAGGAGGTTTTCCTTAACAACAAAATATTCCACCAAAACTAATGAAATTTGACCATGGTGGTTCCTCCTCTAATGTCCAAAACCCTATGGAAAAACATGAAAATGTCTTTGAAGAGAAAAGTAGTAAGGCAAGAAGAAATAGACAAGCAAGAGAAAGGAGGAAGAGAAGACAAGCTTTTGCCCAATGAATTGCAACTCAACAAGAAAACATTCAAGCTAACATTGAATCAAACTTAGATGAACTTAACACTGAAAAATTGGAAGATCAGAACAAAAGTTGGGCTATGGTACCTTACACACTTCTTTCCTCTAGAATTTGAGATGGGGAAGAGGATGATTTACTCATTGACAACCCTTAGGTCGTTTGTCCCTATAGGTAAGTATTTCTAACCCTTTACCTCTATGTTGTGTTCCCCTGTGATGTGTTATGTGTTGTTTAGGTTTCATAGAATGACCCTTGATTCTCTCGTAAGGTCAAGGATACCGAGAGACTACCTTTGTTGTGACCCTTCTTTTATTTTTATCATCATTCTTATATATTGCTTCTCCTCTATATTTATTGTTGTTTTTTGTGTCTTATGGACATAGAGTTATGGTTGGTGACTTCGGGGCACCCTCCTACATGATTGTCCCTAAGGCACTTGTTTCTCCTCTCTTGATTTATTGTCTACCTTCCTCTAGTAGTTCTATCTAGCTAGAGGATAACAAAAAACATATTAATCTGATACGGACCTAGTGTCCCTTTAGTGAGAAATCAAAAAATGGACCTAGTCAATACATGATGATGGGGTTGATATATATTATCTGATGCTTGGCTATTAGAATCACTCCACATGCTATCTTGACGTTGTCTTATCGCACTTACAAAACATAAAAATACTGCTAATTCATGCACTTTGTCTATCTTGGATCTTTCTTACCTCGACTCTTTATGTGAATGATTACATGCATTGTTTTTTATCATGATTATATGGATGCTAACACCTTTTCTTGCAGGAAATTGTGTGTTTTGGGAACATTTGGTGATCTTAAAGTATAGGTCACCTATGGGGGGCATGGGCTTTGTGAGAGCTGATGTTCCCTTGTCTATTTTCTCTCTACCTTAACATGCTTTATATCAGTACATGATATCAAACACCTTAAGGTGGGGGCATATATAAGGTAAGATGTCTGATTTGGATGCTAGTAAAATGTGTTTGTAAAGCTTGAATCTATTGCAATCAGTTAAACCCTCTGTAGAGGTGGGATATCATGCATATCCTTTTTCTTTTAAGCCCTCTATGGAGGCAGGGATGGTGTATTTCTCAAAGAGATTGCACATCCTATCTTTTTCTAAAAGTCCTTCAAGGAGGAGTGGTAGATCTAAGACTATCCTAACCCTTAAGATTGTGTTTGATGATTGTTGTGGTGAAGCCCAATCATTAGTGTGTTTTTGTAATGTGCCTAAGATGGCTATAAACCTAGCAATAGGTTTCTTCCATTGGTTATATACCGTGTTTTCTCTATGTCATCCATGTGTGTGTATGGCATGTTTGTTCCCAATCATAGTTTCAAGAATGGTGGTGATGAGCTCCTCCTATGCTTTGGGATTTCTATGGTGTGTTTATTCTCATGTGTAGTTTCAAGATTAGTGGTGATGGGCTCCTCCTACACTTTGAGATTTATTTTGCTAGTTTGTTTCCCCTTATCCAGTTTCAAGACTATTGGTGATGAGCTCTTCTTGCAATTGGGTTGTGTTTTTACTTTCCTTGTACTTTCTTTTGCATTCATATATATGAGAAAATGAAAAAGAAAATAGTCACTGCATTCACTATATTCACTGTGTTTTGCATGTCTTCAACGTTGTCTTCTCCATGTTTTGTGTGCATTTTATTGTCTTCAATTTGTTTGGCATGTCTCAAGACATGTCTTCACAGTGCTTGCCGTGTTTTCTGTGTTTGTTGACCTTACTTTAATGCATGTATTGGCCTTGCATTTATACATACATTAAAGTGGGGTCTAAATGTTATGTCAGAAAATTCCCCTTGGGGGCTTTTCCCTCTTAAGGTATAGCACCTGGGTCCTTAAAGTGCATTTAGAACATCTTGCATGTTAATTTTAACTCCCGATGAGAAAACCCCAAAGTCTTATGGAAAATAGGACATAGCGGGTGCTATTTTGATGATCCTTAAACAAAAATGGGAGGGTGGACTTGGGTGCTAGCACCTTAGTCCTACCCTATTTTAGGTTTGCCCTAAATTTAAATGTTAGTTTTATGACTGTTATTTAGGTCCTATACTGACATCTCAAGTTTGAATTATGAAATTCTTAGTAGGAATCTTTATAGTTGCATATATAAGCATGTTTAGTGTTTCATTTGAAATCTAGAAGCAAACTAAAAGATGATTCCAAAATTTAGGCATTTTTGTGATTTCAAGATATTCATTGTTGTAGAGCAGAGCATTGTTATTGTGCTTATGTTTATAGATTTAACATCATCTTCTCATGTGATTGAAGAGCCTTCATTTATCTAAGATCTACACTACAAGGTGATATCTATTGTGTTTTTTATTATTTATCATTTAGATTTTGCCTCTATCCCATAGGAATACGTACTCTTATCTAACAATAGTGTTCAGAAGACTTCAATGTCTCTTACGAGCTTGATCGAGGCAAGCCTCTAAACACCACAACCCCCTCCTACACTCCTTTATGATTGTAGGTTACAGGTATCAAGTTTCACGAAGTGGAATTGCAGAAAGGAGGTCATAGACAATAAGGATTTAGCATTTGAAAGAAAAAAGGACAATGTTTGACATTTCAGGACAAGGGCGCTAGTGTTAGTGTCCTCCATCTTTTTTAGGGAAAAAATGGAAGATACTGTGGAGATCAGTGTTGAAAGGAGATTCAAATTTTGTGATGAAAACTATACCTTGGACTAGGGTGCTAGTGCCAGTGTCCCCAACTATTTCACATTCTAGATTTCATAAAATAGTGAGTTAACAATCTTTGTCCTTTGTCTCAGTCTAAAAGGATTTATTGTAATTCATTAATTTGATTACTATTTTCTTATTTAGGGTTTTAAGAGTAATTCAACATTAATTTGAGATCTTTTTAGATACATCTAAACTTTTGCATCATTCCAAGTGGCAACCCAACCTGATAGGTGATTGCTCTCACTTAGTGGAGATTCAAGTCGATTGAAATGCCCTTGAATGTTTGGTGAGAAGGGAGGATTTACCTTTGAAACCTAAACAAAAACATTTCCCCCTTTTTAACTACTAAACAAAGATATGCTAAGATAAACAAAAAGATGAAAGATATGCATGGAAACAATCAAATCAAGGACCAAGTCTAAACTCATAGGTTTGGAGCCAAGTATAACCATTGGGCTATATTGTAGGTACCCTGGAAGCGAGTGTGAAAAAAATGTGAGAGACCATTCAATGTGTATGGGAGAAGGTTGAGTGGATTGTAAAATGTTAGTCACAAGAAATGCCATAAGATGATTCATCACACGGAGTGATTCTACTAGTCAAGAATTGGATATATATATCAACCCCATCTTCATATATGGACTAGGTCCATTTTTCCTTATTTGATAATGGAATGCACATTCCTTATCAGTATTTGTTTGTTTTCATCATCTACCAACTAGGTAGAGTCACTGAAGAAGGTAAAAATTAAAAATGAGAGAGGAGAACAAGTGCCTTAGGAACACCACTTTAAAGGATTTCCCCAAAACACCCTGCACAATGCTATACCCCTAAGGCATGACACAAAACAATAAAATAGAGGGGAGACAATCTAGAAGAATGAGGAAACCAATAGAAGAATGGCCATAATAGAGGTAGTCTCCTAGTATCCTTGACCTTATAAGAGTATCAATGGTCATCCAAGGAAACCTAAGGAAACCTAAACAACATATAGCACAACATAAGGGAACACAACACAATGCTAACAACATATATATCTTGGAGGAGGGAACCCTTGAGAACAACTAGAATAGGTGCTACATCAAGTGTGGGTAAAGGGTGGAGAAATAGTTACCTGATTCAATGGGATATTTCCTGGTGGACAATCCTTGTCTATTAGTTAAGAATATCTCACATGTATTTTTGATCTTGTTGATATTGTATTGACATTAAGTTTAGGATGATGGTAGGATTTGGTGGGCTTCAAAGAGAGGTATCCAATATCAGTCATGTAGTTAATTCTAGAAACTTGTAAAGGTACTTTGATTCCTTGTTGATTTACACCACAACCATTACCTATGTAGTCACAATTTTTGTACAAAATTTGAAATCCATGACTCTAGAGAGAGTCCATCTCTTTAGAAGATGGTGAGGCCTCTTAGGTCTCATGATCTATAGTATAATAATAGTATTCTATTTTTTTCAACTAAGGAGGATTTGAGTCTCGTAGGTTCTTTCAAACATTACTTGGATGAGATCGATGCTACTTTTGATGTGTTAGAGTTATTAAATTTATATTTCCCAGTATAGGAAGGAGAAAAATCTAATGAACTGCAATCATCACCAAAAAGTGCATTTGATGGTTTAGAGTCTTGTACAACATTGTATGTGGCAAGAGGTGTGGACGAATCAACCTTTAAGTTGTTTAGACTCCTTTGATCATTAATTTGTTTTTGCGTTTGGATATGTAAATAGTTAATTGGGCCAGGATTGGCTTCCATGGTGTAGAGTTTGTTTTGATAAATAAAATTTATTGATTGATGAAGGATAAATGGAAATGCCCCCATGGCATGAATCCATGGTCTATAAGGAATCATATTATATGGAATTGAGCCAAGGATGACATGAAAAAGGGTAAATAATGTCACGGGTCCCACCTTTATAGGTAAATTTATAGTATCCTAGAATTCTCTACCAACATTATTAGAGCCATGAATGCTAATCCTATCTGGTTTGATTAAACAAGTGTGGATCTTGCTTTTGCATAGTAAGTCAATGCCACAAATATTAAGAGCTAATTCATTGCCAATCACAACTTGCTTTATCAACTTTTTATCTATTGTGACGATGATTATAAGAGGGTCATATTAGTTTTGAACTTCAATTGATGGTAATTCATGTGGTGCAAATAGAATATCCTTCAGCTTAACAACAGGTGGTACAATCACCTTTTATAAAGCTTCTTGGAACATTTCATCGTATGTAGGTAATGTTTGTATGAGTTCCCAAAGAGAGATCTTAGCAGGAGTAGCATGAATCTTCTCAACAAGATAATAATATTTACCACTTTTATGAGTAAGAGAAGATGGTGGAGGAAGCATAGGTTGAGAAGATGGAAGAGAGACAAGCACAAGTAGTGCTCGATTACTTTTGTTGTTATTATAGGTGTTATATGTGTGAGAAATCATGTGATGTTGCAGGACATTTTGAACACCTTGATTTCTTTGAGTGATTTTTCTTCCCATGCCTAGAATTTAACCCAAGGATTGAGATGGTTTTGGATCACCTTGAACAGTAATCATTGGTTTTAAGCAAGAAAGTGCACTAGGTGCCCCATTCATAATGAGTTTAGGAACATTAGTATACTTATTCACTATCCCCTTAGTATGTTGAATAAGTCTATTAGTGATGATTAAATTAACATTGTTTTCACTATGATTAAGCTTGACATCCATCCTTAAAATTTTTAGTGTGAGCCACCTTTCTTTATCCACGAATGCTTCATCTCTCAAAAGAGGAGCATTGGAACAAAGGGATGGTATAGTGTTGTGAAGAGAATTATTGATGATTGTATCTTTAGTAGTGTCCAAGGGTTCAGAATATGCAACCAAAGGAGAACTATTCACATCCTTAGTGATGTCCAAAGTACTCTAACATTCATACAAAGGAGGAAGGTCTAGGGTCTTCACTTCTTTAGTAATATCCAAGGTGCTTGAACATTCAACTAGAGGAGGGATAAGAGGACTAATAGAATCATCACCATTGTCATATATTTCAGATATTAGCTCCAATGCATTATCTTGAGTTATAAAATTTTACAATCCTCTTTCTCATGAGTGTTCATGGATATGAATTTAGTTAGATTTTCTAATATTGAAGGATGCTCACCCATGAGAGTTATGAATCTATGAAAATCAAGATCTTTGATATATGTATGCAAATATGGAAAAGAAAAATGACATTAATATGCCATATTAAAATTTCTTGGAATAGCAATGTACAATAAAATCTATCCATTTATCACATACAACCAATGTGAGAGACTTTTGTACACCACAACACTAGTTTGAGGAAAACGGGTTTTTGAAGATTTTCGTAAAGAACAAAAACACACTAGTGTCACTAAAAATGAAGTGAATTTAATGTTAAAGTTCTGTACAAAATGTGATATTTGTAATTTTTTGATTTATTGCAAAATATGTGAAAAGGATGCTTATACGTTTATGTTGAAATACACATTGTTTAATTAAAAATATACAAATTTTTAATCTAAAGCATTGAATAATGCACAATTTTCAAAATGATAGATGAATATATGCTTTTAAATGGATGTAATATCTGAAATGGATTATATTTATGACAAATGCAATGAAAGCATGCAAACCTATCCTTGTTTATGAACCCAAAAATGCTCAAATTTTTCACTTTTTTCAATGCAAACACACAAAAGATGTTATGAGACTATGAAAAATGATATATGAATGGAATATAATCACATATAATGTGTGAAATAGGTTATATCTGATGTAAAAATGATGCTAAAATCCTAAAATGCTTAATGCACAATCAAAATTAAGGAAAAATGGATGAATATTTTTGTTTTTGTTGAAAAACACAATGTGTAAATGTAAAATTTGAAATATAAATGAAATAACAAACAATGATGAAAAAATATAGTCCAAAATAAGATTTGAAAGAGTGTTTGAATGAGTAATAAAACTTGAAACATGATTTTAATTACAAATCCTAGCTTTTGAAATTACTAGGTTATATGAAAAATGCAAAGTTTCAAGCAAAACCCTAGCAAATGAGATATGCAAATGCAAGGTAAATGATGATAAAATATGAAATACTATAATTTATCTCAGATCTGATGTAAATATTAGAAAGTTAAAATTTTGCAATGATATTCAAGGAAAATAGCGCAAACTATGCCTTAATGCAAGCCAAGAATGCATATGTTTTTAAAATGTTTCAAATTTATGCAAGATTTTTGAATGTATGATGATGAATATGATATAAATGAATACAAATATGATTACAACACTCAAAAAGATGTAATTTTAGTAAAACATAGGTTCACCAAAATGTTATATATGAAAAGTGGGAATGATGAGGTTCGTAGTGTTTTAGATAGATTCAATCAAACCCTCATTTCACATATATCATTTAACGATGTAAATTGAGTCAAGTCACTTCTCTTACAAAAGGACTCAGCTATAGGTTTGGTGTCACTTTGAGATGATAAGAAAAGTTGGAATGTATAGTTAAATTTGTTAAACCCTAATCTGATTAAGCCTTAAACCCTAATTATATGAAATTGTATATAGACATACAAAACATCACAAATGATTGAATAGAAAGGAATTAAATGTAGATTAGAAAGATACCAGGATTTGGATTCTAGAAAGAAGAAACTTTAGGGACACTGCAGTAAGTGCCCTAGTCCAACATGCCACTTTTTCTATAGATCTAGAACTGGGAGGTGATGTAGACAACAACCGGCTTTAGAGTTTCTGGCAATCACAATCAAGAGGGCATAGGGGTGGGTGCCCTTGTCGAAAAGGGAATATTCTTTATTTTTTCTTTAGATCCTAAATCTTTATCCTCTTCTATGATCTCCTGTAACTCCTCTCTACAAGATTCTGCACCTATAACCTGTAATCACAAGACAGGGATTGGGGTTTGTTGTGTTTAGGAGCTTCCCTTCTATCAAGACCTAGAAATAGAATTCAAGCCTTCCAACATTGTTGTTAGATAGAGTGTGTGTCCTTGGTGGATAGAGGCAAAATCAAATGATAACATAGATTGATTGAAACACAAAATAGATATCACCTTGGAGGTGAAAACTCTCATGGAGATGAAGTTCCTTCAAATCATGAGGAAATGAGTTGATGGAGCCAAATCTGCAACAAACACATAGAAACACAACACAATTCTACTTTACAACACAATGAATGCTTTAAATGCTCTTTTCTTTATAATCATAAGTTTTCCTTAATGAACTAGAAGTAAAATTAAGCCTTGAACATGTTTATATATCCATTCCGCTAACATTCATAATTCAAATTGAAAAGGCTGATAAAGGGAAACCTTTTAATGGTCATAAACTAACACATTTAAATTTGGGTCCTTGAAAAATAGGTCTAGACTAGGGCATTGGCACCCACATCTAGAGGCCTATTTTTAATCATGATTAAGCATTGAAGTGGACCCCTAAGCCCCACTTGACATGGGTTTCAAGGGAATTTGCTCTGGGACAAGTTTTAGGCATGCATGATTAAACTAAGGGGACCTAGGAGCTAAACTAGGTGGTAAAAAGTTTTAGGGGGACATTTTACAACATAACACATGTACTTGAATTTAAACAAGATTTTCAAATAATATATTCAATTTACGCATGTACCTTTAACTTCCCAAAAATAACATTTGTTGTATATTGAGTCACAGGAATCAAAATGACTTTTGTACTATTCAACAATTTCATTTGCATTCTATATGGTGCTACCTGCAAGTTGACATGAAGGTGAAGTATTTGAAACAATTTTAAATTTACATAAATTTTGTATGGTACAAATTTACCCACAAGTTCATATTGGTGAAGTGCATGCTACACACATGCTCCTACTCCATCATGCTCTCCTTTTCCATGTCTACTCTCAAAAACATTCCACAAAAACTTTTTGTCATGTCTAGCATGTTGTTGCATTAACCAATTAAATACTTTTGTAGACTTAAATTGTCCTATATTTAGTTATATAAATAACCATTTGAAAACCCAAAAAATAGTTGAAAACTATATGTATATATAAGTAATTGATTCAAGTCTTATAGTTATAAATTTAAATTTAAAAATAAAAAATAAAAAATAAAAATAAAATCAACACTAACCAGCACATCCATCAGACCAAATCTAGTTTTGTAATGCACATATGCCACATCATCTCAAATCTTCAAAAAACATTCCAAAACAATGTTCTACATAGCTTCTATCATGACTTGTATCATCACTGATATAAAAGTGAACCTCCTTGATGATAATTTGTTCATTTTTGCTAATTTGTTCACCATCTACAAGTAACTCAACATGTCTATAGCAAAATTGTACAAAGATTGTGACTTGCTCTAAATGATACTATTGACTTTGAATCTCAGTTTGAGGACTAAATATATAGTTCTCAAAAGAATCCACAATAGAGAGAATACAACCTAGTGGAAAACAATTCATTGAGTCATGAAATTGCTTAGCCTTCCATCTTGTGTCGTGTCAATGTTGGGTATGTGGATATATGATGTTACACCATTTAGAGTCCATAAACTCATTATAGGGTAATTCACTCTTGTTCAAAACATTTTTTTGGACTCAACTCCTAACTTCGTTGGGTATTTCTCATATTCAAATCTCTTCCAAACAATTGGCATGGAATGATCAATATTCTCAAATGGTATTAAAAGTTTCCTCAAATTTTTACAATCTATACATGTATATTTTATACACTGTACACTAAATTCATCTAAATCTTCTAATTTTTCACATAAGATAGACTTCACAAATTGTGTTGTACTTCTAGGGATGACTACATTTGGATTAACTATTGCCATAATGTTTTTACATGATTCTAGGTGTAGATGAAATTCAACATGATTTCAATAGCAACAAGTTTCATGTACATTTTTTATACATATGAAACATGGTTGTAAACTCTCAAATATCCTTTGACAAATCTTTACTTGTGGAAATTCTTGCTTGAATGCTTCAAAAAGTTCACTTTGTGTTGTATCTATAAAATTTTTTAGATGATGAATTTTTCTACCATCTTCACCTTTTATTTGTAGATTGTCCTTTCTATTGGAAGAAACATGTGAGTGGTTCGTCTAATATGGTGCTGCCACAATAATGGGTTACACTTTCTGAGACATCCTGATTTTTGCTGAAATCACATATTTTTAGAAAATATAATGATTTAAGCCTTGAAAGGTTCCATTTAAAGGATTTTGACTGAAGAGGATTTGATCAAACCCCCTTGGATAGAACTCCGCTAGTTTTAAACCATACATATAATGAAGTCTCCTCCACACCTGTCAAAATGCTGATAAAAAACCACTTTTGATTTACCTTTTGGGGGATCAAATGAATTCATTTAAAATTTATGTTTTATAAGTATGTAGTCCTTATTATAAGCTTCCCAAAAAGTATAATTTTAAATATACTTAATTTGATAATTATATATATTTTTAATTTCTTGTGAGTGTAGGTTTTTCACCAAACATCAAGTTCTATGTTCTACACACATGGAAAATTAGTAAATTAGTGAAAACAATTCTGAAAAATATCTATGCCCGAGGTATTGATGTCCTTGTTTCAACAAAAAAATTAAATTTAGATACATGTAGAAAATGTTATGTTTTACAGAATACACCTATGTCTAAATTATAATTGGTTTGACTTAAAAAATTAATTTAAAAAATATTCAACAAAACATTATGAAACTAAATGCATGCCCTATATATCAGTGTTTACAATCTAAATTCAAAAGAATTAGAATTTTATCCTTTGTAGAAAAAATGTTATGTGCTATAGACTACACATCACTTTAAAAAATGTTGTTTACTATTTGATGAAGGGGGTAAATCATAAAACAGACAACAACAGAAATGGTACATAGAAAGTAGAATATTTATTTATTGATTTAGACAATTTATTACATTACAGAAGCTCAATTATAATAAGAGGAATCAATCCTCCATAGGCTATAACATACTACAGCTACGCATCACCATGCTCTAGAATCTTCTACCTTTTGTAACCCCCAAATTAGCTAGGGTTTCTATTTTCCCACCTATTCTTGACTCTACACTTTCCCCCTTAACTCTCCTACTACCCAGGGTTCCCAAAATAGTCATAAATAGTACTTTTTGGTGGCCTCTAGCTAAATTTTGAAATTTGTAACTTCCTCTAAAGGTAGGTCAACTTCTAGGAAGCATAACTTTTGATTCAGGTGTCCGATTGATGAACTATTTTAAGTGTTGGAAAGATCACGATGTGAATTATCACACTAGATATTCATAAATGGATTTATGTCCACTTTCTAGGACATTATGGGATGTTTTAGTGCCTCATATCTCGTTTTAGAAATTTTTAGGGGCTTTTTGGAAAACAAAAACTTTAATATCTTTTAGCTCACAAATGATCTTTACCTAATTCCTTTTCCAAAGGTCTTATATTTCTATTATGAATCTTTCTATAAGTTTTCACTTCAATCCATGCCCAAATGCAAACTTTCCTAAAATAGTAGGTAAACTTTCCAAAACTGACAGTGTGTTAGTTTTAGAAGTTTTGGAAAAACTGAAAGTCCTACATCATTATTCAAGAGATTATGGGACTAGAAATACTAATTATGGAAAGAAATGAAAACAACTATAATTATTCTGAAACAACATCTTTTTGGGTATGTAAGATTGCCCTTACACCACTTAATGCCCCTGCATCAGACACCTAGGGTTATTTAAGAAGTGACCATGTCACATCTTAGGTGTTTGTTTGAGGAAAACTGAGACGGTCAATCTCTACCTTAGTCAACCAAGAACAATCTTCAACAGACCTTCCTTTCCATTTCAATAGATATTCTTCATATTTCCTATCTCGAGTACTTCTTCCCACATGGCTATCCAATATCTCTTCCATCTCCTCCATTAAAGTAGGTGCTAAAATACTCCATTATTCTTCTGTTAATCCATCCTCTATGCCACCCTCATAATATTCTGTTAAATTAGCAATGTTGAACATAAGGGAAATATTGATTCCACTCAGTAGCTCTACCTCATATACATTTCCTAAATCATGCTACTTAAAAATTCTCCACAGTCCAAATTTCTTCATTTTAGCTTATTGTATGTTCCAATTGGGAACCTTTCTTTTCTCAAGTGAACCATAACATCATCTCCTACTTGGAACTCCATATATCTACTCTTCTGATCTGCCTTGGCCTTGTATTGAATGTTCATCTTATTAATATGCTTTCTCATCTCTTCATGTAAATTCTTTAGGTGTTCTGCAAAGTTTAAGGCCTCGACACTTGTCTTTTCTACTTTGTCTAGCTTCCCTAAATCTAAAGCATTTCTTGTGCTATTGCCATATACAATCTAGAAAGGTGATTTATCAGTACTCCTATTGATAGAATTGTTGTAAGCAAATTCTGCCTGTGGTAAAATTAAATCCCATCTCTTCAGCTTATCTCCTACTAAGCATCGTAGTAGGTTACCCAAACTTCTATTCACTACTTTTGTTTGTCCATCAGTCTATGGATGGTGTGTAGAACTAAACTTTGAATCTATCTTCAACTTCCTCCACAATGTCCTCAAGAAATAACTAACAAACTTGGTATCTCGATCTGAAACTATGCTCTTAGGTAGACCATGTAATCTCACCACCTCCTTGAAAATAAATCTACAATATGAACATCATTAGTCTTGTTGCAAGGAATAAAATGTGCCATCTTCAAGAATTTGTCCACCACCACAAAAATAGAATCATGTCCTCTCTGTTTCCTTGGTAAACCAAGAACAAAATCCATACTAATGTCATCCCATGGCTTCTCTAGTACAGGTAATGGCTGATATAGCCCTGTATTCTGACTTGTTCCTTTTGCCATCTGACACACTCTACAACTCTACACAAATTTCCTCACATCTTGCTACAACTATGCCAATAATAATTTTCACCAACAATAGCAATGGTCTTATCTTGACCAAAGTGTCCAGCCAATCCTCCACTATGCTTCTCCTTTATCAAGTTCTCTCTCATGAAACTCCTCAGAATGTACAATTGGCTTCCTCTAAAGAACATGCCATCTTGGATTATGAAATCCAACCATTTTGTCCTGTCCAAAGTAACACGTTCCAGACAAGCTTTCCAAGCCTCTACAAAATCTAGATCTTCAAGATATAAAATTTTGAGCTCATCGAACCCAACAACCTCTATCTTCATTTCTATCAACAAATTTTGCCTTCTGCTCAAGGCATTTGCAACTCTATTGGACTTCCCACTCCTGTGCTTCAAAACAAAAGCATAACTCTGCAAAAACTCAACCCATTTTAAGTGCCTTTGATTCAACTTTCCTTGACTATTAAGATACTGTAAAGCCTGATGATCAATATATAAAACAAACTCTTTTGGCAACAAATAATGTCTCCATTTCTTCAAAGGTTGAACCATCGCATAAAGTTCCTAATCATAAATATAATATTTTTTCTTGGCATCATTAAGCTTCTCACTAAAATAGGAAATGAGCTTACCTTCTTAACTCAAAACAACTCCTATAGCACTACCATTAGCATCACAATCTACCTAGAATCCTTATTGAAATCTGGAAGTGCCAAAATAGGTTGCTCTGTAACTTTTTGCTTCAATGTATCAAAGCTTTTGTTTGCTCCTTCAATCCATCTAAACTCTTTTCTATCCCCTCTCATTATCTCCGTTAGGGGTGCACAAATGCTACTAAAATTTTTGATAAATGTTCTGTAAAAACTTGCCAAACCATGAAAAGATCATACCTCTATGGCACTCTTTGGCATAGGCCATTCAAGGATAAATCTCACCTTCTCTGGGTCCATCTTAAGACCTTCCTCTAAGACAACAAATCCCAGGTATACCAACTCCTTCTTTGCAAAACTACATTTCTTTAGATTAATCAGCAACTTCTCCTCCTTGAGCTTCTCTAAAACTCTTCCGATATGCATCTAATGCTCATCCCAAGTCTTACTAAAAATTGAAATATCATTTAAATAAACAAGAAGAAAACTTCCCAAAAATTCTTTCAGTACCTCGTTCATGAGCCACATCAATGTGCTTGGTGTATTGGTTAGCCTAAATGGCATGACTAACCACTCATACAAACCCTCCTTTGTCTTGAAGGCTGTCTTCCATTCATCTCCTTCTCTGATTTAGATCTAGTTATACCCACTCTTTAGGTCAATCTTTGTGAAGTACTTGGGTCCACTCAAACAATCCATTGTGTCATCCATTCTTGGCAATGGAAATCTGTAATTGATCATGATCTTATTTATGGCTCGAGAATCTATACACATTTGCCACTCTGCATCTTTCTTTGGTGCTAGTACTATAGGTACCACACATGGACTCAGGCTCTCCCTTATCAGTCCCTTCCTTAACAGCTCGTGAACTTGTCTATTCAGCTCTTCATTTTCTGTTGGAGTCATTTTGTGGGCTACCTTATTTGGCAAACTAGCTCTTGGTATCAAATCCATTTGATGACTTATCTTCCTCGCTGGTGGTAAACCTTCTAGTACATTATCAAAGATAATGTCTTGAAATTCTTCTAACATATATGAAACTTCTGCTGGTACATCTTCACTTTTCTCTTGACTAATCTTAGGAATCAATGAAAAGCAATGACGCTCATGCTTCATACCCTTCAAACATTTCCTACCATCTACCAAACAAATTATGGTAGTACTACATATCTTTTCTTCCTCCTCCTTCAAGGGCTTCAACTTGTGATGAACTCCATCCTTTGCTAGGGAATATGTGTTTGTACGATCATCATGGATAGTGCTGCTATCATAATGCCATGGCCTCCCCAACAACATATGACATGCATCCATCGGTATGATATCACATAGCACCTCATCATGGTAGTCCCCAATCTTGAGCATCACTAAACACTACTCATTGATCAAAGCTCTATGGTCCTTCTGTAACCATGCAATCTGATGTGGATGTGGATGCTTCCTTCTTGTAAACTTCAACTTGTCAATGATCTCCTTTGAAACAAGATTGTCTGTGCTTCCACTGTCAATAATAATATCACAACACTTACCTTCACATTTGCACCTTGTGTGGAATAAACTCTTCCTCTGATTGGGTTCTTTGTCTTCATTCAACAAAGTTCTTCTAACAACTAGGGTTTCTCCCCTTTTGGCATCTTCAGAATGCTCAGACTATACATCTTCATCTACATGTACAACTTGTGCATTACCTTTAGGTCTTCTATTCATCCTTCCTTGACGTTGCTGACACTCGTTTGCTTAATGCCCTTCTTCTCCACATTGGAAATAGGTTCCTTTGAAACCTCCTCTTTTGGGTCTTTGCCTAGGTCTGCCTCTTCCTCTTCCTCTTTGCTCACCATTATTCTAGTCACAAGGGCGGTAGGCATTATCTCCTCTTTGATTTCGTCTGGTACTAGCTTCTTCACTTTTCTTTGAATCTTCATTTTGGCCTCCATAGGGTCTTCCACTAGTCCTTCCACCTTGACCTCTTCCCATTTGCTTGTTGTCGAATCTTTCATTTAGCTTCTCTTCCACCTTCAGGGAAAATTGGTATGCATCTTCTATGGTGGTCATTTTGACTAGGCTCAGCTGCTGTTGAATACTTGGCCTCAAGCCATTAATGTAATGGGATAGCTTCTCCTTATTGGCCTCTGCATGGCTTGTCCTAATAGTAATCTTATAAAACTATTCTATATACTCCTTAACAGAATTGTTACCTTGCTTTAATCCTTGCAGCTTTTTCAATAACTCCATCTCATTGTCTACAGGAATGAACTGCTTCTTTAGTTTCTCCACCATCCAATCCCATCTAGTGATCTTTCATTTTCCTCTCCTATTCCTCTCTAACTAGTCCTACTTCCACCAAATGCTGGCATGGCCCTTCAACTTTGTTTTTGCAAACTTGACTCGATCTGGGTCCTCCACGTCTTCATACTTGAAATACTCCTCCATGTCATTGATCCAATCAATAAGTTGTTCTAGATTCAAATATCTAGAATACATAGACACTTTGATTCTAGGCCTCTTTCTGATCTTCGAAATGGCCTTCAACAACCTTACTTCTGTAGGATCTCCTGTAGCTTCATCCTTGCTTTCTTCTCTTGTTCTTGGATCAAACCGTCTTCATAGGTCCTCTTACAATGCATCGATTTAGCTTTGCAGGGATCTAAAACCCTCTTCCATCAAAGCATTCCTCCTAATATGATTTCTTCATGGAGGCATCTTGATCTCCATAGCAAACCCACAACGTCAAGTCCTAGTGCAAACTGCTTCACAGTCAATGATCTGTCTACACACTCAGTAACACTTGCTTTGAAACCACTTGATGAAGGGGGTAAATCATAAAACACACAACAATATAAATGGCACATAGAAAATATAATATTTCTTTATTGGATTGGATAACTTATTACATTATAGAAGCTCAATTACAATCAGAGGAATCAATCCTCCACAGGCTGCAACACACTAGAGCTACGCATCACTGGGCTCTAGAATCTTCTACATTCTGTAACCCCCAAATTAGCTAGGGTTTCTTTTTTCCCACCTATTCTTGACTCTACACTTTCCTCCTTAACTCTCCTACTACCCAAGGTTCCCTAAATAGTCATAAATAGCACTTTTTGATGGCCTCTAGCTAAATTTCAAAATTTGTAACTCCCTCCAAAAGTAGGTCAACTTCTGAGAAGCATAACTTTTGATCCAGGTGTCTGATTGATGAATCGTTTTAAGCATCAGAAATCTCATGATGTGAACTATCACATTGAAAATCCATAAATAGGTTTTTGTCAACTTTTTGGGATGTTATGGGATGTTTTAGTGCCTTGTATCTCATTTCAAAAATTTTCAGGGGCTTTTTAGAAAAGAAAAACTTTAATATCTTTTAGCTCACAAATGGTCTTTGTCTGATTCCTTTGCCAAAGGTCTTATATTTCTATTATGAATCTTTCTGTAAGTTTTTGCTTCAATCCATGCCTAAATGCAAACTTTCCAAAACTGGCAGTTTGCAATTTTTAGCAGTTTTGGGAAAACTGAAAGTCCTGCATCATTATTCAAGAGATTATAGAATTATAAATACTAATTATGGAAAGAAATGAAAACAAATATAATGATTTTGAAACAAAATCTTTTTGGGTGATGCAAGATTGCCCTTACACCAATGGATGCTGTTGCATCACTATTAAAAACTAGTTATCAAAGGAAATAGAAAAAGTTTTAGAATTTAACTCTAAATTTTTTTAAATATATATATTTTGAATCTACAAACAAAATCTCACAAATCACTAGTTCGCACCATCTTCAAACTCCTAATAGTTTAGTAGCTATAGGTGTCAGAAAGTGAAGATTTAGTTCAAAATGTTGATTTCAATGTCAAATTTGGCCAATAAGTGTAACCCATTATTGTGAGATGACCCAATATCCAATTACTTTTTATTTTACATCGTCTAAAATTCCATATTTCTAAGCGAGTCAACAAATATTTACCTAGTTATTTTTATTATTTTCATCGAATCTATTTTTCTTCTTGATATATCTTTGAACTATTCTCCTAGATACATTTACTAATTTAACAATTGCTTGAACTTGTCTTCTATGTGAGAATCTTTCACTAGAAATTACAGTCATCAATGCTCTACGTGCAACACTTAAATCAGTACCTCGACTCTTGGTTTTCATAGAATTTAATGCTTCTTGCAAGGTTTCAATTATTGTCTGATTTAATAAATCTGAAGACTTTTTCTTATTATCAACCCCTAACAACTCCAAAACATGGGTCATTCCTTTATGCCTAAATAACTTTGCACATAATTGTGCTCTTCCAATTAGACATATTTCTTCAAAAACTTCATCCAAAATTTTGTTAGATTGCAATTTTATTGTTCTTTCAGGTAAATATATATTTAGGTGAAATCTTACTAAAAAGAGAATCTCATCCATTTCCAAAAGTTTTTCCATTCCATAAATTTTTTTTCTATTACTAGTATGAATTTCTTCTTGTACTTATTCATTAACATGCTCTTCAACTTATTCATCAATAATTTCAATGGGTTGTTCTTGACTAGATGATCCTAAAGTCAAGTTACCCCTATTTAATTTTTTTTCATCTCTTTTTTGGTCATACAACCTTGCTCTAGTTCTTTTATTCCCCATCATAATTTGCTTGTTTTAATTCATCTACACACATATACACATGCATGTACATCCCAATAAATAAGTCATGGGGTTCAATTTCTACATGGTTTTAATCTATCATTCAAGACCATATATATATATGAACAATAAATACACTCAAACTTTTAAAATTAATAAATGACAAGTTTAGAATCATTGTACCTTGAAAATTTATAGCCTCTCTTGCCAAAAAAAGTCCTTTGCCTAAATAACTCCTTTTGTGTGCTTTCTCTGAATGCTTGAATTGAAAAAAATAAATAAAATAATTTGTAGCCTCTATTGCAAAAAAAAACTACTTCTTGTATTTTCTCCTAATGCTTGAATTGAAAAAAATAAGAAAAAATGAACCTATATTTATATGAAGTCATTTGAATTTAAAAAAAAATTCTGACCAACCAAATTGCGGCATCGACATTGGAAAATTATAGTTTAGGGAAAATAGAACTCACTCGAGATAAACTCACCCAAGTTTGACTTGCTCAGAATCATCTATGTGGCATCCTACATGGCAACCACCTCCTCCTTTTTCATATTTTTTTGAAACTCTCAACTTGGACTAAATATTTCTTCAATTAGAACGGATCCTTTCAAAAAACTAAAAATACCCTTTTGTAGAGCTCCAAGTCTATAATCCAAGTATGTATTTTTTTGTATATTTTAATTAGTTTTAATATGATTTTGTTTTAAATTATTGTAAGTAGGTTGTTATAATCAAAGATGGCAATGATTATATATATAACCACATCAAGAAAAAAATGAAAATTATATGGTGCACTGGAGGAAAGAGTCCTCTCCAAAAGGGTATTATTGATTTTTGGAAAGTGATAAAAAACTTATACAAAAGTTGACGTGGAATGAAAACTATCAAATTCTGGTAAGTTTGACTATAAAATGTTATTACGAGGAAAATATGCATTGAAAACTTTTTTTTCCATGCACTAGATATTGAACTAATCTATTTGGGAAAAAAATAGTGAAAAATAAGATTTTTTTTTTTTGTTTGTGACATGAACTTGACATCACTTTTTCCTGAAATCTTTAGCAATTCAAAATATGTTCTTAAATTTATAAAAAAACATGAAAATAATTTTGTAAAATCTTTTAAAAATTATAAGCATAAAATTCATCATGAGTTCTACATTTCATTAGTTTACATCGTTTTGAAAATCAAAACATAAATGCCACTTTTATGGGGTCAAAGTTGAAACTTTTTGTTTGTGATGGCCGATTCCTTTATAAAAGTGTGACACATGTTTATGCTTTTACCGATGTTTATTATGGTATCATAGGTTTACTAAGTACGGAGGTTATATAACAAAACTTTGTGTGGTTGATGTCAATATTAAAAATATCGGTTGTTTAAAAATTACCAAGATTAAAAGGTATATAGGAAAATACATAGATAGATGAATCTAATCAGCCAATGATAGGCATCAGTCCTTATAGTACCATGTTTCCGAATCACAAATCATTCGAAGAATATACTTGTCTAATTGTTTAAATTATTCATTACCATTTTGTAATTTAATTTTGACAATCTAGGTTTGTAGAACATATTTCAAGAGAAGAATCAATTATCTGTCACTCCTTGGGTTATAGGGTCAAAGTAAATATGTTATTTATATATGCTTGGGTTATTCATCAAGTAAAGGTTTTTTTTTAAAGTATCTATTAAAGGCAAACTGAGCTAGTGTTGCATATAGGTTGTCATTGATGTCAACAGTGGTATGAAGTGTTGAAGTGTGGAAGAATGGTACAAGTGATGACAAGGAGATGGATAAATATCATCTATACACAATCATACTTTATCTACTAAAGTCCATATGTAAGTCTACATTCTTGATATACTTATATTTTAAGTCTATGATTAGTAGTGGGTCAAGAAAGGTGTTACATGCTCAAAAGAATATACCACACTTTATCGCATCTAGAGATATGACTCTGTGGATAGGATAGATCGATATGTATCACCCCCAAGTATTTATGTTTCTAATTTGAGATCATGATACTTACCAAAAAGTGTTTGGGAGATAGAAGAATGAAGATAGTAAAGAAACATGGCAAGTACTATAACAGGGCGATAGAAGTTCTATGTTTCACACTTCTCTATAGTTGAAGATATGAAGTTGTGGTGTAGTCATAGTCAAAGGTTCCACAGAGTGAACTATCCATGATGTACAAAAAGAGTAAAAATAGTAGAAGAAACTCAAATATATAATTCAAAGGATGATTCAAGTGCTTAATATATCATAGATTCAAAATGCTTACATGCCAACAACATGGGAGCTACAAGAAAAGGGCTCACATGCCTAAATTTAGTTACAATAGATATGGCTTTGAAGTACCTTTCTAGAACAAAATACATAATCTAATCTATCATAATCACTAACTAACTTCCTATTACATCGTAAAGATCTATATATATCATCTCCAAGATCAAGGAATTCTCTACGTCATCTAGGAAAGAAGTTACAATCTCCAATGAAGGTTTAACGTGTTAAAAATATATAGGTCAGCCTTAAACAACTGGTACTCCTCTGTAAATGATGGAAACTTGATGTAAATCTCAGGGAAGGTTGCCTAGGCCTCAAAAAACATTGAATGATATTTCATTTAGCTCCAAAAGTAATAGAAGTGCTCTGTAAACCTTCTCCTTCAGTTGACTGTCTGAATGCTCTGTTATGAGAAAATAGTTGATCTTCTAATAGCAATATCTTTTGGGAAACTAATTCAAATGATCTAAATTTTAGATATGATGTGCATGATGATGTCTAAATGCTAAGTCCTACTCTGCAATCTATGAGATGTAAATGCAGAAAAATGTGGCACAAAATGATGGAACTGCTACTGACTAAACTAAACTAAAATGAACTAGAAAGTGAAAGACACAAAAGAATGCTCTACAACTATTAATACTCCTGCATCAGACACCTATGGTTGCTAGAAAACTGAGTCCCTCACTTTAATAAGGCTAGAGGGAAACCATGATAGTCCACCTCAACCTAAGAAATCCAAGATGAATCCTCTTCCTGTATGCCTTTCCACCTTACTAAATATTCCTTGTATTTCCTTCCTTTGGTATTGCATCAAACTTTGTTGTCCAAGATGTATTCAATCTACTCTAGTACTTGTTGTGGTAACTACTTCTTCAAATTATCTTCAATGCTATCACCAGTTTCTCCTTCATGATGTTGATATAGGTTTGCAATATTGAAAATAGGTGATATACCAAATGTCTCTGGTAGCTCCACTTCATATGCATTTCTTGACTCAAACTTTATGAGTATCCTACAAGGTCAAAACTTCTTCATCTTCAACCTGTTATATGTCCCTACTAAAAATCCCACTTTTCTTAGATATACCATTACCTCATCTCCCACTAAAAATTCTTTGTGTCTTCTCTTCTCATCTAGTTGCTCCTTATACTTGTTCATCTCCTCCAAATGATTCTTTACTTGATTATACATTGTCTCCATGTGTCCTGCAAATTCTTTTGCCTCTGCACTCCTCTTATTCTCCATGCTAATATCTCTCAACTTTGCTACTCCTTTAGGGTTAGTTCCTATCACAATTTGAAATGGTATCTTTCCTATGTTCCTATTTACTAAATTATTGTATGTTACAATAGGTTCCTTGGTCAAAGAAAGCATATACTTGACACAAATTCCTTACGCAACAAATAATGTCTCCACTTTTTTAAAGCTTGAATTATGGCATAGAATTCCTAATCATAAACTGAATATATTCTTCTTGCATCATTCAATGTTTCATTGAAATATGCTACATGTTTCCCTTATTGACTTAATAGTACTCCTATTGCATTCCCATTGGCATCACAATCAACTTGAAATACTTTGTTGAAATATAGTAATGCTAACATTGGATGCTCTGTCAACAATTCAAAATTCCATTCATCAATCTCATGAAAGTACTCGGTGCATTAGTCAATCCAAAAGGCATCACTAACCACTCAAACAATCATTCATTTGTCTTGAAAGCAGTCTTCCATTCATCTTCTTCTCTGATTCTTATATGATTGTATCCACTCATCAAGTCTATCTTTGTGAAATATTTTGCTCCACTCAAACAGTCCATAATGTCATCCATCCTAGGCAATGGAAATCTATACTTAACTGTGATCTTGCTAATTTCTCTAGAGTCTATACACATCTTCCATTCTCCATCCTTATTTGGTGCTAAAACTATAGGTACTGCACACGAGATCAAGATTTCTTTGACCAAACCTTTCCTTAACAACTCTTGTATCTATTTATTCAATTCTTCATTCTTTGCTAGTGTCTTTCTGTGTGCTACTTTCTTAGGCAAACTAGCTCCAAGTATAAGATCCATGTGATGACTGATACTCCTGATTGGTGGCAATCTTTCAGGTACATTATCTAATATGATATCTTCATACTCTATTAGAAATTCAATTATCTCCTCTAGTTGTGATTCTTCAGTCTCTGCCATTAGGTTTCTAGGCTTCTTAGGAATCAAAGCATAACACATATTCCAATTGAAAGGAAGCTAGGTGTGTGGAAATCACTTCCTACACTAATCTAATGAGGGGAGAGATATACAAATTCAATTTAATCCTTATCACTACAAAAACATATAACATCTAATAGTGGTATTACAGCAATACACAAGAACCAGAAAGAAACAAAAGAAGAGAGACAAGGATATACAGTGGGGAAAACCCTTATGGGTGAAAAACCCCACACTAAGAAACCTGCACAATGTATTAACAAATCTAAAAGTTGTTTACAATACACTTACAATGCAAGCTTCAATTGTCTTTGACACTCATTTTTGGAGTCAATCCGACAGCATAATAGTACCTGTAAACCTGTAATACAAACTCCATCTCCAAGCACCTGTTTATATAGAAAATACAAGGCAATATTAGACCTATCTTGGGATGGGCGTCCAACTTGGATTCATGGACCAAAAACCATGCCTAAGGACACTTGGTCAACATTATAGAATGTGCCTAATACTTGTCCATAGCTCCCATCCCAAAGAGGTCACCTATTTCCAAAATGGGCTATGACAAATGCTCTTACGACACTTACGACCATCATAGAATCTATCATAGCGGTTACAACTTACAGCTGTAAGACAAGCTATCATACATATGCTATAAATAGCATTTTCTCTTACAACATGTCATATTCCACCTTGGGGCACCCAAATATGCCTTATTCAAAGATGCTTCATGACACATGTCATCACCTATCTTACAAACTTCTATTTCTGACTCTTACATGTCATAGATTCTGTCATAGGAATCCATCATAACCATTTCCTTCAATATTCCCTTACATAACATGGAAGATGCCGACACATGGAAAAATGCTCCTACCACAAAGTGGGATCCCTATCTCCTCATGTGAGGAGAAAATTACAAGTTGTCATATTCCATGTAGCATCGTGATGTAGGAGAATCCATGGCAAATTAGCAATCTTGCATAGCCAAAAATATTTTAATTTCTATTTGTTTGTTTTCAATAAGGTTTATGGGCTTGGGAAATAATATTTTAATTTGTAACAAATATAATTTCCTTGGACATATTGGTAAATGTAATTTTTGTGAAAAAAATTCTTCGGTAATTTGTAAATGCCTCAAATAGTGGAGAATATCTTTCCTAGGGAAAGGCATTAAATTCTATTTTAGTGGGGGCTGATTTTTTTCATAAGTGGGGTTGATTTTGTCATAAGTGGGGTTGCCAAGAATCATAGAATTAATGGCACTTATTATTGTAACTGTCATAGTGTAAGGAATCTTGTAAGTTGTCTTTATGGCTAGGTTGGTGGGCCTAACTCCCAGAATTTTATTTTAGTAAATTCTAAAATTTGTAACTCCAAGAGGGGGGTCGTAATTATGAGACCCAGTATTGGTAAAATGAGCATAACTTTCTCATATCTTCTCCAAATTAAGAAATTAAATATGTTCTAAAAAGATGACAAGGAGTGTCATGAAACCCAGAAACAATTTTAGAGAATTCCAAACAATGAGGACATGGTGAAAGGAATAAGTGATGGGTTTTTATTGGAGCTGAACAAAAAAGAAAATAGAGGAGAGACCTAGGTGTTGGGAAATGAGTTCAGGATGATGAAAATTTATTTGTTGCGGGTGTTGCATGTATGATTCTAGGAAGCTCAAAAGCTTCATGTTTATGTAATGAAATTTCTTATTGAAATAAAATAAATGTTGTAGATTTCTCTTCCATTTTATGTTGTTCCACTTCATTTGTAGACTTCTTGCATAGGATTTTGTGTTGGAATTTGTTGTATATTTGAAAGGGAGAGTTTCCCTCTACATCAGATTGACATATCACTGTGCCACATCCCACAATATGACAATATGGAATGTACAAATATTTACAACATAGGTAATTAAATAATAAATGTAAACATTAATAATGTAGGAAATTACCAAGGTTGAGACACCTTAATTCCCAACATTCTCCCACTTGACGAACACCTTGTAAGAGCCAATAGAAAAATAGGGTTTAACTTCTATATGTCAAGAGGCCCATAGACTCCAAACACCATCTGAACTTCTCTGTACCCACTGGTTTCGTCAATGCATCTACAACATTCTTCAAAGTATCTACCTTCTCCAAATTTACCTTTCCATCCTCAACCATGTCTCGTATGAAGTGAAACTAAACATCAATATGCTTTGTTTTAGCATGAAAAGTTGGATTATTCACAAGGCAAATTGCACTCTGACTGTCACAACTGATCGTGATCTGACCTGCATCAACACCAATATCTAAACACAATCTCTTAAGCTTAATGGCTTCCTTAGAAGCATGAGTTGCTGCCATATACTCAGCTTCTATCGTGGACAAAGAAACAATAGGTTGTCACTTACTCATCCAACTAATAGCACCACCAAATAGTGTAAACACATAAGCTCTAGTGGATCTCCTACTATCAATGTCACCTACCCAATCTGAATCCACAAATCCACGAATATCAATAGAATGTGGAGGTCTTGAAACATTACCATGATAGCAAATGGAATACTCAGAAGTACCCCTCAAATATTTGAACACTCACTTAACTGAATCCCAATGAACCCATCCAGGATTAGCCATAAATCGACTAAGGACTCCCACTGCTTGGGCAATGTCTAGTCTTGTGTAGACCATAGCATACATCAATCTGCCAACAACACTAGCATAAGGTACTCTGCTCATGTCCTCCACTTCACTAGGAGATTTTTGATAATCCTCAACAGACAACTTTGTCCCCAAAGAAACAAGAACACACAATGGTCTACAATATGTCATGCTGAACTTGTCAAACATGGTCTTCACATACTTACTTTGGCTTAACCAAAGTTTTCTGTTGGTTCTGTCTCTTCTGATTTCCATTCCAAGAATGTTCTTGGCTGCCCCTAAATCATTCATTTCAAACTATGCTGACAACTAAGATTTAAAATTAGAAATCATATTTCTACCCTTCCTAATGAGCAACATGTCATCAACATACACTGCAACAATGAGAATACAATCACCATCAAATTTATAATACACACAGTGATCCAATTTTGATCTCACAAATCTAGTTGACAACACAAAGGCATCAAACTTCAAGTACCATCTCCTAGGGGATTGCTTGAAACCATACAAAGACTTTTTTAGTTTGCAAACCAAATTTTCTTTACCTTTCACCATGTAATGCTCTGGCTATGACATGTAGATTTCTTCCTCCAAGTTACCATGAAGGAAAGTTGTCTTCACATCCATCTATTCTACCTCCAAGTCATAAGTTGCTGCAAGAGACAACATGAATTGAATGGATGTCAACTTTGTAATGGGAGAGAAGATCTCACCATAATCTATACCCTCCACTTGTGAATACCCCTTCGCAACCAATCTAGCCTTATACTTCTCAACACTACCATCTGCACCAAATTTCTTCTTGAACCCCCATTTACATCCAACGATTTTTCGTCCAAGAGGCAAAGGCACCAAGTCCCAAGTTTGATTCTTTTCCAAAGAAACCATTTCATCCTCCATGGCCTCCTTCCAAGAACCTACATCTTTCATGTCCATAGCCTCTGATATAGTTCTAGGTTCATCACTATTAGTAAGCAAAGAAAAAGCACAACTAGAATCAAGTAATGTAAAACCAAACCTTTCAGGTTGATTTCTTATCTATGTAGACCTCCTCAAGAGCTAACGCTAAGGTTCAGCTTCTTCATCTGAGCTTTCAGAGCTGCTAGAGCTCTCCTCATCATTAGGTCCAACATTGTCTTTCCGTTCAGTCTTCTCAAGGGTGAGAGGAAACTGAACAATATCCTCTTTCTTTTCTTTTTCTTCTGGCTGTAAAACAATGGAAGGTGTAAGCTCTCTGAAGATGACACTTCTACTATACAACACTTTTTTAGCCATGGGGTCCCAAAGCTTGTATCATTTCACACTGACACCATAGCCAATGAAAATACACTTAACAGGGTTGGTCTCAAATTTTGACCGCTTCTCCCTAGGCACATGTGCATATGCCTTACAACCAAAAACATGAAGATGCCTTATTGAAGGCTTTCTACTAGACCACACCTCCATGGGTGTCTTTCCAACAAGAGCTGATGTAGGAGATCTATTAACAAGATAACAAGCAGTGGCAATAGCTTCAGCCCAAAACTTTTGTTCTAGGCCAGCCCCACTACGCATACTCCTATCCTTCTCCATCAGTGTCATGTTCATCCTTTCTGCAACTTCATTTTTCTGCAGAGTGTATGGAGTTGTCTTATGTCTTTCAATCCCAAGTTCCTTGCAATATTTGTTGAATTCTGTAGAATAGAACTCACCACCGTTTTTAGTTCTCAAACACTTAATCTTCTTACCAATCTCATTTTCAACAAAGGCCTTAAACTCCTTAAACTTACTATAGACTTCAAATTTGCTTTTGATAAAATAAATCCATGTCCTTCTACTGTAGTAATCTATAAAAGATACAAAATATACATATTTTTATAACGAAGGAACATTAACAGGACTAAATACATCATAATGAACAAGGTCCAACACACTAGAAGACTTGTGAGAACTTGAATAAAACTAAACATGGTTTTGCTTCCCATAAATGCAATGTTTGTAAAAGTCAAACTCAAGATTACAATTATCTAACCCCTCAACAAGGTTTTTATGTTTTAGGGTATGCAGACCCTTCTCACTAATGTGGCCAAATCTCTTATGCCATAACATTGTCTTTTCAGCAAGAAGTTTAACTTCCAAGGCATTATTACAAACATCAGAACTAGAAACAACAGATCTCTTGACTGCTCATTCTGATGGTGGAGATGAAGTGACTTTTGCCTTTTTCTTTGAATTATAAGAACTATTGCATTGTGACATGCATGCCTCCAGCTAAAATAGAGTACCTCTCCTAGTACCATTAGCAAGCACCATAGCTCCTCTAGTCATCTTGCATCTTTCTTTCAAAAAGACAACCTATACACCTGCATCATTCAAACTACTTACAAAAAGCAGGTTCTATGTTAAACCTAGGATATGCATAACCCCATAGATCCCCTTCACTCGACCATCAAGAAATTGGATAGAGACTCTTCCACAACCAACAATCTTTAGATGAGAGTCGTCACCCAAGTACACCTTCTCACCATCAAACTCCTCATACTTAGTGAACCAGCCTCGATGCGAGGTCATGTGGAATGATGCACCAGAGTCAATCAACCACACATCATTAGATGCATGGGTTGTCAGGGCTACGATGAAAGCATCACCATCATCTTGTGATTTGTCAGAATCTAAATAAGGAGATTTCTTCTTCTTCTTCTTCTCCTCTTTACATTCCTTTCAGAAATACCCAGATTTACCACAGTCCCAACAAATAGCCTTGGACTTTCCAGGGGATTTGGATCTCCCACGAGATTTGGATCTACCCTTCTCAGCTTTTGTGTCCTTCTTTTTCCCTTTCTCCTTGGGTCTTCCACGAACTGCAAGAGCCTCTTTAGCTACATCAGAAGACTTCCTCTGCATCTCTTTAGATAACAACATAGATACCACATCTTCCATCTTGAATGTGGATATGGTGCTTCAAATAGCCATGACAAGGTGATCCCATGAGTCTGGCAAAGAACAAACCAAGGTCTTACACTGATCCTCCTCCTCCATCTTTACACCAATAGATGTCAACTGTGCAACCAACATGTTAAAAGAATTCATATGTTCTACAATGGATCCTCCATCCTCCATTCAAAGAGAATACAGCTTCTTCCATAGAAAAAGTTTATTAACCAGGGATTTGGCTTGATACACATCTCCCAACTTCTTCCAAAGCAAGGTTGCAGTCTTCTCCTCATGGACATTTAACAACACAGAATCAGAAAGACTATGTCTTATGAGACCCTTAGCCTTCTGATCCTTGAGATCCTAATCAGATTGTTGCATTGCAACTGGTTTAGTTCTAATAATGGTTTCCCAAAGGTCTCGGTCAACAAGTATGTCTTCCATCTTGAGCTTCCACAACTCAAAATTAGTGCCATTGAACTTATCCACTTCCATTCTTCCTGATGTGCTTTCCATCTTCTTACTGTAATATAAAATAGAATACTCTGCAAAGACTCCCACTCAACTTAATATCAACTCAAAAAACCCCTACCCAACAACTAGGACCAAAGGTGATCAAGCTCTAATACCAATTGAAAGGAAGCTAGGTGTGTGGAAATCACTTCCTACACTAATCTAATGAGGGGAGAGCTATAGAAATTAAATTTAATCCTTATCACTACAACAATATATAACATCTAATAGAGTTATTACAGCAATACACAAGAACCAGAAAGAAGATAGAAGAAGAGAGACAAATATATACGGCGGGGAAAACCCTTATCGGGTGAAAAACCACACACTCAGAAACTTGTACAATGTATTAACAAATCTGAAAGTTATTTACAATACACTTGCAATGCAAGCTTCAATGGTCTTCGACACTTGTGTGTGGAGTCAATCTGGCAGCATAATAGTACATGTAAACTTGTAATACAAACTCCATCTCCAAGCACCTGTTTATATAGCAAATACAAGGCAATATTGGACCTATCTTGGGATGGGCGTCCAACTTGGCTTCATGTACCAAAACCCATGCCTAAGGACACTTGGTCAACATTGTAGAATGTTCTTGACACTTGTCCATAGCTCCCATCCCAAAGAGGTCACCTATTTCAAAAATGGGCTATGACAGATGCTCTTACGACACTTACGACTGTCATAGAATCTATCATAGCCATTACAACTTACAGTTGTAAAAGAATCTGTCATACACATGCTATAAATAGCATATTCTCTTATAACATGTCATATTCCACCTTGGGGTGCCCAAATATGCCTTATCCAAAGATGCTTCATGACACATGTCATCACCTGTCTTACAAACTTCTATTTTTGACTCTTACATGTCATAGATTATGTCATAGGAATCCATCATAACCATTTCGGTCAATATTCCATTACACAACATGGAAGATGTCGACACACGGAAAAATTTTCCTACCACAAAATGGGACACCTATCTCCTCATGTGAGGACAAAATTACAAGTTGTCATATTCCATGTAGGATCGACACATCACCATGCCACATCCCACAATATGACAATATGGAATTTACAAATATTTACAACATAGGCAATTAAATAATAAATGCAAACATTAATAATGTAGGAAATTACCAAGGTTGAGACACCTTAATTCCCAACACTCATGTCTCAAATCATCCAAAAATTTTCTTCCATCTACAAAACAGATTCTAGCATTCCCACATACCTCACTTTTAGGCTCATCTTCCAAAGGAATCAAGGTAATTATCTTTCTATTTCATGTTATAGTATATGTATTCTTTCTCCCGTTATGCATAGATTTTCTATCATATTGTCATGGTCCACCCAACAATATATGGCATACATCCATAGGCATAATATCACCCAATACTTCATCATGATAAGATCTTATATGAAATTTTACCAAACATTATTCACTCACTAGTACCTTGTGTTCATCCTAAATCCATGCTATCTGATATGACTTAGGGTGTCCCAATCTCTCCAGGTTCATCTTAGTCACCATCTCCTCTAAAACCAAATTATTAGAACTACCACTATCAATTACAACCTTACAACATTTATCTCCTAATTTACATCTGGCTCAGAACAAACATTTCCACTATGATGGTTCTTGATTTTTATCTGCTTGAAATAGTGCTCTCCTCATGACAAGTGATTTTCATTTCTTAGGTTTACCAACTGAATTAGGTGATTGAACAGGTTCATCTTCTACATAAGCGGTTCTTGCACTGTTCCCTATCATATTGCTTGTACTTCCCTAATGACATTCATATGCTCTATGTCCTTCACCTCCATACTTAAAACATGTTCCTTTGAATGTTCTCTTATCAAAACCTCTTTCATCTCTCCAATACCCTTCATTCCATTATGAATTATGATTCACTCTACGATAGAAAGTTATGTTCTCTCTTTGGTATGAATTTCTATCTCCGTCTTCCTTATTGAATGTGCTATCTTGTTTTTTTTCCTCTACATATGATCTTTCTCTTTTATAATAAGTTCTGCATCTCTAAAATTTGCCCCCTCTACCTCTACCTCTATGTCTCTGCTCATGCTTCTTGTTCAACTTTTGTTCAACTTTCAGGGAAAACTGATATGGTTCTTCTAGTGTTGTCATCCTCACCAAACTCAGTTCTTCTTGAATGTTCAACCTTAGTCAATTGATGTATATTGCCACTTTCTCTTTACTTGCTTCACTATGTCCTATCCTTATAATCATCTTATGAAATTCTTTGGTGTATTCTTTCACAGATTTCTCCTTTTGTCTCAATTTTTGCAAGCTCTTCAACAATTCCAACTCATAGTTAGTAGGTATAAATTGATTCTTCAACTTTCTCACCATTGTTGGGAATTAAGGTGTCTCAACCTTTGGAAGTTCCTAGCATTTACTATTTAATTGTATTTATTTTTGCCTATTATTGTAATCTGTATGCAAATCTTATTTTGTCACTTTGGGGAGTTGGCATGGTGACGTGTCATCCTACATGGAAGGTGAATAAGTGTATTTTTGTCCTCATATGAGGAGATAGGCATCCCACTTTGTGGTAGAAGACTTTTTCCATGTATTAGCATCTTTTGGGTGTTGTAAGAGGTTTATGACGCATAACAGTTATGTGGCAGAATATATGACATGTAAGAGCCAGAAATAGAAGATCATTATGCTTCCAGAATTACTCTAGATTTGACATTGTGACAACTCCTAGAAGAACTTGCACTGCAATTGTGTTTTAATCTCATTCCGATTTGAAAATACATTTTACAGGTTTTGGAGTGTGGGGTTTTTTACCCAAAAGGGTTTTCCCCACATATAGCTTATGTCATTGCATTTTTACTTTCTTGTGAATGTATGTTAATCTATATGTTAATGTGAAACATAACTATAACTGTAAAGATTTAATAATAAAATTCCACTACTTTCCCTCATTAGATTGGTGTAGGAAGTTGTTTCCATTTACCTTGCTTCCTTTCAGTTGGTAGCAGAGCCTAGCTAGTTTTGGTCCTAGTTGCTGGGCAGAGGGTTTTTCATACTAATCTTCAATTGAGTGGGAGTGTTACAGAGTATTTTGTGATCTTGTTGTAGTGAGAAGATGGCAAGCACATCTTGGAGATTAAAGATTAAACAATTCAATGGAGGCAACTTTGAGTTGTGGAAACTCAAGATGGAAGATATGCCGGTGGATAGAGATTTATGGATTGTGATATCTGACACCAAACCCTAGAGCACGAAATAAGAAGTTTAGGATCAGATGGATTAGAAAGACAAGGGTCTCATAAGGCTCTATTTGGTTGATTGTGTGCTCCTAAACATCGACAAGGAGAAAATTGCAAAAAAGTTGTGGATGAAGCTTGGTGATGTTTATCAGGCTAAGTCCTTGGTAAAAAAGCTATTCCTGAGAAATAATTTGTATTCTCTGAGGATGGAATATTGAGGATCTATGGCAGATCATCTCAATTCTTTTAATATGCTTGTTTCTCAACTGACCTCTGTTGGTGTGAAGATGGAGGAGGAGGATCGTTGCATGACATTGCTGTGTTCTTTACTGGATTCATAGGACTACCTTGTGATGGCCATTCGGAGTACCACTACCACCTTCAAGATAGATGAAGTAGTTTCTTCACTGTTGTCTAAAGAAATGTGAAGAAATTCTTTTAAAATAGCTAAGTAGGGTCTTGCGGTTTGTGGTACGTCCAAGGAAAAAGGAAAGAAGAAGGACAAGAAGAAAGAAGACAAAGGGAGATCCAAATCCCATGAGAGATCAAAGTCTCTTGGAAAGTCCAAGGTCTTATGTTGGAACTCTGGAAAACCTAGTCATTTCCACAAGGAATATAAGGAGGAGAAAAATAAGAAGAAAAACCATGAATCTGACTCCAATAAGTCCCTTCAAGATGTTGGAGAAGCATTTGTCACTTCCTTGGCAACACATGCATCTCAAGATGTGTGGTTAATTGACTCTAGTAAATCATTTCATATGACATCCCTTAGAAACTAGTTTTTCAAAGTATGAAGAGTTGGATGGTGGGAAGGTATACCAAGGTGATGACTCTCACTTGAAAATAGTTGGCCGTGGAAGAGTGCTAATCAGATTCCTTGATGGTCGAGTGAAGGGGACCAATGGTCTATTGCATATCCATGGGTTGGCATGAGACCTATTATCTGTAAGAAAACTAAATGATGTGGGTGTGTAGGTTGTTTTCTTGAATGGAGGATGCAAGATGACAAGAGGATCTATGGCATTGGATAACGGTGTTCGGATTGGCACTCTGTTTCATCTTGATGCATGCACAGTTAAGTGTAATAGTGGCTTTATTTGAAAGAAGAGAGATTTAGATTCTCCATTCTCACTATTGGAACTAGCAGCCAAGAAGACTATTGCATCTAGTTTTGATGGTCATGCATTCTGGGTACCCAAGGGTGCTCATTCTATGGAAATGAAACTTCCTGCTGAGAAAACAATATTGTGGCACCAAAGGCTTGGCCATATTGGTGAAAAGGGTTTGAGGACCCTGAAAAATAAAAACCTCATTAAGGATATGAATGATTGTAACCTTGGGTTTGACTTCTGAGAACACTACATATATGGAAAAAAAATCATGTTCAATTTTACCATACTTGTCATAAATCTTTTGAGGTGTTGGATCTAGTTCACTTTGATGTTTTTGGTCCTATTAATGTCCCTTCAATTTTGAAATTTGTGTATTTTGTTTCATTTATTGATGACTATAGTAGAAGCACATGGGTATATTTTCTTAGGAGTAAATTTGAAGTTTTTGCAAGATTCATAGAGTTTAAGGCTCTTGGTGTGAATCAAAAAGATAGAAAGATTAAATGTTTGAGAAATTGTAATGGTGGTGAGTTTTACTCAATAGGTTTCGACAAGTTCTATAGAGAACAAGGTATTGAGAGGCATAAGACAACTTTGTATACTCCTCAACAAAATGGAGTTGCAAAAAGATGAATAGAATGTTGATGGAGAGAGCTAGGAGCATGTTAAGTGGAGCTATCCTAGAACAAAAGTTTTGGGCTGAAGTTGTGGCTACCACTTGTTACCTAGTTAATAGGTCTTCTACATTGGTGCTTATTAACAGGATCCCTATGGAAGCATGCTCTAGTAAGAAGCCTTTGTTAAGACACATTTGAGTATTTCATTGTGAGGCATATGCACATGTACCTAAGGAGAAGAGGTCCAAGTTGGACAACAAGGCAATTAAATTTATCTTCATTGGTTATGGTATCAGTGTGAAAGAGTACAAGCTATAGGATCTAGTGGCTGAAAGAGTTTTGTATAGCAAAAGTGTGATCTTCAAAGAGCTCAATCCTTCTTCTATTGTTCTACAGCTAGATAAAGAAGAAAATAAAGGTGATGTGGTTTAGCTTCCTCCCACCCATGACAAAACCAGAGACACTAGTCAAATTTGATGATTAGGAGAGCTCTAACAACTCTAAAAGTTCATAAGAAGAAGATGAAGAACCTCAACCTCAACTTGTGAGGAAATCCATGAGAATAAGGCAACAACCTAAAATGTTTGGTTATTTGTTATATGATTCCAATTAAATTTTTTCTTTGATTTCTATCATTGATGAGCCTAGGACTATAACGAAGGCTATGGGTATGAAAGATGCAGGTACTTGGAAGCAGGCCATGGAAGAAGAGATAGCTTCTCTGGAAAAGAATAATACTTGGGACTTGGTGCCTTTGCTTGAAGGAAGAAAGCCAATTGGATGCAAATGGGTGTTTAAGAAAAAGTTTGGTTCAGATGGTAGCATTGAGAAATATAAGGCAAGGTTGGTCACAAAGTGGTATTCATTGATGGAGGGAATTGACTATGGTGAAGTTTACTCTCTAGTTGAAAAGAAGACATCTATTTGGTTCCTGTTATCGCTTGCAGCAAACTTGGAGGTGGAGTAGATGGATGTGAAGACATCATTCCTTCATGGTGATTTGGAGGAGGAGATTTATATGTCACAACCAAAGCACTACATTGTGAAAGGTAAACAAAATCTGGTTTGCATGTTGAAAAAGTCTTTGTATAGTCTTAAGAAGTCTCCTAGGATGTGGTACTAGAAGTTTGATGTCTTTGTGTTGAGTATTGGAATTCTGAGATCAAAATCAAATCATTGTGTGTATTTTGAATTTGACAATGATTGCATTCTCATTATAGCATTGTATGTAGATGATATGTTACTAATTGGGAATGGTAAAGGTTTGATTTCTAATTTGAAGTCTCAGTTGTCAGCACAATTTGAAATGAAAAATTTATGGGCAGCCAGGTACATTCTAGGGATGGAGATTAGAGAAGACAGAGCAAACATAGAATTTTGGTTTAGCTAGAGTAAGTATGTGAAGACCATGTTGGAGAGATTCAACATGGAAGATTGCAGACCTTTGAGTGCTCCTATTACTATGGGGACAATGTTATCTATTGAAGATTGTTTGAAGTCTCCTTCTAAGATGGAGGATATGAGTAGACTACCTTATACTAGCACGGTTGGTAGTTTGATGTATGCAATGGTCTGTACATGACTAGACATTGCCCAAGTAGTGGGTGTCCTTACCTAATTCATGGCTAATCCTAGACTTAAACATTAGGATGTAGTTAGGAGAGTTTTTCAAACATCTACATGGTACTTTCAAGTATGCCTTGTGCTATCATGGTTATCCTTTTGTTTCTCAATATTTTATGAATATTCATAGATTTGTGGATTCAGATTGGGTAGGTGACATTGATAGTAGGAGATCCATCAGTGCTTATGTGTTCACTATGTTTGATGGTGCTATTAGTTGGATGAGTAAGAGACAACCTATGGTTGCTTTTGTCCATGACTGAAGTAGAGTACATGGAAGCTACTCGTGCTTGTAAGGAAGTCATTTGGCTTAAGTGATTGTGTTCTTACATTAGGTTTGATGCAGGGAAGATTACCATTTTTTTTTATAGCTAGAGTGTCATGTGTTTGGCGAAGAATCCTACTTTCCATGCAAGGACCAAGCACATTGATGTGTAGTACCACTTTGTACATGATATGGTAGAGGATGGGAAGGTAAATTTTGAGAAGATTGGTACTTTGGTGAATTTTGCAAATTCCTTGATGAAGCCCATGAGCATAGAGAAGTTTAGATGGTGTTCAGGTCTATGGGCCTCTTGGCCCCTAACAGTTAAATCCTTTCATTCTATTGGCTCCTAAAAGGTGTTGGACAAGTGGGATAATGTTGGGAATTAAGGTGTCTCAACCTTTGCAAGTTCCTATTGTAATGCTCACAACACACCCCATTTTACCCTTTAGCAAAATGAGGACCCCTATTGTCATTTTTGTTTTGGCCAGTGTGGGTTTTGCTTGCTTGGTGGTATAGGTAAAATGTCTTGGATGCTTGAAATTTGAGCTACACAATGCTTGGGTATAAGTGGTTGTTATTAGTGGAGTCTACATGAAAAATTAGTTAGGGTTGCCTTTTGAACCATTTGAAAATTCTGTATATTTTGAGAGTTTTGATTGTTCTTGTGAAAAGTCTGTTAGAATTACGATAGACAACTGAGAGGGGGGGTGAATCAGTTGTCATAAAAATTTCTCCTCTTATTAATCACTTAAATCCTTCTTTTAATTCAACAGCATAATCATAAATTAATCATGGAAACATAATGCAATCATTCAAGAGTAGAAACACATTAACACATATGACACCAAGATTTTGACATGGAAAACCTAGTTAAGGGAAAAACCATAGGGTGACTAATCCAAGATTGTATTCTCTGTTAGAAGAATAAAAGGAACAAAATGGCACATACCAATTAGGGCTCACTACCTGAGCACACTACTCACAAGTGGCCCACTGCCTACAGGAAACACACTATCTACAAAATAATAAGTTTTACATACTTGAACTAAAGAATAACATCTTCACCATGCTTGAGTCAATTCTATTTAAGCCCAATACTTCTTCTCTGCTTTTCATACTTCTCCTCTCTACTAGATTCTCATCTCCAAGATACATTTGAAATGACTTGACCATTTTTTTTTTTATACAAGACATTTGACTTTGGGATAATCATCCAAGTCAGCATACATTACAGAGCAAATACATAAATACAACATGACTAATTACAAAAAGACTTCACGTAGATCAATACACTGTCGGCCACACAGATCTGGGACTTCAATCTTCTTTGATGAACACACCATGCATCACAAATCATCTTCAAGATCATCCACAGGATGTGTAGCTCATCCGGTCGGCCACACTTAGGAAGAACATCATCATCTACAAGTAATTCTTCAATTACAAGCTCAATCTTCAGTGCAAACCACCAACATGAATTTGACACAATCTAAAGACCTCCACAAGCTTTCCTGAATCACCAAGAACATCCACACTACTTCTGCTTGCTTAAATCATTCTCTCCTTCATCCAGAACCTCAAGAACACAGTCTATCATCACTGTCATATTGGAATAGATGCTTGCAGACCTTTAGACCATGAACCAATTGAGTTGTCAATTCATATTAACTTCCTAAACACTCCACCAAATCCATAGAACTTGATATTGCATTTTCGGAGCTCACCAAACCTATTTGTGTTACTCTGTCACCTCTGAACAAATACCAAAACCATTTTTACTCAAGTGGCCATAACTTCTTTAGATCTTCATGCAAATCTCTCAAAACTTAGCTGGATCATCTTAGACATATATCTACAAACCCTTGGATGCGTATCCTCTGATCTTCATCTTAGTTGAGATCTTTACCTCACTGTCTTCACTATTCTTCTCTATTCCTGATAGGACTAATTTTCTCAATATCCTCAGCAAACAACTCATCCAATCTTTGACATTAATGTAACAAGAGTATGTTGACATCAATGACAACACCGGTTAGGCCCATACTTGCAACAATCTCCCTCTTTGTCATTGATGGCAACATATCAAGTGAAAAACTGTTTTAACCATCAAGACAAGAACTTCTTCTTACTGACTGACATAACTCCCCCTATCAACAACAACCATTCACATGTCTTCTCTTTGTTGATTGCTCCCCCTTTGATCAGCAATCCCTTTTTGTTTTTCACTTGTCTTCTCTCCCCCTTTGACATCAATGGAAAAGGTCACATGCTTGCATCAAAGTCAATGCTAGATGAATGGTGGTCAATGTGTATCTGATATACATTGTCATTTGCATGTATATGTTTTACTTTTGGTTAGTCAGGTCACCTTATTCAACATGTTTTAAATCAGTGATGTATGTGGTATACATAAAAATATTGATGTCCAGATCTGACGACGTTTTGTGGCGAATTGTATAAACATAGAAATCCATAGTTGTATTTTGTATATTACAACTATTGTATTAGAAATACAAATGCAAAATATACATGGGTGGATGTCAAAATAAATTCAAAGTGGTGTATAAGGTTTGGGACATTTCATTTGTATGCTAGATACATAGTTTTTGCATGCTTTTGATACAAATGTAGATCTGGACCCGAAGGTAAAATTCAATTGAATTCTAAAAGTAAAGTGAATGCACATGTTTGTATGTATTGTTGTATGTATAACTGCATGTATCTTATATAAAAATACAAATCTAGATGCAACTCTAGGATAGACAAACAAAATGAATTGTAAGTGGGGTATGCATTTGTATATTCAGATGCATGTATTAGAAATACAAAAGTGAAAAATGCATTCATGGATTTGAACCCAATATTAAATAAAGAATAAAGTACATTATGCATAGCAAAAGATAGAGATTCAACATCATAGATATTTGTATCTGCACATGTATATGATATACATGAGGATATACAAAGGAACTATATACAAAACCCACCATAATTGAAGGTTTGAATACTGTATACTTCAAGTGGGGTCCACATCTGTATGTTTGGGATATATGAGCGCGATATACAAAAGAGGTGATACAAAAGACTTAGATGAAAAGATGGACACAAAACTAATTCCAATCTGTTTTATAAATTTGCTAAAGTCTGATTTTGTATATTTTGATGATTGTATAAGATATACATAAAGATATACAAAACTAAATATACAAAGGTATGAGAGAGAAACTACTAAAGTGCATAAGGACTTATCGTGCATGTATATGATATACAAAACACAAAAGTGTAGAGAACTAACGCATACAAGATTCAAAATATGAATTGAATGGGAAAATTAGAACACAAATTGAATTGTGTGCATTAACTATAACATTTAATGCACATCTACACTGAAAAAACCTAAATTTGAAGGGTAAAAATGAAATTTGATTATGTTAATCTTCACAATTGCATTCAGAGTTAAGTTTTAGAGCATTTTACAGAGCTAAGGTGAAGGGCGACTCAAAGACAAATTGAAATTTGAGAATAGTTGTAGTGAGCATGAAAGGTAAATGGATTTTGTCAATGGTATAAGGACAATGGTTGTGGTTCAGGTATGTACCAAAAAACTCTTACTTGTGATTTTATGGAATATGATTATGGTAATTTTACAGTATTTGTAGTAAGGTAACAGAATAGGTTAAAGTTAGTTAATTACTCTAATTCATTATAATAAAATCATAAATTTAAGCACAGTAAGGTAAATACGCATAATTCAAGAGAAGAGAAGATTAGGGTAAAAGTTAAATGGTAAAAATGTGCACTAAAACCTAGAAAACATAAAAATGGTCATTAAAAGATGTGTGGTATTTGATAGGATGGCACCTAAATGAAAGACCACAGTGAAGCTAGCTGAGAAGGAATAGCAAATAGAGGTTAAGAAGAAGGAAGTGGTTAAAGAGACATTTCCACATAAGGGATACAATTCCTAGATTTACCCTTCTAGAATGGTGGTTGACACAAAGATTGGGGATTTTGATTCTACTACACTTTTGCAGAAGATCAAAACACCTGGGGCATCCCTCGCGATGAGAAATATACTAGATGTTGGGTTATACAAAGCTATTGGCTTCCTATTGGCAATGGAGGCCAAGGATATAGTGATTGAGTACATTCAAAAGTATGATTTGAATTCAAGAAAGGTAGTACATAATGGTGTGGTGTATGTAGACTTATTAGTTGATGGTATTTCTAGAACCTTTGGTTTACCACTTACCAATGAGATGAGAGAAATTGATCAAGACCATTATACAACAGACTTTAAAAATAATGAGGCCTCATGTAAAAGCACTATATTTTATGAGTGATATTTGCCAGACATGAAGCCAAAGGCAGCAGTTCGAGTGCCCAAGGTATTATACATAATAGATTTTTAGGAGGAGATTCACATCATGATTACACTATTGAGTAGGTTAATGGGATTGGTGGATGCCAGTAAGTTTGAAACATGGATGTTCTTAGTGATCCATTTTATTAAGAGAGAGATAGGGGTAATTCATTGGGCCCGAGCTATCAGCAACACCATTTACAATTAGGTCATGAGATGGGGCGAGTAAAAAATGTTCCTCATGGCTTCATATGTAGCATACTCCTCTGCAGCGAACATGCAAATAAATAGAATACCAAGAGTTGGTACATTCGGAAATGGCCCAGGACAAGCATTAGTATATGATCATTACCCTGACCTTTAGGAAAAGAATGTAATTCATAATCATATTAGGGTGAATGATGTTTTTTACATGTATTTGGTAAGGATGTTAACAGGTGATAAGGATAAGAGGTTGTCAAAGTAGGCACGAAATGCTATCAATTTACATAGTGCTTGGTATATTCAATTTTCCACTTTTACCTACATAAGAACTAAAGGATTTATGGGTGAGCCATCTAGGTTACCAAGATTCCCAATAGATAAGATGATACTATTGGAATTTACCAGACAAATATTGAATATTCATCAAATGTACAATAATAAATTTGGTAGAGGAATTGTTAAATTCCCATTTAGTATTGGTAGGTACATTTGTGTAAACAAAAATACAACAAAAGCATCATAAGTAGAGCTACAATATCTTGGTTTTCACACTTTTGATTTGGCTAGATCTTTCGATCCTTTTGGAAGGATTCATAAATTTGTTAATAAGAAATTCAAACTTCAGCCACACATTGAAGACTATTGGGCTAACTGTGATAATGAGGCCAAAGTTAAGAGAAGGGCTTATCAAAGACTGACATTGGATCAAATCTGAACATTGGGAGTACTTGAGGTGCCCCAAGAAATAAAAAACAATGATGAAAATGTATTACATGAGAGTTATGACATATTTCAAAATCAATATTGGCCCTCTCAAATTCATGGATCAAAGAAAGTATTGTAGAATTAGAGGCCAAAGGTATCACAGTTACCCTTTCAAAGAAAGGTAAGAAAAGGAGTTTAGAAATTGATGATAACTTTGATGATTTCTTGAAAAAGGAAAGAAGAATAGTGGAAGCATGAATAGGTAAGGAAAATGCATGAGCTACACTATTGGATCCCTATGCATTAGGGGTGACAGTGGCTATAGCTTCAAAAGTTGCCACAGATACAGAAGGAGAAGCATCAAGTGCAGTTGAGCCAGTAGTTTGAGTAATCACCTGCAAGTGTACAACAAGACACAATTGTGGAGACCCCCATAGTTATAGAACAAACCCAATAAGAGAAAATATAGGGGTTTATACTGGTCAAACAAGAAATGACCAAAGAAATATTGGGAAAGACATCCAAGGCCCAAGCATCCACCAAGGAAAATGTAGAAGTACTTGGATGTGGATAATATTGAAGATGTAGAAGATGATGAGGAAGGTGAGGATAAAGGCAGGGATGATAGGCTTGAGATGAGCAGTGAAGAAGAAGAAGACAGACAAGTGCCAAAATCTCATCTCATGCTTGGAGCGTTTGATGTTGGGGAATCACATCAGGTTGCCACCCCATCAATACAAAATATTAAAATTATTGATCCTTTTCAGAACTGGGTGCCAAATAATATCATAGAAGAAGTTAAGGAAGCAACCAAAGAGATACTAAGAAATCAGGCCAAAGAGGAAGAAAATATAAACATGGGAAAGGTATAGGTTGCTTAGGAGGAGGCTAGTAAGGAAAATGTACATGCAGATATGGATAAAGAAGTTCCTAATCCTGAGGTAACCCATTGTGAAGAACAACATGATGCAGAGAATATCCAACTAGGCCAACAACATCTTCCTCAGCAATTTCCCCCACAACAATAACATGGTCAGCAACAACAAGAGCAGAAACAAGAAGAAGTACTCATAGAAGCAGCTCAAAAAGAGGTATTAAATGAGAAAGATACAGATACAGATCATAATAAGGAGGTGCCATTTTGGTTAAGATCTAGAGTAAGACAAGATACAATAGTCTGAGTGGTACTGATTGATATTAAAAGTTTGTTAACTAGTGAGGCTGTAAGGAGAGACAAAAGGAAGGCTAGAACCATGTCAGCCATAAAAAGAGATCCCTCTGGTGCTAGAATCATACAAATGGCAATCCCTTAAGATGATAAAGAAAAGGGAGAAATCAATATTGAAGAGTACAATGTTATTAGTGTGAATATTGGTCATGTGAACTAAGAGCAACACATTGAAGAATTACATGAAATGACTAAATTCACTACAAATAGAAAGAGAATATATAAGTAAAATATGAAGGATTTCAAGGGGCAAATTGCCCAGTATCAACAATTCATTCAAGAGATATTTGATCCTACACAAAGTGTAGTAGAGTTATCTTCAAATTTGACTATTCTTTCTAGGAACATATAGGAGAGATAGAGAATAAAAAGCATGAAGCTAACATGTGGGAGGAATATATCAAAACATTTATTCAAAAAGGAGAGGAGGTAATAAAAATTTCATTTGGCAATTGGAGCCTCGTATTGATAGAGAAGAACAATTGTGCTAACATTATACAAAGGTGCTAGGGAAAAATATTGCAGAACAAGGATGAGTTGAAGAAACTCAAGGCTATAGAAGGACATACACAATCCTTGGTTAATGAAGGTGTTACAACTTTGCAAATTGTGTTCCAAATACTTAACTAGAAGATGGAGTTAAAATTTGAGGAAAGTATAATTAAGCCTTGCATGGTCAACGTGCAAGAATTAGAAAAGGTTGCTCAGGATTTTCTAAAGAAACATGTGAAGATAGTAGAACATTTAGTTAAACATCAATGCACTCAAGCTCAAATATATGATGTGGATACAATGGTGAAAGAGTTCAAGTACATATTTTAGTCATGTATTGAGGACCCTGTAAACAAATTGGATTCAAATGTAATGGAAAAGATAATGGAGCTAAGTGCAAAGATTAGAAAATATCATAAAAGAAGGGAGGATAGAGAAAACAGAGCACAAATATTGAAGACAAATGTGGAAATGTAGTAGTATACCTGGGATGCTTCTCAAAGAATAGGTCATGCTACTATATCAACTGTAGTGGAAAGATGTACTGCGTATATGAGAAAGAAGAAAGGAGACCTACACATAGAGGATACAGGGGATAGTGAATAATGTGCCTATTTCACCTGTTATTTTATCGTTCTTCTACACATACAGGAAAGTCAAAGACAAAAGGTCAACTATTTTGAAGATATTTTGACATGTTAAAAGATTCCAAAGGCATCTTTACACCTGAGGAAAATTCTTCTAATATATTTTGGAGAATGACAACTGGCATTTATAGACCATTATTAATTTTGTAACCATAACAGGGGGAATCGTAGTCTATATAAAGAGCTTTGATAGACATATTTTAGCACACACCACTGATATAGAAAAGCTACCAGAGAGGTTGCAAAAGAAGTGATTTAGGAAAATACTTTGAGCATAGTGAGTTGAGCAAGCATTTTGCTTGTGTTTATAGAAAGTACGATGTGGAATGTCTTGTTTCCTTTTTACATGTGTAAAAACATTTGTAAGTTTGAAAGTTTTGTTGATATTCAGAAGATTTCAAGTCATTGAACATTGTAAATTTGAAATGGCTAACATATAGCAGTGAATACAAACATTGAATATGTGTTTTGCTGATATATTTCCTTGAAGATTACAATTCGATGTGTTAATTTGTGAAATGATCTAGACTGACATATAAGAGTTTTATTTGTTTTTCAAGTGTTCAGGATAATCAAACTTGTCAACGTGAGTAATAGAGCATAGTATATGGTTTAGATCATGTTTCTAACCTTATATTTTGATTTTTCTTTTACCAACAATTTAAATAAATAGCTAAAACTTAGTTACCCAAAGGAAATTGCTAAGGATTCTGGTGAATACATGGAAATTGTAAAAAATCTTTAAGGATTTTCATAACATTTGAAATATGAATTCTGTTATGGTGAAATTCATGAAAAGTTTGAATTGAAAGTTATAAATATTTACAAAGGATTAATATCTTTAAAATTATAATTTGAGGTTATTTGCAGAGAATGAGTGACAATTGCTAGTTATAGACATTTAAATCGCATAAGGCTTCTTGAACAAATAACTTTACATTGAACATTGAGTAAATCTAACATAGTCATGACCTGACTACTGAAGCCTTGGAATTGACAATTATTGTTTGATAAGTCTCCATATTCTTCAAGATAGATTAAGTTCTTTGTGAATTTATCTCATGTTGTGTATGTATGACAACATCATCAACATTCCCTAGCATTTATTATTTAATTCTATATTTATTTTTGCCTATTATTGTATTTTGTATGTAAATCTTATTTTGTCACTTTGTGGGAGTTGGCATGGTGATGTGTCATCTGACATAGAAGCTGACTAAGTGCATTTTTGTCCTCATATGAGGAGATAGGCATCCCACTTTGTAGTAGAAGACATCTGCCATGTGTTGGCATCTTTTGGGTGTTTGAAGAGGTTTATGATGCGTAAGAGTTATGACAGATTCCTATGACAAAATCTATGACATGTAAGAGCTAGAAATAGAAGATCCTATGACATGTGAAGACAATTGTCAAGAATCATATTTGCATGGAGAAGGTAGGCACCCAAGTTTTACTATGACTGGTTGTAAGAGAATCTACTATTAATAGTTAATTATGATAGATTCTCTTATAGTTGTAAGATTTGTCAAATATGATAGATTTTATGACATTGTAAGAGCATCTATCATACCTTAATTGGGCAAATTTGGGGTACCCAAGTTGGGGGGTTGTAAGGGATGAAAGAGAATCTCTTACAAGTGTCATACACATGTTTTATGGCCTTGGAAATTGGGCCATATGGATTTGGATGAGATTCTTATGTTGACTTGCTCTAGAAGCTTCCTTCATTCATAGTACTTCTCTATATATACAGGTGCTTGGAGTTGGAGTTGTATGGTTCATTTGTAGGTATCATTATTCTACCAGAATTACTCAAGTTTTGACATTGTGACAACTCCTAGAAGAACTTGCATTGCAAATGTGTTGTAACCTCCTTCAAATTTGAAAATACATTTTGTAGGTTTTGGAGTGGGGTTTTTTACCCGAAAGGGTTTTCCCCACATATATCTTGTGTCATTGTATTTATACTTTCTTGTGAATGTATATTAATCTCTTTGTTAATGTGAAACATAACTATAACTCTAAAGATCTAAGAAAAAATTTGCAACACTTTCCCTCATTAGATTGGTGTTGGAAGTTGTTTCCATTTAGCTTGCTTCCTTTCAACCATTCTATCCCATTTTGTAATCTTTTATTTTCCTCTTCTATTTCTATCCAACTAAACTTCTTTCCACCAAATAGCAGCATGCCCTTTCAACTTAGTCTTTGCAAATCTCACCTTCTCTAGATCTTCAATTTCTTCATATTCAAACTATTCCTTCAAATCATTTATCAAGTCAATCAGCACCTTTGAATTCAAATTTCTAGTATAGTTCAGTACGGCCACTCTAGGTCTCTTTCCAATCTTCAAAATAGCTCTCAACATTTTCACTTAATCTAATTTTCCTTCTTCTAGGGTTTAATCATTTTGATAAGAAGATTTAAATTCTTCATCATCATCACTTTCAACATTAGGTCTAGGGTTAAGTCCTCTTCACCTATCTTCTTCAAATACATCCAATTGAAATCTCATTGTTTTAATCATCTCCATCATCTCATCCATTCATCTAGCCATACTACCAATAGTATGTATTCTCCTCGGTGGCATCTCTTCTTAGGTTCAAGTGTAACTGCCTCAAATTCAACGATTGGGCTCCAAGGTGACAATTACCTCACAATTCGTGATCAGTTGACAACATAGGTCATCTGTCTCAAGTTTAGAGATCTATTTACAACAAGATATTATGCAATTCCATTACAACTTCACTCCCAAAGGATTCAGACTTCACTCTGATACCACTTGGTGCAGTCACAGTTAGAGGGTCCATAGAGTGAACTATCCAGGCCATGTAAAAAGAGTAAAAATAATGGAAGCAACTCAAATATAGAATGAAAATGGTGATTCAAATGCTCAATATATCATAGATTCAAAATGTTTACATATCGGCAACATGCGAGATACAAAACAAGGGCTCACAGGCCTGAATTAAGTTACAATAGATATGGCTTTGAAGCACCTTTCTAAAATAAAATACTTAATCTAATCTATTATAATCACTAACTAAATTCCTAATACATCCTAAAGATCTATATATATCATCTCCAACCTAAAGAAATGCTCTGTGTTGGACAGGAAAGAAGTTACAATCTCTAATGAAGGTGTAACATGTGAAAAATAGATAGGTTGGCCTTAAGCATTTGGTACTCCTTTGTAAATGATAGAAACTTCATATGGATCTTAGGGAAGGTTAGCTAGGCCTCAAAAAATCTTGAATGATGTGTCATTTAGCTCTACAAGTCATGGAAGTGCTCCATAAACCTTCTCCTTTAGTTGACTATCTAAATGTTCTATTATGAGAAAATAGTTTATCTTTTGATAGCAATATCTTTCTAGAAACTTATTTAAATGATCTAAATTTTGGATATTATGTGCACAATGATGTCTAGAGGATAAGTCTTCCTCCACAAGCTATGAGGTACAAATGCAGAAAAATGTGGCATAAAATGTTGGAACTACTACTGACTGAACTGAACTCAAATGAACTAGAAAAAGAAAGAAACAAAAGAATACAAATATTTTTGGTTAATGGAAGATTACTCTACAACTAGGGATTCTCCTATGTCAAGTTGTGGCTTGAAGGTCAAAGAGATATGAGTAACAAGTATGTATGTTCCAAGTTTCAAGAAACAATTTGTACCACAGAGGCTTTTCCATAGTCAGACTTATGAAGACATGCCTTGGTCCTGAATAACTTGAATATGAGAGAGTTGATGTTACCATAGAGCACCACACACTGAAAATTGATTTTTCTGATGGAAAGGAAAGTTCACTAGACCAATTGATATGGTTAGATCAAGCTTCAATCATCTTTTCCTACAAGTATGTTTTTCAATGTTTCACTTCAAGACTATGTTATAAGAGTATCATAGAGATACAAGAATCTATGTTCAAATGTTTGTGCCAACATATAACAATATGATCTAGTAAGATAAGTGTTCAAAAATGTTATACAAGCTATAATATACACATTATGCGATCAGCATGATGTAATTCAGTCTTGTTTGGTACTGAATTGGGCCTGTAGTCAAATACAAGGATGGGTAGTTGCTGAGGTGTCGACTTGGTGCATAATAAAGACTTTGATGAGTGTAACAGATGTACACTAGACTAGAAGGATGTGTCAAAGAAGGATAGGACCTAATTATGTCTTGGTCTTGTACTACATTAGGATTTTATTTATCGTAGGAGCCAACTAATATGGCCACTACATGTTTCGTGCTATGCGTTTCATTCTAGCTAACCAAGGAGAAATATTCTGAATCTTGCAGAGGATATATATATGAAGAATAAAAATTGTTGAAGGTGTAAGAGAGTGAATGACAATGTAAAAATGATATTGTATGAATATCATTATAATAAAACTAGATATGATGATGAAAAATGCTAAATATTAGTTCATATAGTTGCAGAAGATATGATAACTCTACAATGATGAAGAAGAATTTCTAAGCATGTTTTGATATTATAGAGGACAGTATTGTTGTTGTAAGGAAAACATATAGTAGTGTAGAAGCTAAAGTGATCAGTATTTTATGTTGTAAATAGAATATCATGATAAACTTTGTAGATGTATAGTTGATTAGGGAGTTGCAGGTTCCTTTGGGTTGTAGCCCATAAATAATATTTTAATCCTATTTTATTTGTGAGGCTGGATTTGGATAGTAGATCTAAGCAACTTGCTCATTGTGGTTTTTCCCTTCTTGGGTTTTCCAGATAAATTTAGTGTTATGGTTATGTGTCTTTGTGTTCTTGCATTCCTCATGTCTTGAATGTTTGCATAAGGTTGAAAATAAGGTAATTTGGTTTAGTATTGATTCACCTCCCTCTCAATACATCTGTGTGTTCATCAATTGGCATCAAAGAAAGGTTCCTTGGATGTAGCTTAACAACTGAGGTAGATCTTGGCATTGAACACATGGCAACAAAAGTACAATTTATTGGTAGGAATCCTCTAAATGGTGATATAAATATGGCAGCCTACAATCTCGAGGATTATGTAGTTGATTATGAAGAGGAAATCACTTCTGCCCTAGATTATTTGAATGCTATAAGAAGTGAAAATCAAGACTACAAGATCATGCTCACAAAATCAAAGGATACAATTGCCAAATTTAAAGCTCAAATTGAAGAAAATAATAAGGTTGTGGATTGTCTAAATTTAAGGTTGAATGACAAATCAATTGAATTCTCTAAACTTGAAAAATAAGTTGTCTCTCTAAAGAAAGAATTGGAAAAAGAAAAGGAAAGAATAGACAGAGGTCTAAAACTTTAGAAAAGTACCAACATCCTTGATGAAATAATCAGTTCTCAAAGACCACTTAAAAACAAGGATGACATTAGATTTAAGAAGGGTCAGACATTAAAGATAGATGTAACTAAGAACTTCTGAAGAAGAGGTGTAAGAGATAAATAATGACTTCATTAGTGTCAAGGAAGCATTCAAGAAGTCTCCTTCTAAATAGGCTACCAATCCTAGGTTCTCTTAATCCTTTAATGGTTATTATTATGCTTGCTATAAATTTGGTCATAAGGCTGTAGATTGATTATAGAACTAAGACAAGAATAAATGACTAGATAAAGAAAAATTCATTTGTGCCTATAAGACATGATGTTGTGATCTCTCATTCCTTCTATGGGTATTAGTATGCATGTAATAAGTTTGGTCATAAGGCTACTAAGTGTATAATCAAGGTAAGGAGAAATAGTATGACTCCTGAATATAATGTTGTTTGTTAAAAGTGTAAAAATGTTGGACATAAGGAACGATTCTACAAGAATGATTCTAAGAAACCATATGTTTAGCACAAGAAGATAGAAGAAATTGTAACTCAATAGAAGAAGGAAATGGCAAAGATATGGAGAAGAAAGATAGAGCAAGTTAATGAAAAGGAGGAATGTGTGTCTCTGCCTAGGGCAAAGGACTCCATTGGTAATTGAAATAAGATATAGGATCAGGTGGAGCTAATCAGGATATACTCTTTCTTCACCCTTTTGGAGGTCACGACATTTGTAAAAGAAAGCTACTCACAAAACTAAGTTGAATGAAAATAGTTGGAAAGGATGTTGATATTACAAGATAATATATTTTTCCCAATTGTCTAGAGTAGAACAACCTAATGCAGATATTTGTAGAGAATCCTTGAGTCTATGTGAGTTAACACGGAATCTTGTGGTAGTTTATCAACCAAATGAAGGAGCATTAATTATAGAGATTTAGGGAAAATGCAGAATACTTATACCTTTTTTGACAATTAAAATTCATTTGCAATAAAGTATTCACCTCCAAAGCTAAGCAAAGAAGAAGTCAATCAAAGCATTGGAAAAATTTGAGTTGAAGACAAAATCCAAGGGTTCGTACAAAGAGGAATTTATCAAACTACTACTTTTTTAAAACCCTAGTTGCCATATTCTGAGAAAATGTGATGGCGACACCACAACTAGTTGATGTTTTTGAAAAAGATAGACCCAATAATAAGAAATACTCTTTTAAGGCAAGAGAGGTCAATTTGAAAGGGGCATTTTCCCATATACTAGCATATGTTGTTTATACAAAGGATGTCATAATTTATGTTTACTCAAAGGTGGATGAAATTAATAATGTGAAATTTGAGGAGGTTAGGAAACAACTTCTGGATGATGAAGTTATTTACAAATGTGAATATGCAAATGTAGGCACAAAACACATGGATATTTGGAAAGACTACCCTGACTTCTATGATGACCACGAGTGGGTTAGATTCATATTAAGTGGAATTCATGATGAACTCATATATTTAGATAAACCCTACTGGATAACCAAGTATGCAATTAAGGTTGTTATTGGGTTATGTTCCATGGGATCTGTACTGGTGATGAAGTTAGTCAAGAATGAAAAAGTTGTTGAGATGACCAGAGAAAAATTTGATGAAAGAACATTGATAGTGAATGACATAATTGATCTAGGTGTTCAATATGTAGCCATGGGAATTGCCTACAAAGTTTACTTCACAAATAGAGAAGGTTCTACCACTGGTACTACTGTTCATATTGCATATCAAATGATCAAAAAAGGGAAAGGTTTTTACCTTTATGAAGTCATGAGAGAACAACTCATGGAGAATATAAGAAGGACAAAGGAAACTAAATAATTTTTTAGGTATGCACATTGATTATCTTTCTTAAATTCTATTTCCTAAATGAATTACCTACATTTAGTGGAAAAATATGGCAAGAGCACATTCCAGCAGAAACACAAATTAAGAGTCATGTATGGGGGTTTAACGATCCAAATCACTACAAAACAATGTACTTGGGTTTCTTCAAAACTCTTCAGACCAACATGCATGCAAGAGAAGGAACTCCCTACTGTTTTATATAATAATATAGCAAAAAGATTACATTTTTGGTTGACGAAGATTACACCTACATGCAGGTAGTTAAACCTAGAATTAGATGGATTCCTAGACTTCCATATGAAGTCTCTCGAGAAGAAATATAACTTAAAGCTAACATCCTACTCAGAAAACCCATAGATACCTCTCCTAAAAGGTTTAGAATCTATGGTGAAATCATGAACAAAATACATAAGAAGGATGCAGAAGAACACCTCGAGAAGAATAAGCCTAAGCTACATGAGATGTGGGGCATCACATCTGAAACTACTTTAGAAGCACCTGTAGAGGAGATACATCATTTTTATGTTGTTCATTATGTTGTACAAAGTTTGAGGAGAACTAGTAGATCTACCTCTGCTACTGCAAGTATGCTACTTCCGTTCAGATCAGTACAAATGGGATCTATCAGAAGAAGAGTTGCTTCTAAGAAACATGCATGAAAGAAAAGTGGAGAAAGAGGCATGCAAGACCTAAAGTTCAATCCAAGAGGAAGAAGGTGAAAGGTGTTTTGATTGAAGAGGAAGAAGAAGAGGGTGAGGAGGAGACCTCTAAGCTAATAAGAAAAGGTAAGAAGCACAAGAAAAATCTTTTCATGGCATCCACGAAAGGTCCTCTTTAATTGGAAGCAGTATTCAATGTAATTGAACAACATGGGCTATTAAAACACACTACTAAGTTGTACCTTGATGTTCCGCTTGAGGATCAAAAGACTATTGAAAAAGTAATGATCAAGTATATGCTTAAATATAACTTACCTATGATTGATGTGAAAGAGAAGGTTCCAGAAAGCCTAGCTCAGGTCTTAAGGAAAAAAACATAAGAAGCCATTAAAATGAGTAATGAGATGAGACAACAATCTCTTGAAATGGCTGGATGATCTATATCACATAAAGAAAAAGATAAGTTGGCCCAAATGCAAGCACATGAATTGAGGACAAAACAAAAAGTAGACACACTTATGGGCATGAAGGAAAGTGATAAAGGGAAGATTCAAAAGAAAATAGAGGATGTGACAGAGAAAATTGTGAGTTAACAAGTACTAAAATGTAGAGAAATCACAGGTCTCTTCAACATCTCCACCTCATCTAACTACATCTCCTCCTCATATCACTAAGCATCAAGATTTTGAAGAGAAGAAAATTAAGCAAGAAACAAAGACCAAGAACTAGAGGCTCATAAAGAAGAGAATAATTCTTCAGATCATAATATTGGACATGATGATCAACCTCTAGGGAATATAGAGTAGAAAAATAACTTTGAGAGGGAAGAGGAGCTGAAAAATAATGATTAAGTGGAGAATTTAGAAAAGGAACAAGACATACCATTCCCCTCCTCTCTAGTTGACTCTATGAAGCAGTTTCTTGCTCAGGAAATGTAGATTCAACCGATGGTCACTCTGTAGCTATTATAGTTGCTTGTATTAGATGGGCAAGTTAACATGTCTAGTATATCTCCACTTCACAAATTATAACTAGGAGATATTCTTCAATTCTCTTCTAGGCAAGAAATTCTGCAACAACAAGTTGAAGGAGTTGATGTATTAGAAGAAGCAATCAAAATGTTACAAGAGGAATCACCTAAGCCAAAGAGAGATCCCACCTTGACTCCTACTCAATAGAGGAAACTCATATGGAGTCTTTCAAGACTCATTCTTCTTACATAGAGAAAAGGGCTAAGGAAAGGATAATAGAACAAATAAATAATAAGCGGTTGGATGAAATGTCTGAAAAAGTGTGCAAAGACACACAACAATCTAGAAGAAGAATTAAAAAATATTCAAAAAAGCATTGAGGAAGCCAAAATTTTGAGTTGGCCATCTGCCATGAAGAACATAAAAGATCAAGCTAACTCCACTAAGTCACAAGTAACTCAAGTGGCCAAACTGTATGATCCACTAAATGACAGAGATAGAGCCACCAGGGCTCAAATTCAAAACCTACACATTCAGCTAAGGTAGCTCCTAGAACAAAGAGAGAAAATAATGGGAGAAATAGGTAAGCTAAGAAAGGTTGTGGATATGAAATTAGAAGTCTTAACTAGCATCCCGACTGAAATAGAAAATGTGCCTCAAAATGTTAAAATGTCTGCCACTTTAGAAGATGCAAAAGACATCTATACATAGTTAGAGAGCCAACCTCATGTTTTGCCCTCTACAAAGAAGAACTGGGAATCAACTCTTGCCCAGTTGAAGGTAATTTATAGAAATATTACACATTGCATGTGAACAAATTTTTAGAAGGTATAACAAATTTTGAAGTTGTATATATGTGGTGAATAAAAAAAAAACATGCAATGTTGTTTTGATAAAGTAAGGAACATTGTATATAATATCTTGAAGGACAATTCTTGCTACATCAGTTTTTGAAAAGTTAGAAGATAGTCCTTAGGGTGAGTTGACTGATAAAAAGAAATAAAAAAACATTTAGACAGGGGGAGCCTACTTGTTTTGAGAAATACCACTAGTCCTTTTCCATTGATTTCAATAGGGGAGAAATACACGCATATCAGGTCAAGTGTTGCCATCAATGACAAAGAGGGAGATTGTTGCATATATGTTGTCATTGATGTCAACAATGGTATGAAGTGCTGTGGTGTGGAAGAATGGTACAAATGATGATGATGAGTTGGATTAGTATCATCTGTACACAATCATGCCTTATCTACTGAAGTTGATATGTAAGTTAACATTCTTGATATACTTATGTTTGAAGCCTATGATTAGTAGTGTTGGGTTTTTAATGCATAATTAAGGTATGAACTTATGATGATTTACACCCAATGCATAAAGTTGCAAAAACTTGAAGAAGAACTGGTTAAGTATAGTGTAGGTTAGCAAAGGTGTCACAGGATTGAAAGAATGTACCACACTTTACCGCATGTAGAGATATGCGTATGTGGATAAGATAGATAGATATGTATCACTCTCAGGTATCTATGTTTCTAAATTGAGATCATGATACTTACCGCAGAGTGTTTGGGAGATAGAAGAATGAAGATAGTAAAGAAACATGGAAAGTACTATAACAGAGTGATAGGAGAATGTTCTACACTTCTCCATAGTTGAAGATATGAAGTTGTGGCTTGGAGGTCAAATAGATATGAGTAAAAATTATGTATGTTTTAAGTGCAGATGCTTTTCTAGAGTTAGACTTTTGAAGACATGCCTTGGTATTGAATAGTGTGAATAGAAGGAGAGAGATGATGTTATCGCAAAGCATCGTACACTGACAATTGATTCTACTAATAGAAAGGAAAGTTCACTAGACCAACTGATATGGTCAGATCAAGCTTCAATCATCTTTTCCTACTGCAAGTATGTTTTTCAATGTTTCACTTCAAGACAATGTTATAAGAGCATGGTGGGGATACATGAATCTATATTCAAATGTTTGTGCTTGCATATAATAGCATGATCTGTTAAGAGAAGTGTTCATAAATGTTTTACAAGTTATAATATAATCATTATGTGATCATCATGATGTAATTTAGTCTCCTCAAGTACCACATTGGGTCTAGCATCAAATAAAAGGATGGGTAGTTGCTGAGGTGCTGACTTGGTGCATAATAAAGATTTTGATTAGTGTAACAAATGTGCACTAGTCTAGAAGGATGTATCAAGGCAAAATAGGACCTGATTATGCCTTGATCTTGTATTGCATTGGGCTTTTATCTACCGTACATGTTTGGGAGTTGCCTGATATGGAAACTACATGTTTCATGCTACACATTTCATTATGGCTGACCAACGACAAAGATTCTTGAAGCTTGTAGAGGATATATATATATATATATATATATATATATATATATATATATATATATATATATATATATATATATATATATATATATATATATATATATATATAAAGAATCAATATCATTGACGGTGTAAGAGAGTGAATGAAAAGATAAAATTGATATTATGTGAATATACTTACATCAGAAGCATAGAAGATGATGAAAAATGCTAAAGATCATTTCACACAAATGTGGAAGATATGATAAACTCTGCAATGATGAAGAATAATTTTTGATCGTGTTTTGATATTGTGGAGGAGAGAATTATTGTTGTAAGGAAAATAGACAGTAGTGCAGAAGCTGAAGTGATCAGAATTTTGTGTTACGAATAGAACATTGTGATAAACTTTGTAGATGTACAGCTAATCAGGGAGTTACAACTTCCTTTGTGTTGTAGACCATAAACAATATTGTAATCCTATTTTATTTGTGAGGCTAGATTTAGATAGTAGATTTAAGCAACTTTCTCACTATGGTTTTTCCTTTCTTGGTTTTTCCATGTAAATTTGGTGTTATGGTTGTGCATCTTTGTGCTTTTGCATTCCTCATGTCTTGAATATTTGCATAAGGTTGAAAATAAGGTAATTTTATTTAGTACTGATTCTCCCCCCACCTCTCAATACTTTTGTATGTTCATCACCTAGGTCTTGTAGATCCTAAGGTGAAGAGGAATATTATTAGGAAGATAGTTTTTCCTATTTCACTGGCCAATTTCCTATTGGTCTATTCTAAGATAGAAAGTTAGTATGTAGAGATTAGTAGCATGCACTTTTGGGAACCAACACATAGTATGATGGATTTGCTGACTATAAGTTGCTTTGTGTAGTTAGCCTAGACATTTTTGGTTTTGTGTTTAATTGTGGGATATCTTGTCAGTTTGCACTAGTATTAGGTGTCTGATGAAATACTTTCATAATCTAAAAATCAATTCCTTTTACATTGAAGATTACACCATCTTTGTGGTGTTGTGATACATTTGGTTTAGCAAAGATTTGTTTGTTTGGCATAATCAATTGATATTTCATAAGTTATTGAAGTTCATAACTTGAAATTTTTGTCTAAGTGATTAGAATAGGTTAGTTTTTAGGATCAACATTACTAAATATTGAAAATTAGATGAAAATATATTATTTCTAGCTATAGATTGTATTCATATTTAAGATCTAGGGAATATGCTAGGGTTTGTAAGTGATCTCAACCTATATTAATACTAAACCCTATCCTTAGGTTCTTGCGGACAATAATGTAAGTCCCTTTGTGTATAAATAGAAAACAACACTAAACAGATAAGTTATCTTACAAAGCCAAGACCTAGTGTGGAAAGACCTTGAGGTAGTTATTTTCTGATTCACTAGGATTTGATTACTATTAGGAGAGATAAAGTACTTAGTATTTTATCTAAGTTATTACATGTTAAAACTAACATCAATAGGGCTCTACGAGGAATGGTTCATAATGTGCAACACTTGCTAAAGGCTTTGCAAATTAGGTAGCAAGCTAAGTGAGCTTGATCTTGGGGTAAACTCCATGGTTAAGTGTATTTGAGTCAATGTATTATTGCTATGAGTGACCTCCCACAAAGTCTTGATGCTTCATCTCTATGAGCATCACATAAATGAAATGAGTGATAAGTGGACCATTCATTCTCATTAGAGATGGGTTTGTTTGAACCACTACTTGTGATGTATGGGTCAATGAGTTTGACTCAAAAACCATGGAGTTGAATCTGAAAGTTTTTTCAGATTAATATAATCCTATTGAGTTCTTGTTTATCATAATATTGGAACTCAATTAAAAGATAGTTTAAAAAAATAAAAGTACAAAATACTTGATAAAATTTATAATGTTTATAAATAACAATGTCCAATCATCACATTACCTTGTTTTATGTAACTCTATATTAATACTTTTTATCAAATAATTTATTTTGGAAGTATGCTAATCTCCTTGAATTTCAATGGTAAGCTTAAAAAATGGCACGATCATCATCTATCCAAATCATTTTCAAAAATCATCAATTAAGTATGGCCCCTTAGTTGCATTCACCAAGATGTTGAATAATCATAAAAAAGAAAAATATCTTAACACACTAGAAAATAGTGCTTCTAGAAGACAATATTGGATTATGGTTTGGTCTTTTTGCATTGACTAAAAAATAGCTATACTAATTCACAATGTAACAACCCCCGTGTTTGTATTTTGTTGTTGCTTTTCCTTGATGGATTCTGATAACTATGTATTTTGTATTGTTTTGTTCATCCTATCATTATTTTGTATTGGCACCCATGAGGTACAATTCTGATACTATTATGATGTTGACATGATTAGTTATAATTCTAGATTACATGCTTACATGCTTATATATTGTTATCATTGTTTTTTTTATTTTTATGGTTAGGAAAACTTGATGACATCATAACAATCATATCCGAGAGGCTTATGATATCTTGAACCTTTTCTTGATTATTGATGTTGCTTTGGCTATATAATATATGTTATATGCACATGTACTTTGATGTGTGATTAGAGTGATACAGGTACTAGGTATCGACTCTACCTGGATTCACAGGTCTAAGTGTACTCTTATTCCATGATGGTGGTTAGTGGAGATAGTCACAAGCCAAATGTCCCCTACCCTAGCCCACTGTACCCTATTAGTGCAGCATTCCCGTGTTGTTGTCTTATCATCTAGTTACCTAACGATAATGTCTGGATTACCTTACGGTCATATGTGGTTTACTAGTATGTCTTGTTGAGGTATTTTGTCATTGTTTCTGTTAATCTTATTATGTGGCTATATATATTGGTTCTCAGTGTTATGATGTGGTTTCATTGACATCTTTATGTTGTTTCAAATATAGTATTTTATAGTATTTAATTGATTGGAGATTTAAATTGTTATATCCATGTGGTTTTAAATATGTTATTTTAAGTGCTTTTTATTGATTATTATGAGAGAATGATATATTTCCTTTAGTAAATTTAAATGATTTTGGTGAGTTTCTATATTTTATGCTTTAAAATTTTTAATGGTATTATGTGTGGGGAGCTTGGTTTAAAGGGAAGGAAGTTAGTTTTCCTTATGGAGGGCGAGGATTCGTTGGACTTGGAGGAAGGTAAAAAGTAAATAAAAGGCTATTTCGAAAAGGGATTGAAAAAAAAAAAGAAAAATTAGATTTGCTTTAGAGAGGAAAAGAAACCCCACGCTGGGAGACTACAATTGTGAAAAAAGAGTGGGGGATTCTAGCAAAGATTTTGTAGGCAGAGACTAATTGGTTGCAGAATTCCATTGTCTTCTAGTTTTTCAAGTTTTGATGCTCATAGGTCACGGTGGGAAGAGATTTCCTTGTTTGTAGACTAGGGCGAATTTAAGCTATTTTCCAATTATATTTCTTGAAATTTCTAGCTGAATGCTTATATTTGAATAGGAATTCATTGCAGATTGTTAGCTAATTGCATTTGGTTGGCAAAATTGGCTTTTAAATTCCTCTTTCTAGCCATTCTTTTGCATTTGAAATTGGGCAAAACAAAACACTATTTTTGACCTACCACTTAAGCTTCTTTCACAAACTCAAAACTAAACATGGAACTCAATTAGAACCACTAAAATATAAACTAGGTTCATAGCAAATTTCATTCTAAGATTTTATTTCCATTCTTGCCTATTCATTGCAAATTGGAGGAAAATATGTATTTTTTTAACCTAGCCCTCAAACTTCTATTATAAACTTGAATCCAAATATGAAATTCATCTGGAAACACTGAAATCTGAACTGGGTTGGAGTCAAAAATGAATTTTGGACACTTTCGTATTTGGTCAAAATTTATGCTAGCCTGATAAAACACATTTTTTAATCTAGCACCTTAACCAATTGTCCTAAGTGCAAACCAAAGGTGGATCCCATGTACAAACACCCATATCTCAACTGGGTCATTGTCAAATTTGAATTCTGGGCAATTTCATTTTTCATGTTTTTGCCCAGCCTAGAAACATAAAAGCCAAAGGTGGAATCCAATTGGAAACATCAATGTATGAGCTAGGTCAAGCTCATATTTTAAATCTAGGTGCTTTGAATTTTATGAAATTTTTATGCCCTCTCTTTCATTCCTGTAAGCAGCGACAGGAACTTTGTTCTGTGCCATAGTCACATAGAAGTTTTAACTAATTTAAAAGTCGTTTTAGTAGGATATTTTAATGAGGTTAATACCAAATATATGATTGGTTTTTTTAACCAATTTAATGATGAATTTTTGAATGGTATTTGATCTATTTTATTAGTGGATGTGATTAGTTGTTTAAATGATTTAATAGCAATGTTTGCTTGGCTATTTTAAATGGTTTTAATGATGGATTTTAGTGGCTTTCCATTGTTTCATATTTGTTAGGGATTCCTCATTTGGTTAAACAAGATGAGCTTAGGTCTAGGTAATTAAAGTGGTCTTATGGAATGGCTCTCTATGGGCCTAGGGCCCACAAGTGGCTGTTAGGGGAACTAATAGAAGAGTTATAGTAAACAAGTGATAACTAAATAAAAATAATGGGGTAAAATACTAATAAGATAATGAGGCCCGGTGCATGGCCTTGAGAACTTGTAAATGCCAAGGATGCATACGAGAAGGCCTATCTGTATGCTGGGCATTGAGATATCCATTTGCGGGGCATTGATTTGGGCATGATTGAGTCTCTTTGTCCATATGATAGGTGTACTTGATTCCATGTGGTGCCATCCCTTTGAGTATACATGATGACACTCCATTCAATCTTCACTCTAGGATCTAGTACCTTAGTAGTTGTGAGTAGTACCTGACATTATATTGGATGAGCATCTCTATGTTGTGACATTGGCATTGTATTCCTTGTTTTCTCCATGTCTGATGTGAGTGTTTGACATCTTGCATACCCTTGCTGTTATTGCTTCTATTCGGGACTTGTGACTACCTACAAGCACAGTGGGGTGGTCTCTTATGAGTCCACATAGTTGGGAGGCATTGCCACTGCCATTGGAGACTGGTGTATAGGTTATTGGAGCACCAGTTGGAGATGTTCTCTCTTGTACTTATTTTATCAGTTATTGTATCTTATCCATGGCTATGTCATTGTACTTATGTATATTCTTTTATGTAATTTGTACTCTCTTGAGAGAGATGATGTAAATTATATTAATGAGAAGAAATGAAATGTTTTATATTCGGCTTACTATTTTTTGTTGGTATCAGACCTGCTTGTACTGTGATGATCATTATGGATTTATGTTTACAAGTGGAAATGGGTATTAGGAACATTTGAATCAGTGTTTAAAATGAATGTAGTTTTAGCAATGTTTCATTGGAGGATGAATTAGTCCTCTCCTTTGGCTTGTACATTCAGCCACACTTAGCAATGAATTCTATTGATCTATCAAATCAACAATCGTATCATGTGTATGTTATCTATTTATGTCCAAAAAAATATTCTTGTTCCTTTTTGGATAATACCATTCAAGGTTACGTAGCGGGATGTTACATTTGGTATCAGAGCCCATGTTCACACACTAGAAGCTCTGGCGTAGTTGAGCCTTCTATGTTTTGCTGTGTTTGGCGTGTGTGGCGTGAGCTTGTTATATTGTTTTATAGTCTTGTTGTTATGCTTTCATGCCTTAGTATGGTGCATAGGTCATCCTTGTGATGATCTATTTTTATGTGTTCTTTGTTTCCTTTAGGATGCCTCCTAGGGGTAGAAACAAAGGCAGAGTTAGAGGTAAAGATGCTATTCTTTGATGTAGCACCCTATGTAATGCCGATCAAATTAATCAAGGTGAGCATTAGGAGGAATAGTGTGCTGAGAACCAAGCTGAAGGGCTTGGGGGTGCTTAGGTTCTAGCTCTTTTACAGAAGATTTTGGACTGGTTAGGACCTCATTTGGAGGTATCTCATGAGGAGGAATCACACCCTTCTCGTTAGGATGGTCAGGATGCTAGAGCTGAGCATGAGCATTCCCATAGTCCAGGTCATTCAAGAGCTAATGTTGTGAGGGATAGGGTAGCTAGACTCTCTTGTTAGTGGTTGTGTGTTGGATTTGGACACCTTCACTACCACAGTGGATCTTTGTGTGTTGCCTTTGGGGTCCTATGGGATTGTTTTAGGCATGGATTAGTTGGAGACACACCTAGCCAGTATGGATTGTTGGCATAAGTCGGTCTAGTGTGTAGATGATGTTGGCATAAGTCGGTCCAATGTGTAGATGATGTTGGAGAGCATGTTGAGTTAGTTGGGGTCTAGAGACCCATTTCTCTCCATTTGATTTCATCTATGCACCTGAAGCGTGCCATGCAGCAAGGTTGTTAGATGTTTGCTATTTCAGTTAGTAACCTTGTTGAGGGTGAGATTTGGGAGGCATCTCTTGATGATCATCCTATTCTTAAGGAGTTTGTAGATGTATTTCTAAGTGATATTCTAGGTATGCCACCTAAGTGTGACATAGACTTCCGTATTGATCTCATTCTAGGTGCAGAGCCTATTTCTCGGGCACTGTATCACATGACTACTTAGGAGTTGAGTGAGTTATGGTTGCAATTAGAGAAGTTACTGGAGAAGGGTTTCATTCATCCTAGTGTATCCCCTTGGGTAGCACGTGTTATCTTCATGAAGAAGAAGGGTGGATCTCTTTGCTTGTGCATTGATTATTCCTAGTTAAACAAAGTGACGGTGAAGAGTCGTTACCTATTGCCTCAGATAGATGTTTTGTTTGATTAGATGAGGGCCCAAGACAAGGTGTTTTCCAAGATAGATCTAAAGTTAGGATACCATCAGATTTACATTCATGAGGCAGACATTCATCAAATGGCATTTCATACACGCTATGGATATTATGAGTTCACGGTTGTCCCTTTCAGGTTGACCAATGCTCCATTAGTTTTCATGAGTTTGATGCTATCTTGATTAGTTTATTCTCATGTTCCTTGATGATATTTTGATTTATTCAAGGACTATGGAGGAGCATGAAGGCCATTTGCGGCAAGTGTTGCAGTGCTTGCGAGATAATCAGTTGTTTGGCAATTTGCCCAAGTGTGAGTTATTCCAAGCTGAGGTGAGATATTTAGGCCATATCATCTCAGGAGAGGGTATCTTAGTGGATCCTTCTAAGATTCAAGCCATTGTGGATTGCCAGCACCAATGAATGTGGCTAAGGTTCACAGTTTCATGGGATTGCCAGGTTACTATCACCAATTTCTGAGAGATTTCTGTCAGGTAGCCCATCCCATCACTTCTCTTCAACAGAAATGGAAGAAGTTTGTGGTCAGATCATTGTGAATTAGCTTTTTAGGCTCCTAAGGAGTAGTTGACTAGTGCACCTATCCTGGTAGTGCCAGATCCTACAAGAGATTTTGTAGTGTGCACTGATGCTTCATTGGAGAGTGTGGGGTTAGTTCTTATGTAGGAGGGATGAGTGATTGCATATGAGTCACGTAAGCTCAAGGATTATGAGCTAAACTACCCCACCCACGATTTGGAGTTAGCGGTTGCCATCCACGCACTTGTGCATTGGAGACATTTCCTCTTGGGACATTGGTTTGAGTTGTATAGTGATCATCACACTTTGCAGTATATCTTCACTCAGCTAAATTTGAATTCTCAGTAGTACCATTAGATGGAGTTCCTCTATGACTATGACTTTGAGGTTTTCTATATCTAGGGTAAGGAGAATGTTGTTGCAAATGCCTTGAGTAGGAGGAGATATGAGATCTCATTTTTGTCCCTTAGAGTGGACCTGAGGAGCTGTATTTTGGAGTTACTTCCTAGTGATACTTGGTATTAGGAGGTTAGAGTAGAGATTGAGTCTAGGAGAGTCCTTGAGGGAAGATTTGTGGGTTTCTCTCTTGAATTTGATGGACTTTTGCAGCATCTCGGTCGTATTTATCTTCTGGATTTTGGTGATCTTTATTCCTTGGTTTTGTCAAAGGCCCATCATGAACCCTATTCAACTCATATGGGTGTCACAAAGATGCATGCCAATCTTCAACAGTTGTATCATTGGGCAGGTTTGCGGCAAGATATTGCTAATTTTGTTGGTGATGGTAGAGCATCAGTACCCAGTAGGACTATTGCAACCTCATTCCATCCCTGGATGGAAGTGGGATATGATATCTCTTGATTTCATAGTGGGGCTACCTATGTCTTCATGTTGTTATGATGCTATTATGGTTACAATGGACAAGTTGTCCAAGGTGGTACACTTCTCACCCATGAGATCTTAGTACACTGCAACATCTATGGCTCAAGTGTTTATGGAGAATATTGTGTGTCTACATGGTATTCCTTTTAGGATCATTTTTTATCATGATCTAGTGTTCACTTCAACTTTGTGGACTTCTCTTCAGTATGCTTTGGGAGCTCAGCTTAATTTCAGCTCTACATATCATCCCGAGACTGACAGACAGATGGAGCGGGTTAATTAGGTTTTAGAGGATATGCTTTGGATGTATGTTATGGATCAGTAGTCTCGTTGGGAGGACTACTTGTACCTAGTTGAATTTTCTTATAATAATGGGTATCACAGTTCTCTCGGTATGTCTCCCTTCCAGGTCTTGTATGGTAGACCATGTCACACTCTATTAAGTTGGGATCACTTAGAGGACCAAGTTATTTTGGGTCCAAAGATGCTTTAGGATATGGAGTAGTAGGTAGTACGGATCAAAGAGTAGTTGGCTATAGATTAGGATTAGTAGAGGAAGTATGTCAATGCCCATAGGTTGGATCACCACTTATCGATGGGTGACCATGTGTTTTTGAGAGTTCGTTCATGGAAGAGCCCCATCTGTTATGGAAAAGGTTTGGAGTTGGCACCTTGTTTTGTTGGACCTTTTGAGATCGTTGAGAGGATTGATCCTATTGCTTATCGTCTAGCACTGCCACCGAGTCTATTGCGCATTAATGATGTTTTCCATGTTTCAGTTCTTAGGTAGTATATTCTTGATGTAACCCATGTTCTTAATTGGATTGCTTTGTAGGTCGAGATAGACAAGTAGCTTTCTTTGGAGCCCGTATGCATCCTTTAGTGTCATAGGTTCACCTTTAGGAGTTGGGACATAGAGCGGGTAAGGGTCCAATGGGATCCTAATGGTGAGTCCTCAGCATCTTGGGAAGATGTGGCGAGAATGAGAGACCTCTATCCATATCTTTTTGTAGGCTTCTAGGAGTAAGCCTAGTCCTAGAGGGTAGGATGTAACAACCCCTGTGTTCGTATTTTGTTGTTGCTTTTCCTTGATTGATTCTAATAAATATGTATTTTGTATTGGATTATTCATCCTATCATTATTTTGTATTGGCACCCATGATGTACAATTCTGATACTATTATGATGTTGACATGATTAGTTATTATGTTGGATTACATGCTTATATGTTTATATACTGTTATCATTGGATTTGTGTGATTATGGATAGGAAAGGGATGATGTCGTAACACTCATATTCGAGAGGCTTGCAATATCATGACCATCTTCCTGATGATTGATGTTGCTTCAGCTATATGATATATGTTATATGTAAATGTACTTTGATGTGTGATTAGAGTGATGTAGGTACTGGGTATCGACTCCACCTGGATTCATAGGCCTGAGCGTACTCTTATTCCTTGATGGTGGTTATTGGAGATAGTCATAGGCCAAACATCCCTTACACTAGCCCAATGTACCCTATTAGTGCAGTGTTCCCATGTTGTTGTCTTAGCATCCAGTTACCTAACAGTAATGTCTAGATTACCTTATGGTCGTATGTGGTTCACCAGTATGTCTTGTTGAGGTATTTTGTCATGGTTTCCGTTAATCTTATTATGTGGCTATATATATATTGGTTGTCAGTGTTACGATGTGGTTTCATTGGCATCTTTACGTGGTTTCAAATATGGTATTTTATAGTGTTTAATTGATTGGAGATTTAAATTGTTATATCCATGAAGTTTTAAATATGTTATTTTAAGCGATTTTTATTGATCATTATGAGAGAATAATATATTTCATTTAGTAAATTTAAATGATTTTGGTGAGTTTCTATATTTTATGCTTTAAAAGTTTTAGTGGTATTATGTTTGGGGAGCTTGGTTTAAAGGGAAGGAAGTCAGTTTTATTTATGGAGGGTGTGGATTCATTAAACTTTGAGGAGGATGGTAAAAAGTAAATAAAAGGCTGTTTTGAAAAGGGATTGAAAAAAAGAAGAAAAAGTAAAAATTTGATTTGTTTTAGAGAGGAAAAAAAACCCACAGTAGGAGACTACAATTGTGAAGAAAGTGTGGGGGATTCTTGTAGAGATTTTGTGGATAGAGACTAGTTGGTTGTAGAATTCCATTATCTTCTTGCTGTTCAAATTTGGATGCTCATAGGTCACAGTGGGAAGAGATTTTCTTGTTTGCAGACTAGGGTGGATTTAAGGTATTTTCACATTATGTTTCTTAAAATTTCAAGTTTAATACTTATATTTGAATATGAATTCGTTGTGGAGTGTTAGCTGATTGCATTTGGTAGGCAAAACTGGCTTTTAAATTTCTCTTTCCAACCATTCTTTTGCATTTGAAATTCGGCAAAAAAACACACAATTTCTTACCCATCACTTAATCTTCTTTCAAAAACTCAAAACTAAACATGGAACTCAATTAGAAACACTAAAATATCACCTGGGTTGATGGCAGATTTCATTCTAAGATTTTATTTCCATTCTTTCTTGTTCATTGGAAATTGGAGAAAAATCAGTATTTTTTTAACTCAACCCTCAAACTCCTATCATAAACCTGAATCCAAATATGAAATTCAATTGGAAACACTGAAATCTTAACTAAATTAGAGTTAAAAATGAATTTTGGACACTTTCATTTTTGGTCAAAATTTGTACCAACCTAGTAAAACACATTTTCTAATCCAAAACTTTAACCGCCTATCATAAGCACAAAGCAAAGGTGGATTCCATATAGAAACGCTCATATCTCAACTGGGTCATTTTCAAATTTGAATTCTAGGCTATTTCATTTTTCATGTTTTTGCCCAGCCTGGCAAAAAAATAGGTTTTTCAAAACATCACCTTATATCTGATCATAAACTTAAAAACCAAAAGTAGAATCCAACTAGAAATGTCAAAATATGAATTGTGTCAAGCTCATATTTTAAATTTGGGTGCTTTAAATTTTATGAAATTTTTATGCCTTCTCTTTCATTCCTGTAAGTAGTGATAGGAACCTTGTTTTGTGCCACAATCACATAGTAGTTTTAATTGATTTAAAAGTGGTTTTAGTGGTATGTTATAATGAGGTTAATACCGAATATATGATTGGTTTATTTAATCAAGTTAATGATGAATGTTTGAATGGTATTTGATCTATTTTATTAGTTGATGTGATCAATTGTTTAAATGATTTAATAGTGAGAGGAACCCCCTGCAACAATATAATGAAAAAAACATGAAATAACAGAAATAGCACAACACAGAAGGAATTTATTGATCACAGGCCACTTCAAGTGGGTAACCTCCTTTGAGAAAGCTCAATACAATAAACTCATGGATCCCTTCATTGGCCTCAACACATACTTATATACTAAGTCTAATCTAAACAACTATTACTCCCCATGAATGTGGGATAATACAATATACTCATGGGATGACTTACAAAGCATATGTGTCCAACAATAATGTACTAACAAAGTAAAGAGAAGGGTTAAACACAGGTTCCTAACATCCCCTCCCTCTTAGAAAAGCTTTGTCCTCAAAGCTTAAAATGTGGAAATTGTTGTTGAATTTGAAGGAGTGGCTCCCATGTAGTATCCTATGGTTGCATTATGTGCCACTAAATTAATACCTCTGTGATGGATCGAGAGTGAAGGTGACAAGTGTGCCTATCAAGGATTACCTCTGGCTCCAAAATGATGGATCCTTTATTATCCAGTTCTGGTAAAATAGTTTATGCTCTGATGTTGGTGCTAAGAACTTTCTTTAGACAAGAGACATGAAATAGTAGATGAATGCGGGAGGAAGGAGGGAGCTCCAATTTATAAGCAACTAACCCAATCTTTTGAAGAACCTTATATGGCCCATAGAACTTTAGAGCTAGCTTATGATGCCCTTTGAGTTTTAGGGAGGATTGCTTGTATGGCTATAGATAAAGAAAAACCATAACACCTACTTGAAAAGTGCGCTCAGAATGGTGTTGATCAGCTTGTTTCATTCGATTTCTTGCCATGTGAAGATTGTCCTGCAAAATGCGAAGAACCTGATCTCAGGTTTGGAGAACTATGTCAACTACCTAAATTGGTGAACTACTAGGGTGTATGGAAGGAGCACTAGCGGTGCCTGACCATAGAATGCTTCATATGGAGTCATTTTAGATGTAGTGTGGTAGGAGGTATTGTACCACCATTCAATGAGAGGGAGCCACTTTGCCCATTGTTGTTGTTGTTCTGAGGTGAAACAACGAAGATAAGTTTCCAAACATTTGTTGATAACTTCAGTCTGACCATCTATTTGTGGGTGATACCCTGAACTCATCTTTTGTTTGGTGCCAGTGTAGCAAAACAGTTCTATCTAAAAATGATTGGTGAAAGTTGCATCACGATCTGAGACAATGGAAGAAGGGATTCCATGAAGATGGAAGATCTGGTCCATGAAAATCTGTGTGACTGAGGAGGCAGTATAGGGATGGCTGAGGGCACAAAAATGACTATATTTGGAGAGGTGATCAACCACAACCGAGATCATTGTCTTCCCTCCAGATTTAGGGAGCCCCTCAATGAAATCCATAGAAATATCTATCCAAATCCATGTAGGGATGGGCGAGGGTTCAAGCAATCTAGGAAGGAATGTCATTTCACCCTTGTTGCATTGGCAGGTATCACATTCATACACCATCTGTTGAATTTCCCTTTTCATTCCCTTCCAAAAGTAGTTATGTCGTGCCTGCTCATAAGTTTTGAGGAACTCAGAGTGCCCTGTCGATGAAGAAGCATGGAGTTCATAGAAGATAGCCTGTTGAAGATCTGTGCTCTGGGGAAGCACCAGACGACCCTTGCATCTTAGAGAAGCACCATCCCAAGAGTAATGTGGTACAGTAGAAGGGTTATTGGCCAACAATTGGATGATTTGAGATAATGGAGAGTCATTGACATAGCCTAGTTGGACAGATTCCAACCAATTTAGAAAAGGCATAGAAATAGCTAAAAGAGAAGCTTGGTCATCAAATGTGGGAGAAAGAGCATCCGCCACAATATTTTCCTTACCCTTCTTGTAAGTAATCTCATAGTCATAACCCATGAGTTTGCTAACTCATTTCTATTGTGCTAGGGAGGAGACCCATTATTTTAGGAAATATTTTAGACTCAGGTGATCAGTCTTGATGTAGAAATGATTCCCTAATAGGTATGGCCACCACTTCTATACTGCATGCAAAATAGCCATCATTTCCTTCTCATATGTAGAGAGTACTAAATTCTTACCTAAAAGGGCCTTGCTAGTGAATGCAATGGGATGTTCATCTTGAAGGAGAACAACACCAAGTCCATTGCCCCAAGCATCATTCTCAATAGTGAAGGTCTTTGAAAAATATGGCATAGCTAGTTTTAGTTTTTCAAATGCACACTCAGTAGCATGTGTCCATGTAAAAGCATCCTTTTTCAATAGACCTATTAATGGAGCTGTAATCTTCCCGTAATCCTTGACAAACTTGTGGTAGGAGCCAGTCAATCCCAAAAAACCACAGAGGCTCTTGAGTGTCTAAGGATGTAGCCAATTTTTCAAGGCATCTATTTTGGCAAGACCCACTCGAACCCCTTGGGCTGAAACAATATGCCCGAGATACTCCACTTCTTCTTGCCCAAAAACACTTTTAGACTGTTTTGCATAGAGATGATGATTAGAGAGAAGTTGCAGTACAAGATCTAGATGCTAGAGATGCTCAGCTGATGTTTTACTATAGATGAGGATATCATCAAAGAAGAATAGAATGAATTTCTGCAAGTAGGGCCGGAATATTTTATTCATCAATGTCTGGAATGTGGAAGGAGCATTAGTAAGGCCAAATGGCATGACCAAAAACTCATAGTGGCCATCATGTGTGCGGAAAGCCATTTTAGAGATATCAACCTCATGAACTAGAATTTGGTGACACCTAGAATGAAGATCCAACTTGGAAAAAAAAGGAGCGCCATGAAGCTCATCAACAACGGGAATTGAAAGCTTATCCTTGATTGTGATGTGATTAAGTGCTCGGAAGTGAATGCAAAGGTGCCATGACCCATCTTTTTTTTGGACAAGAAGAACTGGTGAAGAAAAGGAACTGGTACTAGGGCAAATAATACCTTGCTTTAGTAAGTCCTGAACGAGTATCTCAATCTCTATCTTTTGGTGAAATGGGTAGTGATAGGGCCTGATGTTGGGAGGAATACTTCCATGAATGAGTTGAATATGATGGTCCTCTAATTGTGAAGGTGGCAATCCCACTGGTTCAGCAAAGACACATGCATATCTATCAAAAATTTGTTGTAAATCCAAAGGACTAGTGGAGACTACTGATGGTTGCATTTGAATGGAATGGAGCTGAGCGATGAAACCATGTGAATTCTTCTTAAGGATTTTTTCCATACGATGTGAACTAATGATGCTAAGAGACCCTAGTTGTAAGCCTTTCAATGTGTCTTTTTGCCCATTGTGTGAAAATTGCATCCAAAGTTTGGCAAAATCCCATAAGATGGGTCCAAGTGTGCATAACCATTGAGCACCCAAAACCACATCACATCCACCTAAGGGCAAGGAAAACATGTCAGAGTGTAGGTTATAATCTCCAATAGAGATACGCACATTACAACACTTCCCTTTTCAAGGTAATGTACCCCCATTAGCAATCATGACTTCAAAGCTAGAGCAAGGATGGACAAAACAATCAGCCTATTTAGTGATCCGAGGGTTAATGAAGTTATGAGTGCTACCAGAATCAATGAGTATTGTAAGATGGATCTTCTTGAAGTAACCCTTGACCCGCATGGTTTGTAGGGTGGTGACTCCTACTAAAGCAAGGAGAGAGATCTCTAGGTAGTCTTCCTGAGAAGCAGGGTCAACAGGCGGCTGCTGAATGTTGACCTGATCATCTACTGTATCCTGAGCATCTTCATAAACTTTAGTTATAGGCAGAGAATCCACATCCAAGAGATAGAGCTTTTGCTCAACACATTTATGTCCCTAAGTGAATTTCTCATCACAATTATAAAAATATCCTTTTTCTTTACATGACCGCATCTCTGCTTCAGACAAATGCTTGATAGGAGTAGTTCTAGGAGCTGGCGTGATTGGAGGTCTTTGGGAAATCATATTTTTGAATGGAACAAAAGTGGATTTACAGTGCTATTGAGCTATGATCTTGTCCTACGCCAACTTAGCCAACCCTAGGGCTTCCATCATTGTGCTAGGATAGAACATTTTAACCTCAGATCGAATTGCATCCTTCAGACCAGTGACAAAACAACTCTTGAAGAATTCATCAGACAATCCCTCTATGTGATTGGCCAATTTCTCAAACGCTATCTGATATTCTCTCACAGTATTAGTTTGGCGAAGTTTAGTGAGTGCTCTTGTTACGTCATCAAAAGTACTAGGGCCAAATCATTGCAAAATGAGTTTGCAAAAATTTGTCCATTTGGCTCTTCATGAGCCTTGATGTACCAATGGAACCATTAAAGGGCTTCATGTTCCAAATGAAAGGATGTAAGTGGGACTTTGTTGACATTAACAGTATTATGCAGATTGAAATATTGTTCTGCCCGATATATCCATCCAGTCGGATCATCACCATTGAAGCAAGGAAAATCAAGCTTCGGCATACGAAAATTGCTGGAAGAAGAGAACCCAATATTTGCAGAAGACTCTGGCTGCTGTCTATTGTTCATGGCTGAATGTTGAAGATTGAGGCTGAGAATTGTTTCATCCAGATCTTGGAGTTTGGTCTTGAGTGCTACAAGTTCATCCTCCATGTTTTTTGCTCCTGTGCGGGTGACAAACATAACTAGGAGTTTTTTTTTTTTTTTTGGGGGGGGGGAGGAATGGTTAGAAAAACAAAAATAAAAAAAAATTTAGTAAAGGAAAATTTGGATTTGGGAAAAACTCTGATGGGTAATTGGGGTTTGACTAGGTTTTGGACACTTTCTGAGGGACAGGGAAGCAGAAAATAAGGATTTCAGAAGTGGTGTGAAAGAATGGGAAAATTTGTCTAAGAGGGACAAATGAGTAGAAATGGGAAATGAACATTGTGGCAAAATTTGAAGGCGATTGGGTGAGAATCGAAGAAGTTATGGCAAACCCTAAAAATAGACAAATGTCATATTTCTAGCTTCGATAAGTGGAATTTGGGATAGGGTCCTCAAGGAAGAAAATATGCAGAATGGAATTTCAGAGGAAACGGAGCTAAAACAAGGAAGATATGGTGAAATATACATATATATATATATATACATATATATATATATATATACATATATATATATATACATATATATATATATATATACATATATATATATATATATATATATATATATATATATACATATATATTCTGAAAATGGTCTGCAATAGGATCTGTAATGGCTCTGGACAAATGCAATCTGTGATTTATTAGCTGGCAAAAGATATGGACCCTAGGTATGTTCGGCTTCCTAAGGGGATTCATTCGGCCACCAATTCTATCTAACGACTTGCATATTGGGGTAGTACCCCTCACTCCATGGCTCAGGTAAGACTAATAACTACTTTGCCACAAATGATAGCTCTTGGTTTACATCACGGATGGGAACTAGTCAATCAGGTAGGGCCCATTGCCCTTTTTGCTGGCAGGTCCTCTCAATGGGCTAGCTACTTCGGGGTTCCTGTGGTACTCCTCACAATGAGTTTTAGGGCTATGCCCAGGCACTTCCCACAGTTAAGCGAATAGGGATTATTCCGTGATCCAAACCTGCAATTGAAATGAACAATATAGATACAAAGAAAAAATAACTATTGTAATAATCACAGTGCCTGGAGGCCATTGCAAAAAAAATTCAACAGAAATTCCACCCAGCGAGCCCAAGAAAGAGCTCTGATACCAGATGAGAGGATCCTCCTACAACAATATAATGAAAAAAATAGGAAATAATAGAAATAGAATAACATAGAAGGAATTTATTGATCACAGGCCACTTCGAGGGGGCAACCTCCTTTGAGCAAGCTCAGTACAATAAACTCGTGGATGCCTTCATTGGCCTTAACACGTACTTATATACTAAGTCTAATCTAAACAACTATTACTCCCCATGAATGTGGGATAATACAATATACTTACGTGATGAATTACAAAGCATATGCGTCCAACAGCAATAGACTAACAAAGTAAAGAGAAGGATTAAACACGGGTTCCTAACAAATAACAATGTTTGCTTGGCTATTTTAAATGGTTTTAATGATGGATTCCTTGTTTGGTTAAACATGATGAGCTTAGGCCTAGGTAATTAGAGTGGTCTTATGGAGTGTTTCTCTACGGTCCTAGGGCCCACAAGTGGCTACCAGGGGAACTAGTAGTAGAGTTATAGTAAACAAGTTATAACTAAATAAAAATAATGGGATAAAACACTAATAAGATAATGAGTCCTCAAACATGGCCTTAAATGCTTGTAAAGGCTAAGGATGCATATGAACAAGCCTATCTGTATGCGGGGCATCGAGCTATTTGTCTGCGTGGCATTGATTCGGGTATGATTGAGTCTCCTCGTTCATATGAGAGGTGTACTTGATTCCATGTGGTGCCATCCCTTCAAGCATGCATTATAACACTCCATCTGATCTTCACTCTAGTATCTAGTACCTTAGTAGTCATGAGTAGTACCTGACATTATATTCGATCAGCATCTCTATGTTGTGACATTGACATTGTATGTCTTGTTTGCTCTGTGTCTGATGTGAGTGTTGGCCATCTTGCATACCCTTGTTGTTATTGCTTCTGTTTGGAACTTGTGAATACCTCTGAGCACCATTGGGGACTATGTACAGGTTATTGGAGCACCAGTTGGAGATGTTCTTTCTTGTACTTATCATATGTATGTTACCTATTTATGCCAAAAAAATATTCTTGTTCTCTTTTGGCTCTTACCCTTCGAGGTTGCGTAGAGGGTTATTACACACATAATCTACTTGATTGTGATATATACTTTTTAAATTAATTTTTGAAATTCTTCATTTAAATATTAACATGTAGTTTCTCCATGTACATAGATTAAAAATATTTCATATATAAATAGGTGAAAACATAAGGCCTTATAAAAGGCCAAAAGACTTTATGTTCTTACATACATATATGTCCAAAACCAAACAAAACCAATAATTGGAAAATATAATGTGGAGAGAAAAGGAAATATAAGTGTAATAATTTATGGTTGGAACCACAAAAAGTTAATAAATGTAAAGGAAATTGTAGTTGTAGATAAAGTTAAAGGTTACTCCATATCCAAAGATCTTATGAAGCATTTAATTTGAAAATCCAATGAAACCAACAGCCACACAATTAAAAATAAGTAATGGAAAATAAAATTTGACCAATTCATACTAAGATGATAATTATTAATAAGAAAAATAACATAGTATATAAATTTCAATTCTATTGAATTTTTAATTTGAGTTAACAAAAACTAATAAATAATTTACATACTTGAATACTCTAATGGTTCAGTCAAACATCTTCAAAATATTCTGAAAAAAGGTATTTGATTATAAGAAAATAAATAGAACATATAATCATTATAATAATTTCTATTACATAAATTTATATTATTAATTATTTATTATCACACTTTTTTTAATAAGAAAAGAGGGTGGAGAACCCTCAGACATTTAATAGTCAAAAAAGCAATACATACTTTAAAATAGTTTGGGGGCCATACAGGCCAAGCATCTAAAAGCTCAAAACCCCAAAAAAGGAGGGTAAAAACCCAACTAAAAACAAAAATTTATTATCACACTTAAGCAGTGGTTTAATTGAATAATCATTAGGGTGGCTACCTCCTAATATTTATATTCTAACAGTCATGAAAATAGAAAGAAGCAAAATCCTGGCATTGTCCAGACACTTTATTTTCATCTTCTACACACGGTTTTTTGCACTCATCCTCCCTCCAAAACCAGCATGGCTCATGAAATGCACCACTATAGCTTACACATAGGTTACCTTGTAATGATGAATATATCAGGAATCAGTAACTATTTCAGAATTCTCATATATTTTCATTCGTATAAGAAAATAAAATCCATACTAATATTGAAGAGGAGGATGATAAATATTACCAGAAGCAAAAACAAAAGGCACTATGAGCAATAAAAATAGGAGAAACACATATGTTGCCTTTGCCATGGAAGCAACTATAGATGTCCAAAGGTAATGTAATGTATTATGTGAGAATAATTTTGCTACTTATAGCCCTCATGCCACATCTTCACAGCTAATCTCCTTCATGTATTCCACGCAATTTTATTTATTTATTGCTTATTGTTGTTATATCAGTGCTTGCATTGAAGCTTTATCGCTTGGAGATATCCAATCCAAATATTCTTTTGGAGTATTTATATAGGAAAACATGAATACAGTGATATCGAATAATATGAAATTATTTTAGGCATTATCACCTAAACGAGCATTACAATTCATTCAAGATCATGAGCTATCTTCTAGCTGGGGGTAAATTTTTTTTTTTTAAATCTCTAATTTAATTCAATTATTATTTGAATAATGAAAAATATGTATTATGTTATATGTAGGTGATAATAGATAGTGTGTTTAAGAAGGGTAGCTTTTTGTCTTCTCCTTTATAAACCTATCACCTTAAGTAGTATTTTTCTGGCCTTTAGGCTTAAGAAGGGCTCTACCATAACCAACTTATTGAATTGTTAAGTTGAGGATGGCCATTTTGTTGATTCCCTTGCCATGTTTTAGAATTTTATTTTAGGAGATTTCACTTGTTTTAGTATCACATCACATTCAACTTTGTTTTTCAATTAACTTGAGATAGAATTAAATGCTATCTATTGTGATGTTCACAACACGCCCCATTTTACTCCTTAGCAAAATGAGGACCGCTACTATGGCTTTGCTTTTCTGCTTCTGTTTTGTTTCATTATCTGTTTGGTGGTAAAGGGAAAAGATGGTTAAAATTGCAAACCTTGTTAAAAATAGAGAAAAAAAATGCATTTTCAGTACCAGAGCATGATATGGTTGGATTCCTTATGAAAAATGAGCGAGGGTTGCTTTTTGAACCATCTTAAAATTTTCCATATTTTGCAAGTTATGATCATTTTGGTAAAATGTACATTCAGGTTTGTATATCGCTTTGCATATACAAGGTCGTTTGTATACGCAAAGGGTTTTGTTTTTGTACTTAGTCGCATTTGCCTTTTGCTATCGGGTTAATATACAAGGTTAAATGCATAATGGGTCGCTTTCATATTCAACATATAATGCCCTTTGTATATCGCTTTCATATACAAAGCTGATTGTATTTTCTTTTTACCTTATATGCATTTGGTTAACGTTTTGAAATATACATACAAGATGGACCCGAAGTGGTTTTAGGTCAAAATAAATTGATGTTTTAAATCTACTTTGTATCTCACATTTGTATGTTTGGCAAGTAAAATATACAAGGTAATTCATACATGGAGGACCCGAAAAGGTTATTAAACAGTGTTAAATCGTTGTATCTTCGCAACTTGTATATTTTGGTGATATGCATTGCAAATATACATCGCACGGGCTTGAAGTTTATTAAAAGTGGTTAATTCATTGCATGTATCTGCAATGTATATATCTTACATACATTGCCAAGATACAAACACTTTATACAAGGACCGGACCTGAGGCATTTGTAAATTTGAATTAAGTCTTTGTATGTTTCGACTTGTATGTATGTTTCGATGTACATACATTTTGAAACATACAAAGTGGAGATACATTGCTTGGAACTGAAATTTCATGAAGCAGAGTTAATTCAATGTATATCAGGCTTTGTATATTCTTATATACAAGTCAATATACATTGTGCTTATACAAAGCAGAATCAAAGAGAAAATCAAAACCGATATAATCATTGTATCAAACCCAAATGTATATCGGAAGATACAAGGGTTATGTACATGCGGTGGACCTGAAAAGTTATTATACAATGTTAAATCATTGTATATTTGGTTCAATGTATATGTCATACATACACTATAACATACAGTGAAATATGCATCGCACGGAATCCAAAGGTTATGAAAGGGAGTTAATTCGTTGTATATTCCGTGGCTTGTATGTTTCGAAACATACAAGGCACCACATACAATCCAGAATCCAAACGATAATAAAGTGGATTTATCCTGTGTGTCGCATCTGACTTGTATATCAAGTATACAAGGATTTAAATAGAGAAATAGGTGGGAAAAAGACAGAGCGATAGGAATTTGAAGCCGATTTAGGGCCCAAATGCATGTTTTCAGTCAACGATGGCTGACCTGACCAATTTAGCGATTGAGTATGCATTTTGGATGTGATTTTCATGGATTCAGGGCCTGATTGATGCATTCACATAGTCACGCCTTGATTTAACAAATGTTTTAATTTCCTGTTGTTTATTAAGTGAAATGATACTTATTGCTTATCTAATTTTGTAGGTTACTTGTTGGGGAAGGAGCTGAAATTAATGGTGGTGACATCATGGAGGAGGAAATCCGATTTCAGTAGCAGAGGAAGATAAGGATGAAGGGCAAGGAAGTCAAAGGTCTTCATTAATGAGGACAAAATGTAGCTAAAGACATTATTGCAGCAGACCATAGAAGTTAATATTGAGCTGCTAGGGTTTCCAGAAGGGCATATTTCACCCAGATTTGATGCATGCTCAGAGATATTTTGGGAGACTAGTACTCCAGCATTTATTGTTGTAACCAGAGGTTTGAACTAGGGTTTAAACTAGGGTTTTGAGCTGTATTGAGGACAATCAAAGTCTATATATTGTGCATTGGTACACTGTAATAAGGTTACATAGGGATTTTTAGAGGATAACCAGCACTTGTAACTAGTTTTAGCATTTTGGAGTAGATGGACCTTTTTAGTTTAGAAGTAGAAGAAGGAGGTCACCTGTGTCTGCAATAAGGAATGCGTGGAACATCTAGCTTCCTTACTGTATCTGTAAAGCTTGTAAGTTTTTTGTAATTTGATTAATGAAGCTAAGAGTCATTAAGACATTGTAAATCTTATATGACTATCTGTTTCTAATACAATTAAATCTGGAATTCTGTATCTATCTTCTAAGTATTTTCTTGCTCTTCATTGTGTTTGAAACATTTTCTCTTCGAGCTTGCAATTTTAAGTGTATGTTTGTGAAAATGCTCAGAACTTACATTTAAGGTTTTTGTCTATGGATTTGATCAAATTGCTATATAATTTACAAAGTGCATAACAAAACAATTAGATCCTTTGGTATAATGAATGATGTTTAGGTTAGATCTTTCTAACTTTTCCCAACCCATCTAAAAATACTTAGCTAAAAACGTAGAAACTTAAAGGAAATTGTCTCATATTTGAAAAAGCATGCATAGTTGAGTTGAAAGTAGATAGTTTTCATAATACTAAAGAGAAAAAAAAGCCTTGCAATAATATCAATCATTTAAAGTTTTGCATCACAATAACACTTTTAGGAAAAGGAATGAACAACATGCTGATATTTATGACCTTTTGCATAGTTTGAGTCTAGTTAACCATCAAAGAAACCCTAAACGATGTAAGGCCCCTTGAACATTACAGCTTCACATTAACCAACTGAATTTGCCCAACAGGTCAAGACCTGACCATATTAAACTTGGGATTACGCAAATCTTAACCTATTCCTTCATATCTTTCAAGTCAGTTTTGGTTCATTTTATGTGAATTTTAACTAATTGTTATACTATCTCAAAACAATCATCAACAATTTCTTTGGCGCTAGAAGGAGGGCCGACTTGAGTTAGGGTTTGTTTCAAGAAAAAATTGGCTAATAATAGTGATAAAGTGACTAGGTCTAGATCCAGTTCAGGGGATATATTTGTGCAATTACCTGATATAAGGCAAAGCAAGAGCCCTTTGATTTGGAATCCTAAAATATTGCAAATAGGAAGTTCATCTGCAACACCCCCTAGATTGCCTTATACTATCCATAACTTTGTGAGTCCTAACAGATCTTTGTTCAGATCTTTAAATCTTGGTTTAGGTACTCCTAGAGGTCCTAGTCCTCCTAAAGATCCTATCCTACCAGTGAATCCAAGTATTCCTACAAGTTTAGGTCAAGCTCAAGAACCTGCAATGGCTTATTTTAATAACAACTCTCCCATACACTTTGATGATTACAATGAGATGCCCAAAAATCTGGAAAAGATATGTCCAAATACCAGTTGCACCAAGACCCAGAAGACCATATTAGAATATTCAAGGAAGCATGCTTTAGTGCTAGATTAGAACACAAGGACGTTGTGTGTAGATTGTTTCCCTACACCTTTAATGAACAAGCCTCTAACTGGTATGTAAACTTACCCAATGGCTACGTTTCTTCTTGGTCACTTATGGAAGAAGCATTTCTATCTAGATTTAGAGGACCCATTGATCCTTGTATCTTGTATCATAAATTGGCCACTCTAAAAAGAGGAGAGGGAGAGCTAATTGATAATTTCAATGACAAATTTCAAAAAGCCTACTCTAGGTTGATAGCCCCTTACACCATGGATGATGATACCTTGTTAGCCATGTACTATTCTACCTTAGATCCTTTAACTACCATGTTTGTCAAAAGAAAACCTGACATAGATTCAATATCCAAAGCCTATAAAGAGGTAACTTTAGTAAATCAAGAGATGAGTCATACAACTTGTAGCCCATTTGTTAATGGAGGAAATTTTGGGATGCAGAATCAGGCACAACCTTGGAATGGAGTCCCTATGCATCACACTCCATCATTAAATCTGGTTCCTTTTTAGACACCTGTGTATAGTCCTACCCCAATACAAGCCATAACTCCTTACATGGGTAACACTTCTAATAACAGTCAAAATAATGGTCATCCTTTCTTTCAACCTCCTAGAGATACAACTATGGCAAAAGCACAAGATGAAAGGGAAGAAATCAAAGAGATGACTATACATTTGAAAAGATGAACCACTGAGGTGACACAACTAAGAAATGAGAATCTTTATGGAAGAGGCAACCAAGGATTCAATCATAATCAGAATTATAACCAAGGCCAAAATCAGAACTATAATTCCAATCTAAATTAGCACTACAATCAGAGCCATAACCAAAATAATAGTCAAGGCCAATGTTCAAATTAGAGCCAAAACTATAATCAGCATTAAAGTCATAACCAAGAGAAACTAATGCAAAATAGAGGGCCAGTGATAGACAATAGGACCTAGGGTAACAATAATAGAAATTAGAATTAGCCTAGGCCACCCAAGACATGGAACATTGGACCAAACAATGGTACCTTAGCTTCTCCTTTTGAGAATATAGATAATCATGATGCAAAACAAACATCTGGCATCCAAATGGTGAATACATCACTAAAAAATTGGTGCAATTTTCACAATACAAATGCCCATGCTAAGCTTGACTGTCCATAGTTCCATTTAGCAGCCAGCATATTTAATATAGACATGTAGCCTCCTACTTCTAAATTTCTCATTACCAAGGGTAATGAGGTAGTACCCTCAGGGTATGATACAGCTTCAGTTTTAGAAACCTTTAGCTTTGCAACTACAAAAGAGAAAGAAGATGAATTGTTAGAGGATGAACCATACTTTTGTGAAAATCTTTATCCTAAATCAGCCTTTGTATTAAATGCTTTTTAGTTTCCTTTTGAAATAGAAAATGAGGTACTAACTGAAGCAGAAGAGGTGCAGGCCTTTCAACAGACAAATAAAAACCACACCTACAATTTGAGGAACAACACTAGGCCAGGAGGACCTTTCACTACTTCTATTCCTCCTAACAACTTCAATATCCCCCTAGATCAAAATGCTAGCAACAATCCTGCCATACTTAAAGCTAATCATCATACAAACAGTGGAACAATAGTACAAAAGGCCCAAACAAGTAAAACTAAAACAATAGAGACAACAAGATTAATGAGTTACTTGTTAAAGGAAATAAAGAAAATTAAGGTCAGTATACCTCTGAATGAATTATTGAAGACCCCAGGGATGAGAAATGATTTTATAAAGTCTCTGGATACATCCATGACAGATGAGGTTACTGCTGATATAGTTGTTCCTAATAGAGATTCACTACCTAAAGAGAAAAGTAAGAAAGTTGAGCAGCCTTCCAATACAAATGTAGTAATGTATGTTGATAAGAAGGACACTCCTCCTTTCTTGTTAACTATTATATTGTGTGGGAAGAACATACACAATTGCATGGTAGACTCTGGTGTGTTAGCCAATGTAATGCCCTTAGGAATATGTAAAACTCTCAGGCTGACTTCCACCAGATCTGCTAAGGTTGTCACATAGTTAGATAAAACTGAGGTTAGTGTGATAGGAGAATTGATGAACATTTAGATGCAATTAGCTTCAAACCCTAGGGTAAGCCAATTCATTGACATTCAAATAGTGGATATACCCATGAATTATGGAATGTTGTTAAGTAGGGATTGGTCCAAGATATTAAACAGATATATGGCCACTAATTTTTCACATATGTGGCTACCTTAGAGAGGTGTCCCAAACCAAATTAGGATAGAGGCAGAACCTAGGATGAAACATATGATAACAGAGTATAATCAAACAAATGAAATATTATATGTTGCTGTTGAACCTGGTGTTTATAGAATTACTAACAATGGGGTGCAAATTGAAGAGATCATGATGTTAAACATTTGAGAAAAATGTGTCAGCAAGGAGACAACATTATTCATTAAGTCTGATGGAAATTCTTCGGATGAAGAAAATAGTGCAATAGGCAAATTTGGTCATGCCATTAGGCAAGAGGTGGAAGAATGCATTAAACAAAATCTACTAGTCCAATGTAAATTGTATAAAAACAGATGTAGAGTTCATGATAGGCCACATTCTGAGGAGAGTTGTGGAATGTGCAAAGACATCATCGAATATGAATACAAAAAATGGATGAATAGGGTAGGGTTACAAGAGGAAAATGTGAATCCTGATCAACCACATAGATACTTTCAAAGTGATGTAGATGCTCTAATTTCAAATTTACGAGAGGGAATAAAGGACAAGGGTAGTTATCTTTCTAATTTGCAAGATGAAAATACATATATGCAAGTTGACCAAACAGAAATACCCATGAATAAACAGACCAGCACCTCACAAGTGATAGAAGAGACAAAGCATGCCAAGGTAAAAGGTCAGAAAAATAAAGATGGCATATGGACACTAAAATGTGACGGGTCCAAATCAAAGCAGGGTGTGGGCATAGGTATTGAACTCATAGGTCCTCAGGGTAAATCATACCTAGCAACATATAGACTGTAGTTTTCCTGTACTAACAATACTACTGAATATGAAGCCTTAATTTTGGGACTTGTCATGGCCGTTAAGAAAAAGGTAAAAATTATTAAGGTATTTTTAGACTCCGAACTAGTAGTCAGACAAGTAAGGAAACTATATGCTTGCAATTACAAGAAAATGATTTGTTACAGACATAGAGTATGGGGTTTAATAGATTCATTTGATGCTTTCAACATAGAACACATCCCTAGAGAGCTGAACCATAGGCCGGATGCACTAGCAGTTGCTGCTAGTACACTAGAACCCTTGACACTGTCAGGTCTGAGACGATTTGATGTTGAATTAGTTAATGTTCCCAGTATCCTGGACAATGTTACTCACTTTTAGGTATTTGGAGGGGACTAGTAAATTATTGATTCTCTGACTTGCAATGAGGTATTTGAGGCTCAAATCATTGATGAGCAAGAAAGGCTTGACATAACATGGGACGAGGAGGATATAATCAACTTGAAGGGTAATTTCTTACCCAAAGGAGTAATTGAATTAGAACATATTTTTGACTTCGATGGAGTAATAAGACAGGAGGACTTGCCAAAAATAGAATGGAGTAAGTGTGATTTACACAATTTAGGGATAGAGCAAAATCCATAAAATGTGTTGATTGGAAAGGCTTGCTCTGAGAAAATTAGAAAAGAAATTTTAGATGCTCTACAAGATTACAAACACGTAATAGCATGGACATATGAAAACTTGAAAACCTATGATACATCCATCAATAAATCACGTAATACCTTTGAGACCAGAGGTTAAACCATTCAGGCAGAAACAAAGGCCTGTGAATGCCATTCTAGAGCCTTTGATCTTTGAGGAAGTTAAAAAATTGATGTCTGCTGGAATAATTTTTCTAGTTAGGCATTCAGTCTAGGTAGCTAACCTAGTACCAGTAAGGAAGAAAAATAGAGACATCAGATTATGCGTAGATTTTAGACACTTGAACAAAGCATCTGAGAAGGATATTTACCCTCTACCTCCAATAGACAAAGTGCTGCAAGAAGTGAATGGGGCAAAGATGATGTCTTTCTTAGATGGTTTCTTGGGTTATAACCAAGTTTTAATTGATAAAGATGACAGATTAAAAACCACCTTCACTTGTAAATGGGGAAATTATGCATATAGGAGAATGCCTTTTGGTTTGGTTAATGCAGGTGCCACTTTTCAAAGTGCCATGAACATTGCATTCTGTGGGTTATCAGGTAAGTGTATTGTTGTGTATATGGATGATCTGACTGTGTATTCCAAGGATGCATCCACTCACATCGAAGATCTCAGGAAAATACTTAAGTGATGTTAGAGGTACAAAATTTTCCTTAATCCTAAAAAATGTTCATTTGGGGTAACTGAAGGTAAATTACTAGGGCATGTCATTTCTGAAGATGGATTATCGATTGACCCAGATAGAATAGAATCAATAAAAAATTTGCAAATACCAAACAATAGGAAAGAGTGAAAATCATTTTTTGGTAAGATTAACTTTGTTCAGAAGTTCATCATGGGTTTTGCAACAATTGTGCAGCCTTTAAATGCCATGTTGAAGAAAGATGCGCAAATAGAGTGGAAGCCTGTGGCTAGAGACACATTTGAAGATATCAAGCGGGCCATTTCTGATGCCCCTATACTGATGAGCCCAGACTACACAAAGCTATTTTATATCTACTCCTTCACATCCTCCCATTCAATTATGGCTGCCTCGATGCAGAAAGGTGCAGACAATGAGGAAAGGCCCATTGCATTTATGAGCACACCTCTGAAAGATGCACAATTAAGATATCTAGATACTGAAAGACAAGCATTTGCATTAATGAGGGCTATGAAGAAATTTAGACATTATATTTTGTGCAGCCAATCAGAGCCATAGTGCCAGACGTAGCAGTAAAGATGCTACTGATGCAGAACGAACCAGGAGAAAAGAGAGCCAAGTGGATCACCACATTGCAAGAGTTTGACATGAAAATTATTCCCATGAAGCTGGTCAGAGGGTAGGCATTGGTGCAAACAATAGCAAACACAAACCTAGATTTGATAAAACAACAATATGTACTAAATTCCCATGACATATCAGACTGGTATGTTCATTTAAATGCTTTTCTAATAGCTGCAAAGTACCCAAATAAGATGAAAGCTTCTAAGAGGAGAACTTTGAAGATTAAAGCACAAAAATATATGGTACAAGGAGGTTTTCTATTCAAGAAGAACCATGATGGAATTTATTTAAGATGTCTAAATAGAGCTAAGGTAGATACGGTGTTAATAGAACTGCATGACAAGTATGGAATAGGTCATGGTTCTCATCTAGCTACAACACACAAAATATTGAGGACAGGCTATTAATGGCCCACGATGTTCAGAGATACAGAGAGTCACATCAAGAGTTGCCACACCTGTCAGACTGTAGCAGATAAGGGAAGGAGTCAGGCCCATCCACTACAACTTGTGATTGAATCAAGACCGTTTGTATAGTGGGGCCTAGATTTCATTGGAGTCATCAATCCTCCATCTTCTGCAGGACACAAGTTCATACTAATGGTGATAGACTACTGTATAAGGTGGACTGAAACCACATGCTACAAGTTCTCCACAACCGCTCGGTAGTTATCAAGTTTCTTGAAGAGAACATCATCACCGGGTTTGTAACTCCCTATTCATTAGTATGTGATAATAGCCTTGCTTTCTCTTCTTTAAAGTTTTCTAAATGGGCATTTGAATACGGGATTGTTTTAAAGTTTTCTTCAAATTATTACCCTCAAGGTAATGGATTAGCTGAGTCTATGAACAAAATTTTATTAGACATAATCAAAAAGCTAATTACAAAGAGTCCTAGAGAGTGGAATACCTTGTTAAAATATGCATTATGGGTAGATAGGACCAAGTTCAAAATAGCTTTAGGCAGTACACCTTATCATTTAGTTTATGGGATTGATCCCATACTTCCAATAAATTTGAGAATACCAATCTAGAAGTTTGCCAATGAGTATTTAGGCTTTGATAATCATAGAGAAGCCAGGGTAGTACAAATGCTACAATTAGATGAGAAAAGAGGTCAAGCCATCAAAAAATTTGCAAAACACCAGGCAGTAGTTAAGAGGTGGTTTGATAAGAGGGCAAGAGTCAAAACATTTAGGATATTAGACGTAGTGTTGTGCTAGGACAAAGCATATGAAAAGAAGGGGAGTCATGGAAAATTCGATAAACTATGGTTAGGTTCATTGCAAGTCTTAGAAATAATAGGAGACAACACATTTAGACTCAAGACCTTGACAGGGGAAGATGTGCCATTACTAGTTAATGGCCAACATTTGAAGCACTATTTCCAGGCTTGAGGTCCATGTCTGTGTAATATAGTGTGAGTAGTGTAAAGTTTTCTTTGCTTTGTTTTCTGTTTTCTTTTTGTTGTTTTCTTTTGTAGGTTAGTTGTTTGTATAGTTTTGTTTTTTTGTTTGTTGTTTTGTTTCTGTTCTACTATTTGTATAGTCTTCTTTTGCTTTGTTTTATTTTTCTTGTATAGTTTGTTTGTTTGTTTGTTTGTTGTCTCCTCAGCAGGGATCTTTGTTTTACTTTAGAGTATTAAGGAGGAAGCCAACAGCCATTGAAAACAGTATAAAATTTAGAATATTTAGGTTAATCATTTGCAATTTATACATAACCTTTTGTAACTGTCATGAATGTAGAGAGTTGTTTAGCTTCTGAAATTTCATATTCAATAATGTGATTGAGAATTCAAAGGAGGTTTCTCACGATAACACACCTAAAATCCTTGGTTTTGTTGAACCTACCAGTGTAGATATTAGGTGAAAAATCTAAGTAACTCTACCGGGGCTATGGACGCTCACTGGTAGTGGGGCTTTACTTAGGAGAATTGTAACGATAACCTTGCCGGGGCTATAGACACTCGCTGGCAGCAAGGCTCTATCCGGTTGGCTATGAGGGAATATCCTCAACTATGTAGGCTAATGTCAGTCACTAGTTTGTTTAATCGATCTTCAAGATGAGGATAATTAATCACGTGCACACACTTAAACTAAAAATGAAAATTCATGCACCCTTATTGAACACCTTAGGTCTCAAGTTGAATAATAATTTACAGGAAGGATAGTTGGAAGTTATGAATTTTTTTCATTTAGTTTTCTTAAATGCTTTGAATTTAATTATTTTGTTTGGTTGCTAGTTGTGATGTTCACAACACCCCCCATTTTACTCCTTAGCAAAATGAGGACCTCTGCTGTGGCTTTGCTTTTCTGCTTCTGTTTTGTTTCTGTTGTCTGTTTGGTGGTAAAGGGAAAAGAGGGTTAAAATTGCAATTTTTTTAAAAAATAGATTAAAAAATGCATTTTTAGTACTAGGGCATGATATGGTTGGATTCCTTATGAAACATGAGCCAGGGTTGCTTTTTGAACCATCTTAAAATTTGCCATATTTTGCAAGTTATGATCATTTTGGTAAAATGTGCATTCAGGTTTGTATATCGCTTTGCATATATAGGGTCGTTTGTATATGCAAAGGGTTTTGTTTTTGTACTTAGTCATATTTACCTTTTGTAGTCAGGTTAATATACAAGGTTAAATGCATAATGGGTTGCTTGCATATTGAACATATAATGCCCTTTGTATATCACTTTCATATACAAAGCCGATTGTATTTTCTTTTTACCTTGTATGCATTTGGTTAAAGTTTTGAAATATACATACAAAATGGACCCGAAGTGGTTTTAGGTCAAAATAAATTGATGTTTTAAATCGACTTTGTATGTCACATTTGTATGTTTGGCAGGTAAAATATACAAGGTACTTCATACATGGCGGACCCAAAAAGGTTATTAAACAATGTTAAATCGTTGTATCTTTGCAACTTGTATATTTTGGTGATATGCATTGCAAATATACATCGCACGGGCTTGAAGTTTATTAAAAGTGGTTAATTCATTGCATGTATCCGCAATGTATATATCTTACATACATTGCCAAGATACATACATTTTATACAAGGACCGGACCCGAGGCATTTATAAATTTGAATTAAGTCTTTTTATGTTTTGACTTGTATGTATGTTTCGATGTACATACATTTCAAAACATACAAAGCAGAGATACATTGCCTGGAACTGAAATTTCATGAAGCAGAGTTAATTCAATGTATATCAGGCTTTGTATATTCTTATATACAAGCTGATATACATTGCACTTATACAAAGTGGAATCAAAGAGAAAATCAAAACTGATATAATCCTTGTATCAAATCCAAATGTGTATCAGAAGATACAAGGGTTATGTACATGCGGTGGACCCAAAAGTTATTATACAATGTTAAATCATTGTATATTTGGCGCAATGCATATTTCATACATACACTATAACATACAACAAAATATGCATCATGCGGAATCCAAAAGTTACGAAAGGGAGTTAATTCATTGTATTTTCTGTGGCTTGTATGTTTGGAAACATACAAGGCACCACATACAAGCCGGAATCCAAACAATAATAAAGTGGATTTATCTTGTGTCACGTCTAACTTGTATATCAAGTATACAAGGATTTAAATAGAGAAATAGGCAAGAAAAAGATAGAGCGATAGGAATTTGAAGCCGATTTAGGGCCTAAATGCATGTTTTCGGTCAACGATGGTTGACCCAACCAGTTTAGCGATTGAGTATGCATTTTGGACATGATTTTCATAGATTCAGGGCCCGATTGAGGCGTTCACATAGTCACGCCTTGATTTAAAAAATGTTTTAATTTCCTGCTATTTATTAAGTGAAATGATAGTTATTGCTTATCTATTTTTGTAGGTTGGCAGTTGGGGAAGGAGCTGAAACTTAATGGCAGTGACATCACAGAGGATGAAATCCGATTTTAGGAGCAGAGGAAGATAAGGATGAAGGGCGAGGAAGTCAAACATCTTCATTAATGAGGATAAAATATAGCTGAAGACATTATTGCAGCAGACCACAAAAGTTAATATTGAGCTGCTAGGGTTTCCAGAAGGGCATATTTCACCTAGATTTAATGCATGCTCAGAGATATTTTGGGAGACTGGTTCTCCAACATTTATTGTTGTAACCAGAGGTTTGAACCAAGGTTTAAACTAGGGTTTTGAGCTGTATTGAGGATAATCAAAGTCTATATATTGTGCCTTGGTACACTGTAATAAGGTTACACAGGGATTTTTAGAGGATAACCAGCACTTGTAACTAGTTTTAGCATTTTAGAGTAGAGGGACCTTTTTAGTTTAGAAGTAGAAGAAGGAGGTTGCCTGTGTCTACAATAAGGAATGCATGGAACATTTAGCTTCCTTACTGTATCTGTAAAGATTGTAAGTTTTCTGTAATCTGATCAATGAAGCTAAGAGTCATTTAGACATTGTAAATCTTATATGACTATCTATTTCTAATACAATTGAATCTAGAATTCTACATCTATCTTTTGAGTATTTTCTTACTCTTTATTGTGTTTGAAACATTTTCTCTTAGAGAATTTTAAGTGTATGTTTGTGAAAATACTCAGAACTTACATTTAAGGGTTTTGTCTGTAGATTTGATCAAATTGTTGTATAATTTACAAAGTACATAACAGAACAATTAGATCCTTTGGAAGAATGAATGATGTTTAGATTAGATCTTTCTAACTTTTCCCAACCCATCTAAAAATACTTGGCTAAAAACATAGAAACTTAAAGGAAATTGTCTCATATTTGAAAAAGCATGCATAGTTGAGTTGAAAGTAGACAATTTTCATAATGCTAAAGAGAAAAAAAAGCTTGCAATAATATAAATCATTTAAAGCTTTGCATCACAGTAACACTTTTAGGCAAAAGAATGAACACCATGCTAATATTTATGACCTTTTGCATAGCTTGAGTCCAGTTAACCATCAAAGAAACCCTAAACTACGTAAGGCCCCTTAAACATTACAACTTCACATTAACCAACTGAATTTGCCCAACAGGTCAAGACCTGACCATATTAAACTTGGGATTAAGTGAATCTTAACCAATTCCTTCATATCTTTCAAGTCAGTTTTGGTTCATTTTATGTGAATTTTAACTAATTGTTATGACTGTCTCAAAACAATCATCAACACTATCCTAGTTGACATGTAAAACTTCCTTCAAAAATCTAGATTCATTTCTTTGAAGGACTAACTTGTAAATATCATGATTAAGAATTGATCCAATATGGACCCTAAATGAATTTTACATCTATTAGATCCTTTTAGAGGATACATTAAACAAAATCTAGAATTGAAGGGTTGAATAAATCATACATAGAAATTTCACATGCATGAGATTCCCTACACTAAACTACATTATTAAATTTAAAGTTAGTATTTAATCAAATTAGAATTTAATGAAAGTTCGCATCCATAGGATTCCTTGGGAAATACCTCTTATGAATGCCAAAACTAGAAATAAGGACAAATCATACATGAATGAAATCTCACATTTTTTAGGAGTCTACACAAGCATTTTCTATAAACATACAAAACCAAAATATGGTTATGTTAAAAGGTTAGTTGATCCCACATCCATAGGGATGTTCAAAATAATTGTATTGTAAAACATGGAACCAAAACCCAACTATGTGAAATTTTATAGAATTCTCAAGTCCATGTTACTATTTGAGGACTATGAGTGGTTCAAGTATGTGAAATTTTATAGAATTCACAAGTCCATGGTACTATTTGAAATTGTAGAAGAAGGATGTGGAACTTTAATAGTTGAATTAAAAGGCCTTGAGATAAATGTGTAAGATTAGATGAACTTAGAATAATGGAATCATGGAAGAATCAAGGATGAACCACCATAAATGATAGAAAAAATACTTCTCAGTTTACAAGAATTTAGAATGCAATGCCACCATGGCAATACAACAAGAAGGAAGAAGTGTACCATAATGAAGACTAGTAATGTATAGTTATTCCTTGATAGACCCAAGCCAGATCCAATTAAATCCTATAGTGAAATGTTCTACCTATGATCTCAAAAATATTGCACCAAAAAAAGTTCAATGAGCATAACATTGGAATATAATTCAAACCTTGCTTTGTTAGAGACTAAAGGTTTTTTGATATTTCAAAATAACTAAGAAGGCAATAGTATGGAGAGATCACTACAAGAGCATGCTTTCCATTAATAGTTACATAGTAATGTGGAATTTTTTTAAAGAACAATTATACAAATGCTACCTGATAGATGAATATTATATCTATAGAATTATTGAGTTTCACTATTTCAAGCAACAAGGCATGATTGTGGTAGATTATAATTTGGAATGTGTAAGTCTCCTAAAAATATGTTCATTATATTAAACATAAGAAAAAGTATATTAATACATCAAGGAATTGACCCTAGAAATCAAAGGGATGGTTGAACATTACAACCTACAAATTTGTTTGATATAACATGCATCACACAAATAGATTAGGGTGATGTAATATAGAGACCTTGTATTAGGGATAGAGAGGACAACAACTAGATTCATCTCAAGGAACACAAAGAGGATGGTTAGTACAAAGACAATTGACTAATTATAGACTTGGATCATGCTAGTTTTGTTTATGTATAAACCAATAATTTGGATTAAGGCATGATATATTCTAACCAAGGCATTGCAAAAATTTTTGAGTGGACCATCTAGAAAGAATCAATTATGTGGCACCCTAAATATCTAAAACTGGGTACAAATGTAGTTAAATATAGTGATTGATGAAACAATGCACTAGTATCCTATTTCAATCATGGAGGACCTCAATATGAAGTATCATCCTTGGAAGGTTGAAAAGTTTACTACTAAAGTGAGATCAATAGATGAAAATGTCTCAACCAATCATTAAATTAATGTGGTCACATAGAGTTATCCTTAGCTAAGCACTAAGACATGGTAATTAAAATCCCAAGAATGATCAAAAGTTCTATATTTGTAACTATTCTAATTGACCATAATACAAAATAGTATTCTTATTCCATTGTCTCGTATTGGTAGATGTATGCTAAGTTATTTTTCAATCCCTAAACTAGGCATTTCTAGTCTTATACAATTGATTATTATCTAAATTAGAAGTTCTATCATTATGATGGGAACACTACTAACTTGGATTATTCTTCTAATCACCTAGTTAATTCCTTATGTTTTGGTAGATGCACTAGGTTGGTAAGATGGAAATAAATCTTCTATATATTCCATTAAAATTTAGTTAGATGCCTACATGATGAAAGAATCACTATGTACATTGAAGAATATAATGGCCAATTCCATGACAATTTTGATCTACTTCTAATGTAGGAAAGGAAATGCATGTAATTGAAATGTATATGTTATAGTAGTGTAGATCCAAGAACCTATCTATTGTGGCCTCCACCACATGACCCTATTTTGCCAAAATTTGGGACCCTTTTCTTCAAACATCTTTCAATTTTTTTATCCAAGTATTTGAATGAAACTTATAGATCTCATACCTCTAAAGTGAGTTGGAAAGTTCATTGTACCTTTTTAAAGTTATTAGATCTTTGGTGTCAATGTTTCCTATTTATGATCCAAGGGTAGGAGAATGTTTGATAAAGTGGTTGAATGTAAGGCCTACTCATTTTGTATAGTCTTTTTATATGGTTCCTGACTATTAAATAGAAAAGAGTGATCTAGCCTAAGGATTTAAACTAGGTCAAAACCCTCTTCTACAAAAATTGGGGCACAAACTAAGATTGGCTTCTACCCAAGAAGGAGAGCCAAACTACAGGTGTTTTGCCATTTTGTTTTATATAGATGGATCAACCAAGTTTAACCAAGGTCAAGCAAGGAAGCTAAGACAAATGGTCAAACCCTAGAAGACAAAGATCAACTTATAACTAATAGATGAAAATAGATCTTGGAAAAATAAAAGCACCACATAGATTAGAGAAGGATTTATATCTCAGATTTTGTAGTAGAAATGCCCAAGACCAAGGTTCTTGGGTACTTTAGGCCTTTTATAGGGTTTAGTAGAATCCCAAATATCACCAAATTTATACCTGTTTGCTTTGCCCTCTTCAAGGAAATCAGCTCTAGATACATGTTTCTCTTACCTGTACACAAAGAAAGAGGGAAAAGGTTGTGTTGTGTATAAGGGATTTCCTTAGTCAAAACCCATGTTGGTGTTCCCACCTCCAATACAACAATTATTAGATCCAAGATTGCATGCCCTAGGAGGGAAAAGCCTAGATCTGTAATAATATGATAAATAATGAATGATAATAATGATAATAACCACAAAAGATATGATAGTAGTTGATGAAGATGACTCAAGATCCTACACCAACAAAGGAGAGTGATGCAAAATTTTTAAGAACATTAGAAATGATGGGATTTTTGAATGATGTCTTATCTCATCAATCAAAACTTGAGGTCCTCCTTAAAAATAATTTGAACTCATTTGAAGCATTGGAAGAACTTATCATGCCTAAAATCCTTGATAAGGAGGGAAATGTTAAGCCATTTGATCAATGAAAGGAAGATTTCAATAATGTTTGGGCATCTTTGGGCTCTTCAGTCTTGGAAGAGAGTGAACCAAGCTCAATTCTCTTGTATGATAGTTTAGACAAGTTGATAAAACTAGAGTATAGTTTAGAGAGTTTTGTCAAGGATATCAAAATAAATTTAGATGCAAGGTATATTTCTCATTTAAATAAGGTGTCAAATATCCTTGAATTAAAATGGCATTATGAAGATGTTTTTTATTTCTTGGATTATAAAATATTGATAATGAATCAGCTTGTCCAGTCATAATTTCTACTAGAATTGTTTCCTTGTGAGAAAATCTAAATTGCAATGTCACCTCTTCTGATGCTATTAAAAGAGATTAGTCAGATGTCCATTTAGAAACTATGTATGCATGATGTCATTAAATTGTTGTCTAACCCTTCAGGTCTCTAGAAATTATTTTGATATGATGTTAACAAAAAGTTGATTGCCTCCAAATCTTTCAAAAGGTAGGCTTTTCCTCCATTTAGGTCAATGATGACACTGAAGAGACATATGACAGGTAAAATAAGTCATGAGTACACATGTTTGATATAAAGGTACTTGATTGGCTATGATGGTTCATCACCTCCTTTTCCACTTTTAGCTATGTTGTGAGTTACAAGGGGGATGTTCATATAAGGTTAAGTGTGTAGGCTCACAGGTGACAAAAATAGTGATAATTACAGTTGGTGAGAGATAACAAGGTTTGGAAATTGGGCCACATTCTCATTTTTTCTATAAAGGAAATGGATATGCTTAAAAATCTTATCATATTCTTTCCTATTTTTGGTTTAGAGTATTTTTCCCCTCCCACCATGAATACTATTTTTTTCCATTTTCAAAGAAGGTTTATCATTGTTCTCTTGGTTACATTATAGTGATTTAAAAAATAAAAGAACATAGATTGTCTTCTTGGGAATGTGAGGCTCTTGAAATTTCTTTTCTTTGTTATTTCCTATACACTCCTTTTAATGGAGTTTCTACCATGGTGATTGGGATAAATCAATTCCTATGGAAGCCTTCTTGCTTCATCAGTTTCACCTTCTACTTTCTAAAGCCTAATGGGAAATTGGTCCATATGTCATGTTTGTCCATGTGCCTGCGTTTTCTCATTTTGAGATGAAGGGACATTTTATTTTCTAATGGACAATGATCACTAGTTTAACTTGATGAGTGGGTAGAGCAGCACCTTCTAACTCACTCAATCCATAGTTGCAACTAGTAGGAACCATAACCTTAGCTTTTATTCAAGTGAAGAAATTGGTATGGGTCCACTTGTTGTCCCTCCATCTCACTTCAACGTTTCCATTAGGGTGGTTGTAGCATGTTCTTTATGTTTGTTTCTGTGTAATCATTCAAAAAGTATTAAGGAGTGGTGATCATGTGATTTGGTCTTTTTTTTAATTAGTTATATTAAAGAGCTATTTTATCATTCCAACTCTAATGTTGAGATGTCTATTGTAATTGTAATGGATGATTTTTTTCTCAATCCTGTGTGCTTATATTTTTTCCTATTTTAGGAGGAGTGATGGACCTTGTTTGGGCTCTAAGATTGTATAAAAATATTTGGGGAATTGCTTAGTCTTCTAGGAGTCTTTTTAGGATTATAGTGTTATGAGTATGTAATGTTTTCTTTCTCAACAATGTATACTATGATCAGATGTTGTCAGAATATATGCTTTAGTGTGTGTCCTCCTCAAGCTATATAATACCATATACTTTTGAATAAATAATCAAGGATTGTTGGATTGATGATTGCAATTTTCTAACATCGTGTTATTTACATTAATTTTTTTCTATTTAATGAATAGAGTAATATGCTTTTATAAGAATAGTAAGATTGTGATAGTTATTGTAGATTGTTTGTTATGCATGACCATATTGTATACCTTTTTAGGTCATTTTATTTCAAGGAAATATTGCTAAAAGGACCGTTAGAGCATGTTCCAAGTTGTCAAATTAAGAAGACCTTTCTCGGTTTGTTGACTTGATGGATTTAGATAGGCATCAGTCTAATGTAAGTGTTTCCCAGTCTCAGAACAGCTTTATAATGACCAATCTTATGCCAAGTATATTTTATATATAGTTATTCTAGCTTCTTATATAGAATTATGAATCTCTACAATGATAATAGGTGTTATAAGGATAATTGTTACAAATCATTGATGTAATGTGTGAGAATTTATCTATTGTGTCATTTTATTGTTAGAAGACCCATCTTTAAGTGATACCATAGGGTAACCCACCTAGGTTTCATAGAGCCCAAATATTAGATGAGATTGTTTTCAACATCTTCTATTTGTTTGAAAATTAGTCACCAATTGTATAAAAAAATGTATATCTTCAAGTAATTATGACAATCAAATTAGGGAACCAATAATATAATTGTAGATGAAAGAGGTAGGTATTCCTTAAACTCTACAAGTTCATCAGAGTTGGTAAGACCTCTTCTATAGTACATGGTGATTTTCAAATATTTCTTTAAATTTAAGAATGTTATGTATGAAGATCTCTTGTGATATAGAGTGATCATTTATGAAATTATTCCAAGTATCATCTTAAAATTACTATAACTCATGATTCCTAATTCACTTAGATCTACATGCATACCCTTGTTGTATATTAGTATAGGAAGGTAGACCTAATACTGTCTGACTTGAAGTAGATAGGTATACATGTTATTAGTGGCCTAGTGGGAATATAAAATCCATTGGGGAATGGTTGTGTACAATATATATATATATATATATATATATATATATATATATATATATATGAAGATGATAATCTAAGAGTTCATGATTGTTTCTCTATTTTTCATATTTCTTGTGTATAAGTAAATGAGTAGTTCCTGAGTCAATTTGTAATATCATGAGTTATGTTAATGAATATAATGGATTCTCTAATGTAATTTCCTTGAGAATTTTTATCATAGGGTCAAGTGGGCACCTTCTACTACTTAAGGGATTGTAAACATTCTCTAGAAGGCACTTGAACATTTTACTAATTTGATACCTTATTCTAGTTCTTATGTCTAGTAATGAATAAATAGTTTTGTCTAGTCATTAATAATTCAAATAATATAGTCTAATATTAGCCTTCTCTTTGATGGATATTACAAATTATATGGTATGCACCTCACACTCAAGGTAGCTAAATCTATCACATGGTAATAGGTTCTACAAGTAATTGAATGTATGGGTAAATTTTCCAGTCATTTTAGTATTCTAGAAGATCCTTCATGAGAAAACCAACTCATTTCTTCTCACCTAATTTAGTAATAATATTTGTACGGTTGAAAGTTTACTCTTCATGTAATAAATAGTAAATTCTTGGGAGATATTCCCTTATTGTATCTAACTGATTATCCCATGTGTCATAAGTTTTTATCACTTTATCCTTTCTTGATGCCATTGAGTATTTTGAAGATATGTGACTACTGTTTACTAACCCAATAGATATTAGATATTTATCTTCTAGGAATGTCTATTGTAACTAGGCTCAAGAATTCATCCTTGTTCACTATAAGAAGCTCGAAATTGGTTAATTATGAAAAGTTATATTTTAGTCCCAAAACAAGTTCTTGTCACCAATTCATGAAAAATTAGTTTTGCCAAAGAGATAGACTTGTTTTTGATGTTTGACAGCAAGTGATGTTCTAGTTTAGACAAATAAATTGTTGGCATGCATCATTCTTTATCTCATTATATTTTGACAAGGTTTATACGCCACTTGTAGAGATAGTGTGTAATTAGAGAGAAGGACAAGAAACCATGTCCAAGCTCTAGACATGCGTAAAGAGATTGACCCCTCAAAGTTGAATTTAATTATTCAAAGGGAAGGATCATTTCACCTCAATAGAATTTTTAGGGAATATTTGAACAACTCAAATTTTGTCAAAGAGGTCCTAAAGGTTTTCAAGTTAAAATAAAATTTAATGAATTTTGTTTTCTTTTTTCGTTCCCTAAGGTTTGGTACAAAGTTAATCTCATGCTAGTGAAGGTTAAGAATCAATTGTCTATTATAGATCTTACTAAAAAATCAATAGTAATTTTAAAACTTATTTTATCGCTTCCCATTGTGCTTTTACATCCTTGTACTTTTGATCTTGATCCATGTAAATGTTGTTAGGTGGAAAAGAGTGATCTAACCTAAAGAGTTAAACTAGGACAAACCCTCTTCTACAAAACAATAGGACACAAATTGAGCTTGGATTCTACTGAAGAAGGGGACATAAACTATAAGGGTTCTACTCTTCTGTTGTATATAGATGGATGAACCAAGTTCAACCAAAGTCAACAAAACAAGTTAAGATTAGTGATCAAACCCTAGAAGGTGAAGAACATACTATAAGTAATTATCTTAAATAGATCACAACAAATAGAAAGTATAATAGAGATTAGAGGAGGATTCAAATCATGGATCTTGTAGTAGTAATGCCCAAGACTAGGGATTTCAGGTGCCCTAGGACTTCCTACAATTTAGTAGAAACTCAAATGTCACTAGAAATGTACCTATCTACTCTGCCTTCTTCCCAAAAACCAACTCTTGAAACCTATTTCTCTAAATTACACAAAGAAAAAGGAAAATGTTGTGATGGGTTTAAGGGATTTCCTCATTCAAACCCCATGTTAGTGTTCCCCCTCAACTACAATGATGATTAGATCCAAGAGTGTGTGCCCTAGGAAGGTAGAGACTAGATCTATATTAATATTATGAATAATGAAAGATAATGATGATGAAAACCACAATAGATATGACCTTAGTTGATGAAGATGACTCAATATCCTACACCAACAAATGAGAGTGATGAAGAGGGCTTCAAACTTCTTTCAAAGCCTGCAAATAAACTTAAATGGCATTCACAAGTAGATAACACTGCAAGCATGTAGAATACATTAGTGTCAAACATAATATGAGAACAAATTCACATTAATCTTCTAGGTGGAATCTAGGTGTAAAATGAACTAAAACACTCATTTATGTAGGCCTTCCCTATCATTTACAACAAATAAAACTTAATTACGCCAACAAATACAAACCCAAGAAGTATCCTAAACCGACACCACAAAGGTGGGATAAAGTTCCCAAGTGGGACTATGGTACTTAGGCATGTTGGACCTTTATCCCACAAACTCTAGAAAAAATCTAATATAGTAGGCTTAGTCCAATCCTAAGTTGATTCCATCGGGTTTTTTATTGGGATTGAGATTTTTATTGTTTAAATCTCAAAAAGGTGTTAAATTAGGTCCTAATTAACAAAGGCAACACAATAGGTCCAACCAGGTACTAAACTAAGTGTAAAATGCTAGTGTGCACATTTTACAACATAAGATTTAGCCCCCACTTTAGTGTCCATACAAACTTATGTTCAAACTCATAATAAAGGATGGATGAAACAAAAAACATAGAAGACCAAAGAATTCCACCAAGTTGTGGACCACAAGTAGCCCCAAACTTAGGATCCTAGGGTTACAAACACATAAGCAAAGAGATACTTGAAACACACAAGACATTGTAACATTAATTCACACATACATGGAGTACTAAAAGCATATATAGGAATACACATGGAAGACACGTGATACATTAAGGTAATACATGCCAAACACAAAGCATACACATAAGACACAAAGCATACACATAAGTCACAATGAGCACATAGAGAACACATGGAAAGCATGATGAAGACACATTAAGACATAAGTTAAAACATAATGCATAAAGGAAAAAAACATAAGAATACACATCAAACACACACACATAAGGCACATGACTCTAAAACTATCTTTCTTTATTGCTAGGGGTAATGTGAAGAGAAGTGCCACCATGGATCACACACTAGTAAGGACTGCTGAATGACTAGGTGACCATGACAAGTCACATGAAGCACATGGACTGGCAAACTATGTTGCCCTAGGTTGAAAATGAATAAAAGAGGAAACATTATAGGCTAGTGAGGACCATTGAATCAGAAGGTGAGTTCCCTTCCAACAAGAAAATATGCAACCAAAAGAGAGCGTAGCACAATGTATGCCCCCATCTTAAAGTGATTGCTAACTCCTACTAGGGAGCAATTGCTTTAAGGTATAACAAATCATAAGAAATAGGCATGAGAGGTTTCCGGAAGCACATGCCCATAAGATATGTGTTTCCAAAGAACCACATTGCATTAAGCGGTTATCCCCACAAAAGGCAAACTGAGGTGATGTTATAGGCATGATACATAATGGATTGTGTAGTCATGGTATGATGTTAAGCATAGCAATAAGGTGTCATAGAGAAAAAAACATAAAAGAAGCAACAAGTTACATTAAGGAACAACACAAAGGGATCTACTAACTAGTGTAAGTATAAGAATGGTTATATAATATGAGACGTCTCAAGACTATATATGTATGTGTGTGTGTATGTATATATATGTGTGTGTGTGTGTGTGTGTGTGTGTGTGTGTGTGTGTGTGTGTGTGGAATTGTCATCATCTATTAGCTACTAGAACTATGAAGACAAGGGAAGAAGTATCAAATGAAATCAAAATAAACATCCATTGGGTCAACAAGGGAGAATACTAAAACATTCTATGCCTTCAATCATCCCCAAAGGACACAACAACAATACAAATTGTGACATATAGGAGAATGATGATACAAATAGAGAGAATGTCACAACAGATTTTGGTCTGCTTTGTATCCATGCACTTACAAGGGTGTTAAGGGTCATCCCAAAAGATCTTAACAACATAACAATTTTAAGCAATAATATACAAATAAAGCATGAAGCACCACATCATGGGGGAAAGCAAACATATGCACGCATAACAAAGAAATAAGGTACCTCACTTGTGAGTCAACCTAAAGAAAATCATCCACCTCCAAATCTAGTTCATCATCCCTTTGGATTGGTGGACAATATGCAAGAGGAACTATAGAACATGAGGTGTAAGGAACAAGAGCCATACACATACCTATATTATCTTTGGATTTGCTCTTAGAATGTAGTACAATGGGCTCCATAGTAGCTTGTGAAGCTTTCTTCTTTGTAGGAGACACAATGGTGATATCTATCTCATTAATGTTCATCAGTGATAAATGCTTGTGAGGAGGGAGATTCTCCTCTCCTACAGCAAGGTGATCCTTATCATGAAGGTGCTTCTTTCTTTCTCTCACAATCTTATTTTAGTTAGCCTTATTCATGATGTTTTTAAGGGGAACCCTAGTATCTACCGACATAGGTTCTTTTTTATCCTTTTCTTCAAGAACAATAGAAGAAATAGGAGGAACCATTGAAGGCTAGGAGACTATGGGGGAAGGGTTCCTCAATGTGGATTGTTCTTCTCAACTTGTGAAATAGATGGAAGTACAAGAGCATTCTCAAGAAGTTGACAAACCTCAAGAAATAAAACTTGCACAAACAATTGCTTGCCACTTGTCTATGTGGAGGCATGTGGTACAAAATTAATATTGCAATAATGGGGAAGTCTATTTTGTGCACGAAGGTTGCCTCGTTGTCCTTGAAGGGATAGTGGAGGGGAACCTCAACATATCTACTACACTCAGGGATGGGGAAGAACATTCTTTTTGGGCTTAGCTTCATTCACTACTTGTGGGATAGGAGGAATTACATCCATAGCCTCAGAAGATCGAGGAGGTTCAAAAAGATCACCGAGAAGAATATTACTAAATGTTAATTCTATTATTTTCATTTCTTTAAACTTTTGATATGACAAGAAGAATATATCCTCTCTAGGTCAAGTGACTCCAACTAGTTGTGGCTAAAAGCAGTCAATTGAAAAATGTCCATTCCAAGAAATGGGGTGATACTGAATATGATGTACAACATGAACCTGCCATTTAAATGGAAACTTTAAGCACTTCTAAAGCGTAGAGGGGACCACCTTCATGGAATAGAGCCATGGGTAGCCTAACTTCACATGAAATAAGTCTGATGTAGGAATGATAACAAAATGAATGTCTAAAGCTCTTGTCCTAACTTTAATTTTAAGAGTTAAAGCACCAAGAGATGGAAGGATAGACCCATCATGTGCTTTAATATGTTGAACACAATGAGATGCTTAGAGGGGTGTGAATCAACATATAATAAATTTTAACTACTTTACAAAACTAAACTAAATAACTTAGAGAATAGAAAGGAAATCATGCAACACACATAACACCAGTGTCTTTATGTGGAAAACCCTAAAATAGGGAAAAACCATGGTGAGGTTTAGCCTACAATATATTATGCTCATTGCAAAAGTATTACAACTTTATTTTAGGGCTACAACCCAAGGAAGCTACAACTCCCTGTATTTGTGCTTACAACAATTACAACTCTTATTTAGGGCTACAGCCCAAGGAAGATACTATTCCCTAATTACTCTGCTCATTGCAATGGGATTTACAAAGATAGTAACTACATGGACTATTCTAAAGAGAACATTTGATTTATGGTGGTAATGTAGTCTTTTATTTATTTCTCAACACATGCCCTCAAACTGATTCTGTACACTTCATATCTTTCATTCTACCCTGCTTATCTTCGCATACACTTCTATATCCCACAAATGAACTTAATCTTCTATAAATATACTTTGTAACACTTCAAAACATTGATTAGGTTGGCATCACAACCAACACTTAATGAAATGTGTATCTCTTCACAAGTTGGCATCAATACATATGATATGATATGATAAATATGTTGTAGACCTTAGAATTTCATAAATGAGATCAAGACATATCTTTTGATAGCTTCTAGTGTTGAGGAAACTAATCAGGATCCTCTACACATAACATAAACATAACCAATCAGATCAAACTACTCAAGACTGCTCATTGTCTATCTTCATACTATCGAGGAGAACCCAAAAACTCTATGCAGACCAAATCACACATGGTCTCAAAAACATTCATACACCTTACTGAAGAAGTGTCATATTAAACTATAGATCTACAAAATAGGAAACATGACTATATGCATGAAATAGAGTAGTCTAGACCACATGTGATACTTTACATCTCAAGATATGATGTTATAGTACAATACAAGGCCTGAAACCTTTTAGGAATGAGCTGAAAAATCATCATATGTTTCTTATTAGATCCACACACCTTTATCTAACAATTCCAGAGGAATTCAAGAGTTTGACATGGATAATCAGGAGTCCAAAGAATAGTTATACTCAAATCTTTACTTACAGACATAACTACTTGATGTGGTATCAGAAAATGGAATTTGTCTGTATGTGGATCATACCTAATATACGTTGGACCATATAATACTTCAACACAAGATCTAATGGATGACCTATACATGTTTCATCCTCCACAAAACTCAACCATGTACAAATGGGCTCTGGAATAGTCTGTATTACCTCTGTCTAAGTGATGGTCGATACTTTATCCCTTGTAACCTTTTATGTTGATGATGTGAAGACTTGAGAACATGGATTTATTATTTCAGTACCTAAATAAATTTATCTTCAAAATTGCAAGATTAAATCTTGCACTGCAGAGGAATGCAGACTAGAACAAGATGACTCTACCTTAGGACATGGATTGTGAATGCCTTAGTCATATACATGGGGATATAGGAACCATGTAATAACATGAGTTTTGACCTCTACACTATGCTCACACACCAAAATGATCACTTTACTATTTAGAATGTTTTCTCTTCTCCTGGACTGGTTTTCCTTGACCATACTAACTCTTCCTTTATACAGTTCTATCTATATATTTCCATATACTATGTTGTCATTAATTTATACTATGTTGAGACCAATGTATGCTATTTTGACATCAATTAAAATACATATTGCCAACAATCTCCCCCTTTATCATTGATGGCAACATATACTCCCATTTTGACATCAAGTACCAAGGGATTGCTATCTTTTTCTTGCCTCAATTGAAAAACTATATAGACTCTCCCTTACAAATTGATTTCTACATTGTAATCCTCCTGACTGTGCTATTTATTTAAAAAATTGTACCTTTGAAAACCAAAATGGTACTGCCATTCTTAGTCAATACTTTTGCAATGCTATGTACATCAAAAGTTGACTTATTTACATTGTGCTTGCAACTCACTTGGATGGTATGATAGCCTTGTAAATTACATTGAGTTGTTGAGGAGTTGTAGTCTAAATGACCCATTCTCAGGCTAGCATATGATTCTGACATTCACACTCCATACATATCTCCTCAGATTCTTCAGGTTAATGACCTCTCTCAACTGACAAAATTTTTTCTTCAGGTTTTCTCTTTTGTCCTATAGGTGAGATAACTATGAATAAAGGCTCTCAACTTGTGCCCTAGTTACACCAATCTTATCCTTTGCCAATTCATAAACTTTAGCCAACTTAGATATTTGTGACTCAATGGCGTCCATCTAAGTTTTGATGTTCTTTGTGGAACTTGGCCTTCTCAAGAATAATATATATAATGTTGTAGCCTCATCAATGCAAAATTTGAATTTCTTCAAATTTTCTTTAAGCTTGTTATGTACCTTGGCACATTTTGTTAATCATATCAACCATTCTCTTGTCATTCATTCTTCTTGTTGCCTCTTTTTATGCCTTTTGCTCTATGTGGGAGGAGTGATCCTTAAAGGATCCCATTAGCAACTTGAGATTTCAGTCCAAATGTAGTGAGGGGGTCAATAGTTACCTCTAGTAACCCTTCTTGCACCAATTTTACAACATTCTCTATTGCATTGGACTTCTTCAGATTTTCTTGTAAAAAAATTTCTTGCTAAGGCATGTAGTCTATCACTGAGCTTAAATTTGTGTAAAGTAGAGATGCTTGTCAGGTCAATCTGTCCTTCATTGGTTGGAACCTGCAGTAGTTCAAGAGTGACAATTGGTTGAAATTACAGTTGCATATCTAATAGGTCCTTGAGTGATTATGTCTTTGATGCACTTTGACCTATGTAATCGATTCCTTCTGATTTCTCTCCCTCTTTAGTTGCTCCCTTATCCTTTTCATCCCTTTGTTCCTCATCAATGTTTTTCTTTTCTTCCAGATCCTTCTCAAAATTATCTTGTTTCCTCTTTTCTACATTCCCTTTATTCTCCAAAGGGGGAGAATAATGTCTTACATTAGGATTGACCATGGGAGACCCACTTTGAATCCAGGAGGGCCCAAAGGTGGTAGATTTGTTTTTTTCTTGGCCCTTTGTAATTGGTGCTCTAGTATTGTTAGGAAGAGAAATCTCCTCATTCTTTTCAGCCTTGTCACTACCTTACCCATTTCCTTCAGAGGCAAATTGATCAGATATATCTTCAATGATTCCACTATCAACTTTTATTTCCTTGAGAACTTTAGTAGAGTTCTTTAGTTGTCTCCTTTACCAATTTCATTATCTCTTCTTTATTCCTTGACATCAAAGTATTTAATCTTCTTTTAGTTACGAATTTCTTTGTTAGAAGTTTAGAAACATCAACTCTATCTTCGTTGGAGATGGAGGGACAAATCTTTTCAAATGTTCTTTTCTTTATCTTTTAGTAAGGATATCACCAAGGCTTTTAGGTAGTTGATATATGATTTCAATTAAGGATAAATTATGATCTCACATATATCTAACTATTACTTCTTGAAGGGTAGATTTATCATTGGAAGACCTTTCATCATAAATACCTACAACTTTGTTTAGGGCACCATACTCTATAATTGCATTCATAGTTGCCTCAAGTTGTAAGGGAGCATATTTAGGTTTCTTAATCCTTTTTTCTTTTCATTTTCCTTTATCCTTTGAAGTCTTTTTTTCTTTAGTTTTTTCTCTTGTTCTTTTCTTCCTTAATCAGAGACTCAGCCTCTTCTTCCTTTTCTTCTTCTTCAATGTCTTCAACATTAACTACATTTGTCTTGCCTTTTCTGGCCTAATTCTTCTGTGTAGGCATTTTCTTCTCAGTGGTTTGGAATTGCTTTAAGATTTCTTTGGTATCTCTCTTTTAAGGCAATGAAGATCCAGAGAGGATAGAGGCAAAGGTTGTGGCTCATACTGAACTACTTATTCTCCTTGGTCATTGTGTAGAGGAAATGGCTTGTGCTTCTTCTACTGAGCGTAAAGGGTAATTAAGTATCTTTTACAAGCCAATACTTATCTTCTTTTCTTTGGATTTTATCTTTTTTTTCTTTCTCCTCTCCATCCTTCTTCACAAATTTGTTGATGATTGCATCATCTATCCCAAATATTTTAGTGGAGGGATCATTAGGTTTGTTGAGAGGCATATAAAGATATCCTATCAAATCAAACTCTGAAATCTCATAAGGTAGAGTTGTAATCTAGAAGGTCCTAGGATCAACAACCTCCATGTAATAGTTATCTTTATCTACCATAAAAGTTGTCATTTTTGCATTTTTCCACCACCTTGGATGGAATTCTTTCTCTTGATTGCATATCTTCCTGAAATGTTTCGTAGAATCCCTAGAATCTAGTACTGTAAAGTTTATGATCTGGAAAGATTCTCATAAAGTCATTGATTTGATGAGAAATAGGTGTGTCTAATTTCCAAACCATTCCTTCCATTGCAGGTAACTCATTCAAAAAGTAAAACATGAGACATATAATGAGAGATCCATACCGAAACTTGTATTTGGATTCCTTTTTTTTCTTTAAGTTATCCATCAACTATTGTGGAAAGAGCTCACAGAGATCAAAGTATTTTCCCTCTTTGACCATTTGATATGCAGTATATATTGTAGTTGTTGTGGTTGAGTTCTCCCTGTTGGTGTAGTATATTTTGTATGCAATGTTCATAGTTGCATACCAAAGGCCCAAGTCCTCCATGTCAATCACATTCAAAGTACTTTTGTCAAATTTAGCTCTAGTGAGTCTCATCACTTCTTTATTCTTGACAGATTTTAGAATAGGCACTAGTTCGAAGGAGCAAAAACTAGTTACTATCTTTATAGCTTCGTTGGTGATCATGTGTGGTCAATACAAACAAAAGAAATCCTCCTAAATCTGACATAGGGATATTCTCACCCAAGTATCATCATATCAAAAGTTCAGAAAACCCTTCCAGATGTCAAGATTCTTGGTAGCAATGTTTGCAAATTCTAGTTTTAACTTAAAATCATCTCCCAACAAGTTATCATTCTTGAATTGTTCAAGTTTAAGATGATCATATTCATCAAATAGTGAATGAATATATATGCAAACATCTTTAGTATGTATTACATTACATGGAACATGTGAGAAGGCACCAATTTCATCTATTATAGTGGACTTGAAGGGATGTTTCTTAAACTTTGGCCTTGGCCTCTCAACCACATCTATTACGAACAATGTTGCCATCATAATAGCTTCAAGAACCAGGGTTTCAAATAGAGAGATTGAAAAATACCTGAGAATACAGTGATAGGGTTTGCTTGCTTGAAATGTTGGGCATATTTGGCTCTCCTTTAGCTCTTGAATTAACTTAGCTTGAATGAAATGAGATCATAAATGATTAGGCATCACCTATATATTCATTTCACTAACCAAATTTATTCCACATTAATTGCATTCTTTGATTTAACCTAATTTCCCTTTTTCATATGTAGAGCCTTATGAACATTTATCAATCCTCTGCAAATAGACCAATTGCTCTAGAGATTTGATCAATCACATCTATGTGTTGAATGTTTTCAACACCATGAAGGGGAGGTGAAGTATTTGTAGTAACAACTCCCCCTGAGTCAATGTTTCCTTTTTGTAGATTCTCTTAACCCTAAAAGCCCTGAAAACTTCTACAATCTACCGCATTGAGAGATTTTTCTCTAGAGTTTTGACCAATCTTCTATAAATCATTATCTTAGCATGCACATACTGAGTCAAAACTATCTAAAATGCTACAAAATTCAGCATCTTATTTCTTCAGGGGTTTGAAGAATTTTGCAATTGTAAATCCCCCTTAATCAGTACTTCATGTTTTAGTTACTAAAGGATCCATCTGCACTAGGCAGAGGTCTAGAAACATCACTTTCCTCCATCTTCTTCAACACTTTTCATATTTCCTTCTTTTGATGAGAAATATCAACTTTCTCTTGTGGAGTGTGTAACATCACATTTCATAATGCTAAAGACTTAACATAAGTATTCATCTTAATCAAGAATTAGAATACATCATGATTATCCAAATTAGAGTTAAAACTGAAGGAATCATTATCATTTCAATAATTATGCATGTTATTCTAAACCAAAATATAACAAAGCGTACAATTACAATACCTAATAACATCTCATTAGTGAATAACCTTCACTATGCATATACAAAGCAATGCTCATGGCATCAAATATTAAGTTATATAATAACTAACTATCAAGTCATATAATGAAAAGCACAACATCTGGAACATATGACATATGTCTTCATAAGCATCAGCTTGTCTCATACTTGGAAAGGAGAGCATCATCTAGGTACTTTTCCTCCAACCATAGACCAGCGGTCCCACACACAAGATCCTACTTATAAGCAGCCCTACTCTTCATAGAGGGTATAGGTATAAGGAGACTTTAGGTTAGCAATCTGAGTATCTGGTGTTGTGTCCATCATAATGCATCTCAATCACACCACTATAGATACACTCTAACTATGTATGACACTACTAGAGACATTATGCCATTTAGAGCATTGTGGACTGACAATGCATGCAGAGATGGATGCATTACTTTGGCCAAATATTTACATACATAAATATTATGCAATGAACGTTGTCATATGTCCATGACCTCGATGTGACTTATAAGATGTTATGTCCTACAATAAACATATTTTGACCATTCTTGGTCTAGAATAGTTAAGTTCAAAACATCTTTGTGTATTCCTTGGACATTCAACTCTTGCCTTGAAAACCCATTCTTAAGGTTCTCGTTGCTTAATGAATCGGAAACTAGTGACTCTACATCACTTTGTCCCACACTTGTATGTAGAAAAAGGCTCAATCATGTTCTCAACACTTACACATCCCAACTTGGTGTTTATTTTTTTGCCTCATTACAAGGTTTACATTTAGGCCATAATATCAATGGGTGAATTTATAGTGATTCATAGATTCGATTCCCTTTAACAAGGTTCTATCTCAATAGACCTTCCTAATTCTAAATTCTTAAAAAAAGAAACTTATCCATTGGAAAAGAAGGTTTTTATTTTCTATTGCACAACAAGATATATGGCCACAAGGTTCTATTCTTGTAAAAGAACCTTTCAAATAACAACTTTCCATTAAGGACATATGGCACAAACTCACAGGAGTCAAAAGACAATAACATGTCCACAAGAACCTTATTGTTACCATGAGAAATTATTATAGTATCAAAATACTTTACATGCATAAAGGTATCATTACATGGAGTCAAAGGTTTACCTCTTTCACTTCGAGGTGATAACTTTTAATGTTAAGAGGAACAACTCAATAAGGTGTTTCCTACCAAGACTGGAATAGTCTTCAACATAACATGGATTGGCCTTACTTAGTTATCACAGTCTATAACACAGTATGTTTTGACCTTTCTTTCCATCATATGCAAGACTCTAGTTATCGAGAGTATAAGCCGATGCTCTCAGCTATTATAGTCCTTAAAACACAGTTGCCTTATCAAGATTTTCATATAAAACAAAATCCAAGCCTTTAAGGCTATCAATCAATCATTAAGAACATCATAACAGAGTTTCATGGTTTGAAACCTGCCAAACAAAATTTGATAACTCTATATCCATTAAACATAGTTATGAAATGATATTGTCTACTTATTAAACACAGTCATCATAATGATGACATGAAATTATAGAAGTTTTATAGGGTTCCAAACCCGGCCATATAGCACACAGTAGGACTCGTATAAGCACAACACACTTGTGGGTCCAAGTTGGCTGAGGATGTACTATGTAAATAGTAAATTATATGTGACCTCAATAATATAATATAGTTAACACAATGATTATACATAGTATTAAATTTTAAGTTTAAAATGGCTTCGTAAGCCATTGAACCATGGTGCACACTATAAATGGGTCAACACCAATTATAAACATTCGAAGATTCATATAAAAGTATCATTATCAAGTTTTAATCAATGAGCTATAGCTCATACCTATAGCTTATGTGTATTTGAAAGTGGCTACTATAGCTAGGCACCAAATAAACACTAGTTCCAAGCTCAACTCCTCCAAGATTTCATTTTAGTAATAATATCTCTTTATTGAACACTCTATCTCTCCCAACCTAAGAGTCACACAAAGACACAACATAACATAATACCAGCCAATGATAAAACCAAGACTCTCTATCCAAATTGGTATTAATTGTTTCTTTGCATGCATGCCAAACAAGAACCATTCCCAGTAGAGCTTAAAGCTTGCCACCTTTTCTATCTTCGATAGGTTAGCTGAGATAATGGCTTGAGAATAGGGTACACTTCTCTTCCACTCTCCTTCCCACCCATCACAGGTGGTGACTGGCTGAGTGCCCTCACCAAAACATGAACAACATTTGAATAAAATAATAATGTAGTTATTAATCATATTCAGCCTCTTGAAGAGTTTATACCAATATAACTTATGTAATTATACATATATACTTCCTTATATAAGGTTTAAGGGTTATCAAATATCACCATCATAAGATAAGGATGCATTCTTACGATGTGACTATGGGATGGAGCACTGCTCCCCCTGAAAGCATTGTTCACCGAAAGAAATAAATATCAAAATAAAATAGTTACAAAACATATTGTGGAAAATAAACACGGAACCAAAGGGTTCTTGACAACTTTGCTGAAATCAATAAACAAATCAAAAGGACATTCTTGTGAATATCATCATTTCAACAAATCGACATTAAAGTCCAATTGACTAGTCAATAAGAGAAATTAAAAGACTAACATGGGAGACGTAACTCACCCTAATTGCAAGGTTTCAAAGGACAAAGTTTGATATTTAGATTGTTGTTTAACCCCTTTTCCTGACATCTATCTCTTCCTCCTAGATGATACCCTCCTTCTGTCTTTGAAGGATGATTACTTTCTTGATCAAATTCATCTTCTTTCATAACTCTACAGGCTTTATTCTTAGGATCTTCAGTGTAGGTCTCTTCCTTCTTAATTTTAGACTTTCCTCCTGAATGAAAGTTATCATATAAATTTGTAGAGGTACTGATCATAGGACTCTTTCCCTTTTTAAAACCAATACCTAATTTTATTTTGTTGTCTTTTGAGAGTTATTTATTTCATTGAGGATTTTAGATCTTCCTTTTTATTTTAGTCCTTTGGTAATATTCTCTTGTGCCTTTTCCAATTCTTTTCTTATAGTGACAACTTCTTCCTCAAGTTTTTAACATTCAATGAATTTCTCAAAGAGCTTGGTGTTTAAGCAATCTTCAATCCTCTTTTCTTCTTCAAGAAATAGAGCATTCCAAACAACATGTGATACTTCACATCTCAAAATATGATGTTTTGGCGCAATACAAGGCCTAGAACCTTTTAGGAATGAGCTAAAAAATTATCATATGTTACTTATTAGCACACCTTTATCTAATGATTCTAGAGGAATTCAAGAGTTTGACATGGAGAATTAGGAGTCTGAAGGATAGTTATACTCAAATCATTACTTGCAAACATAACTACTTGATGCGGTACCAAAAAATGGAATTTGTCTATATGTAAATCATACTTGATATACCTTGGACTATATAATACTTCCACATAAGCTCTAATTGATGATCTTTACTTGTTTCATTATCCACAAAACTCAACCCTGTGCATATGGGCTACAAAATAATCTATATTGCCTTTGTATAAGTGATGGTCGATACTCTGTCGCTTGTAATTTTTTTTGTTGATGATGTGAGGACTTGAAAACTTGGACTTATCATTTCAATACCTGAATAAAGGTGTCTTCATAAATGCAATATTGAATCTTGCATTGTGGAGGAATGCTGACTACAAAAAGATGACTCTGCCTTAGGATGTGCATTATGAATGCCTTAGTTAGATTCCTACTTCTTATCATTAAGTGCGATACACCCAAATAATTATATATACATGTGGGGATAAAGAAGAAATGAAAGAACATGAGTGTTTACCTCCACACCATGCTCACACACCTAACTGATCACTTTACCATACTTAGACTATTTTCTCTTCTCCCGAACTAGTTTTCCATGACTATACTGACTCTTCCTCTATACAAGTTTGTCTATACATTTCCATACACTATGTTGTCATCAATGTATACTATGTTGACATCAATGTATGCTATGTTCACATCAATGAAAACACATATTGCCAACATAATAGCCATCTATGACACGTCATATGTATCTCAATGTAAACCATGCATGTAGAAAAGCTCTTTAGTTACTACATTCACCATGTATATAGGAACTATCATAGCAACTTGAATAGGTTTATCATTTATTCAAAGGAATATGATTGAATCTTACTTGGATTGAAGGGTTTAATGGGTTGAATCTTGATGAGATTATTTTACAAAAGTTGTGTCATGATAACATAAACAAATTCTGATAATAGTGTGAAGTTTCTTGTTTTCGGTTTCAACTTGCAAGAGGTGGAAGTAAAAAATGATGCCACCACCACATGTTTTTCTATGTTATTAATTGAAATTTCATTGATCTTGATGAATTTTTTATTTTCCCTTTTGAAAGAATGATTATGAGAGGCCTTAGATTGACCAAATAGATCTGATCAGGGAAAATGCTCATACTGACTAAATGAAAGTTGATAATCATGAAGAGTCATGCAAAGATGTGTGAACATGAGTCATGTCACATCAAAAATATCTTATCACAGATGTAAGGTTGTAAGATTCCTATAATGATTCTTTACACATCAACATTCAGGATATAATATTAGATTTGTCAGAAGAGGGCTTGATAACAACCCATGAAATCTATTATTTTCTCTTTCATTCCCTGTTTTCAATGAATGAAGTCTAGCAAAGAGACTTGAGGTCCATTATTTTCTTGAAAATTCTTAATAAAATTGTTCACTAATTGTGTGAAATAAGTTACAAAATTAGTTAGTATTGAGTAAAACCAATCCAATTCTATGTTCATGAGTGGCATAGGAAAGACTTTTCCCAAGATCGCATCCTCAAAGAAGAAATCACTACACATAGCAATAAATTCTGCCACATGGATTTTAGGGTCTCCCTTCCCATTATATTTCTCAAAGCTGAGACTCTCAAACTTGTTTGGAATAGGAGTTATTAGGATGAAATAAGAGAAAGGTCTACTAATATAATGTTTTTTCATGATAGGTGTAGGTGGGCTATTACTCATGTTAGCCAATTGTTCTTGGATGGAGGTCATATTTTACAACAACTGGTTTATAATGGGATGGGAAGCAAAATTAAGTAAAGTTTTCAATGAAGGACTAGGTGAAGGTGTATAAGAAACCTTTTGGAATGTGATAATAGGTTTAGATATAGGTGGAGTAACACTAGGACTGTAATTTATGTAGTTATATGGAATATTATTGTAATGGTGGACATGATTCCCAGTGGATAACACAACACATGTGGTAGCATTATTACTTGGATGTGTGGTAGTAGTGATAATAGTAGAAGAATAAGTAGAAATATGGAGTATAGGTAAGGGTGCCAACACTTGAGTCCCTATTTGATTTAAAGAAGTGACATTGGTTATGATTTCGAAAAAACTAGATGTTGATAGAATGTTGTTATGCACTATATGTCCAACTCCACTCAAGACTTCAAATCCTTCTTGGCCTTCGAGAAAAAGACTTCATAGACTCAAAAATAGGGACAACCTCCTCATCTATGTATTCCATTATTACAAATCACTCAAAATTAGCCAACTCCATGTCAAATTTCTAGACTTGAGCTTTAGGAACATGAGCCACAAGGTCATCAATATTGATGTATTCATGTAAGCTTGATGCTTCAAGAAGGAGAGAAGTAGGGATGCAAGGAGGAATTAATGGACCTTCTTCTTGGATAAGAACAGAAATTTGGGGTTCCAATGTATTGGTATCATTGTTATGCATATCATTGAAACCAATAATTTTCTAATGTCTTTGCACAAGAAGGTTAGAATCAGGCCACCAGGTCACAAAGCCCATAAAGTGTCTATAAGCATTATTAACACACAAGATGCACCAATAGAAGTAATGATTAGTGAAGAAAAATAAAAATTTGAGTTTTTGTTTATGTGAAGAAAAAGTATCCCTTAATTAAATAAAATTCTACTCAAATCCACTTGAATATCAACAATGTTAATGCTTAAAATCAAACACTCCATTTTCAATGCTTTTGTCAAAATGAAACAATTCAAAATTGTTCCTATCTTCAATTTTCAATGCAAGATGACAACTGAAATGTTGTAGAATAATTCAAAATCAGATTTGGAATGCAAATGACAAAATAAAAATCTGAAATTAAACTATCTTTCATAAACCCTAGAATGCCACATTAACTAGGTTTTACCAAATGCAACATTTTCAACAATTTATAGCACTAAAAGGGATTCAAATGCACCATGCAACAATATGAAATAATAAGCTACTATGATTCCAATCATATCTGATGCAAAAATGATAAAATAAGATGTGCTATGATGATTTATCCTTTCCAAATACAACAAAGTGATAACTATGCAATTTTCTTGTCTAGAATGTAATTTTTTATTTTTTAATTTTCAAATGCAAGAATGCATGGATCTTTTAAGTAGCAAGAATGAAAATGTACAAGAAATGAAAATTCTCTAAAAAAAATAATTGGTGTAATAAGATCTAAAATAACTCACATGTCTCTAAACCCTAGGTTTAAAACTAGCAAGATTTACCATAAATGTAAGGTTTCCACAAACCCTAGCTATGAAGCTATAAAAATTCAACAATGTATGAATGCAAAATGATCAATGAACTCACTCCCAATCATATCTAGATTGATAAAAAAACTCAGATCTAAAAGAAAAAGGATGCAAAAGTGATGTAGGAGAGTCCCAAATTGCAAAGTAATCTTGCATCAAACAAAAATATTTGCATTCTTTTGTTTACTGTCATTTTCATTTCAGTTCAGTCATTTATAGTTTTAGCATTTTGTACTACATTTTTCTACATCTTCATATCAATTCTCATGGATTAGTTCTTAGCATCTACATAGTTTCATCTACATCATATTCAGATTTCAAGTGATTTGGATTTCTTTCCTTAGAGTTATCACTATCCAGAGATCAACAACTTTCACAAAATAGAGCATTCAGGTAGAGAGTTGGAAGGAGAAGGTTTGCAGAGTATTTTGTGACTTGCAGAGCCTAATGAAATATCATGCATAACATATAAGGACAAGATAGACCTTCCTTGATGTTCACACCAAGTTTCATTCATTTGGGAAGAAATACCCTATGTTGTAGGCCGACCTACGTGTTTCTACATGCTACATCATCCATTGGAGATTGTAAACTCTTGTGCCTAATGTAGAGGATTCTTTGAGCTTGAAGATGATATATATAGATCTATTAGATGCATTAGGAAGTTATAGTTATATAATGTGATTTTGCTAGTTTGAGAAGATAAGTTCTCTTTGGGAAGGAAGTTCAATGTCATATCTTGCATATCTATGGTAACCTAGAAAGTAGGCCTGTAAGCCCTTTGATTGTGTTGTTTTCATTTTATTTATGCTAACTTCATGGTTTTGATAGTTCAGTCTTTGAGCCTTCCTGCTGTGACTGCACCAAGTGGTATCATAGTGAAGTTTTGAATCCTTTGGGAAGTGAAGGCATTTTATAAGATATTGTAGTGAATAGAGCACCAATTTGAGGCAATCTACTAGGTTTGTCAATATAGTGCTAATTGTCAGGTAGTTGTAGCCCTATTGTTGAATTGAGGTAATTGCATCAGATCATAGGAAGAGATGTCACCAAGGAGGATGCTTGCTATGGCCAATGTTGCTAGGAGAATGGAAGAAATGATACAGATGATGAAGAAAATTAAAGTTTGATTGGATGTTGTAGAAGAATATAGAAGAACACTAAACCCTAAACATGAAGATGAATGTGATGATGATGAATTTCAAGTTGCTGACCAGAATGAAGAAGCCCTAGAAGGAGAAGAATCAGATCAGGTGAAGATGTTGAAAGCTATTTCTAATATGGGTAAGAGACGTAGAGTGGAAGTACTGAGAATTTTGAGGAATTGATTGATTGGATAAATGACTTGGAAGAATACTTTGAATACGAGGAGATTGAAGATCGAGAGAGAGTGAGATTTGAAAAAGCTAAGTTGAAAGGACATACTACTATTTGGTGGAATGTAGTTCAATTGGATAGGAATAGTAGAGGAAAAGAAAAGATCATAAAATGGGATAGAATGGTGACAAAGTTGAAGAATCAGTTCATACCTATTGACTATGAGTTGAAATTGTTAAAGATATTGTAGAACCTAAGGCAAAAGGATAAATCTATGGAGTATTAAAGAATTTCATAATATGATCATAAGGACTGGGTAAAGTGAAGAATGCAAGGAGAAAGTGGCAAGAAACACAAATGGATTGAGAATGAACATTCAAAAAGAACTAAGTTTGGTGAGAATGACAATAATACAAGAAGCATATCAGTTCGCATTGAAAGTTGAAGACAAGTTGTAAAAAGAGGCATGAGAAAAGATAGAGAGATAAAGGAGGTAAATTTAAAAGAGGTAGAACATATTATAGGCGAGAAAGATGTTATGTAGAGTAGAACAAGGAAATAAATCCATACAAAAAGGAAGACAAAAATAACAATTCATACTAGAGAGATGACAGAAGTTTCAATCACAACAATAGAGGGAATCATAATTCTTACTGCAATGAAGGATACATGAGAGATGAAAGAGGGTTTGATAAAAGATCATTTAGAGGAACTTGTTTTAAGTGTGGAGGTGAATGGCATAGAGCATTTGAATGTTATTGGCCTAGAAGTACAAACAAGAGCATAGAGAACAATGCAAGAGAACCTTATGTGGAGGAAGAACCTATTAGATCACCTAGTTCATTTGGAAAATCAAAGAAAGGAGAATCATTAGTCATGAGGATAACATTATTTCAAGTGGAGACAACTAAGGAACCACTGCAAAGGTAAAGTTTGTTCCAGATAATGATGCGAGAGCATCCAGTGGTGTAAGGACAATCTTGTGTCAACATAAAAAATATCATGATTCAAAATTGTTGATATTATTTTCATTTATTTTAAAAATGAATCAGGAAAAGACCATATGTAGGTGGAAAGATATTAAAGTTTCCATTTCCTAAAAAACCCCTAAAATTGTTTCAAAGTTAGGTTTGAGGCACATATAGGCCCCATATGGCCCCAAAAATGGGTAGAATCAATAGAGCTAATTCTTAGTGCAAAGATAACTCTACAAGATTCACAACGTTTCAAACTATTTGTCTATCAGACACCTAGATGAAAATTTATGGCTCCTGAAAGTTTGCCTATTTTTGAAGGGAGATGCAAATTTTGACATAAGAGTTTTATGGCTCTTGAAAGATTTGAATGAAAGAAAAAGGGAAGAGATCAAGGCTGAAAGGATTGGTGGAAGATCCTATGGAGGCTGTAATGAATATCAAAATAAAATTGAAGAAGCTCGCACCAGTTGAAATCAGAGAGGAGATAATTCCTACCACTCTCATGATCAAAACAATGGTGAGAAAAGGGGAAGAGGAAGAGGTAGACTTGGGCAAGGACTTGGAAGAGAAGGTTTCAGAGGAACCTATTTCCAATGTAGAGAAGGAGGACATTGATCATATGAGTGTTGCAAGTATGTTCTAATTAGTGTTGTCATTGGTGTCAACTATGTCCTCTGATGAGGTTTTTTTTTATTGAGTTTCTATGTTAAAGTGATTTGGTTTCTTTGAGGAGGTACTAAAATTTTTGGGAATAGAAATCTATTGCTAGGTCTCCAAGTGCTTTTGAGAAAATTTAATTAATTATGGAAACAGTGTGTTGAAGAAGCATTCTGGCTTACAAAGTGTTGTTAAAATTTTTGTTTGGCATTTCCTGTGTTAGAGATCTGAGTATGCAATTTGGATATGTTATTTAGAAGTGTTTTAAGATGTTAAATCTAGAATTTGGTGTTCCAGATCATTGTGCAGTGGAAGTTGTCACCAGTTTGAGAACATTGTTTGATAGTGTTTGTAGTGTGTTTGGAAGAAAGTATTTTGAACCACATTTCTCTGCAAAATAGTTTCAAGTGTTGTGATTCTAGATGTGTGCTTATAATGTCCATATTTTCCTTTAGCTCAATTAGTTCATGGTTTGGTTCTCTGCAAGTACATTTCTTAAGTTGCATATGATGATAGAGCATGATATACTAGTCAAGTACTCTGGTGTCAAGTTTCTTCAGGTAAAAGAATTTGTTTGTTTTCAGGTGCTTATAGATGTTTCTAGATCATGTTCATGCTTGGTGTATGGTCCACATGTCATTATGTGATTTTGAGGAAGTGTGCATTTAAAAGTTCATGGTGTTAACACAAGGATGTTCGACTTGGTTGTTTTCACTATTTGTGGTTACTCTTCATTGATTGTGAAAGTGTGTCGAAGAATGTAAGAGTGGATTTAGGTCCATGCTAAGGCATTATGTGGTCTACATTCATTCCTTTCCTCTGCAAGAATGTTTAGGGCTAGACCTAATATGAATTTTATGAGTTAATTTGTGTTTCTGACTTTGGAGAATTTTTTCATGATTGGTGATTGTATAAATAAGTGTCTAGGAGTCATGGATGTGTGGGTACATGAGGTATATGATGTTGGTGATGCAAATTTGATTAGGGCAATGAGAGATTTGATGTATTAGGCTATTGGATGTAGTGAGTAGAAGGTGTCTATTATTTTTAATGATGTTGTGAAGATGTTGTTTGTGTCATGATGGATATTGAGCTTCCTTAGAATTGAACTACATGCATAGGTTACATGCAACTATATCAAATCAAATCTTGGCAATGAGCCATTCTTCTCTTCTCTTCTTTCATTCTTAGTGGTCAATGAGTCGACTTGGATAGTGAGTCCACCTACAGTGAGTATTCTCTCTTTTGGGTAGTGAACCCTCTAAAAGTGAGCCTTTGTAATTCAGTGTTGCTACTACATTATAATGTGAACTAATCTCCAGTGTGTTTTTCCTTTTTAGGGTTTTCCATGTAAAATCTAGTGTTCTCTTGTGCATGTTGTTGTTATGATTCAATTTTAGTTATTTGTTTTTCATGCTTAAACATCATAAAATGTTTAAAGGTTAATGTGGATCTAAATGTTTGTAAGGGTTTGAAGTTTTATTACAACCGATTCACCCCCACTCCTAGTTGTCTTGTGCATTCAACAATTGGTATCAGAGGCAAGTTCCTTTGAAGAAAGCTTAATAGCTTGAGGTAGATCTAGGATGGCACATAAGAAGGATGATTCTTTGTATGCTTTTTGGAAAATAAGAACAATAAGTTATATGGTTTCTCTTAGATATGAAATATAGAACTTAGTTGTAATGGCCCTTAGGAATAGAAAATCTAACAAGACTGTGAAAAAAAATCAAAAGGATGATGATGTTATGAAATCTAACTTTGTGAGAAGAGTAAAATTGGATACTCATAAGAACAGTGATAAATTGCCTTTCAAGTGTTTCAGTTGTGGAAAGCTTGGTCATTATGCATTAATATGTCTGGAAAAAAATTTGAGAAGTAAGAATAGGAAAAACAAAAGTAGAGTGCCTAAGAAAAACTACTATATGAAATAAGATGCAAGTATATCTAATGATGAATCTAATGATAAAGATGATAAGGATAATGACTTCTTGTTCACTAATTTAAAATATGATACTGGTGTTACTAAACCTTAAGGATGTGTGGAAGAAAATACTCTAGAGGTAAGTCTTAATAATGAAGATATTTTTCATACCAGGAAAGAAATGAACTATTGGTTTATTGATAGTAGTTGCTGAAATCGTATGATGGGTGATAAAAGAATGTTTGTTAAATTTGAGGAATTTGATGGAGGACTAGTTATATTTGGTAATGATTGCACCAATACGATATGTGGAAGAGGGTCAATCAATATTAATAGACAACATAACATTGATGATGTTCTTTATGTTAAAGGTTTAAATAAAAATCTCTTGAGTGTTGGAAAATTGTGCAATAAATGACACAATCTTATGTTTCAGAGTGATGGCTTTGAGATCAAAAAGGAGTCTAGAACTGTGATAGCTATTTTAAAAAGGATAGATGAAAATATTTATCATCTCAAAGAAGGTGATGGTTATTGCTTTATGACTGAAATGAATGAAAGTTGGCTATGGAATAGAAGGACATGTCACATTAATTGTGATGGTCTAGTAAAGATAAGCTCAGTTCAAGTTGTGAGAGAGCTGCCAAAGATTATCAAACTTGTTAATGTTGTCTACAAGGAATGTCAAGTTGGAGAGCAAGTGAGAAGAAGATTCAAAGTCAAAGAAAAATATTCTATCTAAGTATTGGAATTGGTGCATACAAATCGTTGTGGTCCTACCAGAGGAAGGATTTTTCAAGGTGACAAGTATTTCATGTTATTTATTGATGATTTCTCTAGAATGACTTGGGTCACTTTTCTTAAAGAAAAATTAGAAGCTCTAGATAAGTTTAAGGCAATTAAAGCTATCATTGCAACTGAAATGGATATGAAAATTAAAGGTTTGAGGTCTGAAAAAGGTGAACAACTTACTTCTAATGAGTTTAACATGTTTTGTGAGAATCATGGGATAAAGAGACATTTACCTACCCCTAGGAATACTCAACAAAATGAAGTGGTTGAAAGAAAGAACATGACCATTCAAGAAGTCATAAGGATAATGACGAAAGATGTAGACCTACTGGATGTCTATTGGAGAGAAGCAATTCATACTACTATCTACATACATAAAAGAGTTCAAGTAAAAGAAAATGACACAAAGGCTCCCTATGCGCTGTGGTATGGAAGGATTCCTACTATTAGATATTTCAATGCTTTGGAAGCAAATGTTATATTAGAAGAGATGAGGAACTAGGAAAGTTTGATGCAAGGTATGATGAAGGTATTTTCCTTGGGTATTCTACTAACATATTTAAGATTACTGGTGCTATAACAAAAGGCTAAGAAAGATTGTTGAGAGTGTTAACATCAAGGTTCATTAAGACACACAAAAGGTTTCAAAAGCTAATGGATATGTATCAGAATTAGATAAGTCATCTTACAGAGAGGAAGAAAACATTGTTGAAAAGAAAGTACAGACTAGAGAAGAAAAAGAAACTAGAGAAAAATAAGTGTAGATTGAAGAACAAGAAGATCTAGAAAGAATCTCTAAAACTCCCAAGCATGTGTAGAGGCATCACACTAAAGACCAAATCATTGGTAATAAAAGAAAAGGTGTATTAACAAGAAGTAGAGATACTGAAGAACAAGTTGTAGAGAATGAGGTAAAGCTTGAGTATGGGTCTACAAGGGATCAAGTTGCTAACATATTCATTAAGGCTCTTCCTAAGGATATATGTGAGTATCTCTATGAGAAGTTAGTGGCTATTGCCCCTCCTTTCTTGGACTAAATGCATAAGGAGATGCATCAGTCTAGTGGATTTCAAGATTCATTCCTTTCTGGACTGATGATTGGAGGCTACCTCTCAAGAGGAGTAGGCAGTACTCATGATGATTGTTGTAGTCAAGGGGAGTATTTAGAGTAGTGAAAGAAAAAGATGGTACAAAGGAGTAGTGAATAGTGCAAGTATCTGTATTATCATGAAAAGTTAAAGTTGTGACACCCTTTTCCATTGATGTCAAAGGACGAGAGAGTTCACGTGAAAAACAAAGGGGGAGTAAGATGTGTAAAATAAATGGGGAGAGTAAGAAAGCAAAGAAGATTGGTGTAGAGTTGTGTCTCAATGATTTTTCACATCTTGTGTTTCCATCAATGACCAAGGGGAAGATTATTGCAAGTATGTGCTAATCAGTGGTCATTGATGTCAACAAGCTTGTGTTGTCATTGGTGTCAATTGTGTCTTCTAATGACGTTGTTTATGTTTGATTGAGTTGTTGTGTTTAAGTGATTTGGTTTCTTTGAGGAGCTAATAAAGATGTTGAGAATATGCATATGTTGTTTGGTTTCGAAGTCCTTTTGTGAAAATTTGATTAATTATGGAACCAATGTGTTGAAGAATCTTTTTGGCTTACAGAGTGATGTTCGAGATTTGAGTATGTAGTTTGGATATTTTATTTAGAAGTGTTTGAAGATACTAAATCTAGAATTTGGTTCCTTGGATCATTGTGCAGTGGAATTTGTGCTCACCAGTTTGAGAACAATGTTTGATAGTGTTTGTAGTGTGTCTGAGAGAAAGTATTTTGCTCCACATTTCTCCATAAAATAGTTTTAGGTGTTGTGGTTCTGGATGTATGTTTATAAAGTCCATATTTTCCTTTAGCTCAAGTGGTTCATGGTTTTGTGCTCCAAAAGTATATTTATTAAGTTGCAGATGATGACAGAGCATGATATAGTTTGTCAAGTAATTTGGTGTGAAGTTTCTTCAAGTGAAATATGTTGTAAAGGAATTTGTTGGTTTTTAGGTGATTGTGGATGTTTCTAGATCATGCTCAAGTGTGGTGCATGGCCTACATGTCATTGTGTGATTTTGAGGAAGCGTGCATTTAAATGTTCATGGTGTTAACACAAGGATGGTTGACTTGGTTGTTTTCACTATTTGCGGTTTTGCTTCATTGATTATGAACATGTGTTGAAGCATGTAATAGTAGATTTAGGTCCATGCTAAGGCATGATGTGGTCTGTATTCATTCCTTTCCTCCATGCGAATGTTTAGGTCCATACCTAATTTGAATTTTATGAGTTAAATTGTGTTACCGACCATGGAAAATATTTTCATGATTAGTGATTGTATAAATAAGTGTCTATGAGTCATGGATGTGTGGGTGCATGAGGTATATGATGTTGCTAATGTGAATTTGATCAAGGAACAGAGAGATTTCATGTGTTAGGCTACTGGATGTAGTGAGTAGAAGGTGTCTACTATTTTTAGTGATGCTATGAATATGTTGTTTGTGTTGTGATGGATATTGAGCTTCACTAGAACTAAACTCCGTGCATATGTTAGATGCAAATATATTAGTTCAAAGCCTAGTAGTGAGCCATTATTCTCTTCTTTCTTTCTTTCTCAGTAGTCAGTGACTCCACTTGGATAGTGAGTCCACCTAACATGAGCATTCTCTCTTTTGAGTAGTGAGCCCTCTAGCAGTGAGCCTTTGTAATTTGGTATTGCTACTACATTACTTTTTGAGATAATCCTCATTGTGGTTTTTCCCTTTGAGGGTTTTTAATGTAAAATCTCATGTTCTATTGTGTGTGGTGTTGTTATGATTCAGTTTCAATTATTTTCTTTTCATGCTTAAACATCATAACACATTTAAAGGATAATGTGGATCTAAATGTTTGTAAGGATTTGATGTTTTGTTACAACTAATTTACCCCCCTTCCCTCTCAGTTATCTTGTGCATTCAATAATGAGTGTCCACAACATCAAGGAAGAAAAATAGAAGACCTGAAGGTAATGTACAAGTTGCAAATGTAGATGAAGATGTCTAGTCTAAGCATTCTCAAGATGATGAAAGGGGAGAAACCCTAGCTGTCAGAAGAGCCTTTTTGAATGAGGAGAATGAACCAAATCAGAGGAAGAGTTTATTCTATACAAGGTGAAAATGTGAAGGTAAGTGTTGTGATATTATTATTAATAGTGGAAGCACTGACAATCTTGTTTCAGACCTAATATGGTTAACAAGTTGAAGTTGACAAGAAGAATGCATCTGTATCCATATTGGATTGCACGGTTGCAAAACGACCATAGAGCATTGGTCAAGGAACAATGTTTAGTGGAGTTCAAGATTAGAGACTACCATGATGAGGTGTTGTGTGACATCATACTGATGGATGCATGTCATATGCTATTGGGAAGGTCGTGGTAGTATGATAGGTGCATTGTCCATGATGGTCGTACAAACACCTATTCCCTAACAAAGGATGGAGTTCATCATAAGTTGAAGCCCTTGATGAATGTGTAAGAAAAGGTATATAGTACTACCAGAATTTGCTTGGTAGATGGTAGGAAATTTTTGGAGGGTATGAAGCATGAGAATCATTACTTTGTGTTGATTCCTAAGATCAACAAGAAGAAATTTAAAGATGTACTAGCAAAAGTCTCAAATCTGTTGGAAGAATTTCAAGATATTGTAACTTTAGAAAATGTCCCCTCAGGGACTTTTCCCTCATAAGGTTTAGCTCCCATGTCTTTAGCATGCATTTAGGACATCTTAGTTCATATTTTGGTATCCCAATGGAATGAGCCCTAGGTGACATGACAAATGGGACCTAGGATGACCCGTTGAGCTGTACCCTACCCAAAATAAGGGGGAGGACTTGGGTGCCCGTGCCCTAGTTCTGCCCTATTTTGGGGTAGCCCTAATTTTTGGGTGTTAATTTTTAATCATTATTTGGGTCCTTTGCCGACACGGAACATTTTAATTTATGAAATCTTGGTAGGAGTGTTTGTAGTTGCATCTAAAAGAATGTGTAGGCATTCATTTATAAACTAGAGGATTACTAGAAAGATATGATGTTCTCAAGGTGATTCAAGGATTTCATTATGTTACAAGAGTAGACTTGTGTGGTTTATGTGTTTGTCTTTGTAGATTTGAGTATTCATCTCCTCATGGAATGAAGAGTATCTTCCTCGCATCAGATCTTCACTACAAGGTGATATCATTGTGCTTTCTATCATTTTTTCATTTAGATTTGGCCTCTATCTCACAAGGGCATGCTCTCTCTATCTAACAAAAGTGTTTGGAAGACTTAAGTGTCCTTTCAAGGCTTGACTGAGGTAAGCTCCTAAACACCACAACCCCTGAACCAAGTTTCTGTGATTGCAGGTTACAGGTTGAGGAGCTAGATTGAGTAGAGTTGTAGAGGAGCATATTGGAGTTTTTGAAGTGCAGGAAAGGAAGAAAATCTGCCCCTTGGACTAGGGTGCCCACTCCCTAGTCCTCAAAATTCCGTGTCAGGAAAATCTCTGATATAGATGATTCAGGATGCAAATCTTGTTGCCAGATCTAGATAGAAAATAGGGCCTTGGACTTGGGGGCCCTCTCCCATGTCCCTGAATTTTCTACCTTAGGGCCCTGAAAATAGGTACTCTATAATTTGGTATTTTTCTTCCGTCTGTAGCAACACTTTCCGTAATTCATTAGTTTACTTCTATTTTTGCATAATTAGGGTTTTCATGGTTAATTAAGCATAGGAGAGAGAAAATTAACAATTAAACACCCTAATCCAAGATTCCCTACATCTCACAGTGACTCTAGGGTATGATAGTGCTTGCTACTCAACCCTAGGTCCTTAAATGTAAAGTGGAAAGGCAGATTTAAACACCAAAACACAAAAACATTAACAAATCCAATTTTCCACTAAGCATTTTGGTGAACCCATGTTTCTGGACTTAAATTACAACTTGTTGAGTGTTTTTTATCATATTTTCATTGATTCCATTCATTCATATAGTCTTTCATCTTATTGCATTGAAAAAATTACAAAAAAATTTAAAATTTTGCAAAAAATTGAAAACCCTAGCTTGCATTTTCATATAGCTCACTAAATTGCTTAAATTCTTCCTAAATTTTCCTAATTCATGATTTTTGTATCATATCTGATCTAAACTACAGAAAAACACAAAAATTTGTTAATTTGCATTGCATTTTCATCATTAATTTGCTAGACTTTTGTAGAAATTTTGACAATTTTCGTTAAACCTAGTAATTCCAAAATCTAGGGTTTGTAGGAAAAATCTTCTTTCAGATTTTTCTACTGATATTAGAGGCTCATTAAAATTTTAATTTGGCTTTAGTCTTGCATTTTAGTGTAAATTTGCATTTAGATTTAAAATATTTGCATTTTTGCATAGAAAATTTCAACAAAAACTAGCATTTTTCATGCATTTTCATTAAAATTGCATTAGCACTTTGCATGGTAAACCTTGGAATTCATTTTCATATCTGAGAACATTTAATTTTAATCATAAAATGGACCTTAAAACATTCACATATCATTTTGTGTCAATATCTAAAACTAGGGCTTCAAAAACAACGATTTTCACTAAATTTGGCCTTATCGACTCTCTAAACATGCATCATAGGAGTGTTGTGAAGATTAATTTTTCACAAATTGGTTGTTATCAGGGTAATTAATTGATTCCCTTCCTAAAAATCTTCACAACACCCTTGGATTGGCCTCTTACATTGAAAATTTGGTGAAAAATGACATTTTGACCATTTTTGCCCTATGGTTTGACCTAGTTTGCACTCTAAGTGTGTTGTGATCAATTTTATGGATTGAGGTGACTAATAACATCACTTTTATTTTATTAACATCCTGAAATTAATTACAATACCTATTTTTCTAGGTCTTGGAATTGAAAAACCATGAAAAATAGCCTAGTTATGCTATATTTTCACTAGGGTTTTACATTAAGTGACACTAAAAGTGTGCTGTGTTGGGTATTTTGACATTAAGTGGACGTTATTTCTGATATAATTTTATTTCCATCATAATTTTCCTCACAACACCCTTGATTATGCCCTTTTGCATTAAATTTTGGTGAAAAAAGTGCCTATTTTGACATATTTTCACTATATTTTACTTGGCATTAACTTGAAATCACATCAAGTGTGTGTTGATAAGGATACTTTTTCTGTATTAGACTGATATTAGACATATAAATTTCTTCCCTTGACTTAAATCCTTACAACACCCTTTGGTTCATTCATTTGAATTGAAAAAGTACAAAAAACCAAGCATTTTAAGGTCATTTTTGCATATAGATTTACACTTGCCTTTTCTATACTTTTGGAGAAACTTCTAAATCTGATTTGAATGTATAAACATGGCCTCTAATCAAAACAACAACAATAGGTTCCCTCATAGACCTTACATGAAAAGAAAAGTCCCTGAACCTAAAATAGTATTTACACCTCATGATAGAACAATCGGTGATTCTAAAGGACCTATTTACATCACTGTGAAAATAATGGGAAACCTTGTGAATGGAACTCTTATAGATCCTAATTGCATGACTAATGTTTCCACTGAAGTGTTCCTCTTTTCACATCAATTAATGCAAGGTTCTTATGACCTCTTGAGCATGATGATTAAAACACCTAAGGGAACCTTTATTAAGCCTTTTGGTAAGATATCATTGTTGGTAACACTATCTGGAAAACATGTCAAACAATGGTTTGATGTTGTCCTTATTCCAACCTCTTTCATATTAAATTAGGACACCCTTGGCTAAAATAAATGAAAGCTATCCCTTCAACAATACACCATTGTCTAAAATTCCCTCTTGATGATCGTATAATCACCATCCCTCACAACAAATATAAAACTTTGGTTGAGAAAACACATTATAGGTTGAATTTCTTTTGGTATAGAACTGAAGTACCTAGTCCTCCTATACAAGAAATGACAAAAGACAAACAACCCGCATGTGAAGAGAATCTTAGATTGAAAGGACAAGGTCCCTATGCTAAGGTTCCTCCCCTGAAATCCTTAAAAGGATCAGGAGGTCATTGTCAACAACAAAACATTCCACCATGACAAATGAGATTTGATCTCGGTGCTTCATCTTCTAAATTGAACAAGCCTATGAAATAGGATAGCCCTATCTTACAAGAGATAAGTGGTAAAAGAAAACGAAATAGAAAAGCAAGAGAAAGAAGAAAAAGGAGACAAGCCTATGCTATAAACCTTGCCTCTCAACAAGAAAACATTGATCCCAACATCTAATCCAACAATAGTGATCCTAACAATGAACAACGTGATGAGAAAGACATGAATATGGCTATGATACCTTACACCCACTTTCCTCCAACATTAGGGAATGTGAAGATGACGACAATGATTTGCTTATAGATAACCTCTAGCCCAGTAGGGGCCCTACACGTAAGTATCTCTAACTTTTATCTCTCTCATGATATGCTTCCCCCGTGATGTGTTATATGTTGTTTAGGCCTCTTGGGATGACCTTGGATTCTCCTGTAAGGTTTGGGATACTAGGAGACCACCTCTGTTGTGAACTTCTTCTATTTGTATCATCATTCTTCTATATCACTTCTCTATTTGATTTCATTGTTGTGTGTTGTGTCTTAAGGACATAGCATCATAGTTGGTGACCTGGGGGCACCCTCCTACATGACCGTCACTAAGACACATGTTTCTCCTCTCTTGTTTATTGTTTCCCTTCCTCTAGTGTTTCCATCTAGCAGTCAGATGATGACAAAAATTTATACTCATGTAAACCTAGTGTCCGTTTTGAGAGAAATAAAAAAATGGACTTAGTTCCTACTATGATGATGGGGATGTATATCTTTTCCAACACTTGGCTAGTGGAAGCAGTCATACTTTCTGTGTAGTGAATTTGATGATGTTTCTATCGCATTTACAAACCTTAACAATATTGTTGCTCTATGCACCTTTGTTTGTCTCTGAATCTAGCCTTGGCAATACTCAATTCAAAGAGCTTCATGATATAGCCCCATGGTTATTGTCGAACTCCAAATTTGTTATATAACCTTGGCTCTTTGTGTGTTTAATCATATGCATTGATGTTGTTTTTTATCAGGATTTTATAGACACTAACATGTTTCTTGCAGGGATGTGTTTGTGGGAGTATTTGGCAATCATAGAGTACATGTCACCTCCAGGGAACATGGGCTTTGCAAAATTCTGTGTTCCCTTGTGGGTTTTATTCCTACCTTAACGTGCTTGATATCGATGCATGATATCAACCATCTTAAGGTGGCGGCATATAGAAGGTAAGCTATTTGTTGTAGATGTTAGCTATGTGTTTTTCCATAGGTGTAGTCTAAAGACTTGATTGATGAGTGCATCATGCATCCTGAGTTTGTTTTCAATCAATCAATCAATCATCTAAGCCCTCTGCAGAGGCATGATATCACATATATCCTTTTTTTCTTAATCCCTCTATGGAGGTGAGGATGGTGTATTTCTTAGAGCAGATTGCATCATCCTATCATTTTTAGAAGTCCTTTGTGGAGGTGGGGAGCAGTTATGTGACTAACTCAACTCTTAAGCATGTTTTCAATGATTTTTGTGGCAAATCCCAATCATCGGTGTGTACCTATAATGTGCTTGAGATGGTGTTGGACCTAGGAATAGGTACACTCCATCACTTGTCTATCGTGTTTTCTCCATGTCTTCAAGTGTGTGTGTTTGGCATGCTTGATTTGTGTGGCATGTTTGTTGCCCCATATACAGTATAAAGACTTGCTCGATGAGTGCATCCTGCATTTTAGGAGGTTTGCATGTCTTGTGTGTGTGTTACCCCATATATACAATCTAAAGACTTGCTCGATGAATGCATTTTGTATTATGGGAGGTTTGTTTACTTTCTAGTACTGGCATTTGCATTTCATATATATGATAAAAAGAAAAGAAAAGAAATCATGCTTGTCTTCCATGCGTTAATGTGTCTTCTATGCATTGACTATCTTCTCCATGTTTTGCGTTCCTATTACTGTCTTCTATGTGATTGGTATGTCTTATCTATTCTTGGTGTGTTTGTTGTGTTTGTTACCATACTTTAATGCATGTATTGGCCTTGCATATATACATACATTACAGTGGGGGCTAAATGTGATGTCAAAAAATGTCCGCTTGGGGGCTTTTCCCTCATAAGGTTTAGCTCTTGGGTCTTTAGCATGCATTTAGGACATCTATGTTCATATTTTCGTATCCCGATGGAATGTGCCCTAGGTGACATGACAAATTAGACCTAGGAGGACCCCTTGAGTTGTACCCTACCAAAATAGGGGGGGAGAACTTGGGCACCCATGCCCTAGTCCTACCCTAACTTCTAGGTGTCAGTTTATGACCATTCTTTGGGTCCTTTGCCGACACGGTAAGTTTGAATTTACAAAATCTTGGCGGGAGTGTTTGTAGTTGCATATAAAAGCATGTTTAGGCATTCATTTGTAAACTAGAGGATTAGTAGCAAGCTATGGTGTTCTCAAGGTGATTCAAGGCTTTCATTATGTTGCAAGAGCAGACTTGTGTGGTTTATGTGTTTGTATTTGTAGATTTGAGCATTCATCTCCTCATGGAATGAAGAGTATCTTCCTCCCATGAGATCTTCACTACAAGCTGATATCATTGTGCTTTCTATCATTGTTTCATTTGGACTTGGCCTCTACCTCACAAGGGCATGCTCTCTCTATCTGACAAAGGTGTTTGGAAGACTTAAGTGTCCTTTTGGGGCTTGACTGAGGCAAGCTCCTAAACACCACAACCGCCAAACCAAGTTTCTATGTTTATAGGTTACAAGTTGAGGAGATGGACTAAGTAGAGTTGTAGAGGAGGATATTGGAGTGTTTGAAGTGCAGGAAAGGAAGAAAACATGCCCCCTGGACTAGGGTGCTCACTCCCTAGTCCCTAAAGTTCCATGTTGGGAAAATCTCTGATACAAAAGATTTAGGTTGCAGATCTTGTTGCTAGATCCAAATAGAAAATAGGGCCTTAGATTTGGGCGCCCACTCTTGTGTCCCTAACTTTTCTACCTTGGGTCCCTAAAAATAGGTACTCTATAATTTCGTATTTTTCTTCCATCTGTAGTAGCACTTTCTGTAATTCATCAGTTTACTTTTCTTTTTACATAATTAGGGTTTTAATGGTTAATTGAGCATAGGAGAAAGAAAATTAATAATTAAACACCCTAATCTAAGCTTCCCTACATGTCATTGTGACTCTAGGGTATGATAGTGCTCGACACTCCACCCTAGGTGCTTGAATGTATAGTGGAAAGGTGGATTCATACACCAAAACACTAAAACATTAACAAATCTAATTTTCCACTAAATAGATATTTTCTCTGATAATGTACCAGAAGGTTTACCATGGGTAAGGAAGTTAAGTCACCAAATGGATTTGATACCAGGAGCTAGTCTACCAAATAAGGCAACCCATAGAATGAATCCTATAGAGAATGAAGAGCTAAACATACAAGTTCATGAGTTGCTAAGGAAGGGATTGATAAGGGAGAGCCTAAGTCCATGTGTGGTACCTATAGTACTAGCACCGAAGAAAGATGGAGAGTGGAGAATGTGTAAAGATTCCCAAGCCATCAACAAGATCACAATCAAGTAAAGATTTCCATTGCCGAGAATGGATGGCATAATGGATTTTTTGAGTGGAGTCAAGTGCTTTACAAAGATTGATATGAAAAGTAGGTATCACATGATCCAAATTAGAGAAGGAGATGAATGGAAGACAGCATTCAATATAATGGAAGGTTTGTATGAGTAGTTAGTCATTCCATTTAGGTGAACCAATGCACTGAGCACATTCATGCAGCTCAAAATCTAGAAATCTAAAGGCAAGTACAAACAAAATATTTCTAAAGAAATCATATTAGAATAGTTTGAATAGATTGTTAACAAAATAGAAAACAATATCATGGAAATTATAAGATATAAGCTAGGTAGTAAGTTTAAATAGACTAGAGAAAGGGGTGGAGGTGGCAACACCAACCAATAAGAAGTAACCATCTATTGGACTAAACATAGCAAAAGCATCTTCCCAAGATAGCTAATTGATTCTCACTTGTATGAAGGTGACACCTCATAACCTACTCACCTAATTGAACTCACTTCATTAACCTAAGAAAGCTTAATAATATGTGTAGGAAAAACCTAATGAAAAGGAATAAAAAACATACATCAACACCCCTCCTTAAGCACAACTTACATGGGTGAAAAGATGGGTCTTGGCAAATGAATCCTAATGAGGTACCCATGTACAATGATATCCCCCCGAAAAGAGAAGAAGCCCCCCCCCCCCAAAAAAAAGGAATAGAAGTCCCCTCCCACAAATAGACAGTGAACACCTTCCAGAATAGAGAGAGAGAGAATGGAAGGACTAGGAAGCCCCTCCAAAGTGAAGAAAATGTGCCAATGATGGATGCTCAGAACTATATGGAGAATATGATCCACACTTGCCGAACAACATTTCTCCCCTTGGTAAGAAATAAAACCAAAGGTCTATGAAGAATGTCTTCCCATTCCTAAAATGAATATAAAGGAAGAAAGCTCAAGATGTATGACATCTCTAAAAACCATTCATGTGTCTCCATGTTGATGCGGAAGGATGCCATGACCAAATTAGGAGAAAATGACAAACTAGAACCAAGTGGAAACTGGAATAGAATAGGATCCAAAGATAAAGATATCTCTTCTGAAGACAAGGATACTTCCTCCAAATGATGCTCAATGATCTATAAGCCAATACTAAATTGTGACAAATACTGATATGGATCAAGCACTATAGAAGATTTAGGTACAGTAACTATGGATGTATTATGTTCACCATTGGTAAGACAATTGGACCAATGTGAATTTGGTACTTCTACAAAGGATGTCAACATGCATGATGAGTAAGTCAGATATGTGAACTCATGAGTATCTATAGAAACTATCACTATAGAAGCAAATCTAAGCAAAGAAGGAATAAGAGGGTCTGAATGTGCCCTCAAAACATATGAAGAAAGAACATATGAAGTAATCATGGGTATCACACAACATCCAACATGAAATCAAACTGTAATTGAACTTAATCATGGGTATCATACAAGGGTATCACTATCACTATGAAAAGCATGAAATTATACCTTTTAAAAACAAAAATTGCACTGAAACATACCTTTGTATGACCGAGAACGGACCTCTCAAAGTTCAGGTGCAAAATTGAAAACTGCAATGGTGAGGGGGTCTACTGTAGCTTTTTGATTTCATTTATTTATAATATATAAGTTGCATGTAAAAAGTAATAGATACTTGGATGGTTTTTTATGCTGCAAACAAAACCCTAAAGGTATTTTTCCTTTTGATGTATAGAAGATGTGACTCTAATGTAAAAAAATGCTTTGCAGCAACAAAAAATGACCCCAACAACCAAAAAATGGCATATGAAGGCTGAATCAACTACCTAAGACAAGAAAAGGGATGTTAGATCCTACAAGTTTGATCAAAATATAGAATATACAAGCTGATTGTTAGATTTGAGCTTCAAATCCTCATAAAAATTACTTTTGGTGTCTAATCTGAATAAAACAAAGGGTTATTCTGACTTTTCTCATAGCTCTAAACTCAATTGTGAGATTAGAAATATTCCAAGAATCTCTTTAAGCTACCTGGAACACAAAGACACATAAAAAAACCTCCCCAAAAATTGGTGTTTCTATCAAGTTTTTCTAATTCTCCAAGTCATCATCGAATGCAAGAAAAGAGCATACTCAACTTTTAAGAGTGTTTAATATGAAAAGAGGAAAAATGATGGTGATGATGGCTGTTTTAAGGGTTTGTGTTGATCCTCCTTTCACCACTAAACATTCAAGGACATTCAACTGAGTAGACAACTCTACTAGAGATCTCCTATCACTTGGAACATAGGGGAATATTGGAATTGTGTGAATGTGTAGTTCAATTAAGGGCAATTATGCTCAAAACCCTAATTTCACGAAATTGTAAACAAATGGACAAATTACAGAAAATGATCGCACATAGAGATATCAAATGATAATCAAATACATACTTGATTTTGAAGTTCGGTGTACAAAAAAGTTAGGGACTAATAAGCGAGTGCCCTAGTCTAGTGTACTTGTTTTTGTTGAGATCTCTAAAAAATGTCTGCAACCTGTTATTGTTGTCACAGAGATTTCTTTGCTTTAGAATGTAGAGGACTAATGAGTGGACACCCAAGTCCAAGCCCTAATTTTCTTCTTAGATCTACAATTCTAATAGTCTACATTGCTCTCCTACAATTCCACTTCATTTTCTTCTGAAACCTATAACCTACAACCATAGAAAAGTGGGTTGGGGGTTGTTGTGTTTAGAGGCTTGCCTCAGTTAAGCCCTAGAGAGACATTCAAGTCTTTTGAACACTGTTGTCAAATAAAGAGTGTGTATCACTGCGGGAGAGGAAAAATCCAAATGATAAGTGATAGAAAACATAAATAGATATGACCCTGTAGTGTATATCAAGTGGAAGGAAGATTCTCTTCATGCCATGAGGAGATGGAGTTAAATTTGCAATCACAAACACAATAACAACACAAAATACTGCTCTGCAACACAACAATGCCTTGAATCACTTTCGCATAACCCTCAAGTTCACAATGCCCATCTAGTTTATAAATTAATCACTAATCATGCTTATATATGTAACTAGAAACATTCTGACTAAGAATTTCACAATCCAAACTTGAGATGTCAGCATAGGACCTAATAACAGCCACAAATCTGACACCCAAAAATAGGTCCTAACCTAAAATAGGGTAGGACTAGGGTGCGGGTGACCAAGTGCTTTGCCCCTATTTCAGGTAGGATTTATGCTAAGCATACCCATAGGTGCCATTTTCCATGAAGCTTATGGGTTTTCTCATTGGGAGTCACCTTTAACATGCAAGATGACCTAAATGCATTCTAAAGGACCCAAGAGCTAAACCTTAAGAGGGAAAGTCCCCCAAGGGGACATTTTCTGACATAACATTTAGCCCCCACTTTAATGTATGTATAAATGCAAGGCCAATACATGCATTAAAATATGGTCAACAAACATGCCAAGCATGGAGAAGACATGCCAATCACAATGAAGATAGTAACATGCACACAAAACATGGAGAAGATAGTTACAGTCACGTAAAACACAAAGAAAACAACATTGAAGACACATAAAACATAGTGAATATAGTGAATGGAGTGATTATTTCTTTTTTTCTTTTTCTTGTATATAAGAAATGCAAATGCAAGTGCAAGGAAAGTAAACATACAACTCAAAATGTAGGAAGGACTCATCACCACCATCCTTTAGACTACATATGAGGCAACAGACACACAATACAGATCTTAGAGTATAAGAGGGACTCATCTCCACCAGTCTTTAAGACTACACTTGAGAACAAACATGCCATACAAATGAAGCACACCATACAAATCCTAAAGCATAGGAGGGAGTCATTGCCACTAGTCTATAGACTATGGTTGAGAACAAATACGCTATACACACACACATGTAAGACACAGAGAAAACATGATAGATAAGTGATGCAAGAAACCTATTACTAGGTTCATAGCCATCATAAACACATTAAAGGCACACACTGACAATTGTGCTTTGCCACAACAATCACTAAAGACATGCTTAAGGGTTAGGTTAGTCTCAAAACTACTCCCTGCCTACTTGGAGGAATTTTTGAAAATGACAGGATTGTGTAATCTGCTCAAGAAATACACCATCCCTGCCTCACATGGAGGGCTTAAAGTAAAAAGGATATGCACAATATCCCACCTCCGTAGACGGCTTAAGTGATTGTAGTAGATACAAGCTTTAGAAACACACTTTTCTAGCATCTAAATCAGCCAACTTACCTTATATATGCCCCTACCTTAAGGTGGATGATATCATGTAATGATATCAAGCACGTTAAGGTAGGAAGAAAACACACAAGGGAACATGATCTCTTGCAAAGCCCATGCCCCCCGGAGGTGACATGTACTTTACGATTGCCAAATGTTCCCACAAACACACAATCTCCTGCAAAAAAATGTGTTAGCATCCATATAATCATGATAAAAAAAAGCATGTAATCATTCACATCAAGAGCCAAGGTTATACTACGGGTCTGAGATCCGGGAATAACCGTGGGACTATACCGTAAAAATCATAAAATCAAGTGTAACCAAGGAGAGATTCAAAGATAAACAAAGTGCACAGAGCAACATTATTGTTATCTTTTGTAAGTGTGATAAGACAACATCAAGATCACACAGATTGATTCTACTAGCCAAGCGTCAGATAATATTTATCAACCCCATCATCATGTATGGACTAGGTCAATTTTTTTGATTTCTCACTAAGTGGACACTAGATCTGTATCGGTATAATATGTTTTTCATCATCCACCTACTAGATAAAAGCACTAGAGGAAGGAAAACAATAAATCAAGAGAGGATAACAAGTGCCTTAGGGACAGTCATGTATAAGGGTGCCCCCAAGTCACCAACCACAATGTTATGTCCATAAGACATAACACACAACAATGAAAATAGATGAGAAGCAATATAGAAGAATGATGATACATATAGAATAAAGTCACAATAGAGGCAATCTCCCAATATCCTTGACCTTACAAGAGAATCAAGGGTCATCCTAGGAGGCCTAAACAACACATAACACATCACAGGAAAGCACAACATGAGAGGGGAGGTTGTTGCAAGTATGGGTTGAACTAGTGTTGTCATTGATTTCAACATACTCATGTTGCATTAATGAAAAGGATTGGATGAGCTGTGTGCTGAGGATATTGAGAAAATTAGTCTCAATCAGGAACAGTGAAGAACAGTGATGATAACAAGGTAAAAGTCCAAGATAGGTTGAGGATCAGAGGATGCGGTTTAAAGGGTTTGTAGATATAAGTCTTGAGATGCTCCATTCAAGTTTTTAGGGATCTGCATGAAGATCTGAAGAAGTTATGGTCGCTCAAGTAGAACTGGTTCTGACAAGTGCTTAATGGTGACAGAGTGAGACAGATAGGTCTGGTAAGGTCCAGTAATGCATTATCCCACTCTGTAGATTTGAGGAAGTGTTTAGGACATCCTTGTGAAGTGTCAAGTAGATCAGTTTGTGGTTTGAAGGTCTGGAAGAATCTATTCCTTTGTGACAGTGATAACAGACTGTGTTCTTGAGGTTTCGGATGTAGGAGAGAAGGATTTCAGTAAGTAGATGAAGTGTAGATGTTCCTGGTGATTCAGGAAAGCTTGTGAAGGTCCTTGGATTATGTTTAGTTCATGTTGATGGTCCGCATTAGAATTGGAGCCTGAAATTGAAGAAATACTTCTGGATGAAGGTGTTCTTTCTGTGACTGGCCGATCGGATGAATTATACACCTTGCGAATGTTCTTGTGGTTGCTTGCTGACTTAGATGTTTGTTCCTAAGTTGATGTCATGTATAAATAAAGGTTTGCAAAGTCATTTCAAGTGTGTACTTATGGAGATGAGTGTGTGGTAGCGAGGAGAAGAGTGAAAGGAAGAGAAGAAGGATTTGGGCTTTAATGGAACTGATTCAAGTATGGTGACGATGCTATTTACCAGTTCAAGTATGTAATACTCATTTATTGTAGATAGTGTGTCTCTTGTAGGCAGAGCCTCTTGTGAGTAGTGTGCTCAAGAAGTGAGCCCTCATTGGCATGTGCCATCTTATTATTTCTATTCTTCTAACAAAGAATAATATCTTGGGTTAGTCACCCCATGGTTTTTCCCTTAACTGAGTTTTCCACATCAAAATCTTGGTGTCTCATGTGTAGATGTGTTTCTGCTCTTGGTTAATTACATTAAGTTTTCATGATTGATTTATTATTAATGCTAAGTGAATGCAAGTGTTGAAAAAAGAAAGTTTTAGACAATTGATTCACCCCCCTCTTAGTTGTCTGCCCTGAATCTAACAATTGGTATCAGAGCCAAGTTCCTCTAAAAGGAGCTTAACCGCTTGAGGAGATCTAGGATGTCATCCTACAAGAAGGATAGTCCAATGTTTGATGGAACTAACTTTTCTCTTTGGAAAGGTCGCATGGAATGTCACTTGCAGTACATGGGATTTGCATACTGGTCCATGGTGACAAAGGCCTATGTACCTCCACAGGGTGGTCCGACAACCCTAAATGAAATCACAGATGCTGAAAATAATCTACGAACCAAAGAGGCTCTTTTAAGCACATTATCCAACTCAGAACTCTCTAATGTTATTCATCTACCAACTACCTTTGAGATTTGGAAGAAATTGGAACTTTTGTATGAAGGAGATCAGTTTGTTAAATGTGTAAGATTACAGAGTCTAAAAGGGAAATTTGAAAGACTAAAAATGAGAAATGATGAAAATATTACCTCTTTTATGCCAAGAGTGAATGAGCTGGTTTGTGGAATCAGAAATACAAGTGGAACCCTAAGTGAAGATGAGATCATTGGCAAAGTTCTTAGATCCCTTCCTGAGTCTTATAAAATCAAAGCTTTTGCAATCGAAGAATTCAGAGCTCACACAACAGTCACAAGGGATCAATTGGTTGGTAAGCTAGCTACTTTTGAAATGGTCAAGTTTGGAGATGATCCTCCAAAGCCTGAATCTGCATTCAAATCAAGTGCCTTGGTAAAATGAAAACAAAGGTTTGATTCTGGAGAAAACTCATCAAGGAAATCATCATGGTATGAAAATGCAAGTAAAGACTTGGAAGAAGAAGAAGCTGAAACTGCTCATCTTGAAGCTCTTATTGCAAAAAGACTACCAAGAGGATCTGGTAAGTATGAGGAAAAATTGCCTTTTAAGTGTTTTAACTGCAATAAGATTGGTCATTTTGCATCAAGGTGTCCGGAAAGATTTTCTAGGCCAAACAGTAATAGACCAAGATTCCAGAAGAATTGTTACTATGCTCATGAAGGAGATGATGAAGGAGTAACAGATGATGAATCAGAGAAAGAAGACAAATTTGGAAGTGACTGGGTGTTCATTTCCATCAAGGAAGAAGATCCAATACCCTTTGAATCTATAAATCATAAAGCCTTGGCTGCCCAAGTTGAAGAGAAGGATGATTGGGTCATTGACAGTGGCTACTCTCACCACATGACAGGTGACAAAAACAAGTTCATAGATTTGGAAAGGTATGAAGGAGGAGTGGTAATGTTTGGTAATAACTCTGCAGGTAGAATCAGAGGTAGAGGAACTATTTCTTTTGATGGAAAGAACAAAACTGGTAATGTATTATATGTTGAAGGATTGAAATACAATCTTCTCAGTGTGGGACAGTTGGTGGACAAAGTCTATGATCTCAGATTCAAGAATGGAAAGTGCAAAATCTTTGAAAGTTCTGGAACAGAGATTGCATCTGGTACCCAAACAAAAGGTAACATCTTTCACTTAGCTGGTACTGGTAAAAGTTACTTATTTGTTCAAATTGATCAGAGTTGGTTATGGCATAGAAGAATGTGTCGTGTGAACTTTGATAATATCATCAAGATAAGTAATACTCGGGCTATAAGAGATCTTCCAAGATTGGTAAAACCTACAAATAGTTTGTGCAAAGAATGTCAGTTGGGAAAACAAAGCAGAATCTCATTCAAAAGCAAGGAACAATCTTCTACTGGATTATTAGACTTGGTTCACACTGACTTATGTGGTCTGACAAGAATCAACAGTGTGCAAGGTGATAGATACTTCATGTTGCTAATTGATGACTATTCTCGGATGATGTAGGTAACCTTTCTGAAAGAGAAATTAGAAGCTCTTGAGAAATTTAAAATATTCAAGGCTATGGTGGAAAATGAGACCGGATTAAAATTGAAGTGTCTGAGGTCTGATAGAGGTGGAGAATTCACATCCGGTGAGTTCATAAACTTTTGTGAGAAACATGGAATAAAGAGACAGTTGTCTGCCCCTAGAACTCCACAGTAGAATGGAGTTGTTGAGAGAAAGAACTAAACCATCTAGGAAGCATCCAGGACTATGATGATGGAAGAAAATGTTCCTCAGATCTATTGGAGAGAAGCTGTTAGTACTGCAGTCTACACTCTCAACTGAGTTCAAATTAGAAACTATACTGATAAGACTCCTTATGAACTCTAGTTTGGCATTACTCCCACTATAAGATACTTCAGAGTTTTTGGTAGCAGATGTTACATTAAAATGGATGAAGATCTAGGAAAGTTTGATGCTAGAAGTGATGAAGGAATATTCTTGGGTTATTCTACTCAAAGCAAAGCATACCGGTGTTACAACAAGAGACTGAGAAAGATTGTAGAAAGTATAAATGTGAAGGTTGATGAAGAAATTGAAAGACCCTCAAGAATTCTTAAACATGATGAAGATGATCAGAATGGTGTTCAGATTCAAGGTATCCAAGTCTCTTCTGAGAAAGAAAGTCAAGTTGATCTGGTAAGGTAGGAAGAAGAGATAAGTCTCAATGAGATTGATCAAGAGTTAGAAGTGCAAGAGACTCCCAAAATTCCAAGGTATGTAACTCTAAACCACTCTAAAGATCAGATCATAGGTGACAAAAGAAAAGGGGTGCAAACAAGGAGGAGAATTGCTCAAAATTCAGAGGAGTATTGTCTAATTTCAAAGATTGAACCTAAGATAGTAAATGAAGCTTGCAATGATGAAAACTGGACTAAGGCAATGGAGGAAGAACCGATGCAAATTGAGAAGAATCACACTTGGGATCTTGTTCCCAGACCAAGAAACAAAAATGTAATTGGAACCAAATGGGTCTTCTAGAAAAAATTGAATGAAGATGGTGAAGTAATCAGAAACAAGGCCAGATTAGTTTGCAAAGGTTACTCTCAAATAGAAGGAGTTGATTTTGAAGAAACTTTTGCTTCGATGGCAAGAATTGAAGGAGTCAGATTATTTCTTGCAGTTGCTTCCTTCAAGGATTTCAAGGTGTATCAGATGGATGTCAAATCTGCCTTCCTAAATGGTAATTTGGAAGAAGAAGTGTATATTGAGCAACCAGATGGATTTCAGTTGTCTGATCATAGTGACATGGTCTGTCAATTAAAAAAGGCACTGTATGGACTGAAGCAAGCCCCAAGAGCCTGGTATGAAAGATTGGACAAGCATCTCTTGAAGATTGGTTTCAATAAAGGTACTGTTGACAGTAATTTGTATTTCAAAATTGATCATGAAAATATCTTAATTGTTGAAGTATTTGTTGAAGATATCATTTTTTGAGGAAGAGATAGTATGTGTAAAACTTTTGCAAGTCAAATGAAAAGTGACTTTGAGATGTCAATGCTTGGAGAAATGAATTTCTTTTTGGGTCTACAAATTACTCAAACAAAGAAAGAAATCTTCATCTCTCAGTCAAAATATGTTAAAGAATTGTTGAGGAAATCTGGGATGGAAGACTCAAAGCCAATGAACACTCCAATGGCAACCGGATGCAAGTTGAGAAAAGATGATGACTCTCCCAAGGTTGATTAGACAAAATATAGGTCAATGATTGGAGGACTATTGTATCTCACTCAAACTAGACTAGATATTATGCAAGTTGTTGGTCTTGTTACTAGATTCGAAGCTGATCCTATAGAATCTCATGTTATGCCAATCAAGAGGATTTTTAGATATCTAAAGGGGACAGTTGAGTATGGTCTATGGTATCCTAGAGATCATGATTTCTCTCTTCATGCATATACAGATGTAGATTGGGCGGGAGATGTGGATGATTGGAAGAGTACCAGTGGTGGAGCATTCTTTTTGGGAAAAAGATTGGTTTCTTGACTAAGCAAGAAACAAGAGGTAATATCTCTGTCTACAACTGAAGTAGAATACATTGCAGCAATAGGTAGTTGCACTCAAATCTTATAGATGAAGCAGATGCTAAGAGACATTAAAGTAGAATATGAGGAGCCTATCACAATTTTCTATGATAATTCAAGTGCAATAAATATTTCTAAGAATCCGGCGTTGCATTCTAAGACCAAGCACATATCTATCAAGTTTCACTTTCTAAGAGAGCAAGTGAACAAGGATGAAGTCAGATTGGAGTATGTGCCCTCCAAGGATTAGATTGCAGATATCTTTACGAAACCTCTTCCCAAGGACTCTTTTGAGTATCTCAAGGAGAAGTTAGGGGTTATTGCCCCTCCGATGATGAACTAGGATGCACTAATGTGCATCAGTCCGGTGGATATCATAGTCATATCTTGTGGTCTGGATTGGTGTTGGGGAGCTACTAATCAAGGGGAGTAGCAGGTGTGATTATAAAGTTGCAAGTATGGGCCCTTTGCCATTGATGTCAAAGGGGGAGAGAAGACATGTGAAAAATAAGTGGTTGATGATCAAAGGGGGAGTAGTACAGGAAGAGAAGACATGTGAATAGTTATTGTTTATAGGGGGAGCTATGACAATAAGGAGAAGTTCTTGTCTTGATGGTTTTTCACATAATATGTTTCCATCAATGACAAAGGGGGAGATTGTTGCAAGTATGGGTTGAACCAGTGTTGTCATTGATGTCAACATACTCATGTTGCATTAATGAGAAGGATTGGATGAGCTGTGTGTTGAGGATATTGAGAAAATTAGTTTTAATCAGGAACAGTGAAGAATAGCGATGATAACAAGGTAAAAGTCCAAGATAGGTTGAGGATCAGAGGATGTGGTTTAAAGGGTTTGTAGATATAAGTCTTGAGATGCTCCAGTCAAGTTTTCAGGGATCTGCATGAAGATCTAAAGAAGTTATGGTTTCTAAAGTATAACCAGTTTCGACAAGTGCTCAGTGGTGATAGAGTGAGACAGATAGGTCCGATAAGGTCCGGTAATGCATTATCCCACTTTGTGGATTTGAGGAAGTGTTTAGGATGTCCTTGTGAAGTGTCAAGTAGATTAGTTTGTGGTTTGAAGGTCTGGAAGAACCTATTCCTTTGTGACAGTGATAACAGACTATGTTCTTGATGTTCCAGATGTAGGAGAGAAGGATTTTAGTAAGTAGAGGAAGTGCAGATGTTCTTGGTGATTCAGGAAAGCTTGTGAAGGTCCTTGGATTATGTTTAGTTCGTGTTGATGGTCCGCATTAGAATTGGAGCCCAGAATTGAAGAAATACTTTCGGATGAAGGTGTTCTTTCTATGACTAGCTGACCAGATGAATTATACACCTTGCGAATGTTCTTGTGGTTGCTTGCCAACTTAGATGTTTGTTCCTAAGTTGGTGTCATGTATAAATAAAGTTTTTTGAAGTCATTTCAAGTGTGCACTTGTGGAGATGAGTGTGTGGTAGCGAGGAGAAGAGCGAAAGGAAGAGCAGAAGGATTTGGGCTTTAATGGAACTGATTCAAGCATGGTGATGATGATATTTACCAGTTCAAGTATGTAATACTCATTTATTGTAGACAGTGTGTCTCTTGTAGGCAGTGAGCCTCTTGTGAGTAGTGTGCTTAGGCAGTGAGCCCTAATTGGCATGTGCCATCTTATACTTTATATTCTTCTAATAGAGAAAAATATCTTGGGTTAGTCACCCCGTGGTTTTTCCCTTAACCGGGTTTTCCACGTCAAAATCTTGGTGTCTCATGTGTAGATGTGTTTTTGCTCTTGGTTAATTACATTAAGTTTTCATGATTGATTTCTTATTAATGCTAATTGAATGCAAGTGTTGAAAAAAGAAAGTTTTGGACAACTGGTTCACCCCCCCTCATAGTTGTCTACCCTAAATCTAACAGAGGTCACATAAATGAGCTAATTATCCTATGACATAGGTGACTACCATGGTTAGAAATACTTACCTATAAAGAAAAACAAGACTAGAATTTGGAACTTGTGAGTATCTTGGAGAGATGCTCTATCAAGTTTTGTGTGGAGCTTGAGTGCTTCTTATGAGAGTTTTTTTTGTTATTAGGAAGTCTATGCAATTCTTGTTTCTCAAATCCTTATGTATGTGAGACCTTTTGTTACTCATGAGGAGCAGAACCACAATTCTTTCCAACTAATGATAATCATCTTACTTTTTTTTTAATTTTTAGCTAGCTTTATTTGTTGAGTTCATCTACCATAGTGACAAGGACAATCTTGTACTATATCTATCTTTTCTTTTGTTTTAGTCTCTTATTTCAATTATTTGATTTGTTTTTCTAATGCATTTTGTTTATCTCTCGATCCTTGTAAAGATAACGGAGGAGGAACCTTAGTATAAATACTCTTTCCCCATGGACGAGGTGGGTTATCTAGCTTTTTCTTATCGATTTCTATTATTCCCAAAATATCATCATAATCCATATAGCCATCTTCTACTTCTACTATATTCTATTCCAACATATATTATCAGTATGCTTAGGGAAAGGATTAGTAAAGATTTGAAAATTCTGATTTGGAGGAGCGATTAACTTATTTTCATTATCATTCACACCAGATACCTATATAATATTTGAATCAACTAGAGGACTAGTCTCGCCTCTACTTTCCCCCTCCTGGACCCCAACTTGGAAATCTATAAGCCCAAGGTAAGGCGAGGGGTGTCGCTAGGTAGAGTCGCGGGGACACATCTGAGTTAACAATATATATATATATATATATATATATATATATATATATATATATATGATGAGGTCTTGTATTTCATGTTCAAGATGCATGCATCATTCAGTATCATGTCCATGTTGTCAATGGTAAGGACAAAATGCATTAGCATTGAAATAAAGTCCTTGTGTTCTACTAGGATCCAATGGTTTAATTAGAGGAAGCTTCATGAGATTATTGCTCATAGCTTGATTCATGATAGAATGATAGGACTTAGATATCAGAGTAAACTTTCTTTGTTGATACGGTGCCTTCTTTGATTAAGTGATAGAAAACACTTGGGAAAAGTTATTCGAATTTGGTCCATTAACCTTGATGAATCTCTTATTGTTCCTCTTAAAGTTGTTCTGTGATGGTCCACCCGTGGATTGACCAACTTGAGTTGATGAGTTTTGGTTTTCATACTGACTAGATGAAAGTTGATAATCCCAAAGCGTAGTACTTAAAGGTTGAAAGGAGTTAAAATTCATCAAGAGAATTTTATCACAAATGTTAGATTGTAAATTTGTAATAAACACCTTCTTAACATCTTCATCCTTCATGTGATATTGAATTTGTACATAGAGAGCTTGATACCAACTAATAAACTCAGTTAACTTATCTTTTATACTGATGTAAATCAATCAAGGAGACTTGAGGTCCAATGTTTGATTGAAAATGTTATAAAAATTTATCAACTAATTGTGAAAAAAGTGTATTGAATTCAGAGGTAAAGAGAAAAACCATTCTAAAGCAGTATCTTTGAGAGATCATTGGAAAACTTTTGTTAACAAATCCTCTTTGAAGTAGAAATCATTACACATAGCTGTGAATGTTGCCACATGAGTATTAGGATCACCTTTTCCACCATACTTTTCAAAGTGAGGAGTCTCAAACCTCTTAGGTATAGGAGTTCTCAAGATTGCATGAGTAGGGGATTATAGGTATGATAAGTTGGTATATTAGGTTGTGAAGAATTCATTAAATTTGTCACCTTTTGTTATAAAGAAGTCATGCCTTGCAAGAGTTGGTTTAAGATGGCATCATTAGGAGATGTGGTTTGTTGGGAGGAATTAATACCAAACTAAGGAGGTAATTGAGCTTGAGTTGTGATAAGCGGAGGCTGTGAATAGTTTAGTGGTGGTTGAGCATTGTCATAGCTGGAAGGTGGTTGTGAATAGTTGTATGTAAGAGGTGGCTAAGAATAAGTAGGATGGAGGGGTGGTTGAGAGTGATTATTCATAGAAGAGGTCCCCTTAGAAACCAAGTTTTGATAATTAAATCCCACATCTTACTAATTTTGTGAATTAGTGCCATTAGATACTCTAGTATTAATGTGGTGCAGGGCACCTAGGTTGTTTTCAAGTCAAATTTTTGAATTTTTGTTTTTTTGGTCCCATTAATGAGAAACTAAGTGGAATTTTAGATTTTCAATATTGTAATAAAGCCCACTAGGGGCATGACCATGTAGTGGTGGTCTTAGAAAAGGCATTTTTATAGTAGAGTCTTAAGTCTACTTAAAATTAGAACAGTCTAATTTTAGACAGTCAGTCTTTTATGGAAAAATAGCCAATTTTTTTGCTTTGATTAGTGGATTTTCCATGATGGGGATGTGGAGAATGTGGATTCTCATTGTAAATAGATATATTTACCTTTCTTTACTCAAGGAAGAGGGGATATGTAAGTTTGAGAAGAAGAAAATACATATTTCTCACCCTATTTGTTGCATTTGTTGTCTTTCCTGCTGTTCCAACATCCTTGTACAATCCGTACTCTACTGTCATAAGGTAAAATGTCTGAAATCATTTGGAATATGGAGTAAGCTTTCATTTGAGTCAATTTAGACAAGTTTTCACTAAGATAGCAGCATTTTATCACTGGTTTTCTAAAATCAGGTCTTAAACCCTAATTTTGAGGGTTTATGGGAAAATGATGGGTTCCTGACCCATTTCTCTTGTGTTGCACTAGAAAAATGAGGGGAATGGGATTATCTAGGGTATATTTCATTATTTGTTTCATTGCAGAGGTAGGGGAAGAGTGTATGAGACTGTTCAGACTGAGTTTGGCCTAATATCATGATGTATTGGTCATTTTGAACATTGGCAGATTAGTGGTTTGAAGAGAAATTAATGTGGGTTGACACAAGAACCCTAGAAACAACATATGTAGACCATTTTCAACATGTTTGATGCTTTGGATTAGGTTTTAGAAGGCTAGAACAAGTTTCATGGTCATTTTCTATGTGGAGGAGGCCTAATTAGGCCTAATTACAGCTGAAGCAGTCATATTTTGAGGCATATGTTACAAAACAACCCCTATTGCATGTCTGATATGTTATACAAATCCATAATGGGTATCTAAAAATCTATTTTTTTCATGTTTTTTCCTTAGATTCTTCAATGTATTCTAAAAAAACCTCATTAATAGGGCTCCAATGAGTTAAGGTTGATTGTGAAGGGACGATAGGAAAAGTGAGTTGCCTAGTTTTTTGATGAGTCTCATAAGAGTCTATTGGTCATATTAAGATAGTCTAAGTTGGAGTTGTAGATTAGTTAGTTAGTTAGCCCATCTTCCTTTCTTTTTATGAATATTTCATTCTTTGGCAACCATAGTAATTGGAGAGATAAAACTATCATATTAGGACAATCAACTAGTGGGTCTTGTGAATCCTTCTTATTTACCTTTGACAAGTGTCACTAGTCATTCTCAAGGAGATTTTTAATTGCCTTGTGTTTAGGGTAAAATTGGATTTTGTTAATCTTTTGTTGTTTACATGTTAAAATCCTCTTTTCACCCTAACATTAAAGGATCTAGGGTCAAGTGGTGAGCACTATCATACCCTAGGTCACTTACAAATGAAGGGAAACTTGGATAAGGGAATTAATTATCAATTTTTCCTTCTTCTATGTCCAATTGACCATTAAAACCCTAATTATGCAAATACGACAACAAATTTATGAAAGATGGAAAAGCTCTTGCAGACGAGAGTAAAATAGCAAATCATAGAATACCTATTTTTGGGGTTCCGAAGCGAAACAGTTGGGGATTGAGGTGTGGGTGCCAAAGTCTAAGGTACCTACTTTTTTAGGAAATCTAGACCTCCTTCCAACACTGAACATCCTTGTAACTTTTGTTTCCTGAAATCTATTTGCATAGGACATTGTTGTGAGCACCTTAGTCCTGGAAGTGCTCCTTTGTCTAACCTTTCTTTAGATCCCAAATCCCTGATACTTGCCAACCCTTCCTGCAAGTCCACTTTTTTAAGATGCGACACCTATAACCTGCAATCACAAGACTTGGTTTGGGGGTTGTGGTGTTTAGAGGCTTGCCTCAGTCAAGCCCCGGAGGACACTTAAGTCACCGAACACCATTGTCAGACAAAGAGTGCATGCCTTTGTGAAGCAAAGGTACAAACCAAAGGAATCAATGATAAAAAACAATGATATGTCACCTTGTCATGAAGCTCTCATGGAGGAAGATGCTCTTCATGCCATGAGCAGATTGATGCTCCAATCTACAATATCAACACATAAAACACACAAGTCTGCTCTTGCAACACAATAGAAAGCTTTGAATCACGTTGAGAACACAATAGCTTGATAGTAATCATCTAATTGAAATCTAGTTTACAAATCAATGCCTAATCATGCTTATATATGTACCTACAAGCATTCCCACCAAGATTTTAAAAATCAAACTTTACTGTGTTGGCAAAAGAACCAACTAACGGTCACAGACCAACACCTAGAAATTGGGGCTGCCCAAAATAGGGTAGGACTAGGGAAAGGGTGTCCAAGTCCTTCCGCCCTATTTTGGGTAGGGTATAGCTCAAGGGGTCCTCCTAGGTCCCATTTTCCATCAAACCCAGGTCTCATTCCAACAGGATGCCAAAATATGAACTAAAATGTCCTAAATACATACTAAAAACCCATGACCTAAACCTTATGTAGGAAAAGCCCCCAAGGGGACATTTTTCGATGTTACATTTACCCCCCACTTTAATGTATGTATAAACGCAAGGCCAATACATGCATTAAAGTAAGGTCACAAACACAACAAACACACCAAGCACGAAGAAGACACGCCAATCAGTTACAGGCACGCCAAACATGGAGAAGATAGTTAAGTCACATAGAACACAAAGAAGATAGTGAATTCATAGAAGACACATTAAAGCATGGAAGACAGAAATGATATATTTTCTTTTCTTTTTCTTATATATATTAAATGTTAATGCAAGTACTAGAATGTAACAAACCTCCCATAATATAGGATGCACTACCCGAGGGTGCAGATCTTAGTATATATGGGGCAACACACATGCAAGACACGCAAAACCTCCTAAAAATGCAGGAAGCACTACCTAACGGCGTTGGTCTCTACATATGGGGCAACAAACATGCCACACAAACACAAGCACACCAAAACACACACTTGAAGACAGAGAAAACATGGCAGACAAGTGATGGGGTGTACCTATTTCTAGGTCCAACACCATCTCAAGCACATTACAAGAACACATTGATGATTGGGATTTGCCACAACAATCACCAAAGACACGATTAAGGGTTGAGTTAGTCATAGAACCACTCCCCGCCTTTCCAGATGACTTTTGAAAATGACAGGATGATGCAATCTACTCTGAGAAATACACCATTCCCTCATCCACAGAGGGCTTAGGAAGAAGGATATACGCAATATCCTGCCTCCACAAAGAGCTTAAATGATTGATTACAAAAAAACCTAGGATGCATGATGAACTACCCTGGGGTGCAAGTCTTTTCATCTAAGGTCAAACACATTGCTAACATCTATAATAGATAGCTTACCTTATATATTCCCCCACCTTAAGGTGGTTTATATCATTTATCGATATCGAGCACATTAAGGTAGGAAGAAAACACACAAGGAAACACCAAATTTCATAGAGCCCATGCCCTTAGGAGGTGACATGTACTTCACGATCGCTAAATATTCCCACAAACACATCCTTGCAAGAAGTTCATGTTAGTTTCTACAACATCATGATAAACATCAACATCAATGCATATGATTAACCACACAAAGAGCCAAGGTTATACAATGAATTCAGAGTTCGAGGATAACTATAGGGCTATATCATGAAGCTCTCTGAATCAAGTACCAGCAAGGCTAGATTCAAAGGTAAACAAATGTGCATAGAGTAGCAACATTGTTAAGGTTTGTAAATGCGACAAAAACATCATGAAATTCACTATGCAGAAAGCATGAGTGCTTCCACTAGCCAAGCATCAGATAAGATATACAACGCCATCATCATATTAGGAACTAAGTCCATTTTTTTATTGCTCTCGAAAGGGACACTAGGTCCGCATCAGTATAAATGTTTGTCATCATCCACCCACTAGATAGAAACACTAGAGGAAGGGAAACAATAAATAAGAGAGGAGAGAGAAGTGTCTTAGGGATAGTCATGTAGGAGGGTTACCCCAGGTCACCAACCACAATGCTATGTCCATAAGACACAACACACAACAATGAGATCAAAGAGAGGCAATATAGAAGAATGATTATACAAATAGAAGGTCACAACAGAGGTGGTCTCCTAGTATCCCAAACCTTACGGGAGAATCTGATGTCATCCCAGGAGGCCTAAATGACATAGAACACATCACGGGGGAAGCACATCCTGAGAGAGATAAAGGGTTAGAGATACTTACTTGTAGGGTCTTCATATTATATCTTGGAGCTCTCAAACCTCTTGGAGAGGTACTCGATCATGTTTAATGCAAAATTTGAGTAGTTCTTATGAAAGTCTTATTTGTTATCATATGATGCTTGTTCATTAAATCCTTATTTAAATGAGACTTTTTGTTGCTCATGAGGAGGAGAATCATTATAATTTCTGACTATTGATTGTCGTCTATCTCCTTTTTGAGTTTTAGTGAGTTTTTCAATGTTGAATCTTTCTAGAACAGTAACAAGAGTCATCCTGTACCATCTTACTCATCTGTATCGATCGTTGTTCTTACTTTTTAGATGCATTTTGGTTATCTTCTAATCCATAAAAGGATAATAGAGGAGGAACCTTAGCATAAATTCCATTTCTTCGTGGACGAGGTGGATTATCCACTTGTTTCTTCTCCACTTCAATCATTCTAACAATACTATCATAGTCCAAGTAATCATCCTCATCTACTTCCACTAAACCCTATTCAACCATATTGTTTTCAGTATGCTTGGGGAAAGGATTAGTGAAGATTTGTAAATTATGATTTGGTGGAGCAACTGACTTATTTCCATTGTCATTCACACCTGATACCTGGATGATATTTGAATCAATAAGGTCTTGTATCTCATGTTGAAGATGCATACATTGTTCAATGTCATGTCATTACATCTGATGATAATGACAAAAGACATTAGCATCGAAGTAAGGTCCTTGTTTACTAGGATCAATAGGCTTGATCAGGGGAAGCTTCAGAATGTTATTACTCATAGCTTGATTCACAATAGAATGATAGGACTGAGATATTAGAGTAAACTTTATTGGTTGATACAATGGTTTCTCTGGATTATTTATAGTAGACACATTCGTATTTGGCCCATTTATCTTGATGAAACCCCTATTATTGTTCCTTTTAAAATTGTTTTGTGATGATCCACCCATGGATTGACCAACTTGAGCTGATGAGTTTTGGTTTTCATACTGACTAGACGAAAGTTGATAGTCATGAAGACCGGTGCATAAGTGTTGAAAGGAGTTATATTTCATCGAGAGAATCTTATCATGAATATCAGGTTGTAGATTTATAATGAATATCTTCTAAACATATTCATCTTTCATCTGATACTAAGTTTGTGCATAAAGTCCTTGATATCAACCAATGAATTCAGTCAAATTTTCTTTTGGACCTTGTTTGCATTGAACCAAGCCAATAAGAGTGACTTGGGGTCCAATATTTGCTTGAAAATGTTGTAAAAATTGATCTATCAACTACGAAAAGGAGTGTATTGAATTTGGAGGCAATGAGTAAAACCATTTTGAAGCAGTATCTTTGAGAGATCACATAAAAAGTTTTGCTAACAAATCCTCTTCAAAATAAAAATCACTACACATAGTTGTGAATGTTGCCACATGGATATTAGGATCTCCTTTTCCATCATATTTTTCAAAGCGAGGAGTCTCAAACCTCTCAGGCATAGGGGTTCTCAAGATTGCATAGGATAAAGGATTACGGACATGATATGTTGGTAGATTAGGCTGTGAAGAATTTGTCAAATTTGTTACCTTTTGTTGTAAAGCAGTCATGCCTTACAAAAGTTGGTTTAGGATGGCATCATTGGGAGATGCAGTTTGTTGTGAGGAATTGCAAGCAAGGTGAGGAGGTGATTGAGCTTGAGACACAATATATGGAGGCTGAGAATATGTTAGCAATGGTTGGCCATAATGATAGGTGGATGATGGTTGCGAGTATGTAATAGGTAGCTAGAAATGAGTAGAATAGGTAGGTGGTTGAGAACCATTATTCATAGAAGATGTTCCTTTAGGAATCAAATTCTGATAATTAAATCCCACAGCTTTGTAATTAGTGCCATTAGCTACTCCAATACTAGTGGTTGCATTACAAGTGTTTGCATTAGTTGTTAAGATCGTTAATGTAAAAGTGGATATTCCTATATTTGGTATAGGTATGGAAACTTGAGTATGAGATGGTGATAAAGTATTATTTATAATTTGTGCACATTCACTTACCGGCATGATATTGGTTTGTACAATATGTGCTAGACTATGAAGTGCATTAACACCATCTTGTCCTTCTTTTATCACTTCTCTTATATTATGAATTGTAGGAATGACTTCTTCAGCTATTCTCTCATTTTCTATAAATGTTTGAAATTCAGCTAGATCTTTATCCAAGTTTTCTATTTGCTCATCAAATACATATCTAGTTGCCTCAATAGTGTTATCAACATCATGAAAATTTTGTTCTCGCATTGAGGTTGGAGGATGTATAATATCTTGCACAATTGAGTTTCTCCCTTTGTAAAGAAGGTGTCCAAAGTACCAACTTCTTCAAGAGCACTAGATCCCATTAATCTTTTACTTCTTCTCAAAGGGATATTTTTTTTTAGGACAACATGTCATAAATATTGTAAAAAAGCATACAATACACACTTCACAAACTAAGAGAACAAATCCTAAGAGAAGGATATGATTGACAACCAAAATGCTTGATTTTTTGTACTCTTTTCAATGCCAATGAATAACACAAAAGGATGCTGTAAGGATTTCAGTCAAGGGAAGAAATTTATATGTCTGATATCAGTCCAAAACAGCAATACAATCACTCTCAACACACTCTTGATGCAAATCCAAGATAATGCCAAGTCAAAATATAGTGAAAATATGTCAAAATACATACTTTTTTCACCACAATTCAATGCAAAAGACCATAAAAAAGGGTGTTGTGAGGAAAATGATGATGGACAAAAAGTTACATCAATAATAACAGCCACTTTGTGCTAAAATACCCAACACAACATGATTTTAGTGCCACTTAAGGTTAAATCCTAGTGAAAATATAGCAAAAATAAGCTATTTTTCACGATTTTTCAACTCCAAGACCTAGAAAAAGGGGTGTTGTAATGAATTTCAGGAGGTAAAGAAAATAATATCAATAATATCAGTCACCTCAATCCATAAATTTTCTCACAACATGCTTGGAGTGCAAACTAGGTCAAACCCTAGGGCAAAATGACCAAAAAGTGTAGTTTTTCACCGAATTTTCACTACAAGAGCCCGTTAAAAAGGTGTTGTGAATCTTTTTATGAGGGGAAGAAAATTATTACCCTAATAACAACAAATTAATGCAAAAATATCCTTCACAACACACATATAGTGCAAGTTTAGAGAGTCGATAAGGCCAATTTTAGTGAAAATTGTTTCTTTTAAAGCCCTAGGTTTGAGATCTTGAGACAAAATTCTATGTGAGTGATTTGAAGTCTAATTTATGATGAAATTGACGTACTCTCAAATTTTCAATCTTGAACATGCAAAATGCCCATGCAAAATTAATTAAAATGCATAAAAATTGCTAGTTTTTGTTGAAATTTTCTATGTATAAATGCAAATTCACACTAAAATGGAAGACTATAGAAAAATGTAAATTTGAATGAGCCTCTAAAATTAGTAGAAAAATCTACTAAAAGATCTTGCCTACTAACCCTAGATTTTGGAATTACTAGGTTATATGAAATTGCTAAAATTTCCACAAAACCCTAGCAATTAAATGATGAAAATGTAATGTAAATTTCTATTTTTTTTGTATTTTTCTGCAGTTTATATCAGAACTGATGTAAAAATCATGAATTAGGAAAATTTAGGAAGAATAGATACAATTTAGTAAGCCAAACAATGCAATTTTTTTGAATTTTTCTCAATGCAATAAAATGAATGACCAAATGAATGAATGAAATCACACCAAATCTAAAGACAAACACTCAGAAAGTTCAAATTTAAGTCCAAAAAAATAGGTTCAGCAAAATATTTAGGGTAAAATTTGATTTTGTTAATCTTTTATTGTTTAGATGTTAAAATCCTCCTTTAACCCTAACATTGAAGGATCTAGGGTCGAGTGGCAAGCACTATCATACCCTAGGTCACTTGCAGATGTGGGGAAACTTAGATTAGGGAATTAATTATCAAATTTTCCTTCTCCTATGTCCAATTGACCATTAAAACCCTAATCATGCAAATACGACAACAAATTGACGAAAGACAAAAAAAGCTCTTGCAGACGGGAGTAAAATAGCAAATCACAGAATACCTATTTTTGGGGTTCTGAAGCAAAATAGTCAGGGACTAAGCTGCAGGTGACCAAGTCCAAGCTACCTACTTTTTTAGAGAATCTGGACCTCCTTTCGACATTGATCAGCCTTGTAACTTCTGTTTCACAAAATCTATCTGGAAAGGACACTGTTGCAGACACCCTAGTCCTAGAAGTACTCCTTTGTCTAACTTTTATTCAGATCCTAAAACCCTAATGCCTACCAAGCCTTCCTACGACTCCACTTTTTTTAAATGCAACACTTGTAACCTACAATCACAAGACTTGGTTTGGGGGTTGTGGTGTTTAGAGGCTTGCCTCAGTCAAGCCTTGGAGGACACTTAAGTCTCCAAACACTATTGTCAAACAAAGAGTGTGTGCCCTTATGAGGCAGAGGAAAAAACCAAAGGAATCAATGATAAAAACAAAATGATATGTCACCTCGTAGTGAAGCTCTCATGGAGCTTCAAAGATGCTCTTCATGCCATGAGGAGATTGATGCTCCAATTTGCAAATTCAACACACAAAATACACAAGTTTGCTCTTGCAACACAATAGAAAGCCTTGAATCACCTTGAGAACACAATACCTTGCTAGTAATCATCTAATTGAAATCTAGTTTACAAATAAATGCCTAATCATGCTTATATATGTACCTACAAGCATTCCTGCCAAGATTTTAAAAATCAAACTTTACTGTGTCAGCAAAAGAACTAACTAATGCTAACACCTTGAAATTGGGGCTGCCCTAAAATAGGGCAGGACTATGGTGTGGGCACCCAATTCCTCCCCCCTATTTTTGGTAGGGTACAACTCAAGGGGTCCTCCTAGGTCCCATTTGCCATGAAACCTAGGTCTCATTCCATCAGGATGCCAAAATAAGAACTAAAATGTCCTAAATGCATACTAAAGACTCGGGTGCTAAACCTTATGAGGGAAAAGCCCCCAAGGGGAAATTTTCTAATGTTACACCTTGAAGGTTTTAGTAATCATCCCATGTTTTTTTCTCATGTTGAGTTACCTTCCCAAGCCTTGAAATGGGTATGAGAGTAAGAAGACAACCTAAATCATGATGCTCCAGTCAAGACAATAGTCCTATGAATAGTGAAACTATCCCATGCTCTGCATCAATTGGTATCAAAGCCTAGGATAGGTTCTATTTGGGATGAAAGAAGGAAGTTGAAGTGTGAAGGAGAAATAGTACAAGATGCCTCCAAGAGCCAGTCCAATCCTCACTAGAGAGGTGATAATGATGAAGGAATCTCAAGGAGTCCTAGCCAAACTCGTAGCCATTGGAGCAAACCTAAGAAGAGCTAGGGTCATTGAGGAAGAGAGCGACCAAGAGAATGAGGGTGAGAATGTAGGCCCTCAAGAGGGATCGAATGTGGATGAGATGGATCCAGATGATAGAAGGTTTATGAAGATGTTGTAGACTGTGAAAGGAGAAGGCACTAATGTCAAAATGGAATTGCCCATGTATGAAGGAAAAATGAACAGTGAGGAAGTATTAGATTAGATTGATGCCTTGGATAACTACTTTGAGTACAAAGATATGCTGGAAGAGAAGAAGGTCAAATTGGCTAAGACCAAGTTGAAGGGACCAACATTGACATGGTGGAACTATGTTCAATCAGAAAGTTTGAGGCAAAGGAAAGCCAAAATTAGTTCATGGGACCGGATGGTGTCCAAAGTGAAGAGTTAGTTTCTTCCTAAGGATTATGCAATTCAAACCTTCAGGAGATTGCAAAATTTAAAGAAAAAAGACATGGATGTTATAGCCTATAATAAAGAATTCCACAAGCTGACCATGAGGATAGGCCATATTGAAGATTAAGTTGAGAAAATTACTAGGTATATCAATGCGCTTAGGGTCAATATTTAGGATGAAATCATTCTTGCCACCCCTAGAAATGTAGAAGATTACTTCCAATTAGCAGTGAGGGCCGAAGAAAAGATAAAAAGGAGACAAGAACAACAGACTAGGGGTAGAGGAAGGAGTTTTAGAGGTAGAGGGAACTTTGGTACAAGAGGATAGTCCCAGAAATAACAAGGAGAATCAAGTGGCAACAATAAAGAGAATCAAGAACCAAGAGGTGAGTTAGGTGAAAGAGGTAGCTTTAGAGGCAGAAGGTCAAATAGTAGAGGAAGTTTTGGTGGCCAATGTATAGGATCAAACACTTTCTCAAGAAAATGTTACAACTGTTATCAGTTTGGACATCCTGCATTCAAGTGCCCATAGAAGCAAGCATCAAGTTCTTAAGGAGGTGAATGAAGGACCCAAATAGTGCATGAATAAGATAGCGAAAGTGTTAATTCACCACTCCAACTTGTTGCTCCTGAGAGGGGTGATGCATTAATGTTAAGGAGGACACTCCTCAACCTACTAGCAGCCAAGGAGCCTTCACAGAGGAATTCATTATTTAGGACAACATGCAATTCACATGGAAATGTATGTGAGGTAATTGTTGATTCAGAGTCCACTGATAATCTAGTCTCTTTGGAAATGGTAGAGAAGCTACATTTGAATAAGATTACTCACCCCACACCCTACAAGGTGTCATGGTTGAACAAGGGGCAGCAAGTCTTAGTAAATGAATAAGATTATAAGGATAAGATCCTTTATGACATCATCCCTATGGATGTTTGTCACTTGATACTAGGAAGAACTTGGCAACATGACAGTAAAAGAAAACATGATGGTCAAAAGAACATTTATGTGATAGAAAAAGATGGAGTTTCATTCTCACTAACACCCCTTCTTGAAGAAGAATCTAATAAGTAGATTGGGTCTAGTATCATGGTGGTAAGAGAGGAGTTTTTACAAACAATGAAAGATGAAGGGCAAGGATTTGCAGTAGTGATCAAACCTAAGACTAAGTCTGATGCAACAACAAATAAGGTAGAAGAGGTACCTAGTGAAGTTCAGTCTTTGTTGGACAAGTATACGGGCATAGTGGTAGATAAGCTGCCAAGTTCATTGCCTCCCATGAGAGATATCAGCCATCATATAGACCTGATCCTTAGAGCTAATTTGCCCAATAAGGCTGCATACAAGTTGACTCCACAACAGAATGAAGAGATTAAAGCACAAGTCCAAGAATTGTTAGACAAAGGACTCATCAGAGAGAATTTAAGTCCATGTGTGGTTCCTACTATCTTAGCACCCAAGAAAGGTTGAGAGTGGAGGATGTGTACTGACTCAAGGGCCATAAACATGATCACCATCAGATACAAGTTCCCAATCCCAAGAATGAAGGACCTAATGGATTTCTTAGGAGGTGCATGCTACTTTTCCAAGATTGATCTCAAGAGTGGATATCACCAAATCAGGATAAAGGAAGGAGATGATTCAAAGATTGCCTTCAAAACTAATGAGGGACTCTATGAATGGATGGTAATGCCTTTTGGACTCTCAAACACTCCTATTACATTCATAAGGCTAATGAATGAGGTCCTAAAACCTTTTATTGGGAAGTTTGTAGTTGTATATCTAGATAATATCCTTCTATTCTACAAGACAAAAGAGGATCACTTGTAGCACCTTGACAAGGTTTTATAGAGGTTGAATGAGGAGAAGCTGATGATAAACCTCAAGAAGTGTGAGTTCATGAAAGAAGAGCTAGTCTACCTTTATTTTTATCATCTCTAAAGGCACATTGAAGATGGATCCTCCCAAAGTTGAAGCTATTCTTAGCTAGCCAACTCCAAAATCAGTAGGAGAGGTAAGACGTTTTCATGGTTTGGCTACATTTTATAGGAAGTTTATAAAAAAAATAGTCATATTTATTCTCCTATTCTTGACACCATTAAAGGAGATAAGAAAAAAATGTTTGAATGGATTGAAGAGGCAGTAAAAAACTTTGAATACCTGAAGAAGAGAGTGGCAGAACAACCCATACTTGCTTTACCTAACTTTGACAAAGTGTTTATAGTAGAATGTGATGCTAGTGGAGTAGCCATAGGTGCAGTCCTGAGCCAAGAAGGCAAACCAGTAGCTTTCTTTAGAGAAAAGCTCAATGAGGCCAAGAGGAGGTACTCTTCATATGATTTGGAGTTTTATGTATTAGTACAGTCCCTAAGGAAATGGAGACATTACCTCTTAGCCAAAGAATTTGTAGTCTTCACAAACAATCATGCATTGAGTTTTTTGAATAGCCAAGACAAGTTAAGTCAAAGGCACATCAAGTGGGTGGAGTATTTATAGAGTTATACCTTCACAATCAAACATAAGAAGGGCCAAGCTAACAAGGTAGCTGATGCGTGGAGTAGGAGATCAGTCCTAGTGAATGAAATACAACTTCAGAGTGTGGGTTTGGAAGTAGTAAAGGACATGTATGCTACTGATATAGATTTCAAGGATGCCTACTCCATTTGCCACCAATTCCAAGGTACTTTTCATGAAGAATTTTTTGATTTTCTACTACAAGGACTATTATTCAAGGGTGCTCAGTTATGCATCCCTAGATGCTCTATGAGGACAAATCTCATAAGGGAAAAGCACTATGGATGTCTTGGAGGACACTTTGGCATAGACAAAATACTTGATTAGGTAAGAAGGTTTTACTTTTGGCCTAAGATGCATGTTGATATAAGAAAATTTGTTGAGTCTTGTGGAGTTTGTCAAAGAGCCAAGGGCTCTAGTTCTAATGTAGGCCTATATCAACCTCTTCCAATTCCCAACAAACCTTGGGAGCATCTTAGCATGGATTTTGTGTTAGGCCTACCCAAAACTCAAAGGGGAGTTGGTAGTGTTTTTGTGGTTGTGGACAAATTTAGCAAGATGACACACTTTATTACTTGCAAGTGCACAAGTGATGCATCTACCATTGCAAGTCTATTCTTTAAAGAGATAGTTAGAATACATGGACTATCCCTCACCATTATTTTAGATAGAGACTCAAAGTTTATAGGCCACTTCTGGAGGACATTATGGAGAAAACTTGGAACCAACTTGATTTTCAGTTTTGCCTCTCACCCACAAACATATGGGCAGACTGAAATAGTGAATAGATCATTGGGGAATCTACTTAGATGTCTTACAAAAGAACATGGATAGTAATCAGATCTTGTTATTCCACAGGCAGAGTATGCTTACAATGACTCCATTAACAGGAGCATAGGTAAGAGCCCTTTTGAGGTAGTGTATGGGTTGAACCCAAGAGGTATCTTTGAGCTAAGAGATTTGAGACAAGTAGAGAAAAGGAGTGCTGAAGAAGAGGAGTTTTCTATGGCCATGAAAGACATCCATGATCAAGTTAGAGAGCAACTCAAGAAGAGTGTTGAAACTTACAAGAAGCATCCAGACTTGAAGAGGTGGAATGTTCAGTTCAAAGTTAGAGATCTAGAACTTACACATCTCAGAAAAAAGAGGTTACCTAAGGGAAAATACACTAATTTGCTAATGAAGAATATTGGACCATGCAAGGTGGTCCACAAATTTGGTGAAAATGCATATGAGATAGAACTCCCTCCTGGAGTTGCTATCTAGTGCAGGAGCACCAACCCCATGGTATGGATCTAAAGGGTCAAATGTTAAGATTTAGTGGATTTTGTGTCTTTTAATGTTTAATAAGGTCATGAAAGACCAATTATCCATGTAATAAGGTCAAAATGACCAATTTCATATGTATGTGGTCATATTTAGTGTTTTGAGTCATGTTTTGTTATGTAATGCAAGGGTTGTTCTTGTAATTTGTCTAATTTTGCAATGTAAAGGGGTGATCAATCAATGTAATCTCAAAAGGTAGTTACAAATCATTGAAAAACTACCTAATAGATGTTAAAACACCCTCACATACCCCGAGGAGAGGGGTTGGACAAATTTTTGTTATACAAAAATTGAATAATAAAAAAAAATAGTTTCTTCTGCTAATTTATTGTTCCTACACTATTGCAGACCATACCATTCCTCTGTTCAGAGTCATCAAGGCCTAAAACCACTTGTATTTGAAAGAGGACTGAAGTGCCTCCATGTTACATGTCATTTGAGTCTTTTTCATTGATATTTGTGAGTGTTCTCTCCATTTTTTTGAAAATTGTCTGTTTGACTGTGAAACAGGGTTTGAAGGCTTAAAAAATGACTTTGTAGGCCATTCCACCTACTATGTTTGCATGTGTCTCAGTGAAATGTCAAAATAAGACTTAGGTCACATTTGTGGGAAGTCTGGAGGAGCAGGGGACTCTTTGTGTGGGTGTGGGCATGATGCCCTAAGAGTTTTCTTTTTAATATTGTGTGAAAATGATGACTAGAGTTATGATTCTAAAGAAAGCTTGTTAGAGGAGGTCATTTGTTGAACTCCTAAGCTTGTAGGGATGAAACCCAAGGTGTCTGAAGTGGTGATTGGGTTTGAGAAAGCTGGGAGGTGAGGTTTTCAATAAAACCCTAGGTTTTTGGCTTAAAAGGAGGGTTTTGGGTTTTGGCACTTGGGTGTGTGAATTTTTGAGAACAAACTAATGAATCCTTGGTTTGATAGCATACAAATTTCTGCCCAATTGGATTTTGAGTGAAAGGGAGAGTTAAAAGTATGGTTCCTTCCTAAAAGTGGCCTAAATAGGCTTAATTGGAAGTAGAAAAGCCCAATTGCAGAGCACTTGGTCTTAAGAAACCATACTCTGCTCTTGGATATGTTGTGTAAATGGAAAATGGGTGTCTAAAACTGAGTTTGAAATTTGGGTTTGAAACCCTATAAGGAAATTAAGTCAGAAAAACCTCCATGACAGGGCTACAAGGCTTATGAAGGTTGGAACAGACTTGTTGCTAAAAGAAAATCTCAAGAATTTGAGAGTGACTCATTTGTGTTTGGTAGGTGGATTTAATCCTGTTAGATGCCTTATCTAGCCTAGGTAAAGGTCTGAACCATTGTAGCAAGTTGGAGGCCTTAGAGACCTAGTTCATCGAAAGGTAAATTGTGAAGAGTTTGAGAAGCCTGTCAAGAGTTGAGTTTGTGAAACTTTGTGAAACCTTAGTGTTGTCTCATTCTATTGCATCAAATTGGTATCAGAACATCAAGGAATAGATGTTGTGATTGGTTTTGTGGGTTTTTGAAGAAACAAAGAAGTTAAAAAGATAAGTTGTCAAGATGCCTCCAAAGAGTGTTGGTATTGCTAGAGAGTTGCAAGAGATGAAGGAGAAGCATGCTAGAGAGATGAGGGAGATGAAAGAGCATACATAAGCCCTTCAATCTAGGCTTGCAACCTTAGAGACAAACAAAAGAAGAGAAGTGGAAGAAAGTGAAATAGATGAAGAAGAAGATGGTGATGAACTTGAAGATGTAGATGAAGAGTTAGATCCTGAGGATCAGAGAATGGCCAAGTTGCTAAAGACAGTAAAAGAAGACAAGAAGGTAAAAATAGATGTGGAAAAGTATGGAGGAAGTCTCAAAGATGAAGAGTTACTTGATTGGATTGCAACTTTAGATAATCATTTTGAATGTGAAGATGTACTAGAGGAGCAGAGAGTAAAGATTGCAAAGAGCAAGCTTGAGGGTCATGCTTTGTTATGGTGGGCTTATCTACAATCAGAGAGGAGAAAGCAAGGAAAGTCCAAGATTTGTTCATGGGACAAGATAGTGGAAAAAATCAAAGGTAAGTTCTTACCCAAGGACTATGAGGTTCAAATGTTTAAAAGGCTTCAATTTTTAAGACAAAAAGAAATGGATGTTAAATCATATATTGAGGAATTTTATAAATTAAGCATGAGGTATGGTCATCATGAAAATAAAACTGAAAAGATTGCTAGATATTTGGGTGGTTTGAGATTAAACATACTAGATGAATTGGTTTTAGCTAACCCTAGAAGTGTTGAAGATTGTTATCAAATGGCAATTATGATTGAGGAGAAACTAAAAAGGAAACAAGATCAGTCTATGAGAGGTAGAGGCAATAATACAAGGGGCAGATGATCTTTTCATACACCAAAACAATCCTTTGAAGGACAAGAAGACACAATCATGGGCAAAGATCAAGTTACTAATTATAGAGGTGGCTTTAGAGGTACAAGGGGTAGATTTGGAGGAGGAAGAAGTTCAAATGTGTTTTTAGGTAGATGCTATAAGTGTAAAGAGTTTGGTCATCCATCCTTCAAGTGTGCTGAAAAGTTTGGTGCTACTTCAAGTGGGGGTGAGAAAAGAAGTGAAAAGAGAGTTTAAATTGTGCAAGAGGATGAGGAGAGTGTGACCTCACCTGTAGTGAATGTTACTTCAGAGGTAGGAGAAAGTTTGATGATCAGAAGGACATTGTTGCAGACACCTAAAGAGAAGGATATGAGTCAAAGAAGAAGTCTTTTTAGAACTTCATGCAAGTGTAAAGGTAAAGTATGCCAAGTTATTGATTCAGGTTCACAAGATAATATGGTGTCTAGGGAGATGGTAGACAAGTTAAAACTAGACAAAGTGCCTCATGTATCTCCATATAAAGCATCTTGGGTTAATGATAGTCAGTCTCTTTTAGTGAATGAACAAGCATATGCAGACTTTTAGATTGGTGAATACAAAGATAGGGTCCTATGTGATATCTTACCTATGGATTGTTGTCATTTGCTATTGGGAAGACCATGGCAATTTGATAGGAAGATATTGTAAGATGGTTGGGAGAACACCTACCTTATCAAGAAAGATGGAAAAACATTTAGATTAACATCTTTGCAGGGTAATGAGAAGGATAAGGGTAAGGCCAAGTTGGTCATCTTTGGCAAAAGGGAGCCTATAAGGTTTAAAGAAGGTAAAAACCAAGTATTGGTAGGTATAGAGAGTGGTGTAGATGTTAGGACAATAGAAAAAGGACATGAGAATAGTATAAGGATAGTGAGAAATTTATTTGTACAAAAGGGTGAAGGTGAAATTGCATAAAAGTTTGATATAGAGAGGAAAAATGGTGAATCACATGTAGGGAAACAAGGCGAGCCTCATGGCATATTGGTAGGGATAATTGTGTGTCCATTGGTAGTAGTCAAGGTGAAAGAGCAGTCTTGTTTTGAGGTGCATAAGTTTGTCAGTACAGAGAACTTGAAAGGCAAAGGTCTATTGCCAAAAAAACAAGGCAAGGAAAAGGAGAAAGTAGAATCACAGTCAAGACAAATGAATAAGGGCAGAGTAAGGACATTCAAAATGAAGGATGATAGCAGGGTGTGTGTAGACATGAAGGCAAGTTTTTCATAGATTTTAGATGTTAGAGGACAATATGCAAGGATAGGATAGTACACAAGGTGAAAACATGAAGTTCTATTAGTCCAAGGAACCTATGGTGGAGTGAATAAACATGTCTCATGTGACATGAGAACTCTTTTAGGGGGGTTGTATGGTGCAGGAGCACCAACCCCATGGTATGGCTCTAAAGGGTCAAATGTTAAGATTTAGTGGGTTTTGTGTCTTTTAATGTTTAATAAGGTCATGACAGACCAATTATCCATGTAATAAGGTCAAAATGACAAATTTCATATGTATGTGGGTCATGTTTAGTGTTTTGAGTCATGTTTTGTTATGTAATGCAAGGGTTGTTATTGTAATTTGTTTAATTTTGCAATGTAAAGGGGTGATCAGTCAAAGTAATCTCAAAGGGCAGTTACAAATTATTGGAAAACTACCTAATACATGTTAAAACACCCTCACATACCCCAAGGAGAGGGGTTGGACAAGTTTTGTGATACAAAAATTGAATAATAAAAAAAATAGAGTTTTTGCTGCTAATTTATTGTTCCCATGCTGTTGCAGACCATGCCATTCCTTTGTACAGATTCATCAAGGCTTGAGACCACTTGTATTTGAAAGAGGACTGAAGTACCTCCATGTTACATGTGGTTTGAGTCTTTTTCATTGAGATTTGTGAGTGTTCTCTCCATTTTTCTAAAAACTGTCTGTTTGATTGTGAAACAAGGTTTGAAGGCTTAAAAATGACTTTTTAGGCCATTCCACCTACTATTTTTGTACATGTCTTGGTGGAATGGAAAAATAAGACTTAGGTCATGTTTGTGGGAAGTCTGGAGGAGCAGGGGAGTCTTTGTGTGGGTGTGGCATGATGCCCTAAGAGTTTTCTTTGTAATAGATGGCTAGAGTTGTGATTCTAAAGAAAGGTTGTTAGAGAAGGTCATTTGTTGAATTCCTAAGGTTGTAGGGATGAAACCCAAGGTGTCTAAAGTGGTGATTGAATATGAGAAAGTTGGGAGGTGAGGTTTTCAATAAAACCCTAGGTTTTTGGCTTAAAAAGAGGGTTTTGGGTTTTGGCACTTGGGTGTGTGAATTTTTGAGAACAAACTAATGAATCCTTGGTTTGATTACATGTAGATTTCTTCCCAATTGGATTCTGAGTGAAAGGGAGAGTTAAAAGTATGGTTCCTTCCTAAAAGTGGCCTAAATAGGCCTAATTATAGGCAAAAAACCCCAATTTTGGAGCACTTGGTCTTAAGAAACCATACTCTACTCTTGGATATGTTGTGTAAATAGAAAATGGGTGTCCAAAACTGAGTTTGAAATTTGGGTTTGAAATCCTATAAGGAAATTAAGTCAGAAAAATCTCCATGACAAGGCTACAAGGCTTATGAAGGTTTAAACAGACTTGTTGCTAAAAGGAAATCTCAGGAATTTGAGAGTGACTTGGTTGTGTTTGGTAGGTGGATTTAATCTTTTTATATGCCTTATCTATCCCAGGTAAAGGTCTGAACCATTGTAACAAGTTGGAGGCCTTAGAGACCTAGTTCATTGAAAGGTAAATTGTGAAGTGTTTGAGAAACCTATCAAGAGTTGAGTTTGTGAAACTTTGTGAAACCTTAGTGTTGCCTCCTTCTATTGCATCACTATCTCACCAATATTTAATATTGCTGACTTATATCCTTTCAAGGATTCTTTGGATGTAGGTACTGGTGTTCATGAAGGTGATGATGCTGATTGGGTTAAATATCTTCCTCCTACTACTACTGTCAAACTTGAAGACATTCTAGAGACCAAGGAGGTTAAGAGAACAAGACACAAAGTCTACAATGAATACCTTGTAAAGTGACAGGGTCTCCCTCATGATGATGCCACTTGGATGACAACTGAAGACATTAAAAAACATGGCACTACAGTAACTGATTTGATTTCAGGAGGTGCCTAAACTCCATTCTCCTTGGGTGTATGATGCAGGGCGCCTAGATTGTTTTCAAGTCAAAATTTTGAAATTTTGTTTCTTTAGTCTCATTAATGAGAGACTAAGTAGAATTTTGGATTTTAAATATTGTAATAAAGTACACTAGGGGCATGACCATGTAGTGGTGGTATTAGAAAAGTCATTTTAATAGTAGAGTCTTAAGTCTACTTAAAATTAGAATAGTCTAATTTTAGACAGTTAGTCTTTTATGGAAAAATAGTCAGTTTTTTTGCTTTGATTAGTGGACTTTCCACAATGGAGATGTGGAAAACATGAATTCTCATTGTAAATAGATATATTTATCTTTCTTTACTCAAGGAAGAGGGGATATGTAAGTTTGAGAAGAAGAAAATATAGATTTCTTACATTGTTTGCTGCATTTGTTGTCTTTCCTATTGTTCCAATGTCCCTGTACAATCCATACTATACTATCATAAGGCAAGATGTATGAAATCATTTGGTGGATGGAGTAAGCTTTCATTTGAGTCAAGTTAGACAATTTTTCATTGAGATAGTAGCATTTTATCATTGATTTTCTAAAATTAGGTCTAAAACCCTAATTTTGAGGGTTTAAGGGAAAACAATGGGTTCCTAACCCATTTCTCTTGTGTTGTACCTAAAAAATGAGGGGAATGGAATTAGTTAGGGTATATTTCATTATTTGTTTCATTACATAGGTAGGGGAAGTGTGTATGAGACTGTTAAGATTGAGTTTTGCCTAATATCATCATGTATTGGGCATTTTGAACATTGGTAGATTAGTGGTTTGAAGAGAAATTGATGTGGGTTTACCCAAGAATCCTAGAAATAGCATATATTTAGACCATTTTCAACATTTTTGATGGTCTAGAGTAGGTTTTAGAAGCCTATAACAAGTTTCATGGTCATTTGCAATGTGGAGGAGGCATAATTAGGCCTAACTACAGCTAAACCAATCATATTTTGAGGCATATGTTACAAAACAACCACTATTGCATGCCCGATATGCTATACAAATCCATAATGGGTATCTAAAAATCTATTTTTTTCATGGGTTTGCCTTAGATTCTTCAAGTTATGCTAAAAAAACCTCATTGACAGGGCTATAAGGAGTTAAGGTTGATTGTGAAGGGACGATAGGAAAAGTGAGTTGCCTAGTTTCTTGATGAGTCTCATAGGAGTCTATTTGTCATGTTAAGATAGTCTAAGGTGTAGTTGTAGATCAGTTAGTTAGTTATCTCATTTTCCCTTCTATTTATGTATATTTCATCCTTTGGCAACAATAGTACTTGGAGAGACAAAACTGTCATATTAGGATAGTCAACTAGTGGGTCTTGTGAATCCTTCTTGTTTTCCTTTGAAAGGTGTAATTAGTCATTATCAAGGAGAGTTTCAATTTCCTTGAAGTTTTTAGTAAGTATCCCATGTATTCATATCATGCTGAGTTACCTTCCCAAGCCTTGAAATGGGTATGAGTGTCAGAAGACAGCCTAAACCATGCTGCTCTAGTCAAGACAACAATCCTATGAATAGTGAAACTATCCCCTGCTCTGCATCACAATGGTAGCATTACTACAAGCATTTGCATTAGTTTTAAAAATTGTCAATGTAAATGTGGATATTCCCATAGTTGGTATAGGTGTCGACACTTGCGTATGAGAAGGTGATGACATGTTTTTAATACCATCTGCACATTTAGGCACCGTCATATAACATTATTATGTAATATATGCGTTAATCCTCAAACAAGATTAATACCATCTTGTCCTTCCTTTTTCAACTTTGTTATGTTGTGAATCACAGGTAGAGCTTCTTCCATTATCCTTTTAGTTTCGACAAATGCTTGAAAATCAACTAACTCTTTATCAAGTTTGTTTATTTGCTCATCTGTTACATTTGTGACCACCTCAATAGTGTTGTAAATATATTGAAATACTTTTTATTCTGTAGTGGTTGTATGAGGTATAGTATCTTGCAAAAATTTTGTCTCTCCTTTGTAAAGAAGTGTTCAACAGATTTTGAGATGTAGGAATATCATATTGTTCAGGAGCACTAGATCCCATGAGTCTTATAATTCTTCTTAAATGTATATTTCTATTAGGGAAGCAATTTATAATACTTATACAAAAGCATGCAACACTCAATGCACAAACTAATAGAACAAACCCTAGGAGAAAGATATGTTTAAGATCCAAAATGACCTAAAATACTTGATTTTTCAACTTTTCTTTTCACAACAAATCCCTAGGAGAAGAGGTGTTGTAAGGAAATTGATCAGGGGAAGAAAATAATATGTCTAATATCAGTCCAATAAAGTAATAATATCTTTTACAACACACATCTGATACAAACCTATAATGATGACAAGTCAAAACCTAGTGAAAATACACTAAAGTATGCAACTTTTCACCAATTTTTCAATGGAAAGGTACACTAAAATGGGTGTTGTAAATAATTTAAGGGGAAGAAGATTATAACCCTAATAATATCTAATTAATGCATAAAAATATTTCACAACATGCCTATGATGCAATTGTAGAGAGATGATAAGACCAATTCTAGTGAAAATGCAAGGTTTTCAAACCCTAGACATGAAATTTTGCAAGGAAACCACTATGATGCAACACTACAGTTAGAAATCAGTCCTAATGAGTATTTTAAAAGGCTAGTAATATATGAAACAAGATTTTGACTATAAACCCTAGCTAATGCAAAACTAGGTTATATGAAAAAATGCACAATTTCAAGCATTTTTTTATCAATTTAAGCTTGAAAATGCAATGTAAATGAATGATGAATGATGAATTTATGTATTTTAAAATATATCTAATGATAATGAAATTAATTTATTTAAATTAAATGCCAAGTAATTCAAATTATATGAAAATTCAAGCTAAAAATGCTAATTATTTTAAAATTTTCCAAAATTTTCAATTTTTTTGTAATTTTTCAAATGCAATAACATGAACAATGAAATGAATGAATGTAATGAATTTGAATCTGAAGTACAACACTCAGGAAGATGTAAAATTCAAAAGAAACATAGGTACACCAAAATTTTTAATATGAAAAGGGGGAAAATGATAATGATGATGGTTGTTTTAAGGGTTTGTGTTGATCCTCCTTTCACCACTAAACATTCAGGGACATTCAAGCGATTAGAATACTCTACTATAAATCTCCTATCAGTTGGAACATAGGGGATGATTGGAATTGTGTGAATTTGTTGTTCAATTAAGCCCAATTATGCTCAAAACCCTAATTTCATGAAATCATAAACAAACGGGCAAATTAAGGAAAATGATCACACATAGAGATATTAAATGACAATTAAATACATAGCAGATTTCTAAGTTTAGTGTGTGGAAAAGTTAGGGACTAATGAGCAGGCACCCTAGTCTAGTGTACCTATTTTTGTCAAGATCTCTAAAGATTATCTGCAACCTGTTCCTACTGTCATAAAGATTTCACCACTTTAGAATCCAGTGGACTAATGAGCAGGCACCCAAGTCCAAGCCCTAATTTTCTTCTCAGATCTGCAATTCTGATAGTCTCCACTACTCTCCTAGAACTCTACTTCTTTGTCTTCTAAAAATTGTAACGTGTAATCACATAAAAGTGGGTTGGGGGTTGTGGTGTTTAGAGGCTTGCCTCAGTCAAGCCCCAAAGAAACATTCAAGTCTTCTGAACACCGTTGTCAGATAAAGAGTGCATATCCTTATGGGATAGAGGTAAAATCCAAATGATAAATGATAGAAAATACAAATAGATATCACCTTGTAGTGTCGATCACATGGAACGGAGATGCTTTTCATGCCATGAGGAGATGGAGTCAAATCTGGAATCACAAACACAATAACAACACAAAATACTACTCTGCAACACAATGAATATCTTGAATCACTTTCACATAAGCCTCAAGTACACAATGCTCATCTAGTTTACAAATGAATCACTAATCATGCTGATATATGCAACTAGAAACATTCCCACTAAGAATTTCATAATTCAAACATGAGATGTTGGCATAGGACATAATAACGATCACAAAACTAACACCCAAAAATAGGTCCTTCCCTACAATAGGGTAGACTAGGGCACAGGTGTCAAAGTCCTCCCCCCTATTTTAGGTAGGATTTATGCCAAGCATACCCCATAGGTCCCATTTTCCATGAAACTTTAGGGGTTTCTCATCTGGAGTCACCATTAACATGCAAGATGACCTAAATGCATTCTAAAGGACCCAAGAGCTAAACCTTAAGAGGGAAAAGCCCCCAAGGGGACATTTTCTGAAATAACAAAGAGTAGCCAAGTTCTCAAATCCTAGATCTTCTAAATGACTAGCCAAAGGAATTCACCCACTCTGATACCATGTTAGATTTTGTTATGAAATTACAACCCAAAATCTAGAAAGCTAAAGGCAAGCATAAAGAGAAGATTGCAAAAGAAATCATATGAAAGTAATCTGAACAGATTGCTCACAAAATAGAATTCAATAGCATGGAAATTACAAAATACAAGCTAGGTAGTGAATTTAAATAGACTAGAGAGGGGTGGAGGTGGCAACACCAACCAATAAGAAGCAACCATCTATCAGACTAAAGATAGCAAAATCATCTTCCCAAGATAGATAATGGATGCTCACTTGTAGGAAGGTGACACGTCATAACCTACTCACCTAATTAAACTCACTTTATTAACCTAAGAAAGCTTAATAATATGTGTAAGAAATACCTTATGAAAATGAATAAAAACCCGACAGTAATAGTATTGAAAGATTTTTTGGGAAATTTTGTTATTGCTTACTTAGATGATATTTTGATTTTTAGTAAGACTTGGGATGAGTATCTGATGCATATCAAAAGAGTTTTAGAAAAGTTGAGGGATGAGAAGTTGTTGATTAATCTAAAGAAATGTAGTTTGGCAAAGAAGAAGTTGGTATACCTAGGATTTGTTGTCTTAGAGGAAGGTGTTAAGATGGACCTAGAGAAGGTGAGGGCTATCATTAAATGGCCTATGCCAAGGAATTCTATAGAGGTATGTTCTTTCCATGGTTTGGCAAGTTTTCATAGAAATTTTATGAAGCATTTTAGTAGCACTTGTGCACCCATAACTAAGACAATAAGAGGGGATATAAAAGAGTTTAAATGGACTATAGGAGTAGCCAAGAGTTTTGATACATTGAAGTAGACAGTCACAAAGCAACCTGTTTTACCACTTCCATATTTCAATAAGGTATTTTAGGTAGATTGTGATTCTAGTGGACATGCTATAGGAGATGCTTTGAGTCAAGAAGGTAAGTCCATTGCCTACTTTAGTGAGAAGCTTAATGATGCCAAGAAAAAGTATTTTGTTAAATATCAAAAGTTCTATTCTATAGTTTAAGCTTTCAATAAATGGAGACATTATTTATTGCCAAAAGTGTTTTTTAAATATACTGATCATCAAGCTTTGCAGTATCTTAATAGTCAAGGAAAGTGAAATCAAAGGAACTTAAAATTGGTTGAATTTTTGAAGAGTTATAAGTTTTGTTTCTAAATTATAAGAGTGGAAGATCAAATAGGGTTGTAGATGCCTTAAGCAAAATGAAAAATTTGTTGATAGAAATGAAAATATAGGTCATTGGGTTTGATGAGCTCAAAAGTTTGTATCCTAAAGATCCAAATTTTGCAGAGGCTTGGAAAGCTTGTTTGGAACCTATTACTTTGGACAAGATAAAATCGTTGGATTTTATGATCTAAGATGGCATGTTGTTTAGAGGAAGCCAGTTGTGCATTTTGAGGAGTTCCATGAGAGAGAACCCGATTAGGGAGAATCATTATGGGGGATTAACTAGATACTTTGGTTGAGATAAGACCATTGCTAGTATTGGTGAGCATTATTACTGGCCATAGTTGTAGCAGGATGTGAGGAAATTTGTGTAGACTTTTAGAGTGTGTCAGATGGCAAAAGGAACAAGTCAGAATAGAGGGCTATATCATCCATTACTTGTACCAGAGAGGCCATGGGATGATATTAGTATGGATTTTGTTCTTGGTTTACTAAAGACATAGAGAGGAAATGATTCCATTTTTCATTTTTTTGGTGGTGGATAGATTCTTGAAGATGACACATTTTATTCCTTATAAGAAAATAAATTATGTTCATATTGTACAATAATTTTTCAGAGAGGTGGTGAGGCTATAGGGTCTACTAAGAGCATAGTTTCAGATTGAGATACCAAGTTTTTTAGTTATTTCTAGAGGACATTGTGGAAAAAGAAGAAGATATATTTGAAGTTCAATTTTTCACACCATCCACAGACTGGTGGATAGACATAAGTGGTGAATAGGAGTTTGGGTAACCTACTATGATGTTTAGTAGGAGATGAACCCAAGGGATGGGATTTGATTTTACCATAGGAAGAATTTTCTTACAATAATTCTATCAATAGGAGTACAGGTAAATCACCATTCCAGATTGTATATGGGAATAGTCTAAGAAATGCTTCAAAGGTAAGGAAGATGGACAAGGGAGAAAAGACAAGTGCCGAAGCTGAAGACTTTGCAAAAAATCTAAAGAATTTGCATGAAGAGGTACATTAATAAGATGAATATTTAGTAGAGGCTCAGGTAGATCAAAAGGGGAGATATAAGGAATTTCAAGTAGGAGATGAAGTCCTGGTTAACTTGAGAAAAGAGAGGTTCCCAGTTGGAACATATAATATGTTGAAAATGAAGGAATTTGGACCATGCAGGATTCTAAAGAAGCATGATTCAAGAAATTCATGTAAGGTAGAGCTGCCAAATGGGATCAACATTTACCCCATGTTCAACATTCCTGATGTAACAAAATATCATGAAGGCAGAATAGGGGATGGACCAATAGAAGAACAGTGGAGTATTCTGGCATCTACTTCAAAGGAGGAGATAGAAGAGATCTTAGATAGTCATGTGGGAAGTACTCAGAATAGATAATATGAAGAATAATTGGTGAAGTGGAAAGGAAGGCCTATTGAAGATTCTTCTTGGCTATCTAAGGTAGAGGTTAACCGTTTGGGGTTTTGCTCAAACACCTAAGATGTGACAAGGTCACTTCTCAAATTACCTTGGGTGTCTAATGCAGGAGCATCCAATGGTGTAAGGACAATCCTACATCACCCTAAAAAAGATGATGATTCAAAATTGTTAATGTTGTTTTCATATCTTTTCAAAATTTGTATTTTTGGTTCCATAATTTCTTGAATAATGATGTAGAACTTTTAATTTTTGTAAACTGCTAAAAATAACAAACTACTATTTTTTGAAAGTTTGCATTTTAGTACGTATGGAAGTGAAAAATTATAGGAAGCTTCATAAATGAAAAATAAGACCTTTGGTGAAGGAATCAGACAAAGATCATTTGTGGGCTGAAATATATTAAACAATATGTTTCTTTGAAAACCCTACAAAAAGTTTCAAAGTCAGGTTTGAGGCACTTACAGGCCCCATATCGTCCTGGAAATGGGAAAAATCCATAGACTAGATTCTAAGAATATAGATCGCTTTGTGATCTTTTGAATACTTCAAACAGTTTGTCAATCAAAAACCTAGATCAAAAGTTTTGGCTTCCGAAAGATGACCTATTTTTAGAGGGAGATTCAAATTTCAAATTTTGGTTGGAGGCTGCCAAAAAGGGCTATTTCTAACAATTTTTTGGATCCCTTGGTAGTAATAGAGATAAGGGGGAAAGTGTACAATCAAGAAAATGTAGGAAAACATAAACCCTAGCAGATTCGGGGCTACAAAAGGTAGAAGATTCTAGTGTCTATAGATAGGAAGCTATACTGTGTTGCAGCCTGTGGAGGATTCATCCTCTAATTGTATTTGAGCTTCTGTAATTTAATGTTTTGTCCTAATCAATAAAAAAATATTCCTATTTTCTATGTTTAATTGGTGTTATTGTGTGTTTTGTGATTTACCCCCTTAATTAGACAAGATGCAAATTAGGAGGTAAATGTTGTAAGATTATCATTGATAGTTGTAGTAAAGATAATTTAGTTTTAGAGGAGATGGTGACCAAGATGAACCTAGAGAGATTGAAAGACCCTAAGCCCTACAAGATAGCATGCATTCAAGATGAACACAAGGTACTAGTGAGTGAACAATGTTTGGTGAAATTTTATATATGATCTTATAATGTTGAAGTATTGTGTGATATTATGCCAATGGATGTATGTCATATATTGTTGGTTAGACCATGGTAGTATGATAGAAAAGATATATATTATGGGAGAAAGAATACTTATAGTATAACATATAATGGGAAGAAACATATCTTGATACCTTTGGAAGATGAGCCAAAAACTGAAGTATGTGGAACTACTAGAATCTATTTGGTTGATAGAAAGAAATTTTTGGATGGATTGAGACATGATATTATGTGCTTTGCTTTGATGCCTAAGAAGTATGGAACCCTAAGTGTAGAGAATGTTACCAAAAAAAAAGAACCACCACCTGAGGAGACAACTAAATTGTTGATAGAGTATGAAGACATCATATCAGATCATGTACCTGAAGGATTGCCACCAATCTGGAGTATTAGTTATCATATGGACCTTACACTAGGAGCTAGTTATTCTAATAAAGAAACACACTGAATGACACCAGTAGTGAATCTAGAGGAGAATAGACATATATAGGAATTGTTGAGGAAAGGATTGATCAGAGTAAGTTTAACCCCATGTGTGGTACCTACAGTACTAGGACCAAAGAAGGATTAGGAATGGAGGATTTGTACAAACTCTAGAGAAATCAATAAGATCATAGTTAAGTATAGATCTCCATTGCCAAGGATGGATGACATCATGGACAGTTTGAGTTGAGCAAAGTATTTCACAAAGATAGACTTGAAGAGTGGATACCATCAGATCAAGATCAGAGAAGGGGATGAGTGGAAGACCTCATTTAAGACAAATGAAAGATTGCATTAGTGGTTAGTGATGCCTTTTGGATTGAGTAATGCACCTAGTACTTTGATGAATGAAGTTTTGAATAAATTCTTGAGTAATTTTGTTAATGTATATTTGGATGATATTTTGATTTTCAATAAGACAAAAGAAGAACATTTGTGGTATATTAGATAAGTATTGCAGAGATTGAGAGAAGAGAAATTGCTAATAAACATTATGAAATGTAGTTTCATGAAGAAGGGATTAGTATATTTGGGATTTGTGATTTTCATAGAGGGATTGAACATGGAACCTGAGAAAGTTAGAGGAATTGTTGAGTGACCAACACCTGTAAACATTGGAGAGGTATGATCATTCCATGGACTAGAAAGTTTCTACTGGAAGTTCATCAGAAATTTTAGTTGAGTATACACACCAATGATAGAGACAATGAGGGGAGATAGAAAGGATTTTATGTGGACATCAGGAGTAGATAAGAGTTTTGAATTATTGAAGTAGAAAGTAATAGAGCAACCAGTGTTAGAATTACTAGATTTCAAAAAAGTATTTAAAGTTGATTGTGATGCTAGTGGAAGTGTGATACGAGCAATGTTAAGTCAAGAAGGGAGACTAGTAGCTTATTTTAGTGAGTAGTTGAATGATGCAAGGAGAAGATATTTTATTTATGATTAGGAGTTCTATGCCATAATTTAGCCTTGAATAAGTGAAGACATTATTTGTTGCCTAAGGAATTTGTATTGAACATTGACCATCAAGTTGTGCAGTATTTTAACAAACAAGGAATGTTGAATCAAAGACATATGGGATGGGTAGAGTTCATGTAGAGTTTCACATTTGTATTGAAGCATAGGAGTGGGAAGTTAAACAAAGTTGTATATGCATTGAGTAGAAGAAGGAATTTGTTGACAGAGATGAGGATACAAGTATTAGTATTTGAAGAAATGAAACATATACATGTATGAAAAGGATCTTTATTTTGTGGAAGCATGGAAGGCATCTAAGTAACCTATTGTGACAAATAGAAGTAAGTGGTTAGAATATTTAATTTAGGAAGATATGTTATTCAAATTAAACCAGTTGTGTATACGTAGGCGTTCAATGAGAGATAATTTGATAAAGGAGAAGCATAGTGGTGCATTGGCAAGACATTTTGGGATTGACAAGATAGTAGCTTTGGCAAGTGAACATTAGTTTTGGCCTTAGATATATAAGGATGTAAGGAAGTTTGTTTAGAGTTGCAGAGTTAGTCAACTTGCAAAAGGAAGTAGTTAGAATACTAGTTTGTATAAATCTTTGACAATACCAAAGAGACCTTGGGAAGATATAAGCATGGATTTCATATTAGGTTTTCCTAGAACATAGAGAGGATATGATTCTATATTTGTAGTAGTGGATACATTTTTTAAAATGTCACATTTCATTCCTTGTAAGAAGACAAATGATGTAGTGCATGTTGCTAACCTATTTTTCAAGGATATTATGAGATTGCATGGATTACTTAAGAGTATAGTTTCAAACAGAGATATAAGATTCATTGGATATTTTTGGAGGATATTGTGGAAGAAGATGAAGATAGAACTAAAGTTCAATTCAACATTTTACCCACAGAAAGATGAACAAACATAATATGTAAATGGAGTTTGGTTAACTTGTTGAGATGTTTAGTAGGAGATAATGTAGGAAACTGAGATCTAATTATACCCCAAGTAGATTTTGATATACAATGATTCAGTGAATATGAGTACAGGGAAGACACCATTTAAAGTTGTGACAGAAGTTAAACCTAGAGGAGTTGCAGAATGAGAAGTGCAAAAGAAGAAGAATTTGTAGGATACATGCAGACACTACATATCAGGTTAGGAAGAATTTGGAAGAGATGAATAATAAGTATAAGGAGAAACTACATGAGAAGAGGATACATAACAAATTTTTAGTAGAAGATGAAGTTATGATATATCTAAGGAGAGATCTTGAGTAAGGACATGCAAAAAGATGAATATGAAGAAGTTTGGACCATGTAAGATTCTTAGGAAGTTTGATTTAGGAAATGTATATGAATTAGAGCTACCAAAGACATTGGGTAGATCAATGATATGTAGTAAAATGTCCCCCTAGGACTTTTACCTCTTAAGTTTTGCCCTTAGGTCCCGTAGATTTAATCATGCAAGTTAAAAATGAATCCTGAAGCAAAATCCCCTGAAACCCATGTCAAATGGGACCTAGGGGTGAACCTTAAGCATAATGTAGACCCAAAATGGGCCCCTGGACATGGGTACCCATGTCCTTGTCCTGTCCAATTTTGTTGAGGTCTAAAATTTTACTGTTGGTTTGTGATAATTAAAAGGGTTTCCTTGTTGGCATCTAAAGTTTGAATTATGAAATCTTAGTAGGAATGCACATATAAGCATGTTTAGGACTTCATTTTACAACTAGATGGATAATGCAAACTTGGGATCTTATGCTAAGGATACTCAAGGCTTTCATTCTATTATAGAGCAGTATTGTGTTGTGTTTGTACTTTTTTGTTGCAAATTTGTCTTCATTAATCCATCTCCTCATGGCATGAAAGATCTTTATCTCCCCATGAGAGCTTCACCTTCAAGGTGACATATACTTTGTCTTTCAATCATTTGATCATATCATTTGTTTTTTCTGCTATCCACCAAGGACACACACTCTCTCTCTAACAATGGTATTGGAAGGCTTGAATGCCATTCCAGGGCTTGACTGAGACAAGCTCCTAAACACAACAACCTCCTAACCCCTCTCTTGTGATTGCATGTGACAGTTGTCAGACCTTATAGAGAGCAGTTGTAGGAGATTATTATAGAACATAAGAATTCTAGATCTTAAAAAAGTATTAGAAAATATCCCTAATTGGACAAGGGTGATCCCTCTTTTGTCCTTAAATTTATCACTATCAGAAATCTTTGAGCAAGATATAGTCTACAAGATATTTGGTTCTCGACCTCTAGAAAAAGTGCCACAGAGTGATCCATCTTTCATCCCTGAAGTTTTCACTTTCTGAAATTAAAATCCTAGTATGTTTCTAATCTGTATTTAGTGCCTTCTTGTGGGAGCATTTGTCAAGATTCATTTGTTTGTTTATGATTTTGCATAGTTAGGGTTTTAGGCCTAGTCAGATTAGGATTTTACAAAATCCCAATCTATTCTATCTTTCCAAGCATCTCATAGTGACATCAGACCTATATCTGAGTCCTCTATCACATTTATGACTTACGTCAATCTATGTCCTTGAATGTATGTGAGAAAGAAGGGTTTGATTGAATCTAATTAACACACAATTTAATCAATCCCATTTTCATACATGACATTTTGGTGAACCTATGTTTTACTAAACATTGCATCTTTCTAAGTGTTTTAAATCAGATTTGCATTCGTACATTTCATTCTCATCATTCTATATTCAAAAATCTTACAAAAATAGAAAATTTTGAAAAAATAAAGCATCCTAGGCTTGCATTTAGGCATAGTTTGCACTATTTTCATTGTATTTCATCTAAATAATTTAAATATATGATACTTACATCAGATATAAGATAAATTACAGCAATACATGATTCCATAATCATTTACCTTGTATTTACATACTTGATTGGCTAGGATTTGCTTGAAATTTGCACTTTTGATATAACCTAGAAATTCTAAAAGCCAGGGTTTGTAGCTAAAATCTTGTTCAAGATTTTACTACTCATTTTAAAAACTCATTTAAATCTGATTTTGGAATGTAGTGTTTCATCATTGTGTGTTTTTCCATCTACATTTCAAATTTTGCATTTACACATTGTGTATTTCAACAAAAAATAGCATATTCATTCATTTTCCTTAATTGTCACTTTGCATTAATCATTGTAAGATTTTGGAATCCCTTTCAAATCTGATCTGGGTTATTTTTCATATTAAATCTGATTAGATTCCATTTATTCATCATTTTTCATATTTTCACACCTTAATTTCACTATTAGGGTTTGAAAAATTCTTGCATTTATGCTACATTTTGGCTAATTTTTCATCTAGAATTGCAAGATTGGTGTGTTGTGAAAATGTTTGCTGCATTATTGGACTAATTAAAAGGTTTTAATTTTCCACCCTTCATCATTTTCATAAATTCATTACATATTTTGTGCATTTACATGAAAAAAAAAAAAAAAAGTGAACATATTAGGTGTTGGGAATTAAGGTGTCTCAACCTTGGTAATTCCTCGCATTAACTATTTGATTATGTATTTAGTTATTTGCCTATGATGTAACTTATATTGCACATCCTATTTTGTCATTTAGTTTGAAGTGACATGATGTGTTGTCACTCCACTTGTAATGTGACTAGGATGCTCAACTCATCCAATGTGGATATAGGTATCCCATATTGTGGTAGAGGTTTTCTACCATGTGTTGGCATCTTGTGTAGTTTGTAAGGAGTTATGATGTGTAATTGTTATGATGGATTCCTATGATGGATTCTATGACATGTAAGAGTTGAGAATAGAATATTCTATGACAGGTGAAGACATGTGTCGAAGAACATCTTTGAGGAAGGCATCTTTGGGCACCCAAAGTGGGTTATGACACATTGGAAGAGGAATATGATATTTTTAGGTAGTTATGATTTATTCTCTTACATATGTAAGAGTTGTCATGTATGACGGATTCTATGACAACTGTAAGGTGCGTAAGAGCATCTGTCATAACCTATCTTGGGACTAGGCACCCACATTGGGATGGAGTGTTGTGACAAGTGGAAAATCCATGTTGTAATGTTTGACAAGTGTCCTTAGGCATGGGTTTTGGGCCATGAGGCCAAGATGGACATCCATCTCTAGAAGGTTCCTATTTTACCTTGTAAACTCTATAAAAACATGTGCTTGGAGAGGAGATGTATAGTATTATTAATAGTTACTATTATGCTACTAGATTACCTCTAGATATGAGTTTCAAAGACTCCTAAAAGACTTGCATTGCAAGTGTGTTGTAAACATTCTTTGTCTTGATAATACATTGTGCAAGTTTTAGAGTGTGGGGTTTTTCTCCCAAAAAGGGTTTTTCCCATGTTATATACTCTCTCTCTCTCTACATTATCTATGTGTGTGTTGCTGCAATATCTCTATGGTTGTGTTAACATCACTATAACTGTAAAGGTTTAAAAAGAATTTGCATACATCTCCCCTCATTAGATTAGTGTAGGAAGTGTTTTCTAACTACCTTGCTTCCTTTCAGTTAGTATCAGAGCTTGATCACCTTTGGTCCTAGTTGTTAGGTAGGGGTTTTTTTAGTTGATCTTAGATTGAGTTGGAGTTTGTATAGAGTATTATGTAATCTCATTGTAGGAAGGAGATGGAAGGCACATACAGAAGAGTAGAGGTGGAGAATTTGAACGACACCAATTTCAAGTTATGGAAACTTAAAATGGAAGACATGCTTGTTGATAGAGACCTATGGGAAACCATTTCCAGTGTAAAACTAGCGACAATGTCTCAAGATGATTGGGATCTCAAGGATCAAAAGGCTAAGGGTCTTGTGATGCTCTATCTTTTTAAATGTCCATGAGGAGAAGACCGCAAAAGAAATTTGGAAGAAGTTGGGAGATGTTTACCAGGCCAAGTCCTTAGTGAAAGAGCTATTCCTGAGGAAGAAGCTATATTCTCTGAGGATGGAGGATGGAGGGTCCATTGCAGATCACCTGAATGACTTTAACATGCTAGTTGTACAATTGACATTTGTTGGTGTGAAGATGGAGGAGGATGATCATTGTATGACCTTGCTTTGTTCTTTGTCAGAATCGAGGGATCATCTTGTAATGGCCATTAGGAGTACCACATCCACTTTTAAAATGAATGAAGTGGTGTCTTGTTGATCATGATGTTAGTCATAAACAAACATAGAATAAAAGTACACATTAACCTTTATTCATCTTGAAAGATACGATGAATTCAAGGAATTCATGATCCCAAGTCTTTGGTGATTAGGTCTTAATCTTCTGACGTTACTCAAAGGTTGATGTTGTTTTGCTGTTTCCATTTTGGGGTCTTACGTAAGTCTCATCTATAAGATAGTGTTTCCTGTAATGATGCTGCACAGATAGTTATTCTACACAAGATATGCTTCAAATAGTGTGTCTATCTTTAAATATTTGCATGATATTTATCATTTTTGACATGCTTTAACCTCAAATATGCTAAATATGTTTGAAGTTATCTATGGGATGTTTGTATATTTATATTATTTTCTTAAGATTGTCAATTATTTGTAATTATGATGATGAAATACTCTGAAATTGGAAGAAATTGAAAAGAATACTTCAAACTAATGTTGAACCTTCAGTTATTGACCCACATATACATTAGATATAGTCATGAAGAGAAGAAATCAAACCATATGTTCACCAGGACATTCCACAGCTAGACACAGTCGATGCTAACTTCAAAGGAAAGGCATGAAAACAACACATGTAAGTCGATATGCACTCCAAGGGACGCAACAAATCACAACATGTATTGAGAATTCATACACTAATTACTCAAGATTTATGATGTATTGTAATCAAAACAGTCTTCTCATTCATTAAGTATGCAAGAACATATATGTATACAACAACTTTGAAATAAGCCCTGAATATTTCAACAAACAGATTTCAATTAAGTTTCGAATGATTCAAAAAAGGCATCCCTGCACCTTTTATAGAACAAGATGAGGGAGCGGTTACAATTGATATATGATCAAGATTTATCTATTAAGATCTATGATTCATACTTCATTGACCAAGTCAACTCCTTCAACATGGCACAAGTTGCTAGCTAGCAACCATCTAGGTAACTCATATTTTCCTAAGTACCTGATGCATGTGTTACCTTTGTGGTGCATCTTCATCTATTCATCAGGTTCTTCATAATCATCTCCATTGTCATGATCATCACTTTCATCAGTTTCAATATCCTCCTGATGACTATCTCTTTGTATATGGACCTGCATGGATGTCCTGATATTTTCATATGCTTGCACAATATTTTCTATTTCGCTGCCATCCTGAGTTGTTTCTTTGGCTATGGCATGTTTATACACTTGATATTTGCTCCAGAGGGTTTCTAACTTATTCCTCCTGCTGCTTAGTGTTTCATTATAACTCTCCACTCTGACTTTTATTCTCATTACTTTATCCATTACTTCTTCTGTCAAGTGGTTGAGAGGGTCTTCAGCTATCAACTGGAAATTACTATGTAGAGCCTTAATTGCAAACTCTTCATCTTGATTTTCAATCTTCCCTTCTACTTTCCCTTCTAAGGTCTCCAAGACCTCTGTTTCATAAGACATCATATCATGTAGTTTCATACTGATGTTTCTCAGTTTACTGTTGCATCTCTTTAGCACATCACATTCAAACCTGATGTCTTTATTCCAGATATCAATCAATATGGCTGTGTTATTATTTAGTACTTGATTATTTATAAGAATCAGAGGATCAATCCTTTTTATTTCAACTAAAGTGTTCAAGGCTTTTTCCAATTGAAATGACCTCCTCCTGATCTCTATTTGTAGTTTATCTACCTTCTTCTTGGAGGTACCCAAAGAATTCCACCTCCTCAAAGAGGCTTTTACTACTTCCTCAGCTCCATCGAGCACAGATGACATCCATTTTAACATTATTATTGATTCATGTCTCATAAGGTTCAACCTATTGACTTCCTCTTGAGAAATTGTAGTCAATGGGACTGCTCAATCACTTGATGTATCATCAGGGATAATTAACCCCTTTATATAAGCATGCAGCTGAGCAATATACTCTTTATGCTACTTATTTTTCTCCTTCTCTCTCTTTATCTTCTGGGTCAAAGAATCAATAATGTCCTTCCCCTCTTGATCTTCTTGGTCTTCATTGGCATATTCTAGATCTACTGTGGTAATCTAGAATTCTTCTAGAGTAATCTTGCCTCTTTCCTTCTCGACTGTGGGGAGTGCTATTTGGACAGTTCTTCTGCCTGTATCAGGATCTCTTCTAATGGTAGAAGTTAATCTTGCTTTCCTCTTAAGCTTTATTAGGGTTTCTGAAAACAATGTAGATATATCAAATTCTTGAATTTCAAAATGGGATTCTGTACTTATCTCCTTTTCTAGCCAGGGAGGAACTTGGTTACTAGATCCTAGATCTCTACCATCATCATCATGTACACCTTGATCTCTAGTATCTGTTATCATCCTTTGTGGTGAAGGTGACTTTCTTATTTCCTCCTCATGATGCTCTTCATGAGGGTGATCCTGTGGTGCTTCCTCTTGTTGAGGAATCTCTTTTTTCGAAGGGTGATCTTGCTGATCATCTGCATGTTTATCATGATCCTGATCTTTTACTTCCTCCAGGGGTGTCTCATCCACTTTAGTATTTTCCTCATCCTAAGGTACATTGGTATCAGTGAATATTATTTTATCTAACTTAGGTGCCTCCACTTGATCTTGCATCTTATCTTGCTCTGCACCTGATGTATCTACCTCTTGAGCCTTTAGGTCATCATGACCTGATGTTTCTTTATCTCCTGAGGTTTCTCCGTCCTTTGGCCGGACTTCAACTATTTCAGGTTCAGATGATATTTCTTATTGTTGCTGACCCATATCTAGAGCTTTAACCTCCACTTCCATCTGTTTAACTTCTTCAACATTTTCTATTCTATCAGATGTACCTGCTATATCTTTAGGATTTACATCCTCTGCATATGTCAAGTCTATTGTTGCAGGACTTGTGACCTGATCAACTAATGCATCTAGCCCTATTTGTTGTGCAATCTTTTCTGGGCTCTTTTCTTTTTCTTTCTCCACTTGCTTTAACTCTTCTAACATTGCCACCTGGATTGATGTTTTTCCCTATGGTGTTGTGCGGGTGTTAGCAGCAAGGGTTTCCATTTTCTAAGAGGTGACATCTTTTACTACCTCATCATTAGATAGGTCCACAGTCTCCTCCAGTGAGACAGGACTGCTTTGAACTGCTCTTGAGGTTTCTTTCCTTTGTTCCTCAACCTTCTCAGTCTTGAACTTGACTATGGTAGGAAGGGGTACCTCATGCTGCAGCTCTTTTCTGAACACTTCACTACCTGCCCCTCTTAGCATTATGGGGTCTTGTTTTATTTCACCTCTCATTGAAGTTCTCTATTTCTTAGGTATGGATACCATCATCTGAGGTGCTTTTCTCTTTCTAGTGAGGGGCATTGGGTCTTCTTCTTCCTCAGGCTCTTCATCTAGAGGAATTTCCTCTTCTATGTTCTTTTGTTGAGATGCCTGACCCTCTTCATATGTGTTAGTACATTGTGTAGCTGGCCTCTAGATTCTTTTAGCTTTTGTTTATCTATACGAGGTGGTGCAGATGATGCTGATGCTTGTCCTGATCCTGATGCACCTTTAGCTGGCACCTCTATTCTTTCAATTAGTACCCCTTTAGGTTCATTATCAGTTTTCTTACCTCTAGGGGGTCTCTTGCTTTGATCTGGAGACTTCATTCTCTCTCCTTTTGATTTCCTCTTTTCAATTAGGAAATCATCATATTCCTCATTAGGAATATCTTGTCTCTTTTTCTTATTTTGAACTGTAAGAGCTACACCCTTCTTCTTCAGTGCATTTATTTGTTCATCCACCCAAGCTTGGGTTAACTATGGGTCCTGCCTATAAATTGGTCTAGTGAGATGTCTTCAAGTTGTGTAAGATCAGGTGCTGAGATAGTGTCATTATATATCTTTTTCTCTTCATACTCATCAGCCATGATCCTGCCATCATCCCTCTTTAATTGTACTGGCACTAGGATGCAATCAAAGGTCCTGATCTGGTTGAGGGTTAGCCTTTGGTATTTTCTCCTTCTGGCTTCGGCTTCATCCTCACAATCTACCCAAAAATCTTCAAGATTCCTCTGATGGATGGGTTTCCCCATGATCTTCTACATCCTACCATATGGATCATATGACCTTGCCAGTGGGAATGGCTATAACTTCATCATTGTCAAGCCAGCTATGGCTTTCTTTATGTTTTCAAAATCTGGGCACATATACTAGCCCATTGTTACTGGGAACAATACTGGTGGAAGCTTGGTACTTTCTTTGTAAGCATCTAGTATTGTAGCCACTTGTCTCATGAACTCCATCAAAACTATTGCATCAGTGGAGTATCTTGGGAGCATGAGGGGTTGACCTTCAAAGCCCTCAATTCTTATATAAGAGAATGTTGCATACTGAATAAACTAGGCTCCATGCCTATATACGACCTCCTGAGCTTCCATGCTCAATCTTTTAGTTGTCCTCCTCCATTGTTTTGACTAGATGCATTGAAAATGCATCATTTACTAATTTGTAGTCCTAGAGGTAATTCTACCTTTACAGCTAGGGATAATGATCCCACATGTGAGCATCATTGGTGCTGCCACCAATCTTTCCTACAATAGTCAACGCATCAAATGTACCCTTGTAGGCACACAAATAAACTATGTAAGAAGTCATATAAAAAGAACATTCTGAACCTCCTAGTTTCATGAATTGATCATGTAGGGAATCGCTTATCATCTTGGCCCATAATGGCATGTTGTCTATGTAGAGGGACATCAGGATGATGCCATACATCCAATCCTTGAAACTTCTAGTATTTGGTTGGCCTGTTACTCGATTGAGTAGGACGATCATATATTGGTATTCATCATCAAAATCAAACTTATACAAATGTACTGGCAATTTGGCAGCTACATGATAAGGACTATTTCTCACCCTCCATTGGTACATTCTCTTCCACGTAGCCTTCTTATTATTCTCATATTTTGCTTCTAGTTTCTTAAAATCCATGCTAACAACCTTCTTTCCTAGTGGCAGATTGAAGGTGGTGTAAAGGCCCTTGATAGATAGATCTGCATATACTCTGCCATGCTTCTTCACCCTTCTTGTGTGTGGATTATAATTTCTAGAACATTCAATAACTAACTCAGGAGCTTCCATGGAATATGGGAAACTAGCTGCATTCCACATTCTAGATACAAACACAGAATCCAGCAAGGTATCCTCCTTGTCATTGTGCATTTTAAGTGCCCATGCTGCCAAATCTGTACTTCCTTGATGTGTATGCCTATAACTCCATATTTAAATTGCACACCCTCAGGCTGAGAAAACATCAGTTTAATGAATTCAGATTCTAACTTGTTCAACCTCTTGTCCGCCATGATTTCCTGCAATTGACAAGACTAGTCTTGCAATTGGTACTTCGCGTGCATGCATATATATTACATTCTACGACATGATGCATGTTACATTCATTCAAGATTTAGTTCAGCATGATATGCATAATTCATAGCTTCAAACCATTAAACATTATACTACCTGAATATGTAGAAAGCGACAGCAGGAGGGTTTCAATTACTTACCTGGTGTGCTTATCTTTCTACTTATACTGGTGATTATCTGAAAGTGATCTTGATATTGATGATAATTGCATGCTTCATTTTTCTATAAGCTGTAGGTGTATGCAGGTACTCGTATGAGGGTTTGGAAACTCAGCTCTCTAAATTCTCTCTTTTTCGCAAGGTAAGTGTAAAACTAACTCTATAAATTCACTTTATCCCTCTTATTAGGGTGATTTTAGGGCAACACAAGGTTTATTCAATCCTAACCATCGATCTCCTGTCATTAATTCATGGATGCTGCCAAGTGTCTAGATCGGGTTCGCAATCAACGAGAACCACCTACTACATTAATGAACATTCAATGCTACACAGCAAGGAGAGGAGGATGGTCTTTTAAAAGTAGGATGATATTGAGAATATCGGGTGATATTCTGAATATCGAATGATATTCAAAATGTCAGGTGATGTTTGGAATATGATGACTCCTAAAATAAGATGACCCCTCTCTCAGAATATCAGGGTGATGTCATCTGGATAATCATTTAGTTCATCGTTGTTACACTATGATAGCATCGTCATGTTATGTAGAAAGGGTCACTGTTGGAAATATACCTCCGTGAGGTAAAAAGGATGATGACATCATCATCATGTTACTTTCATTTGTCAATCAAGATTATGTGACGTCATCATGACATTGGGTCAAGGGTGATATTTTGTGACAAGATGATATTTGAAAGATAAGGTGATATTCAGAATATCGGGTGATATTCAAAATATGACCCCCGCAAAATATATGACATTGTTCGAAGGGTAAATACCACTAGCACTTAAAATTGACGTCCACATGTCGTGAACCGCATGATCTATCGGGTGATAAAATTGGATCAGGGTGATCTTTTATAAGATGACTGATGTTAAGAAATATGACCTCCCTTTCAGAATATCAAGTTTGACCAGGACTTTGACCATTCATAACTTTCACACCCTAAGGAAAATCAGGGTGATCCAAAAGGTAAACCTGCATGGAATTTTGTGCTCTTTTCCAATATGAGGTTATTGTCATGAAATATCAACTTTGACAAATTTACCTCATCATAATGACTTACCCAGCCCCCTTTATGTAGGATCATTTACATTACTTTCTTTTACAAGACCGCCAGTAAGCAGAAAACACAAGGAAAAGCCAAGCAAAAGGGTTGGGTCCCTATTTTGTCAATTCAAAATGGGGCATGTTGTGTAACCACACAACAACTTGCCACCCAAGAAAACACCAAAATTCCAATGATTCAAGTGATGTGAACACATTCTAACATAGGATTCTAACTCTCTTCAAGCATAAGCATCATAATCTTTTTGAATGATAGAGTTTCATCATGGTAACAATGCTAACAAAGGATCAAGTGTGTGCAAATGATTAATTATCCTCATCTTGAAAGCAAGTTGAAAACATGAGTAACTAATGTTAAGCTACATAGTTGGAGATCATCCCTCATAACCAACCTAGATAGAGCCTTGCTACCAGCAGGCATCCATAGCCCTAACAAGGTTATCTATACAATCCCCCTAAGTAGAGCCCCACTACCAGCAGGAGTCTATGGCCCCGACAGAGTTACTTAGATGGCCTAATTTTATTGTATTTTTGGATTTTAAACATTTATACTTCATATATCTGATGTCATCATGTAAGCTTAGCATGCAAGGTATGGTCACTTGTTGTTTTAGGTTGGAGATTACATTGGTAGCAAGGGAGTCCCTTTAGATTTTTCACTTAACACCTATACTTGTATGTTCAACAAACCCAAGGCTGTTAGGTGAGTCATTGTGAAGAAATTGCTTTGGTTAAAAAAGGCACCTCGATGAAAAGATATCACAGACCTGATCTTAAGTACTTTCTCAAAGTGGGTCATAACCTATATATGAATGTGTTCTCATCACTTGAATCCTAACAATTTAGTTATTTTTTGGGGTGATGAGCTGCATCATCTTGACTAACCAAAACAAAACTCAACAAGGAAAAAAAGCAAAAACAACAAAGCAACACTGTACAAACAACTATACAAATATACATTATGATACACATAACTGACATGAGGCTACTTAGGCTTGAAAATAATGTTTGAGGAACTGTCCATTAACTGGTAATGGAACATCCTCACCTGTCAAGTTCTTAAGCCTGAAAGTGTTGTCTCCTAATATCTCATAAATTTGGAAGGGACCTATCCATAATTTATCAAACTTACCATGGTCTCCTTTTCTCTCATGGGCTTTATCCCACATCAGGACTAAATTAGATATCCTGAAGGCTTTAACTTTGGCTCTTTTGTCAAACCAGCATTTGACAACAGCCTGATGTTTGGCAAATTGATCAATTGCCTGACTTCTTTTCTCTTCCAGGTGTATCAGCTGAAGCAATCTGACTTCTTGGTTATTGTCTATGCCTAGGTACTCTTGGGCGAATTGCAGGGTAGGAATCTTCAGGTTGATAGGGAGGATGGGATCCACCCCATACACTAAATGATAAGGTGATTTTCCTAATGCAACCTTGTTTCTGGTTCTGTATACCCATAAGGCATACTTTAGAAGTGTGTTCCACTTCTTAGGGTTCTTGTCTACTAACTTCTTTATGATATTCAGTAAATTTTTATTAGTGGATTCTGCCAATCCATTCCCTTGGGGATAATAATTAGATGAGAACTTTAGTATGATCCCATAATCAAAGGACTAACTTGACAATTTGGTTGAAGCAAAAGTAGAGCTAGTATCACTTACCAGAGCATAGGGAACCCCATACCTGGTGACTATGTTACTCTCCAGAAACTTGATGACATCTTCAGCAGTACAAGTCTTGCTGTTGACAACTTCAGTCCACCTGGTACAATAATCAATAATTGTTAAAACATACTTGTTTCATAATGATGATGGAGGATTAATTGGTCCTATGAAATCCATACCCCATTGTGCAAATGGGTGCTCTTCCATCACTGGTTGCAAAGTTTGTATAGCATATCTCTCTCTGTTGGCAGCAACCTAACATATATGATAGCATTTAATGTGCTTAGCAGTATCCTTGAAAATCGTAGGCCAATAATATCCTGCTTTGAGGATAGCATGAGTAGTAGCTAATGATGAACTGTGTGCTATTCCAAACTTGTCATGTAGCTCTGATAAAACTTTTCTTTCTTCTAGCTTTTCTAAGCATCTCAATTATATTCCTTCATAATTCCTCTTGAAGAGATCTCATTTTATCATATGCTTTTGAGATTTTATCTTTAAGGCTCTTCTCTGTGAAGCCTGCAGTATTGGAGGACATCTTCCAATAATCAGGATGTGTCTGATATCTGAATACCATTCTTCATTGTCCTTAGCATTGATAACATACTATTGACTCACTATGTTTGGATCAATTTCTGATATCATTTGGCTTAGAGCTTGTCCTCTTACCAGTTCATGGGTGTGATTTCCATATCATATTCTTGTAGGACTGTGATCCACTTAGCCCTTTTTTCACCAGGCTCACTCTGCATTAATAACATCTTGACTGCTGCATCTGGTACCACAGAAATCACCTTGCTTCTTAGGATAGAATGCCTGAATTTCTTTACTGCTCTGACCAAAGCAAGTGCCTGCCTTTCAACATCTGCATATCTTAATTCAGCATCTTTGAAAGGGTAGCTCATGAAGGCAATTGGTTTTTCTTTGTTTTCCTCATTTCTTTGAGTTAGCACTGCTGCAGAGGTATGTTCTGAAGCAAATGAATAGATATAAAAGTCTCTAGTGTAGTCTGGACTATTGAAGACAAGAGCATCATAAATAGCTTTCTTTATGTCTTCAAAAGCTACTTTTGCTTCTGGTGTCCACTCAATCTTGGCATCCTTCTTCAGCATGGCATTTAAAGGTCTAACTATTTCAGTAAAGCCAGTGATGAACTTCCTGACAAAATTTATCTTACCAAAGTAAGATTTGAGCTCTTTCTTGCTTCCTGGAAGTTGTAATTTCATAATGGACTCCACCCTGTCAGGATTAATGATAATGCCATTTTCAGTTATCAGGTGGCCCAACAACTTTCCTGTTGTTACCCAAATATGCATTTCTTGGGGTTCAGTGATATTCCATATTCTTCACATTTCTTAAGCACATTTCTAAGATTTGCTACATGGTTCCCTCTATCCTTAGAGAACACTATTAAGTCATCCATGTATATGACTATGCACTTTCCTATTAAGCCTCTGAAGGCTACGTCCATTGCTCACTGGAATGTTTCTCTAGCATTTATCAGCCCAAATGGCATACGTCTATAAGCAAATATCCCCCACTTTGTGGTGAAGGTAGTTTTCAATATGTCAATCTTGTCAACTATGACTTGGTTATAGCCTGAGAAACCATCCAGAAAGGACATCATCTTGGCACCATTTACAATCTATAGAACTTCATCTAAGGAAGGCAAAGGATAGTTATCCTTCTCTGACACTCTATTCAGGTTCCTGAAATCTACACATAATTTGATGTCTCCATTCTTTTTTCTCACTGGCACTAGATTAGCTACCCAAGTGGAGTGCCTCACAGGAAATATGATCCTGGCATTCAGTAGCTTCTTAACTTCTTAAAAAATTATTGGTTCAAGCAAAGCATTGACAGGCCTTTGCTTTTGTCTAAAAGGTTTAGCATCTGGCTTGAGAGGTATAGTGTGAGTTATGACTAATGTGTCATATGTCTTCAACTCATCATAAGTCCATGCAATAACATGTATGTAATCTTTAAGGGCCTTAGTTATTCCTTCTAACTCTTTTGGTGTGCAAACCTTACCAATCAAGACATTTCTCTTATCATCACCTTGTCCAATGTTAACTTGTGAATATTGACCTCCATCCGCTTTTGGAAGATCCTTTTGTTTTAACATGTTATCCAGGTCGAATGCTCTCTCTAGCTCTATCATCCCTTTTGGAATCTTATTATGAGGCAACTCTAATATTTCTTCCTCTTCGTAGACATGTTCCTCCACATTGTTTTCATCTATGATCTGAGCATCAAATATATCTTTGTTAGAGATGAAATCTAAAATGTACTGATCATCATCAAACACTTGGAGGTTAGTCACATTATCTGGCATTGATGGCACTGATACCAACTCTACTGAAAATCTCTTTAGGCCAGATATGGACAAGGGCTCTAATGTACTGGCAGCCTGTGCTAAGGCATCTGCCCTATGGTTCTGTTCTCTAGGTATGTGGGTGATATTAAATGAATCAAAGTCTTCAATCAAATCCCACATATGGTGTTTATAATTTGATAGTTTCTTATAGTTGCAAGAGTAAATTCCTCTTACCTATCTGACAACTAATTTTGAATCTCCAAAGACATGCAGAATTTTTACCTTCTTCTTGAGAGCAAACAGTATCCCATGAATCATAGCTTCATACTCTGTCACATTGTTAGTGTAGGGGAACTATAATCTGTAGGTTGCTAGGTAGGACTTTCCAGATGGGTCAATAAGATCAATCCCTACTTCAGCTCCTTGTTTGGACTTGGATCCATCAAATCTAAGGATCCAGGGTTTATCTTCAGCAGAAGGCCTAGCCGAGCCTTCCTTCTTCTTTGTAGCTCTGGTAGTTGCTCCACCTGATATCCATTTTAATTTAGGTATTTTAGCATTCTTAGACTTCATCTTTCCTTTCTTCTACGAAGCTAATTCTTCTTCTTTCTTTTCATCACTAGGAGGATGATCTTCTGGATTAGGTGCTAAATGTCTCTTTAAAATATGTAAACATAGTGAATAAGTAGTTTCTGAATGAGGTGCCTCATGCAATCTACACCATCCTTCAATCAGTGCATCTTGTGGAAGTTTCCCTTGTTCTATCATCTTTTTAATTCCTCTTGATAAAAACTCCTCAAATCTAGTCAAATTACTACCTTTGTCATCATCAGATAACTCATAATCCGACTCCATCAAACAATCACTCCCTAGGGTGATTTTCTCTTTCTTCTTAACATTAATCTAGTTATATACCAGAATTTCTTCTGTTCTCAGGATATGATCCTCAGTATGATCTATTATCTCTCTTGTGGTTCCTGCAGAAGACAAACAAAAATTAGTATCATCATCATCATCACTGGATGCAGAACTTACCTCGAAAGATGATGATGCCTCACTGCATGTTTGCTCTAGCTTCATCATATCTAAGCATGCTTCACAAGTCTTCTCTGAATGTGCCTCGTCATGTAATCTACACCAACCATCAATCAAAATGTCATGAACAAGTCTATTTAGCAATTGACAATGTTTTACCTGCTTGGATAGGTGCATCTCAAAATTTTTGAAGCAATCTATCTCATTCTCATTCTCAAAACTACTATCAGGCTCTATAGTTGTTATTTCCTCCTAATGATCATCATCATGATGATGAACATCAAACATTAGGATCTCTTCTATTCTGACAGTCTGTGGTCTAATGACATAGACTCCAAGCTCCACATTCACATACATGACCGTTCATTTTGTTATACTCAGTGATCATGTGCTTCATTCTAGGCTTAGCATCTATTCTTATTTGATTAGGTATCCCTTTCCAAGGTAACCACATGTGACTGAAGTCAGTAGACATATATCCATTAAGAGTTTTAGATCAATCTCTGCTGAGCAACATCCCATATGTATTAGGTATGTCTACTACCTGGATATCGATGTAATATTGGATCCTGGGATCAAATGCTAGTTGCATGTGAATATGAGTTAACTCTCCTACCACACTTACTTCTATTTTATCTAGCTGTGTCACCTTCTTTAGGGATTTAGCAGGATGTAGTCCTAAAGCATTGCATATAGATAGGGGCATGACATTTGTAGATGCACCTGAATCTACTAAACAATTGTGTAAATTCTTACTAAACATCCTAATGGTAAGGAGGAAACGTGGTGACTCACTTTTGTCCCTATACAAGGTCATGTGGGAGGTTTCTGCAACTTGGACAGTAGCTGGCACTTTATGTTTGATAGTATTATCTTTAGCAACATGATCTCTATTACTAGGCTGACCTAGGGGATGACTATCCTCTCTAGAAGCAAGATCATCTAGTGATTTCATAAACACCTTCTTAATTGTAGGAGTTTTCAACAACTCTGATAGAGACAGGCTGATCTTTACTTTCTTCATCATATCTGCTAGATATGTGACTAGTTTGTCAGATTCATGAGGTAGGCTATCATCTTTTGATGCTGTGTTCTGTCATGACAGAAATTGTGCATTTACCTTTGGAAATCCCAGATTGTTACTTGCCTTAGGATCAAGAGGTTGTTGTGATGCTCACAACACGCCCCATTTTACTCCTTAGCAAAATGAGGACCCCTGCTGATGCTGGTTTGCTTTGCTTGTTGGTGTGGTTTGCTCGGTGGTAAAAGGGAAGAAGGGCTGGAAATACAAACCTTGTAAGAAATAGAGGAAATTTTGCATTTGAGTACCAGGTCAAAGTACAGGTGAATTCCTTGTTGAAAGTAAACAGGGGTTGCTTTTTGAATTTTTCTAAAATTCACTGTATTTTGCAAGTTATTGATGTTTTTGGTAAATGTACAATCAGAGGGTTTGTGCCTTGTATATACAAAGTTCTTTGTATATGCAAGGTTGTTTCATATACAAATTCATTTGTATATCATGCTTTTGTGTTGGTTGCAAAAGGGGAGAAGTCGTCGGGTTCTATTATTTTGTTGCTTTTTCCTTGTATGCACTTAAGAAATGTTTTATACATACATACAGGGTGGACCCGAAAGGAGTTAGGTTGGAATGTATACATGTTGAAATCTATGATGTATATTCTGGTTTGTATATTTGGGCAAATGGAAGACATACAAGTAAATATACAAGGATTATACATAGTGCAGAATTGAAGAGGTATTGAAGTTGGTATAATCGATGTATGTTTGGTACTTGTATATTTCACGGATGTGAAATATACAATCATGAGATACAAGGAATAATATACATCATGGAATTGAAATGTTATTGAATAATGCATAATGGTTGTATACGTTGGGTTTTGTATGCAAGGTATCAGGACACATGCATTTCACTTTATACAATGCAAGTTTGAAGGTAAGGCAAACTGTGGTAAATACAATGTATTGGGACTTAATGAATATCAGGTATACATTGTGTTTTATCCAAGGTGGAATTAAGAAAGGTTCAAAGTTTGAGTGAATAACTAGTTAGGTCCGTCGCTTGTATATAAGGGTTTGTATATTTGGATGAAATGAAATATACAATGAAATATACAAACACTTTATACAAGCTAGAATTGAGCCAATTATGGAATAACGAAAAGCTGTTGTATGTTTTTTTTGCCTTTTGTATGTTTCGGGATATACAAGGTAAGGTATACATTCTTTGTATACATTGCAGAATCGAAGAGTTATCAATTCGAGTTAATTCGTTGTATACTTCCGTGCTTGTATATGTTCCAAAAGATACATTGATCTATACATACAAGCCGAAACTCAAGGAAATTAAAATCGAATGAATTCAATGCATTACATCTGAATTGTATATGAAGGGGTACGTTGAGTTCTATACATCACGGGCTTGAGAGGTAAATTGAGTTAGAGCTATGAGAGGGTTGGGGTCTTAAAGTGATGCAAAAGTTATATGCATCACGGGGATGCATAAGTTTGAAAGGTAAAGTGGACCCCACCAGTTGTATGTTAGCTTTGTATGTTTACAATGCATATCTGATTTACAAACTAATATGCATGCTCTGGATGTCAAAAAGAATTAAATAGCAGAAAGTCTTTGTATATTTGGCATTTGTACATTTAAATGTACCATGCTAATATACAAAGGATCATACACATCCCGGAGGAGAGAAGATAAGGAAATAAATGTATAAGGTGTTTGTATATGCTCTTATACAACGAAATATACAAACGAGTTATAAAAACCAAAGGATACAAAGAGGTACGAAAAGTAGAAAAGGGCAAAAGTGTTAGTTGGTTCTTTGCAAAATGATTGTATGTTGGAAGATACAATGAAAAGATACAAGGAAAACATACAATGAGATATATAAAAGAAAATACATGTTTAATTAAGCTAACGGTCAAAAGTTTAAAAAGCTCAAGCACGGAAAAGGAAAGCTGAAGGTCACAGCGCATTAATAACTATAATTAATGCAAATTTAATGCTTAATCAAATGGAATTTAATGAGGGGTAGGGCAGAATTATTGTTATTTTGCTATCGAGATATATTGTTAACATTGAAATTTGTAGAAAAGGTGTTGTCACAGTAAAATCAAACAAAATTTACCGAATTAGTGAAGTTACAGTTGCTGGGTGAAAGCAAAAGGTAAAGTAAGTCAATATCAAAGGTTAAACGGTCACAGAAATAGGTATTTATCTTGGAACCCCGTTTAATTTTTGAATGGTAAAGCACAACTGTTAGTTATAGTAATTTCTCTTTCAAAATGCATGCATTTGTTAAAATTACTATGTTAACTATTAAATAGCTAAACAAAGCTTAGTCCCTTTAAGGGTAAAATAACAAAAAAACAAGTAGGTTAGGGTTAATGGTAGAAAAATAGATATTCATAGTAAAACCCTAGATATGAAATGGAAACGAAAATTGAGACATGTATACTTCTACAGGATGGCCCCTAAACAGAAGAAAGACTCTGGGGACAAAGTAAAGAAAGAGAGAAAACTAAGGAAGGAAGTAGAAAAGGAGGAATTGCCGATATGCAGAGGTTGTCCAACCCTGATTGGTACAAGTGGAATGGGCACTGATACAAACATAGGAACTTATGATGCAGAAGATGTGCTGAAGAAAATCACTGCTGCATATGCCTCCCCAGATATGAAATGTATTTGGGATAGTGGACTATATAGAGCTGCAGGGTTTCCTCTAGCTATGGAGGCAAAAGATATATCTCTAGATTGTGTAGTCTTGTATGACCCTAATATAAGAAAGGTAATGCTACATGACAGATTAATTGCTGATTTGACTCCTGAGGGGATTGCAAGAACTTTTGGATTGGAGATCACTGATAAGATGACATGTATTGATATTGATCAGTATAACGAGAGTTTCTACACAAATGATGGGGACTGTAAGGGTAAAATATTTCACCACTTGTACAGTCCAAAGAACAAACCAAAGGTAGTGGCCAAAATTCCTAAAAATCTACTAAGGATACATTTTAGGGAGAAGATATATTTGATGATTACTATGTTGAGTAGACTAGTTGGATTGAGGGATGGCACCAAATGTGAGCCCTGGATGTTTACTGTCATAGAATACCTGAGAATAGCGGAAAAGAAACAAGGACCAATTCATTGGGGCAAGGCCATTAGTACAGCCATATGGAGGTAGGCTATGATGAGACAATAGAAAGGCTTGCCCTTTTATATGTCTTCCTATATATTATACTCCTGTGCTGCAGAGATTATACCACACATACATGGACTGGAAAGAGTTGGTGTTCTAGGGAATGGTCCTAAGCAGAAATTGGTGTATGAGCACTACCTAGAATTACAAGAGGAGAATGCCTTGAAGAAGTTTTCTTTAGTTAATGATGTTTTCTATACCTACATGGTAAGGGTATTGAACGAAGAACCAGACAAAAGGTTGTCTAAAGAAGCTAAATACATAATTGGATTGCATTATTCGTCGTTCACACAATTCGAACAATTTTTATACATAAGAATAGAAGGATTTGAGGGGAGGCCATTTATGCTCCCAAGATACCCTCTTGACAAACTGATTGTCTTGGAGTTTTAAAGATAGAATTTGAATGCTTTCAGGATGTACAAGAGGAAATTCAATGGCAGGGGAAATGTGAGATTACCTTGGGCCATTGGTAGGTATTCCTGTATTAGTGAGGATGTTGCAAACTGTTTAGAACAAGAGCTAAGGTATTATGGGTTCTAGGAATTCAATCTGGCTAGAAGATTTGATCCATTTCACAGAATTCAAAACTTTGTTGACAAAAAGTACAAACATCAAGTGCATATTGAAGATTTTTGGTCTGACTGCAAGAGTGACTTGGAGGTAAGAAAGAGAGCTCATAATAGACTGACTATTGAACAAATGAAGTCTATTGGTAATATCTATGTTCCTCCAGAGGTTCGTGAGGATGACAAATTGTTGCACCAAAGTTATGCACAGGCTAGGCTGGCTCCCATTACAGAGCCTGATTGGTCGAAGCCTTGGAACACATCATTGGATATTTTGACAAAACCTATGATATTATTTTCAAAACCCTGGATTAAGGATAGGATAGAAGAGCTCAAGGATGAAGGAAAAGAAGTCACATTCCCAAAGAAGGGAAGGAAGAGAAAGGCAGAGCCCAGTGAGGACTTGCAATGTTTCTATTAGAAAAAGAGAAAAATTGTAGAGGCAAGAATCATGGAAAAGAATAAGAATGCTAGATTGATGGATCCATATGCTTTAGGCATAATAGTAGTAGCGACATCTCAAACTTTTGTTGATGCAAAGTCCATGAGCCATGAGATTAGTACAGAAGAAGCACATGCTGCAAAAGAGGTAGCAGGACCATCAATCATGAGGGTAATTCCCATAGGTTTGTCAAAAGGGGAAACTTCTAAGCTAGTTGATGTGATTGGAGCATAGGAAGTAAAGGAAAAGCTAAGAAATATAGCTATTGCCTCCACACCAGTAAAACCAAGACAAACCTTTATCAGAGTAAAAACAGAATTGGCTGGAGAGAGGATGCGGGAGTCAGAAGTTATTAAAGCCAAACCTACTGCTATAGAAACTATGCAAATTGAAAGCAGTGACAGTGAAGAAAGGAAAATGTATAAAGGGAAAGTGATTGATGTGGAGGAAGAATCAAGTGACTTCCTCAGTGAAGAAGAGGAATCAAACCTACGAACTGAAATGGAAACAAAGTAAAACATAGAAATTGAAAAGAAAAAGGTATAGGCAGAAACATGATTTGTTGATCCATTTGGTACTCTAGTGCCCCCAGAAATCATTAGAGATGTGCAAGAAGAAGCACATAAGATTGCAGAAATTGATAAAGAAAGATCATCTAAAGAAGTAAACATAGAAGGACATGTAGCACAAGAGGACACTTCAGAGGTCGATGCTTTAGACATGCTAAATATGTATGGGGAACAGGCTGTAGAAGAAGAAAATACAAGAAACTTGCAATCCCAAGAAGAGGTGGTCAAAGAAGATGAGGTGAAGGCTAGTTCACTAGTGCATCCAGGGCTACCACAAATAGGAAATACAGAGGCAGAAGAAAAAATAGATGAGAGTAAGCCTGAGGGGCTAGCAACAGAAATAGCCCTTGGTAAGATGATCCAAAAGGGGAGTCAGCAGCAAAAGAAGCTCTTGATGAGAGAGATCAAGAAGGGGGAGATATTGAGGTAGAGGAGGAGGAAAATGAAGTTGAGTCAAAAGAACAAGAGCCTCCATTACAACAAAAGCAGCAAGTCCCAGAAGGGGAGCAACAACAACTAGAGCAACAATAGCAAAGGCAGCAACAAAGAGAAGCAGTAGATAAACCTCATGAAGAGGTAACTAATGAAGAGAGGGTTGCAAAAGGCACAAAGGAAGCACCTACCTAGCTAGAAGGAGAGATAAGGAAGGAGAAGAAAGAAATACATCTAGCTCCTATTGACATAAAAAGTTTATTGGGGGAGAAAACTACTCCAGGAAGAGAAAAGAGAAAGGCTAGGACAATGTCTACAATATAGAGGGGAAAAGATGGATCCAGAACCCTAAACCTAGCCATACCACAGAAGGAGAAAGAAAAAGGTGAGATTACCCTCGAGGTATACAAGATACTTAATCTAGACCTTGGGCATTCCACCAGGGAACAACATATCACTGAGTGGAAGGATATGAACCAGGTAACAACAAAAATGCTAAGGAAAGACAAAAATAAATAGGAGGTATTGAAGGGACACATTGTCCAACTCCAGCAATTCATTAAGGGGATATTTGACCCCACTACCACGGTACCTGACTTACGTGCTAACATAGCAATAGTATCTAAGGAGGAAGTGCAGGACATGGAAAATAAAAGGTTCAAGGCCAATATCTTTGATGAATGGTTTCATGATTTTTTGCAAGAAGGTGAACAAACCATAAGGCAAGTTGTGAAGAGCTGGAAAGTGGCCACAAAAGAGAAGGACAAGTGTATGGCATTAATAAAAAATTGTCAAACAAGAGTAGAGGAGTGCATATCTAAAATTGAACAATTGACTGAAATTGATAGAAGGGCAGAGGAATTAATAAACGAAGGGGAACTCAGTGTCACATTGGCAAATCAAGTGCCAAAGGTAATTTTGGAGCTAAAATTTAAAGAGGATAACCTCAAAAGAAATGCAGTAGTCATGCAAGAACTAGTAAAAAGAGCAGAAGGAATGATAAAAATGCACAAGAGAATCATAGAAAAGTTCCTGCAGCATGAATGTGCAGAGATGCCAACATATAACTTAGATAGAGCATTGACAGAGTTCAGGGCCATATTCACACCCTGTACAGGAAATCCTGATGCAATCCTCAGCAAGAAGATGATGGATACATTGACAGAAGAGAAGGCCAAAATGAACAAGTACAAGAAAAGAAGAGAAAACTTGGATAATGAAGAAAAGGAATTGAAAGAAAAGGTGACGATGCAAGAATACATTTTAACAAAAAGTCCAAGAAGGGATTGCACCTTTGTGGAGGGTGTGATTGACAATTTCATGAAATATTTGAAGAAAGGGTAAGAAGGCAACAACAAAGAATTTTGAAAAGAAATCAAATGAAGAGCCTCGGTGGGAAAAGATCACATGAAATGGGAATCTTATGTAAAGATTCCAAGAGCATCCTTTGAGAGGAAAAGATGCCAAGTAGTGGACTGGCACATAGTTATGAAATAAGAAATAAGGATGCACCATTGGTCAATAGTAAGGAGATCTCAACCGTAAAGTAGTGGTTGTAACCGTAGAGTGGTGGTCATAACCATGAGGTGGAAGTCGTAACTGTAGCATGGGAGGAAATTCAAATTCTATATAAGGAGCGTGCTACTTGTATATTAATTTACACATGGATTTATAGAAAATAGCATAGCAATTGTAGTTTGCCTGAAACATTGAGTAGAAGAGGTATTTTAGCTTAGAGGAGGTCGCTTGTGTCTACATTGAGGAATGCGTGGAAATATCTAGCTTTCTTACTGTATCTGTAAAGCATTGTGAGTTTTTTTGTGAATTTTGATTAATAAAGCTAAGAGTCACACATACATTATAAACCATATATGGCTATGTGTTTTGAACATAAATGAATATGATAGTCTACATTTATTTTCTGAGTGTCTTCTAGCTCTTCATTATATTTGAAATAGTTTCTCTTAAAGCTTGCAATCTTGAATGCTAGTTTGTGAAAATATTCAAAATATTTGCATTTAATGATTTGATCTGCTAAGTTAATTGAATTCTCTTTATTTCTTACTATGTGCATAACAGAACATTTAGATCCTATATTGAATGATGGTAGATTTAAATTTCTCTAACTTTTCCCAACAATTCTGAAATACTAAGATTAAACATTGAAATCAAAAGGAGATTATCTAACATTTGAAGGGTTTAAGAGCAATAAGTTGATATTTGATAATCTTCATAAATAGTTGAAAAGGCAAAGCATGTTTGAATATAAATCATATAAATCTTTGAAGTACAGTACCAATTTTATGCAAATGAATGATTAGAAAGTTGATATTTGTATTGGTTTGCATAATAGGAGTCTAGTAAGTCACAAACCCACTTTAAATCATGTAAGGCCCCTTGCATATTATAGCTTCATAATAACCTACTAAATGGTCCAACAGGTCAAGACCTGACCAATAAGGAAACTTGGGATCAAGTAATCTTAGTTGATTTCTTCGTATCTTTGAAGATAGTTAGGTTCATTTATGAATTTTCACTTTTGTTATGAGTGTGTAAAAACAATCATCAATAGTTTTTGGCGCTAGAAGGAGGGCCTGATTGGAGTTAAGGTTGTATTTGAGTAAAACTAGCTCATAATAGTAGTAGAGTGACCAGTTCTAGAGCTAATCCCGACGACATATTTGTGCAACTACCTGATAGAAGACAGAGTAGGGGTTCTCTAGTTTGGAGTCCTAAAACATCAAATACAGGAAGTTCATTTGGAACGCCTCCTGGACCACCTTTTTACATCCATAGTATTGGCAGTCCTAACAGTTCTTCATCTGGGTCCTTAAGTCTTGGTTTAGGTTCTCCCAGAGGTCGTAGTCCTCCCAGAGGTCCAAGTCCACCTAGAAATTTAGGTACTCATACAGGTCCAAGTCAAGCACAAATACTTGCAATGGCATATTTTAATGTCAACTCTCCCATATATTTTGTGGATTATCATGAAATGCCGAAGAACCCTAAGAAAATATGCCCTAAATACCAGTTACACTAGGATCCAGAGGATCATATAAGGATATTTAAGGAAGCCTACTTTAGAGCTCAATTAGAACATGAAGATGTAGTCTATAGGTTATTTCCTTATACTTTCAATGAGAAAGCTTCCAATTGGTATGTCAATTTACCTAGTGGCTACGTTTCTTCCTGGGCACTTATGGAAGAGGCATTTCTGTCTAGATTTAGGGGACCAGTCGATCCTTCCATTTTATACCATAAACTGGCTACAATCAAAAGAGGTGAAGGAGAACTAATTGATAATTTCAACGATAGGTTTCAAAAAGCTTATTCTAGGATAGTGGCTCCATACACTGTAGCTCCAGACATATTGTTAGCTATGTATTATGTTGCTTTAGTTCCATTAACTGCCATGTTTGTCAAGAGAAAGCCTAACATAGATAATGTATCCAAAGCCTATAAAGAGGCAACATCTGTAAACTAGGAAATGAGACAGACAACCTATAACCCATTTTTCAATGGAGTTCCTGCATAGAATACTCCAATGCTAAATCCAGTCCCTACATACACACCTGTGTATAACCCTACTCCAATTTGGGCTATAGTACCTTACACTGGTAATACTGCCAATCTTAATCAGAACAATGGCCAATCATTTTTCCAACCACCTCAAGATACATTTGTAGCAAAAGCACAAGAGGAAAGGGAAGATATCAAAGAAATCACTGCACATCTAAGAAGATTGACCACTGAGATGACACAGTTGAGAAATGAGAATTTCTACGGTAGAAATAACCTGGGGTATAACTAGAACTATAATTGGAGTCAAAACTAGAATTACAACCCCAACTATAATCAAAATTAGAATCAGGGTTATAATCAAGGTCAAAGTTCCAATCAGGGTCAAGGTCACAGTCAACATCGAAATCATAATCAAGGACAACAAATGCAAAATAGGGGACCAGCTATGGATAACAGATCCTGGAATAACAATAACAAGAATCAAAATCAGCCTAGGCCACCCAAAACTTGGAACACAGGGCCAAATAATGGCACTCTGACTTCTCCATTTGAGAATGTGGATAACCAGGACACAACGCAAACTACTAGGATTCAAATGGCCATGTAGCACTAAAGAATTGGTGTAGGATCCATAATACTAGTTAACATGGTAGGAGAATTAATGCATATTTAGATGTAGTTAGCTTCATACCCTAGGGTAGGTCAGTTCATTGACATCCAGGTAGTGGATATACCTACAAATTATGGGATATTATTAAGCAAAGATTGGTCTAAAACATTGAACAGATATATGGATACTGACTTCTCACACATGTGGTTACCTTGGAGGGGTGTGCCTAATCAAATCAGAATAGAGGCTGAACCTAGGATGAAACATATGATCACTAAGTACAATAGGACAAATGAAATATTGTATGCCTCAGTTGAGCCTGGTGTTTACAGGGTTACTAACAAAGGGGTACAGATTGAGGAAATTTTAATGCTGAATTTTGGAGAAAAGTCTGTCAAGAGAGAAACAAAGTTATTTATTGAGTCTGATGGAAAATCCTCTGATGAGGAAAAGAATGCACTGAATAACTTTAGTCAGGTCATTAGATAAGAAATAGAAAAGTGCATTGAACAAAATCTTCTAGTTCAATGCAAGCTATACAGAAATAAGTGTAGGGTCCATGAAAAGCCACATTCTAAAGAGAATTATGGAATGTGCAGAGACATCATTAAATATCAGTATATCAAATGCACAAAAGAAATGGGACCCCAAGAAAGAAAGGTTAAAAACTCAGAGAGTTATTTTCAGAACAACATAGATAAGGCCACTCCAGAGTTAGGAGAAAGTTCAGACAAAGATGCTTGTCATTCAGATTTGCACATTAAGAAGGTAAATGAACAAGCAAGTCAGAATGAACTGCATATGGATAAACAAGATAGCACTGCATAGGTGATTGAAAAGGTAAAACATGCTAAAGCAAAATGCCAAAAGAATAGGGATGGCATGTGGACATTAAAATGTGATGGTTCCAAATCCAAACAGGGTGCAGGTGCTGGTGTAGAACTCATAGACCCTCATGGCAAATCATATCTAGCAGCATATAGGTTACAGTTTGCTTGTACTAATAATGTTGCAGAGTACGAAGCTTTAATTTATGGACTGGTCATGGCTATAAAGAAAGGGGTAAGAATGATCAGAGTATTTTCAGACTCTAAGCTAGTAGTCAGACAGGTAAGGAAAATATATGCTTGCAATTATAATAGAATGGTTTGTTACATGCATAGGGTATGGGATTTAATAGAGTCATTTGATGCTTTCAATATAGAGCATATCCCTAGAGAACTAAACCATAGGCCTGATGCGCTAGCTGTTGCTGCTAGCACTTTAGAACCTTTAACACTGCCTGGATTGAAAATATTTGCTGTAGAATTAGTGAATGTGCCCAGTGTGCCAGATAATGTAACTCATTTTTAGGTATTTGAGGGGGACCACCAAATTGTAGATTTTCTAACTTGCAACGAAGTATTTGAGACCCAAATTATTGATGAACAAGAGAGGCCTGATGTGTCATGGGATGAAGAAGACATCATCAACTTAAAGAGTAATTTCTTGCCTAAGGGGGTAATAAAGTTAGAACAAATCTTTGACTATGATGGAGTAGTGAGACAGAGAGACTTACTCGGGACTGAGGGAGGTAAGTGTGATCCCTATAACCTAGGAACAGAACAAAACCCTCAAAATGTGCAAATTGGAAAGGTTTGTCCTCAGAAAATTAGAAAAGAAGTTATTGATGTATTGAAGGAGTACAAACACATTATAGCATGGACATATGAAGATTTAAAGACATATGACACGTCCATTATAACACATGTGATACCATTAGAACCAGATGTCAAACTGTTTAGGCAAAAGTAAAGGCCTGTAAATGCAATTTTGGAGCCACTGATATTCGAGGAAGTGAAGAGACTACTCTCTGCCAGAATAATTTTCCTTGTTAGACATTCGACTTGGGTAGCTAACTTAGTGCTTGTAAGAAAGAAAAGTGGGGACATCTAGTTATGTGTAGATTTTAGGAATCTAAATAAGGCATCTGAGAAGGACAATTATCCTCTGCCTCCCATGGATGAAGTATTGCAAGGGGTAAATGAAGCCAAAATGATGTCCTTTTTAGATGGTTTTTCAGATTATAACCAGGTCCTAATTGATGAGGAAGATAGACTAAAGACTACTTTTACTAGTAAATGGGGTAATTTTGCATATAGAAGAATGCCATTTGGTCTAATCAATGCAGGTGCCACATTTCAGTGGGCCATGAACATTGCGTTCCGTGGACTGACAGGTAAATGTATTGTGATTTACATGGATGACCTAACTGTGTATTCTAAGGATGCATCTACTCATGCTAAGGATTTAAGAAGAATACTCAAGAGATGTGAGAGGTACAAAATTTCTCTCAACCCTAAAAATTGTGTATTTAGCATAACAAAGGGTAGATTACTAGGGCATGTCATTTCTGAGAATGGTATATCCATTAATCCTGATAGAATAGAAGGGATAAAGAAATTATAGTTACCAAACACTAGAAAAGAATTAAAATCATTTTTTGGTAAAATTAACTTCGTCAGGAAGTTCATTACAGGATTTGCAGAGATCGTGCAACCGTTGAATGCCATGTTGAAAAAAGATGCAATGATAGAGTGGACACCAGTAGCCAAGGCCACATTTGAAGATATCAAGGAGGCCATCTTTGATGCTCCTGTGTTGACAAGTCTAGACTATGCCAAGACATTCTACATTTATTCATTTGTGTCCTCACATTTGGTTGCAACTACACTGACCTAGAAAGGAAAAGATAATGAAAAAAAGCCTATCACTTTTATGAGTGCACCTCTGAAGGATGCACAGCTGAAGTACCTGGATATGAAAAGATAGGCATTCACACTGGTGAGGGTAGTAAAAAAGTTCAAGCACTACATTCTACATAGTCAGGTTAAAGCTGTGGTACCTGAAGCAGCAGTAAAGATGCTGCTGATGCAAAATGAGCCTGGAGAGAAAAGAGCTAAGTGGATCGCCACTTTACAAGAGTTTGACATAGAAATCATACTAATGAAGCTAGTAAGAGGACAAGCTTTAGTATAAACCATATCCAATACAGACCTGAATCTGGTAAAGAAACAGTATGTGCTAAATACAAGTGATGCATCAGGGTGGTACAATGATCTCAACACTTTTCTAATATTAGGGAAATACCCAAACAAGATGAAATCATCCCAGAGGAGAGCTTTGAAGGTCAAAGCATAAAAATATATGGTACAAGGAGGTCTTCTATTTAGGAAGAACCATGAGGGAATTTATTTAAGATGTTTAAATAAAGATGAAGCAGATAAGGTGTTGCTGGAACTACATGATAAATATGGAATTGCTCATGGTTCCCATCTAGCTACAACACATAAGATACTGAGAGCGGGTTACTATTGGCCTACTATGTTTAAAGATACAGAACATCACATCAGAAACTATCACATCTGTCAAGTTACTGCAGATAAGGGAAGAAATCAAGCTAATCCGCTACAGCCAGTCATTGAGTCTAGGCCGTTTGCATAGTGGGGCTTGTATTTCATTGGAGTCATAAATCCTTCATCGTCTGTAGGACACAAATTCATATTGACAGTGACTGATTACTATACAAGGTGAACTGAAGCCACATGTTGCAAATTCTCCACTACTGAGGTAGTCATCAAGTTTCTTGAAGAGAACATCATCACCAAGTTTGGAGTTCCTTATTCACTGGTATGTGACAATGGCCCTGCATTTTCTTCTTTAAAGTTTTCTAAATGGGCGTTTGAACATGGAATTGTTTTAAACTTCTCTTCAAATTATTATCCTCAGGGGAATGGGTTAGCTAAATCTACAAATAAAATCTTCCTAGACATAATTAAAAAGCTAATTGAAAAGAACCTAAGAGAGTGGAACACATTGCTAAAATATGCACTATGGGTAGATAGGACCAAAGTTAAGGCAGCTCTGGGTAATACACCTTACCATTTAGTTTATGGGACTGATCCCATACTTCCAGTAAATCTAAGAATACCAATCTGGAAGTTCGCAAATGAATACTTAGGCTTCAATGATCATAGGGAAGCCAGAATTGTTCAAATGATGCAATTAGATGAGAAAAGAGACCAAGCTATTGAAAAATTTGCCAAACATCAAGCAGTGATAAAGAGATGGTTTGATAAATGAGCAAAAGCCAAAACATTTAGGATTTTAGACTTAGTGCTGTGCTGGGATAAAGCACATGAGAAGAAAGGTAGCCATGGAAAATTTGACAAGTTGTGGTTAGGTCCATTACAGGTGTTGGAAATAATAGGAGACAACACTTTTAGGCTCAAAACCCTGACTGGAGAAGATGTGCCATTACCAGTTAATGGCCAGCATTTGAAACACTACTTCTAGGCTTGAGGTGAAGGTTGTTGGTCTGTTGTATCATAATGTGGATAATTGTACATGTTTGTTTGTTTGTTTTGTCTTTGGTTGTGTTTTTCTTTGTTTTGTTTTGTTGTTTTCCATTGGTTTCTGTTGGGTGTTTGTTTTGATCTAGAGTATACAGGAGCATATTAGCAACCATTGAAAATAATACAAAATTTGGAACATTCAAGTTAATCATTTGAAACTTATGCATAACTTGTTGTGACTGTCATGAATGTAGAAAGTTAGTAAACTTGTGAAATTTTGTATTCAATAAGAATGGGTTGAGTATTCAAGGGAAGTTTCTCACAATGACACACCTAAAATCCTTGGGTTTGTTGAACCTACCAGTGTAGATATAAGTGAAAAATTAGAGGTCATCCTTGCTACCATTACAATTCTCAGCTTAATTTTAGCAAGAGACCATTCCTTGCATCATAAAGTTACAACTGTTATATCTTATGAAATCTCAGTCTTTATTAAAATATAAAATAAATAAATAAATAAACTAGATTTTATTGAAATCCAAGTTAAGCCATCTAAGTAACTCTACCGGGGCTATAGACGCTCGCTGGCAGTGGGGCTCTACTTAGGAGAATTGTAACAATAACCTTGCCGGGGCTATGAATGCCTACTGGTAGCAAGGTTCTATCCAGTTGCCTATGAGGGAATGACATCAACTAGGTAGTCTAATGTCAGTCACTGGTTTGTTCAACTAATCTTCAAGATGAGGATAATTAATCACACGCACCCACTTAAACTGAAAATGAAAATTCATGCACCTTATTGAATACATTGAGTCTTAAGTTAAATGATGATTTGCATAAAAGATAGTTGGAAATTATGAATTTATTTCATTTTAGTTTTCTTTAATGGTTTTAATTTAATTATTTTATTTGGTTGCTAGTTGTTGTGATGCTCACAACACACCCCATTTTACTCCTTAGCAAAATGGGGACCCCTGCTGATGTTGGTTTGCTTTGCTTGTTGGTGTGGTTTGCTTGGTGGTAAAAGGGAAGAAGGGATGGAAATAAAAACCTTGTTAGAAATAGAGTAAAGTTTGCATTTGAGTACCAGGTCAAAGTACAAGTGAATTACTTGTTGAAAATAAACAGGGGTTGCTTTTTGAATTTTTCTGAAATTCGCTGTATTTTGCAAGTTATTGATGGTTTTGGTAAATGTACAATCAGAGGGTTTGTGCCTTGTATATATAAAGTTCTTTGTATATGCAAGGTTGTTTCATATACAAATGCATTTGTATATCATGCTTTTGTGTTGGTCGCAAAAGGGGAGAAGTCATCAGGTTCTATTATTTTGTTGCTTTTTCCTTGTATGCACTTAAGAAATGTTTTATACATACATATAGGGTGGACCCGAAAGGAGTTAGGTTGGAATGTATACATGTTGAAATCCGCTATGTATATTCTAGTTTGTATATTTGGGCAAATGGAAGATATACAAGTAAATATACAAGGGATTATACATAGCGCAGAATTGAAGAGGTATTGAAGTTGGTATAATTGATGTACGTTTGGCACTTGTATATTTCGCACATGTGAAATATACAATCATGAGATACAAGGAATAGTATACATTGCATAATTGAAATGTTATTGAATAATGCATAATGGTTGTATACGTTGGGTTTTGTAAGCAAGGTATCAAGACACGTGTATTTCACTTTATACAACGCAAGTTTGAAGGTAAGGCAAACTGTGGTAAATACAATGTATCGAGACTTAATGAATATCAGGTATACATTGTGTTTTATAGAAGGTGGAATTAAGAAAGGTTCGAAGTTTGAGTGAATAAATAGTTAGGTCCATCGCTTGTATATCAGGGTTTGTATATTTGGATGAAATGAAATATACAATGAAATATACAAATGCTTTATACAAGCTAGAATCGAGGCAATTATGGAATAACGAAAAGTTGTATGTTTTCTTTGCCTTTTGTATGTTTCAGGATATACAAGGTAAGGTATACATTCTTTGTATACATTGCGGAACCAAAGAGTTATCAATTGGAGTTAAGTCGTATACTTCCGTGCTTTTATATGTTCCAAAAGATACATTGATCTATACATACAAGCCAGAACTCAAGGAAATTGAAATCGGACAAATTCAATCCATTATGTCTAAATTGTATATGAAGGGGTACATTGAGTTATATACATCATGGACATGAGAGGTAAATTGAGTTAGAGTTACGAGAGGGTTAGGGTCCGAAAGTGATGCGAAAGTTATATGCATCGTGGGGATGCATAAGTTTGAAAGGTAAAGTGGACCCCACCAGTTATATGTTAGCTTTGTATGTTTACAATGTATATCTGATATACAAACTAATATGCATGCTCCGGATGTCAAAAAGAATTAAATAGCAGAAAGTCTTTGTATATTTGGTGTTTGTACATTTAAATGTACCATGCCTATATACAAAGGATCATACACATCCCGGAGGAGAGAAGATAAGGAAATAAATGTATAAGGTGTTTGTATATGTGCTTATACAATGAAATATACAAATGAGTTATACAAACCAAAGGATACAAAGAGGTACGGAAAGCGGAAAAGGACAAAAGTGTTGGTTCTTTGCACAAAATGATTGTATGTTCGAAGATACAATGAAAAGATACAAGGAAAACATACGACGAGATATAAAAAAGAAAATGCATGTTTAATTAAGCTAATGGTCAAAAGTTTAAAAAGTTCAAACACAAAAAAGGAAAGCCAAAGGTCACAGTGCATTAATAACTATAATTAATGTGAATTTAATTCTCAATCAAATGGAATTTAATGAGGGGTAGGGCAAAATTGTTGTTATTTTGCTGTCGAGATATATTGTTAACATTGAAATTTGCTAAAAAGGTGTTGTCATAGTAAAATCAAACAAAATTTACTGAATTAGCGAAGTTACAGTTGCTAGGTGAAAGGGAAAGGTAAAGTAAGTCAACATCAAAGGTTAAATGGTCACAAAAATAGGTATTTATCTTGGAACCCAGTTTAATTTTTGAATGGTAAAGTACAATTGTTAGTTATAGTAATTTCACTTTTAAAATGCATGCATTTGTTAAAATTACTGTGTTAACTGTTAATTAGCTAAACAGAGCTTAGTCCCTTTAAGGTAAAATAACAAAAAAACAAGCAAGTTAGGGTTAATGGTAGAAAATAGATAATCACAGTAAAACCCTATATATGAAATGGAAACAAAAATTAAGACATGTATACTTCTACAGGATGGCCCCTAAATAGAAGAAAGACTCTGGGGATGAAGTAAAGAAAGAGAGAAAACCAAGGAAGGAAGTAGAAAAGGAGGAATTACTGATATATAGAGGTTGTCCAACCCTGATTGGTACAACCAGAATGGGCATTGATTCAAACATAGGAACTAATGATGTAGAAGATGTGCTAAAGAAAATCACTGCTGCAGATGCCTCCCTAGATATGAAATATATTTGGGATAGTGGACTATATAGAGCTGCAGGGTTTCCTCTGGCTATGGAGGCAAAAGATCTATGTCTCGATTGTGTAGTCTTGTATGACCCTAATATAAGAAAGGTAATGCTACATGACAGATTAATTGCTGATTTGACTCTTGAGGGGATTGCAAGAACTTTTGGATTGGAGATCACTGAGAAGATGACAGATATTGATATTGATTAGTATAACGAGAGCTTCTACACAAATGAAGGGGATTGTAAGGGTAAAATATTTCACCACTGGTATAGTCCAGAGGACAAACTAAAGGCAGTGGCCAGAATTCCTAAAAATCTACTGAGGATACATTTCAAGGAGGAGATATATTTGATGATTACTATGCTGAGCAGACTGGTTGGATTGAGGGATGGCACCAAATGTGAGTCCTGGATGTTTACTGTCATAGAATACCTGAGAATAGGGGAAAAGAAACAAGGACCAGTTCATTGGGGCAAGGCCATTAGTATAGCCATATGGAGGCAGGCTATGATGAGACAGCAGAAAGGCTTGCCCTTTTATATGCCTTCCTATATATTATACTCCTATGCTGCAGAGATTGGATCACACATACATGGACTAGAAAGAGTTGGTGTTCTAGGGAATGGTCCTAAGCAGAAATTGGTGTATAAGCACTACCCAGAATTACAAGAGGAGAATGCCTTGAAGAAGTTTGCTTGAGTTAATGATGTTTTCTATACCTACATGGTGAGGGTACTGAATGAAGAACTAGACAAAAGGTTGTCTAATGAAGCTGAACACATAATTGGATTGCATTGTTCGGGGTTCATACATTTCAAACAATTTTCATACATAAGAACTGAAGGATTCAAGGGGAGGCCATTTATGCTCCCAAGATACCCTCCTGACAAACTAATTGTCTTAGAGTTTTCAAGACAAAATTTGAATGCTTTTAGGATGTACAAGAGGAAATTCAATGACAGGGGAAATGTGAGATTACCTTGGGCCATTGGTAGGTATTCCTATATTAGTGAGGATGCTGTACCCTATTTAGAACAAGAGCTAAGGTATTATTGGTTCCAGGAATTTGATTTGGCTAGACTATTTGATCCATTTCATAGAATTCAAAAATTTGTTGACAAGAAGTACAAACATCAAGTACATATTGAAGATTTTTGGGCTGACTACAAGAGTGACTTGGAGGTAAGAAAGAGAGCTCATAAGAGATTGACTATTGGACAAATGAAGTCTATTGGTAATATCTATGTTCCTCCAGAGGTTTGTCAGGATGACAAATTGTTGCACCAAACTTATGCACAGGCTAGGCTGGCTCCCATTACAGAGCCTGATTGGTCGAAGCCTTGGAACACATCATTGGATATTTTGACAAAACCTGTGATATTATTTTCAAAAACATGGCTTAAGGATAGGATAGGAGAGCTTAAGGCCGAAGGAAAACAAGTCACATTCCCAAAGAAGGGAAGGAAGAGAAAGGCAGAGCCCAATGAGGACTTGCAATGTTTCTATGAGAAAAAGAGAAAAGTTGTAGAGGCAAGAATCATGGAAAAGAATAAGAATGCTATATTGAATCAAGTGACTTCCTCAGTGAATAAGAGGAATCAAACCTATGAATTGAAATGGAAACAAAGTAAAACATAGAAATTGAAAAGGAAGAGGTACAGGCAGAAACAAGATCTGTTGATCCATTTGGTACTCTAGTGTCCCAAGAAATCATTAGAGGTGTGCAAGAAGAAGCACATAAGATTGAAGAAACTAAGAAAGAAAGATCATCTAAAGAGGTAAACACATAAGGACATGTAGCACAAGAGGAAACTTCAGAGGTCGATGCTTTAGACATGCTTAATATGTATGGGGAACAGGCTGAAGAAGAAGAAAATACAAAAAACTTGCAAACCCAAGAAGAGGTAGTAAAAGAAGATGAGGTGAAGGCTAGTTCACTGCTACATCCAGGGTTACCATAGACAAGAAATATAGAGGTAGAAGAAAAAATAGATGAGAGTAAGCCTGAGGGGCCAGTAGCAGAAATAGCCCCTGATGAAGATGATCCAAAAGGGGAGTCAGCAGTAGAAGAAGCTCCTGATGAGAGAGATCAAGAAAGGGGAGATACTAAGGTAGAGGAGGAGGAAAATGAAGTTGAGTCAAAAGAACAAGAGCCTCCATTACAGAAAAAGTAGCAAGTCCCAGAAGGGGAGCAACAACAACCAGAGCAACAACAACTAGAGCAACAACAACTAGAGCAACAATAGCAAAGGTAGCTACAAAGAGAAGCAGAAGTAGATAAACCTCATGAAGGGGTAATTAATGAAGAGAGGGTTGCAGAAGGCACAAAGGAAGTGCCTACCTGGCTGGAAGGAGAAGAAAGAAATATATCTAGCTCCTTTTGACATAAAAAGTTTATTGTGGGAGAAAACTTCTCTAGGAAGAGAAAAGAAAAAGGCTAGGACAATGTCTGCAATATAGATGGGTCCAAATGGATCCAGAATCCTAAACCTAGCCATACCACAGAAGGAGAAAGAAAAAGGTGAGATTACCTTGGAGGAATACAAGATACTTAATCTAGACCTTAGGCATTCCACCAGGGAATAACACATCACTGAGTGGAAGGATATGAACCAGGCAATAAGAGTAATGCTGAGGAAAGACAAAAATAAATAGGAGGTATTGAAGGGACACATTATTCAACTCTAGCAATTCATTAAGGGGATATTTGACCCCAGTACCATGGTACCTAACTTACCTGCTAACATAGCAATAGTATCTAAGGAGGAAGTGCAGGACATGGAAAATAAAAGGTTCAAGGCCAATATCTTTGATGAATGGTTTCATGATTTTTTGCAAGAAGGTGAACAAACCATAAGGCAAGCTGTGAAGAGCTGGAAAGTGGCCACAAAAGAGAAGGACAAGTGTATGGCATTAATAAATAATTGGCAAACAAGAGTAGGGGAGTGCAGATCTGAAATTGAACAATTGACTGAAATTGACAAAAGGGCAGAGGAATTAATAAATGAAGGGGCACTCAGTGTCACATTGGCAAATCAAGTGCCAAAGGTAATTTTGGAGCTCAAATTTGAAGAGGATAACCTCAAAAGAAATGTAGTAGTCATGCAAGAACTAGTAAAAAGAGTAGAAGGAATGATAAAAATGCACAAGAGAATCATAGAAAAGCTCCTGCAGTATGAATGTGCAGAGATGCCAACATATAACTTAGACAGAGCATTGACAGAGTTCAGGGCCATATTTACACCCTCTATAGGAAATCCTGATGTAATCCTCAGCAAGAAGATGATGGATACATTGATGGAAGAGAAGGCCAAAATGAAGAAGTACAAGAAAAGAAGAGAAAACTTGGATAATGAAGAAAAGGAATTGAAAGAAAAGGTGACGATGCAAGAATACATTTTAACAAAAAGTCCAGGAGGGGACCGCACCTTTGTGGAGGGTGTGATTGACAATTTCATGAAATATTTGATGAAAGGGTAAGAAGGCAAGAGCAAAGAATTTTGAAAAGAAATCAAATGAAGAGCCTCAGTGGGAAAAGGTCACATGAAATGGGAATCTTATGTAAAGATTCCAAGAGCATCCTTTGAGAGGAAAAGATGCCAAGTAGTGGACTGGTACACGATTATGAAATAAGGATGCACCATTGGTCAATAGTAAGGGGATCTCAACCATAAAGTAGTGGTTGTAATCGTAGAGTGGTGGTCGTAACCATGATGTGGAGGTCGTAATCATAGCATGGGAGGAAATTCAAATTCTATATAAGGAGCATGCTACTTGTATATTATTTGACATAGGGATTTATAGAAAATAGCATAGCAATTGTAGTTTGCCTAAAACTTTGAGTAGAAAAGGTATTTTAGCTTAGAGGAGGTCACTTGTGTCTACATTGAGGAATGCGTGGAAATATCCAGCTTTCTTACTGTATCTGTAAATCATTGTGAGTTTTTTTGTGAATTTTGATTAATAAAGCTAAGAGTCATACATACATTGTAAACCATATATGGCTATGTGTTTTGAACATAAATGAATCTGGAAGTCTGCGTCTATTTTCTGAGTGTCTTCTAGCTCTTCGTTATATTTGAAATAGTTTCTCTTAAAGCTTGCAATCTTGAATGCTTGTTTGTTAAAATATTCAGAACATTTGTATTTAATGATTTGATCCGCTAAGTTAATTGAATTCGCTGTATTTCTTACTGTGTGCATAACAAAACGTTTAGATCCTGTAGTGAATGATGCTAGATTTAAATTTCTCTAACTTTTCCCAACAATTCTCAAATACAAAGCTTAAACGTTGAAATCAAAAGGAGATTATTTAACATTTGAAGGGTTTAAGAGCAATAAGTTGATATTTGATAATCTTCATAAATAGTTGAAAAGGAAAAGCATGTTTGAATATAAATCATATAAAGCTTTGAAGTATAGTGGCAATTTTATGCAAATGAATGATTAGAAAGTTGATATTTGTATTGGTTTGCATAATAGGAGTCTAGTAAGCCACAAACCCACTTTAAATCACGTAAGGCCCCTTGCATATTATAGCTTCATAATAACCTACTGAACGGTCCAACAGGTCAAGACCTGACCAATAAGGAAACTTGGGATCAAGTAATCTTAGTTGATTTCTTTGTATCTTTGAAGATAGTTAGGTTCATTTATGAATTTTAACTTTTGTTATGAGATTGTAAAAACAATCATCAATAGAGGTGTGTTAAAATTATTTGGGGGCAAGGAACTGGTTAATGGACCAGTAGGTCTATTGGAGTTACTTCTCAGATTATAATTGTGTTTACCCTGATATTTCTATTGGTAAGCGTGCACCTCTTCAGGGTCATTGGATGGCTCATTCTCATCTTCAAAGGGGAAAACATAATTTGACTCAAAAGCCATGGCAGATTCTTCACATGCCAGGTTGTAATTTTGGTGGGTTGACACAGTCTACTGATGAGGTTGATTAGTATAACTTTCTAATACAAATACTGAGTCATATCCACAAGGGACAATTTCATTTCCTTCTACTTGAGGTGGATTTGTAGAAGTGTTAGAAACTTCTGTATGGAAAATGCTAGCAGCAATTCTAAATTGTGGACAGTCCAATTCTGCATGAGCATTTGTATTGTGTATTCTACACCAATTGGTGAGGGCTACCTCAGCAAGATTGACTCTAGTAGTTTGTTTAGCTTCACCAGGAGACTGATTGTCTAAAGGTGATGGTAAGGAACCATTATTTGGCCTGGAGTTCCATACTCTAGGCTATCCTTGAGGATGATTATTATTTCCACCATTATTGTTGAAATTATTGTTGTTGTACCCACTATTAGGATAACTAGGTTTGTCATTGGCATAATTTCTATTCTGATTAGACTGAGAATAGAAGTTTTGATTTCTTAGGTGAGTGACCTCTGTAGTTAGTTTTCTTAGCTGAGCAGAGATTTCTTTGATTTCTTCTTTCTCCTCCTAAGCTTTAGCCACTATATTTTCAATTTGAGGCTTGAAGAAAGAGGATCTAGTGTTATTGTTCTGATCCACACCCTGAGGTGTTGGTGTTTGTGCAGGATACTATGGCATCTGGCCATTCCCATTAGGAGGTGGCATGATACTCAATGGAGGAACTTGCAAAGGTGTTGGCATGACTATTGGAGGTATCATGGCTCCATTAGGATATTGTGTAGGATATGTTGGATAAATGCCAGACAGTGTAGGAAATGCAATATTTGGAGTAGGAGCAGGCACTAGCTGTTAACTAACCTTTATGGCTTCTTGGAAAGCTTGTGTTAGAGTTGTGATATGAGGGTGTGCTCTCCTGATGAACATAGAGGTCAAAGGATCCAAGGATGAATAATAGATACTTCTGGCAGACTCATCATTTACAACATAGGGAGCCACTAACTTAGATATCATCTTCTGGAACCTAGCATTAAAATTAGCAATAGGCTCATTCTCAAATCTTTTGATTGTAGCAAATAAGTGATAGTTCATGGAAGGATCTATGGGAATTTTGAATCTACTAGTAAAGGCTTTCTCTAGGACATCCCATGATCCGATAGAACCATGACCAAGACTAGTATACCAATTATAATCCTCCTCCCCTAAGGAAAAAGGAAATAATCTGCATACAACATCTTGATGCTCTATTCTGGCCCTACAGCAGGCTTCTTTGAAAGTTCAGATATGATCTTCAGCATCTTGATAAGGATGATACTTTGGATAGATTTTGTCTGGACTCTTTGGCAACTCATGATATGCATGAAAGGTTAAAGGTGACTCTACTACAAAGAAAGACATTGCAACTAGAGGAGGTTAGACCTGAGGTTGGGTAGGCTGAGGTAGTATTGACTATCCTTGAGGTTGGACCGGTGATCCTATAGGTATTTGCAGACCAATAAGAGTCACAGGAGGACATTCAAGTGAAGCTCCTGATGCACTAGTGATGCAAAGGCATCCACACTAAAACCCTGACATACAGCATGGATGTCCGCAACCCTTCATCATCATCATCATAATTTCTCTAACACTGTCAGCATCATCATATTTTCTCTCGCCGACCGATATCCTCCTGCAGACAAACCTTCGACTCTTCGTCTGTCAGCAGCATCATCACATCTGACTATCGGCAGCATCATCATGTTCGGCAAGCGCGAACACCCTCCTGACGTTCACTGTTCACTTTACCACCAAACTCTATCTTCACTATCTTCAGCATCATGATGTTCAACATCATGTTCATCAGCAGGATATAGAACATCCGGTTCCTCCCATATATCCTGATGATGATACTCAACTTCACGCACCTCTCCTTCGATGCTTATGTCACCCTGATATCCTGATGACGATTATCCTGATGACGATGACGTCACATGCAGTTCCTCAATATCCTGCTGTTGGCCAAACTTAACTTTTTCGGCCCACGATCAACCTGATCTTCTACCTTATGCCGATACGCTCCTACTCGGCAACACCTGATGATGATCACCCCGACGCACATTCACTTCATGCACTTGACTGCATCATGCTCATCTCCGCTTACTCGGATGACGCCCGAAGCGACTGCAGGATATACACCGAAATATCCTGATGATGCCGTTGTAACGAATTTTCCAACCTTAGCGAATTTTCAATTCGCCGATCCTCCTGGGATGACCCGATCCACTTTCAGGGTGATCTTCTAAACTCTAACTATCAGCTCGACCTAGCACATGCCCATGCTAGGGTTTTCAACACCTCTCGACTGCGATCCTGCACACCTGCATGCAACCAAATAGAAAAGGAAATCTACCTCCTAACCTATGATACACAGCCATTCCACCGATTCGATGAATCAACCAGTGGAATGGATCAGCGAATCCATGAGACCACCAGATCAGTAACTCAATTTCACAAATGGAGATCAAACAGAAAATGAACACAAATAGGATCCCTTTATTTGATTTCAAAAGATGCAATACAATATTCAGTCTCTCCTCTCTGTCTCACTCTGTACAACCTAGCTCGATCCTCTATATCTTAATCTGTCTCAAGACCAACCGATCCTCAAGCATATATAGGATCTCCTGCGAGTACTACTAACCCGACTCCAAGCGGCTGGGAAATCTCTCCAGGCGGCTGGGAGATCCAACCAGATCTACAGCATACAGCTGTCCTAACAAACTATCTAAAAATAGTAAAACATGGTCAACATGACCTTATTACATGCATTGGTCTTATCAGACCTTCTTGGAAACATTAACAAGACTCAAAACAAACTAACTGCCTCATGGAGGCCAGCTGTCAGGTAGGTGCTCCTGCACCATACTCCCCAATAGAAAAGAACTCATGTCCCATGAGTTTAGTTGTGGAAGTCCTCCACCTTTACACTTTGTCATGTCAGTGTCCTAACCTGTTCCAGCTTTGTCCTCTGCTGGCTCTTGGCTACTCCAAGACTTCTGAACTGTAACTTGCTTCCTGGCAAGTAAATCCTCATGCCTGTCAATGTAGGCCCTTCTCTCACATACCTTGGGTTTGTCAGGTTGTCTGACCAGAACCTATGTCTGAACTACCTCTTGAACTTCTGCAATGTTCAATCCTGTCTTTCTTTCAACTTTTATAGGACAAACAATAGTCCCAACTATGACAACATCCTTGCCATTCCTCTCAACTGGTTGCTGTTTGCAAACCTGTTTCTGCACCTGCTGCTGACCTCTGTCAGTCAAAACTAAAACTTTCTTCAACCTGTTGTCCTGAACAACTCCTTTCCCTGCAGTATCCTCAACTGCCTTTATGCCTGCTCCTATAGGCATCTGCAAAAACTCCTTCTTTCCTACTAAAATGATTTTGGCTGCCCCTTGTACTGCAGCATCTGCTTGCAATGGCATCAACCTAATAGTTTTCCCATCTTTCTTGATGGTGTAGGTATTAGCATACCCATCATGCAGTACCCTCCTATCAAATTGCCATGGTCTACCCAACAGTAGGTGACAACATTCCATGGGCAAAATGTCACACAAAACTCTATCATGATAGGCTCCAATCTAAAAATCCACATATGCCTGTTCATAGACAAAAAGTGATTGACTATCACTCACCCAAGATGCCTTGTAAGGGTGTTGGTGTGGAATCCTTTCCAAATTTAGTTTATCCACCATTTCTTGAGATACCATGTTGTCTGTTGAACCAGTATCAATGACAACCTTACACACTTTACCTTTGTTCTTGCATGTGGTCTTGAAAAGAGCTCTTCTTTGCATCATATCCTTTGATAACTGCAAACTAATTCTCCTTAGCATCAATGCTTCTCCCTCCTCAGGATATGCATAATTGTCAGGCTCCCTATCTCCTTGATAAGTGTTTGAACTCTACACACTTTGCGCTACTTTCTCTTCTTGCACAAGTTGTACTCTCTTGTCATTTGTTCTATCATTTCTGGATGATGCACCTTTGCTTTCTGGACATTTGAAAAATAGATGTCCAAACTCACCACAGGTGTAACACTTGCCTGAAAATGTAGTAGAACCTCTACCACCTCCAAATCTGCCTCTATTACCTTTCCATCCACCTCTGAAATCAGACTGTCCCTGTCCTTTACCAGTGTCTTCTTGACCCTCATTGGTTTGCCTTTGTGTAGGAGCTGCTCCTCTTCCCCTCATATTGTTTCCTCTTCCTCTCATGGACTTATCTTGTCCTCTATTCATCTTTTCTTCAACCCTGATTGCCATTTGGTAACAATCCTCCACATTCTTAGGGTTAGCTAAAACTAACTCATCCTGTATGTTCAATCTCAAACCAGCCAAGTACCTAGCCACCTTTTCTACCTCATTCTCATGATGACCAGATCTCATACTCAATTTATAAAACTCCTCAGTATATGCCTTCACATCCATTTCCTTCTGCCTTAAAATTTGTAGCTTCTTAAACATCTGAATTTCATAATCCCTTGGCAAGAATTTACCTTTGATCCTTGCTACCATCTTATCCCATGAAGTGATCTTTGACTTCCCTTGTTTCCTTCTCTCAGATTGTACATAATCCCACCATACCAAAGCATGACCTCCTAACTTGGTCTTTGCAATCTTTACCTTCTGATCCTCAGCAACATCTTCACATTCAAAGTGATTATCAAGTGCAGCAATCCAATCTAGTAACTCATCTTCATTCAAACTTCCATTATACTTGGAAACATCAACCTTTACCTTAGGTTTATCATTCTGCACTGCCTTTAACAATTTTGCCAATCTCTGGTCTTCAGCATCCAGATCTTCAGCTACCTCTTCATATTCTTCAACAGCATCTTCATCTTCTTCAGATTCACTGTCTTCCACTTCCCTCTTTTTGTTCTTTTCCAGGGCTACAAGCCTGGCTTGAAGTGCTTCAGCAAGCTCCTTCATCTTCCTCATCTCTCTGGCATGTTTTTCCTTCATCTCCTGCAATTCCCTTGTAGTACCATTACCTTTCGGAGGCATTTTGTCAACCTCTTACTCCTCTACCTCTGTCCTTTCGGTGACAGAACCAACTCTCAACAGCCTAGACCTTTTGCTGAGCTCTGATACCACTATGATGCAGAGGCATCCACACTAAAACCCTGACATACAGCATGGATGTCCGCAACCCTTCATCATCATCATCATAATTTCTCTAACACTGTCAGCATCATCATATTTTCTCTCGCCGACCGATATCCTCCTGCAGACAAACCTTCGACTCTTTGTCTGTCAGCAGCATCATCACATCTGACTATTGGCAGCATCATCATGTTTGGCAAGCGCGAACACCCTCCTGACGTTCACTGTTCACTTTACTGCCAAACTCTATCTTCACTATCTTCAGCATCATGATGTTCAACATCATGTTCATCAGCAGGATATAGAACATCCGGTTCCTCCCATATATCCTGATGATGATACTCAACTTCACGCACCTCTCCTTCGATGCTTACGTCACCCTGATATCCTGATGACGATTATCCTGATGACGATGATGTCACATGCAGTTCCTCAATATCCTGCTGTTGGCCAAACTTAACTTTTTCGGCCCGCGATCAACCTGATCTTCTACCTTATGCCGATACGCTCCTCCTCGGCAACACCTGATGATGATCACCCCGACGCACATTCACTTCATGCACTCAACTGCATCATGCTCATCTCCGCTTACTCGGATGACGCCCGAAGCGACTGCAGGATATACACTGAAATATCCTGATGATGCCGTTGTAACGAATTTTCCAACCTTAGCGAATTTTCAATTCGCCGATCCTCCTGGGATGACCCGATCCACTTTCAGGGTGATCTTCCAAACTCTAACTATCAGCTCGACCTAGCACATGCCCATGCTAGGGTTCTTAACACCTCTCGACCGCGATCCTGCACACCTGCATGCAACCAAATAGAAAAGGAAATCTACCTCCTAACCTATGATACACAGCCATTCCACCGATTCGACGAATCAACCGGTGGAATGGATCAGCGAATCCATGAGACCACCAGATCAGTAACTCGATTTCACAAATGGAGATCAAACAGAAAATTAACACAAACAGGATCCCTTTATTTGATTTCAAAAGATGCAATACAATATTCAGTCTCTCCTCTCTGTCTCACTCTGTGCAACCTAGCTCGATCCTCTATATCTTAATCTGTCTTAAGACCAACTGATCCTCAAGCATATATAGGATCTCCTGCGAGTACTACTGACCCGACTCCAAGCGGCTGGGAAATCTCTCCAGGCGGCTGGGAGATCCAACCGGACCTACAGCATACAACTGTCCTAACAAACTATCTAAAAATAGTAAAACATGGTCAACATGACCTTATTACATGCATTGGTCTTATCAGACCTTCTTAGAAACATTAACAAGACTCAAAACAAACTAACTGCCTCATGGAGGCCAGCTGTCAGGTAGGTGCTCCTGCACCAACTAGACCCTGGAGTGTGATGGATATCTACAATTCTAGGTCTGAATCCTCTAACAAGTAATTCGTCAAAAGGTCCGGTGGATTGTGACCTGGTATTTATCCTATGAGCCAAGATTTCTCAATTTTTGGGAACTTTAGTTGAAAATCTATAAAGATCAATTGAAATTTACCAGAAATGACTATATTTATGGTCAGGATTGGAAATCGACCAAGTATTTATGGAATATTTATAGCTATACTACAAATATGAGGTGATTTTTAGGTTTGCTAACACTTGCAGGTTGATATCAGGTTTCTAAAGTAGGATACTACAAAGCTTGGACAAATTTACCTGAAATAAGACTGATCTTTGCAAATACATGATGATCTACTATAAAGATTGCAATATTTATGATCAATTATGAAAAATTTGCAAAGGATTAGCATGTGCAAGTCTAAAACGGTATATCTTCACTTACTGACTAGAAATTCAAAAGTATCTTAGTGTTACCTCACTGTCTGCATCATCAATTTGAATAAACTTACTAATGATGAGTTTGTGATCTCTGGAGGCCCTCCTTCTAGCACCAATTTATGTTGATCATGATGTTAGTCATAAACGAACATAGAATAAAAGTACACATTAACCTTTATTCATCTTAAAAGATACGATGAATTCAGGGAATTCATGATCCCAAGTCTCTGGTGATTAGCTCTTAATCTTCTGACATTACTTAGAGGTTGATGTGTGTTGCTGTTTCCATTTTGGGGCCTTACGTAAGTCTCATCTATAAGATAGTGTTTCCTGTAATGATGCTGTATAGATAGTTATTCTACACAAGATATGCTTCAAATAGTGTGTCTATCTTTAAATCTTTGCATGATATTTATCTTTTTTGACATGCTTTAACCTCAAATATGCTGAATATGTTTAGTTATCTACGGGATGTCTGCATATTTGTATTATTTTCTTAAGATTGTCAATTATTTGTAATTATGATGATGAAATACTCTGAAATTGAAAGAAATTGAAAAGAATACTTCAAACTAATGTTGAACCTTTAGTTATTGAGCCACATATACATCAGATATAGTCATGAAGAGAAGAAATCAAACCATATGTTCACTAGGACATTCTATAGCTAGACACAGTTGACGCTAACTTCAAAGGAAAGGCATGAAAACAACACATGTAAGTCGATATGCACTCCAAGGGAAGCAACACATCAGAACATGTATCAAGAATTCATACACTGATTACTCAAGATTTATGATGTATTGTAATCAAAACAGTCTTCTCATTCATTAAGTATGCAAGAACATATATGTATACAACAACTTTGAAATAAGCCTTGAATATTTCAGCAAACAGATTTCAATTATGTTTTGAATGATTCAAAAAAGGCATCCCTGCACCTTTTATAGAACAAGGTGAGGGAGCAGTTACAATTGATCTATGATCAATATTTATCTATTAAGATCTACGGTTCATAATTCATTGACCAAGTCAACTCCTTCAATGTGGCACAGGTTGCCAACAGGCAACCATCTAGGTAACTCATATTTTCCTAAGTACCTGATGCATGTGTTCCCTCTATGCATCTTCATCTATTCATCAGGTTCATCATCATCTCCATTGTCATGATCATCACTTTCATCAGTTTCAATATCCTCCTGATGACTATCCCTTTGTATATGGACCTGCATGGATGTCTTGATATTTTCATATGCTTGTACAATCTTTTCCATTTCGCCACCATCCTGAGTTGTTACTTTGGCTATGGCGTGTTTATACATTTGATATTTGTTCCGGAGGGTTTCTAACTTATTCCTCTTGCTGCTCAGTGTTTCATTATAACTCTCCACTCTGACTTTTATTCTCATTACTTTATCCATTACTTCTTCTGTCAGGTGGTTGAGAGGGTCTTCAACTACCAGCTGGAAATTACTATGTAGAGCCTTAATTGCAAACTCTTCATCTTGATTTTCAATCTTCCCTTCTACTTTCCCTTCTAAGGTCTCCAAGACCTCTCCTTCATAAGACATCATATCATGTAGCTTCATACTGATGCTTCTTAGTTTACTATTGCATCTCTTCAGCACATCACATTCAAAACTGATGTCTTTATTCCAGATATCAATCAATATGGTTGTGTTATTATTTAGTACTTGATTATTTATAAGAATCAGAGGATCGATCCTTTTTATTTCATCTAAAGAATTCAAGGCTTTTTCCAATTGAAATGACCTCCTCTCAATCTCTATCTATAGTTTATCTGCCTTCTTCCTAGAGGTACCTAAAGAATTCCACCTCCTTAAAGAGGCTTTTACCACTTCCTCAGCTCCATCGAGCACATATGACATCCATTTTAACATTATTACTAATTCATGTCTCATAAGGTTCAACCTGTTGACTTCCTCTTGATAAATTGTAGTCAATGGGACTGCTCGATCACTTGATGTATCATCAGGGTTAATTAACCCATTTATACAAGGATGCAACTGAGAAATATGCTCTTTATGCTGCTTATTTTTCTCCTTCTCTCTCTCTTTATCTTATGGGTTAAAGAATCAATAATGTCGTTCCCCTCTTGACCTTCTTGGTCTTCATTAGCAGATCCTAGATCTACTGTGGTAATCTGGAATTCTTCCAGAGTAATCTTGCCTCTTTCCTTCTTGACTATGGGGAGTGCTATTTGGGCAGTTCTTCTGCCTGTATCAGGATCTCTTCTAATGGCAGAAGTTAATCTTGCCTTCCTCTTAGGCTTTATTAGGGTTTCTAAAAATAATGTAGATATATCAAATTCTTGAATTTCAAAACTGGATTCTGTACTTATCTCCTTTTCTAACCAGGGAGGAACTTGGTTACTGGATCCTAGATGTCCACCATCATCATCATGTACACCTTGATCTCCAATATCTATTATCATCCTTTGTGGTGAAGGTGACTTTCTTATTTCCTCCTCATGATACTCTTCATGAGGGTGATCCTGTGGTGCTTCCTCTTGTTGAGGAATCTCTTCCTTCGAAGGGTGATCCTACTAATCATCTGCATGTTTATCATGATCCTGATCTTTTACTTCCTCCAGGGGTGTCATCCACTTTAGTATTTTCCTCATCCTGAGGTATATTGGTATCAGTGGATATTATTTTATTTGACTTAGGTGCCTCCACTTGATCTTGCATCACATCTTGCTCCACACCTGATGTATCTACCTCTTGAGCCTTTAGGTCATCATGACCTGATGTTTCTTTATCTCCTGAGGTTTCTCCGTCCTTTGGCCAGACTTTAACTATTTCGGGTTTAGTTGATATTTCTTGTTGTTGCCAACCCATATCTAGAGCTCTATCCTCCACTTCCATCTATTTAACTTCTTCAACATTTTCTATTCCATTAGATGTACGTGCTATATCTTTAGGATTTACATCCTCTACATATGTCAAGTCTATTGTTGCAGGACTTGTCACCTGATCAACTAATGCATCTAGCCCTATTTGTTGTACAATTGTTTCTAGGCTCTTTTCTTTTTCTTGCTCCACTTGCTTTAACTCTTCTAACACTACCGCTTGGATTGATGGTGTTCCCTGTGGTGTCATGCGGGTGTTAGCAGCAAGGGTTTCCATTTTCTGAGAGGTGACATCTTTTACTACCTCGTCATCAAATAGGTCCACAGTCTCCTCTAGTGAGACATGACCGCTTTGTACTACTCTTGAGGTTTCTTTCCTTTGTTCCTCAGCCTTCTCAGTCTTGAACTTGACTATGGTAGGAAGGGGTACCTCATGCTGCAACTCTTTTTTGAACACTTCACTACCTGCCCCTCTTAGCATTATGGGGTCTTGTTTTATTTCATCTCTCATTGAAGTTCTCTATTTCTTAGGTGTGGATACCATCACTTGAGGTGCTTTTCTATTTTTGGTGAGGGGCATTGGGTCTTCTTCTTCCTTAGGCTCTTCATCTAGAAGAATATCCTCTTCTATGTTCTTTTGTTGAGATGCCTAACCCTCCTCATATGTGTTAGTACGTTGTGCAGTTGGCCTCTGGATTCTTTTAGCTTTTTGTTTTTCTATAGGAGGTGGTACAAATAATGTTGATGCTTGTCCTAATCCTGATGCACCTTTAGCTGGCACCTCTATTCTTTCAACTACTAGCCCTTTAGGTTCATTATCAGTTTTCTTACCTCTAGGGGGTCTCTTACTTTGTTCTAGAGACTTCATTCTCTCTCCTTTGGATTTCCTCTTTTCAATCAGGAAATCATCATATTCCTCATTAGGAATATCTTGTCTCTTTTTATTATTCTCAACTGTAAGGGCTACACCCTTCTTCTTCAGTGCATTTATTTGTTCGTCTACCCAAGCTTGGGTTAACTATAGGGTCCTACCTATAAACTGATCCAGTGAGATGTCTTCAAGTTGTGTAAGATTAGGCTTTGAGATAGTGTCATTATATATCTTTTTCTCTTCATACTCATCAGCCATGATCCTGCCATCATTCCTCTTTAATTGCGCTAGCACTGGGATGCAATCAAAGGTCCTGATCTGGTTAAGGGTTAGCCTTTGGTATTTTCTCCTTCTGGTTTTAGCTTCATCCTCACAATCTGTCGAGAAATCTTCAAGATTCCTCTAATGGATGGGTTTCCCCATGATCTTCTGCATCTTGCCATATGGATCATATGACCTTGCCAGTAGGAATGGCTGTAACTTCATCATTGTCAAGCCAGCTATGGCTTTCTTTATGTTTTCAGAATCTGGGCACATATACCAGCCCATTGTTATTGGGAATAATACTGGTGGATCTTGTTACTTGCTTTGTAAGCATCTAGTATTGTAGCCACTTGTCTCATGAACTCCATCAAAACTACTTAATCAGTGGGGTATCTTGGGAGCATGAGGGGTTGACCTTCAAAGCCCTCAATTCTTATATAAGAGAATGTTGCATACCGAATAAACTAGGCTCCATGCCTGTATATGACCTCCTAAGCTTCCATGCTCAATCTTTTAGTTATGTCCTCCTCCACTGTTCTGACTACATGCATTGAAAATGTATCATTTACTAATTTGTATTCCTGGAGGTAATCCTACCTTTGCAGCTGGGGATAATGATCCCAGATGTGAGCATCATTAGTGCTGCCACCAATCTTTCATACAATAGTCAACACATCAAATGTACCCTTGTAGGCACATGATTAAACTATTTAAGAAGTCATATAAAAAGAACATTCTAAACCTCCTAGGTTCATGAGTTGATCATGTAGGGCATCGCTTATCATCTTGGCCCAGAATGGCATGTTGTCTATGTAGAGGGACATCAGGATGATGCCATACATCTAGTCCTTGAAACTTCCAACATTTGGTTGGCCCATTACTTGACTGAGTAGGGAGATCATATATTGGTATTCATCATCGAAATCAAACTTATACAAATGTACTGGCAATTTGGCAGCTGCAGGATGAGGACTATTTCTTACCCTCCATTGGTACATTCACTTCTAGGTAGCCTTCTTATTATTCTGATATTCTACTTCCAGTTTCTTAAAATCCATGCTAACAACCTTCTTTCCTAGTGGCAGATTGAAGGTGGTGGAAAGGCCCTTGATAGATAGATCTGCATATACTCTACCATGCTTCTCCACCCTTCTTGTGTGTGGATTATAATTTCTAGCACATTCAATAACTAACTTAGGAGCTTCCATGGAATATGGGAAACTAGCTGCATTCCACATTCCAGATACAAACACAGAGTCCAGCAAGGTATCCTCCTTGTCACTATGCATTTTAAGTGCCCATGCCACCAAATCTGTACTTCCTTGATGTGTATCCCCTACAACTCCATATTTAAATTGCACACCCTTAGGCTAAGCAAACATCAGTTTAATAAATTCAAATTCTGACTTGTTCAACCTCTTATCTGCCATGATTTCCTTCAATTGACAAGACTGGTCTTACAATTGGTACTTCACGTGCATGCATATATATTACATTCTACGACATGATGCATGTTACATTCATTCAAGATTTAGTTCAGCATGATATGCATAATTCACAGCTTCAAACCATTAAACATTATACTACTTGAATATGCAGAAAATGACAGCAGGATGGTTTCAATTACTTACCTAGTGTGCTTATCTTTCTACTTATCTGGTGATTATCTAAAAGTGATCTTGATACTGATGATAATTGTGTGCTTCATTTTTCTATAAGCTGTAGGTGTATGCAGGTACTCGTATGAGGGTTTGGAAACTCAGCTCTATAAATTCTCTCTTTTTCGCAAGGTAAGTGTAAAACTAACTCTGTAAATTCACTTTATCCCTCTTATTAGGGCAATTTTAGGGCAACACAAGGTTTATTCAATCCTAACCATCGATCTCCTATCATTAATTCATGGATGCTGCCAAGTGTCTAGATCAGGTTCGCAATAAGTGAGAACCACCTACTACATTAGTGAGCATTCAATGATGCACAACAAGGAGAGGAGGATGATCTTTTAAAAGTAGGATGATATTGAGAATATTGGGTGATATTCAAAATGTCAGGTGATGTTTGGAATATGATGACCCCTAAACTAAGATGACCCCTCTCAGAATATCAGGGTGATGTCATCTAGAAAATCATTTAGTTGATCATTGTTACACTATGATGTCATCATCATGTTATGTAGAAAGGGTCACTGTTGGAAATATAGCTCCGCGAGGTAAAAACGATGATGACGCCATCATCATGTAACTTTCATTTGTCAATCAGGATTATATGATGTCATCATGACATTGGGTCTAGGGTGATATTTTTTGACAAGATGATATTCAAAAGATAAGGTGATATTCAAAATATCGGGTGATATTCAAAATATGACCCCCACAAAATATATGACATTGTTCGAAGGGTAAATACCACTACCACTTAAAATTGACGTCCGCATGTCGCGAACCGCATGATCTATCAGGTGATAAAATTGGATCAGGGTGATCTTTTATAAGATGACTGATGTTAAGAAATATGACCTACCTCTTGGAATATCAGGTTTGACCAAGACTTTGAGCATTCATAACTTTCACACCCTAAGGAAAATCAAGGTGATCCAAAAGGCAAACCTGCATGGAATTTTGTGCTCTTTTCTAGTGTGAGGTTATTGTCATGAAAGATCAACTTTGACAAATTTACCTCATCATGATGACTTACCTAGCCCCCTTTTATGCAGGATCATCTACATTACTTTCTTTTACAAGACTGCCAGCAAGCAGAAAACACAAGGAAAAGCCAAGAAAAAAGGTTGGGTCCCTATTTTGTCAAGTCAAAATGGGGCGTGTTGTGTAACCACACAATATGTCCTTGCTATTATTTGAAGAGATATGGATAATGTTGATATGTGTTAAATAACTAAGTTACAATCTTGAAATAGTGATATTTAGGCTTGATCACTCTAAGGGCCTAAACATATTGGCTTATTGCCATGAAGAACAACTAGATCTAGAAAGGTCATTGCCTCAACCCTAAACCTAGCAAGATTACAATAAGGGATGTTAAACCCCAAGGGTTGTTAAACCCTACTACTAGCATACTGCCAAATTCACTGTCATGATGAACACCTTTCTTTATTGTGAATAAACAATTCCTCAGCTCTACTCTTCCTCTGCCCTGCTCTTCCTCTTCTCTACTCTTCCTCTTCTTTCCTCTACCTCCTCTCTACTCTGCCTTTGGACCTTTCTTAATATATTATCATTTTTTCTCAAGGACACCTTTTCCATGACTCAACTACAAGTATTTATACACTACATCAACCTTGGAATGATCATCAAGGTCGGCATCAACCATTGGAACAATCTCCAAGGTTGGTATTACAAACATTTACAAAATAGGTCCTAACCTATTGCAACATCATGCAAAGGGAATGAAATGTGGATCATGCCATGCCTTAGCTAGAACTCAAACATGATCTTCCATGCTAGAACATGCTTCCATAATCTTCCAAAGATCTTTGTAATCACTGGGATCAACCAGGTCAGCCAAGACTAGTTACATGCTATGTTATTTGGGAACAATCTTCACACACCATATTAATTTCTTAACGCAGACCAAAGTCTAGGTAGGAACATGAATAGGAGATGTCCACAAGCATTCTATAATCATCAGGAGCAACTATATGAACCTTAACCACTTTATCCATAGGAATTTTCTTACCGAAGTACATGAACTTTATTGTCTTCAACTATCATAAAAGAAATATAGCTTGCGGACCACCAAACCACGAACCATTGCAACTGTAGGAAATTATCATCATCCTAGACTTCCTTCTAGAACCACATAGCAAAATACTTTATTGAGGAGGAATATAGAGCCAAATACTATCTTCCTGTCTCAACTAAACTTACAAAAAAAGCAGGCTTCACTCTGGTGAAGCCAAGTCACTCAGATCTTCATGTGGATGGCTCAGACCTAAAATGTAGCATCCTCAAACATACCTCTAACTTAATTCAAATCCATAGACCATGATCTTCAAGAAGGAACAACTACAGAATAGTTTACAAACTGTTCTTTAGCATACAACTCACTATTTGTACTACACTTCTTTGTGGCTTACTTGTTTCTTCTCAAGAGGCTAATTTTCTTAATATCCTCAACATGCAAGTTTTCTAAACAAGTAATGGAATATGATACAGTTGAAACCAATGAAAACAAGAATATTTTGACATAAATGACAACACTAATTAGGCACATACTTGTAACAATCTCCCCCTTTGTCATTGATGGCAACATATGATGTGAAAAACTGCAACAGCCATCAAGACAAGATTCTCCCCCTTTCTCTTTGCACACCTACACTATTTCTTTCTCCAAAATTCTCCCACTTTCTCTTACACATCTGCACTCTAAGTTTTTCACATGACTTCTCTCCCCCTTTGACATCAATGGCAAAGAGCACATACTTGTACTTTTCTTTTTCTAATCTAATCTCTCTTCTGAGCTTTCTTCAACTAACTGCTCCCCCTTATTGATGCTTTCATGACTGCAACTTTGGTTCTTTATGTGAAGTTTTCTCCTTGGTTTGACAATTCTCACCTTAGGATCTTGCTGCTACCGCCCAGTTTTCTCTGCCATCAACATTGTAATACTTACTGCTCTTTATCAGAATTTCATATTAGCATCATCTACCTGCCTCCCTTGGGAGATAATTTCATAATCTTCTTGACTTCAAAAACCATCTCTAATTATTACCTACACTATAACACCTTTTTTTCCTTTTATTGCTTTGATTAAAAACTTATCCTTACATACCTCATCTAGAGATTTCTCTATTCGTCTGCAATTCTTTTTATTTACCAAAGCACCTTGGCTCTTCTTACCCAAGAACTGGTCTTTAGTGTGGTACTTCTGCACAATCTCTAGGCATATCAGGAATTTTTTCTAGAACTTCTTCTTCTTTGACTTGGCTGACTTCTTCTTCAATAGGTTCATTTGATTTGGAGCTACTCAGATATGATATTCTTATTGTAGTAGTTTTGATTTGAACTCTATTTTGAATGTAGATAGCAGTATGTGTTTTTTTTCTCCAGTATGTATCTGGTAGGTCAGCTTCCTCAATCATTGATCTAGTAGCCACTTGGACTAACCTATATTTTCTTTTAACAACTTTATTATAATGAGGAGTCCTACAAACAATTATCTCCTTATCCCTTGTTCTTTACATAAAATATTGAATTCATTTGATGTGAACTCACCTCCACTATCAGATCTTAAGCATTAGATCCTTAGTTGTATCTCATTCCTAGTCATTGCCTTGAAAGTTCATCTAGTTCATAATCATTCAACTCTGAGCTGATCTACAGATTTTCAAACCATTTCCAAAGTTACTCATTATTCTCAAGATCAGACAAATTTATGGATATAGGTGTAGTCACTGATTAATAACCATATGCTAGAACTGTAGAATATTATCTTCAATGGTGAACCCAAGTAGACTAGAATACCAAAGACCTGTCAATTGATTTTATTAGTAAGATACTTAGCCAAAATTCATGACCTGTCAGCTTGTCCCTTAAGTACAAACTTGATGAATTCGTCTGTCACATCATAACTCCACATGAAACTTGAGAATTCATATCCAACAATCATCATTGGCCTCTTAACATACTTTAACAACCACACATCAAAATACTCAATAGCAGAAGAATGCAAAAAATACTCAGATGCTTTATTCTATTTCAGGCTTAATTCTGAACCACATATAATGATCATCAACTGTGGAAGCATACTGATTCAATCTCTGTTACTTACTTTATATATTGCTCATACTTTAGTCATTTTGGGCTTTTGGACCATAATCCTTTTGTACCTTGATCTACATAGTTTCTTTCAAGCAATCTGCAATGTAAGTCCTCGTATCTTTGTACCGAATCTCAGCACTGATTATCTAGCTAGGGGATTTAGAATTTTCAATACATCTCCCCCTAAGACATGACTTACAATCTACTTCTCAGAGGATGGAGCTGCTCTAGAGGTTGGAGTAGACTCATCTCTTCCTTCATTTGTTTCCTTCCTAACCCAAACCTTTTTCATTTCTTCCTTGACTTTTTCTAGATCAACCTTTTCCATTAATTTCTTCAATTCTTCTTGATTATCCTTCTTCATGTTCTTACTTCTGTAAAATCTTGTAACATGTCCAGGATTGCTGCAATTAAAGTACATAGTACCTTTTTGACCATTGATTCTTTCATTCATCCTTGACCAACATAGGTTAGCTTTATGCCCAAATTTATTGCATATATAACAATAGCCACTGAAGGATTCCATTTTCCCATTTGTCCCATAGTTGTTTTTCACTTGGCTTCTACACTCATTAGCTCTGTGTCTCATTTTGTGGCAAGCATAGAATCTAATAGAATCATGACTAGAGAAGGATGTGATATTTCAATTCACCCTATTTCTACACCAATTAGCCTTGTGACCAAGTTTGTTGCATAAATTGCAGTAACCTTTCAAAGAAGAGTACCTTTGAGTGTTTGGCTATCTGATTGATAGTCTTCTTCTTCTTTGATTCTGAGTATGTCTGATCTTGTCCTCTTCGTGACTTGTTTTGAATCCTTTGTCTTTTCAAAATGTTATGCCTTCTCTATCATTTTTCTGTTCTTCTATGAACCTATCATATCTGGTAGCACTCACACTGATTTGATCTCTTTGAGCCTATACATGTTTCAGATCAGCTTTCAAGTCTTCAACCTCTTCTTTAAGATTCATGCAGTCTTTAACTTTATCTTTCAGACAATTCTCAATCTTTATCTTTTATTCAATGTTCTCTTTTAGAGTTTGCTATAACTACCTAATTTGCCTTCTTAAATATTCTTTCAAATCCATGTCTTCATCTGTAGTTCTTGAGATGTCTGTCAATACTGGCAATTAAGTACATATTCATTTGATTTACAATAGCTTTGTGGTCTTCCATATCACAGTCAGTGGTTTGGGAACCTTCTTGTTTTTCAATATGTAAACTCTTGTTGGTTGAGACTAAATTCTCCTGGATATTTTTAATAACCTTGACATTTGTACTTTCCACAATCCTTCCCAATCTACTATCGTAACACTGATAAGCTTTGGTCTAGGATGAGTATTGAAGAAAAATGTCTTCCTCAAACTTAGCATTGTCCTTTTCCATTCTGATGAGGCATTTGCTTCCAAAGATTTTCAAATATTTCATAGTGGGTGTTGATCCACAACATAACTCAGTAGGGGTCTTACCTTCTTTGGTTGTTACCTAAACTCTGTTTAATGTGTAGATAGTGTTTTGTATTGCCTCCTTCCAAAATACATCTAGCAAACTTGCTTCTTCCATCATTAATTTTGCATTCTCCTGAATAGTTCTACTTGCTTCTTCCATTATCTTAATTTTTGCAGAGAGCTATTTTTCTATCCCATAGGTTTCACAAAATGTACTAAAATAATTGGAAATATGTTCTTCTTTCCCAATCCTTAGGCCTTTGATGTTCATGCCTATCTCATTTTCAAGGGTTTCTTTAAAAATTTTGAGTGCTTCTAGAATCTTTGATTTATCTTTTAAAAAAGTAACCCAAGTGATTCTAAAAAAGTCATCAATGAAAAACATAAAGTACCTTTGACCATGGAGACTTGATATTATTGTAGGACCATAAAAGTTTAAATGAATTAATTCTAGTTGTTTAGTGGAGGATCTTTATTTATCTTACCATGTTTTGCTTGACAATCTTTTACATTTCTTGTAGCTGATGTTGCTTGAGTAATCAATCTCTAGTATATCCTTCACAATCTAAACTATGTTCATTAAGTCATCAAGATTTGTATGGCAGAGTCTTCTATGCCAAACCTAGAATTTCATTTGTCTGAGATGTGTATCCAAGAAAGTCACTTTTCTAAGATGATAGATGTTCTTTTTAGTTCTTTTTACAGCTCTAGATTTTTTGTTGACTTTGGTGGTGATCACATAAGATTAGGGTTCTGTGATAAGTTTGCAGGTTCCTGTGTGTATTCCTTCAGAGCCTTAGTGCCTTGATTTAATTGTTCCCTGAGCTGTTAATAGTGTTTTACTATTTGTCCCTATCGCACTTCATAAAAAATGCTAAGTTCTATGCATGCAAAGGTGAATTGTATATTAGCGGGCTTGAAAATCTCCACCAGCCTTCAAAAAATGGTGAAAAATGAGTTGTATGCATTTTTAAATGCATATCGGGCTGCATATACAAGGGGGAATCTTTCATAGATTACCAGGAATATTCGCTACTTGCATATTGGGTTGCATGTATATTTTGTTTGTATGTTCAGACATACAATGGTTACATACAAAGAAAAGATACATCGCAGGTATATTCATGGAAGATTCCCACTTGTATATAGGGGCTTGTATGTCACCGGTGCATATGCAAGGAAAATATACAAGGGCACAGATGCATTTGCTATAGTGGTGCGGCCGAGATACAAGTGGTGGGGCTTGGGGATATACAAGTGAGAATGTATGTGCAAATATACATTCGAGCATATGAAGGTGGTCATAGGGTCGAATGTATTTTGAGTTTGTATACCCAAATATATAATGAAAAGGTATGAGAGAAAATGTACATTCAGCAAATATACAAAGCAGTAGGAGATGCATTTGGTGTGGTCTGCCTCACATACAAAGGGCTTTGTATCTCATATACAAAGGAGAATGTATATGTGACATACATTTGAAAATATGTAAGGGAAAAGGATGCAAAGCGGACCCGATGGTGCTTTCATTTTGTTCTATAGGTTTTTGACATCCACAACTTGCATGTATGTGTAAGTTGTATATCGCAGATATACAAAGATGAAAAAATGTATATTTCAGACCCGATAGAAATTTCAGGTTGCTTAATAAACATTTTGGGGTCCGTGGCGTGCATGTATATAGCATTTGTACATGCCGATATCCAAAAGGTGAGATACAAGCCAGATTTCAAGGTGAATGTAATGTGTTTCATAATTTTTGAGATTTGCCTTGTATGTATGTCACACTTGCATGTGCAATGCGATAATCATAAGAAGGAGATACGAGGCCCGGATTTGAAAGTTTTTCAAATTTGATGGATAAATGGTTGGGGTTTGCCTTGTATATTAAGTAGTTGTATGTATATCCATTTTGCATATATAAGGGATTTTTGAAGGGTGAACAGTGGTGATTGTATATACATCCATTCTTGCATATACAATGGGGTGAAAAGGCAAAATAGTGAGAGCGAAGGTCAGCAATCAAAACATAAGGTGCCTACGTGGCATATTCTCACTAGTTGGTGACTTTCAGGGCGTGTTTTGAGCTGCAGATCTTAACGATGGGAGTAGATCGACGGCTGGTTTTGTATTTTGCTACAACAATGGGTTTCTTTGTATCTATGGCCACGTTTGGGTGGGAAAAACTCCAAAGACATGCCACTGAGGATCTGTGGGTAGCTGAGCAATAATGGCAACATTAGCAGGATTTGGGTCGATGATGGACAGGTCAACCACTGATTTTATGAAAGAAGATTTTTAGGTGGCGGCTCAAATCCTGATTCCACCTTCTCGTTCCTCTTTGTCTCTCTGCTGTATATATGGATTCTGAGTGCCATTTCTCATGCGTTGTATCTGGAAAACTTTTGATTTGCCTTCTAATTAATTTTGCTGAGTACATAGTCTTGGTATAAAGGCCAAACTATGTTACTCAGTGTGGTGGTTGAAAAATTTGGACAGATTTTGGTGCTGCAGTAGGAATACAATCTTCTGGTGACTCTATTTTAGGTGTCTTGTGAGTTTATGAATTGTATGTTGTATGTATTATGCGCAAAATTATCAATTTCATGTTGATTTAAATGAGTAATGCTTCATTGCATGTGTTTTGTTATTTGTCTCCAGACTGAATGTGTTTTTCTTCTAACTCTAAACATCTAAGGGGTGTTATAGATTCTAGAATATAGGTTTTCTATATTGAATACTTAGTCTCTTACTTCTGCTCAAGGAGTAGATTAAATGTTTTGGATTAAGTGTTGAGAAGAATACATTGTAGTAAGGATGTTTGTAATCAGAAATAACTAAATACTCTCTCTTGGGTATTGTCTGTAAGGTAGACATTTTAGAAACCCCTTGAAATCTGATTATTGTCTTAGGTTTGTGGTAAACATTCACATATATATGTCTACTGACTCTAAACCCTGGATAGGCACTAGCCTAGTCTGGTATCTCTGCTATAACCCAAAGTCTTAGTTTTGCATCCATATATAAATCAAACTTAAACTTCAAATCAAACCTTTAGGACTTTAGATGTAGTTTTAGGATCTAAAATCCTCTGTCTCACAACTGAAAATAGGCTCAAAGCTAGCCCCTTTGCACTTGTCTTACAGTTTTGGTCTACATAAGAGAGAATTTATCTGCTTTGTGTCAACATCCTCGCAAATACATAGATGCATTTTATAGATGTTGAGTAGGGAATACCCCCCTTGGTTCTGCAGAGCCTAAAGAAGAAGAGGAGATATTTATAGAGTCTATCTCCTATACTGTTGGCCGTTGGCCTGGGAATCCTGTTGATCAATGATGGCTATCTTGTAGGGATAACTGGGAATAAGCATCCAGTTTGGGAAAATAACCAACAGATTTTGGTGACTCCGCTAGGGAAGTAAGTGAAAGAACCCTGATTAAACAAAGAAAACAATTCTTAGTTATAGGTGGTGACTCCAAACCAATCTCCCAACTGGTCAAAGTGAAATTTATATGCAGTGGAGAAGATCCCAGCGTAACCTTTTCCTTGAAGAATTACCCATAAAAATGATGTATAGGAAAAAGGGGGCTGTTCAGGCCAATCAAGAGGGTTCTCCCATAAGTAATGATAATATTCAAAACAATCTAGGATCTTCAGAGAGGACAGAGCCTTATTTTTCAAACACAGAAGCTGAAATCTAGAATGTATATGAAAGACAATAGGGTGGTGCTTTGAGAATAAGGTCAGAGGTTTTTGAGGAATGCCCTTTCTTGGATCCCAGTGATAGATTTAAAGAGGTTGAGTCTCCAAGGGATGAAGATAATGATGACCAGAATGGAATGGGACCATCCTCTTCTATGCCCAAAGAGGAACAATTAGCTAAAGAAATCAAAAGTTTAAGGGCATAATTAGAATATCTGCAAGCAGTAAAGATAAGGGATGACATGAGACAAAAAGTGCAAGCTTTGAGAGTCACTCAGAATGATTCAGTTCTCACCCTTGAAAATACAAATATGCAGAGAAACCAGCACAGAAGTGATGCCAAAATACCATTAAATAATGTAAGAAATCAGAATGCAAATAGAAATGCCAATGTTAATCAATTTGGTAGATAGTCAATGTAGCTAGACAGATTCAGACAGCTTGTGTTTGATGGCATTCCTAGTTATCCCAATCCTATTGACAAACATGTGAGGCTGCAAGTGCCTAAATTTTCAGGAAATAATACTGTATCAAGTGAAGATCATTTAAAATCTTTTTAGAATATCATGGACAACTTTGAGGTTGAGCATGAGGATGTTTTCATGAAATCATTTATGCAATCCTTAGTTGATGAAGCCAAGGAATGGTATAAAGGTCTGCCTGATAGAAGCATTTCATCATGGGATGACTTCAGAAGAATTTTCAAAGAACAGTATGGTGACAAAACTGATCCTAGTTTCTTTATCAATGAATTCACTAGCATCACCAAAGGATCAAATGAACACGTTGCTGATTTCAATGCTAGATTCATGAAGGTACTGAACAAATTCCCACATGATCTGAGGCCTAATGAATCGATGTGCATAGTGTTGTACATAAATGCTTTTGATGCCAAAATGGCTTATGGATTAAGAGACAAGGGTCCTCATAGCCTCAGAGATGCTTTCAAGATAGGAACAAATATTGAAAATAATAGAAAAGCATCTGGTAAGACAAATAGGAGAGATGATGTAAAAATTATGCAAAATCTAAATACTAAATCTCAAAGTGTTTAGGGCAATGTGTTTACTTCTGAGGATAAATTAGACAAATTGACAACTATTGTCAAGGACCCGAGCTATAGAATGGCTAAAAATGAAAGGGGAGTAGGTCTTGACAAACAGGTTTACCAAAGGTAGAAAAAAAGACCATCATTACATGATATGTCATATAACACCAATTGGTATAATGGTAAGCCTATTCTTCCAAACAACAACATAGGTCAAAGGATTCAAAATGCAAGGGAAACCCCTGATCCTTTGAAGAAGGCTATAAATACTATTAATAACACGCCATGGTGTATCATATGTCAAATGCCTCATTCACAGTCACAATGCATGATTGCTCAGTCTTTATACAATAATGATGTTGCCTGTGATGAGTGCAATGAGCCGCAATGCATGGAAAATGAGAATGTCAATGTGCTATCTACAAACAAAGAATACTCTTCTCATGATGCTGATGTAAGTGCAAATGATGAGATTCAGGTCTGGTAGCAATTTCCCTATGATGAAGATGAGGAAGATAATTATGCTTATGCTCAGGACTCACATAATTTTTTGAATAATTTGAGGAGACCATCTGACGAAGAGATTAGAGCCTTCATAGCTATAGCAATAGCTCAGGTTAAAAGCAATTATAACCTAAGAGGCAAAGCTTAAGTAAGCAACTCACACCAACCAGAGAATATTTCTGCAAGCCAACCAGTGCAAAATTATAAAGGGACTAAAACATATAAGAAACAATGGAACAATAATAAGCAAGGTTTTAAGCAGAAAATAGGTCATGATCTTCAAGGACTAGAAAATTTAGTTCCTCGGGTTGACGATCAAAACAAAATTTCTCAAATCAAGAATGATAGTCAAGGAGCCCTAAGAGTTAAAGCTAGATCATATCAAGATAAAAGTAAAACCGTGGATCAAGCTACAACTGTTATTCAAAATTATGCCCCATTTGACATAACTCAAGTCTTATCATAGATAAAAGTCTCTGTTCCATTAATGGAGCTGATGAAAGTTGAAGAGTTTAGAAATAAAGTAGTATCTTAATTTCAGGAGTACCCTGTCAAGCCAAGTTGGGTGATGAACCTCAAGGTAAGAAACAGGCCCTGTGCATTGATGAAGATGAAGTTCCTAAAGTATATCTGGGATGACCATGACAAAATGCCCTTCATAGGTGGAACCATTTTATGTCTCCCTTGTCATAAATGGAAAATTAATTAAGAATTGTATGCTTGATTCAGGAGCATCAACAAATATCATGCCTTTGGCCATCATGCAGCAAGCTGGGTTGAAAATAGACAAAGCATGTGGGAAATGCTACACCATGGATGCAAGAGAAGTACCTGTCATTGGAATCATGAAAGATGTGGATTTCAGACTGGCAGCATATCCAGAAAAAATTTTCAAAATGAACATAATAGTTGTTGATATCAAGCCACAGTATGGCATGTTGTTGTCAAGAAGGTGGGCAGCATTGATGGTGGAAGTATGCAACTAGATCTATCATATGCCATGATCCCAATGAATGGCAAGGATGTCAAACAAATCAGAGAAGAAAGGTCTCTAGACACAGTTGAGGACCAAGAGTCAGAGGAGCATATATGCTTTGTGGACACTGACTGTGATAACTTCAGGGTTGTCTCATATGATAAGGAGGGTAAAGGAAGAGATGAGTGCATTCAAGAACTTGACCAACAGGGTCTCTAGACCATGTATTTTGATGGAGCTTGTTCAAAGGAAGGCTCTGGTGCTGGAGTTGTGTTTTTGTCTCTAGCTAGTAAACTTCTAAAATTCTCTTTCTTGTTGAAGTTTGCCTGTACAAATAATATTGCAGAGTATGAGGCTCTGTTGTTAGGATTGAATGTGGCCTTAAAGCATGGAATTAAGATGCTCAAAGTGTTTGGTGATTCAGAGCTTATTGTTTCCCAAGTTAGAGATAAGTATACATCAAAAAATAAGAGATTAAAATAGTATAAGCATGTTGTTTGGGATACAATTGAATTGTTTGATGCTTTTTCAATAACTAGATAGAGAGATCAAAAAATGTCAGGATAGATTTTCTAGCTAATGTAGCTGTTAGGCTAGATGATATAAATCTATCAGATGTTACAAATGTTGAGGTCAAGTTTAGACCTACAGTGCCAAATAACGTATGTAGCTGGCAAGTGTTTGATGATGATAAGGATTTGCTAAGATTTCTACATTGCATTGATGAGTATGAAAACCAAGAAATAGATTTTTAGAACTTTGTGGAGGTTGTAGATGGAAAAGAAACTCTCTTAGGGAAAGAAATAATTCAACTCAAGACAAATAAGATCTCTAGAGGGCTGGTTGCTTTAGAGAGAGCTTTTGACAATAGGGACCAATTTGTTACAAAGACATCTCCAACAAATAAGAATGATCTGGAGGAGATAAACTTGGGGACATTTCATGCTCCCAAAAAGGTATACATTGGCAAACAACTCAAGCCACATATCAGGACTATGCTGGTTGCATTACTAAAAAAGTATAAGCATGTCTTTGCCTAGTCTTATGAGGACCTCAAAGTTTATAGAGAGGATTTATTTCAGCATGAAATCCCTTTGAAGCCTAGAGCTAAACCATTTAGACAAAAACAAAGGCCTATCAACCCAACCTTAGCTCCAAAAATGCAAGAAGAACTTATGAAACTTAGGGAGGCTAAAATAATTATGCCTATCAGGCATTCAACTTGGGTGTCAAACCTTGTCCCAGTCAGAAAAAAGAATGGTGACATAAGACTTTGTGTGGACTTTAGAATTTTGAATGTATCTTCTTTAAAGGACAATTATCCATTGCCAAACATGGAGGCCATGTTATAGAAAGTGACTGGTTGTGAACTTCTATCCATGATGGATGGATTTTTAGGATACAATCAAGTGAAAGTAAAGGAATCAGAGCAATTCAAGATTGCTTTCACTACTCCATGGGGAACATATGTATATGTGAGGATTCCATTTGGACTGACAAATGCGGGTGCCACATTTAATAGGGCAATGGATGTTGCTTTCGCAGGGTTGATTGACTCAATCTTGACTGTGTATCAAGATGACTTGACTGCTTATTCAAAAAAGGAAGAGCAACATTGTATGCACTTGGAGCAGATTTTTATTAGAGCATTAGAGTATGGCATCTCGCTCAACCCAAATAAATGTGCTTTTGGGGTAGTGGAAGGAAAATTGCTTAGACACATTGTTTCCAAGGATCGAGTCAAGATTGATCCTGGAAGAGTGGCTGCAATTGACAAAATTTAGATCCCTAAAATATTGAAAGGTGTTTAGTCCTTCTTTGGACAAATTAACTTTGTCAAAAGATTTGTGCCTAACTTTGCAAAGACCACAAAAGATATCTCCAAGATGTTGAAGAAAGGTGCAATTATCAAATGGGAAGATGAAGCAACCAAATCATTTCAAAATATACTAGAGGCTATAAAGATGGCTCCTATGCTGAAATCTCCTAATTTTTCTAAGTCGTTTCAGCTGTTCTCATTTGCTTCTTACCATAGTATTGTTGCATGTCTATTGCAGAAAAATGAAGAAGGTTTTGAACAACCTATAGCTTTCTTTAGCAGGTCATTGCAGGCTACTAAGTTGAAGTATGACATCATGGAGAAACAAGCATATGCACTAGTTAGGGCAGTCAAGAGATTCAGACCATATTTGGTAGGCTCTCAAGTAATTGCGTATGTGCCTCATTCAGCAGTTAAGGATATCTTTACTCAATAGAAAGTAACTAGAAGAAGATGCAGATGGATGAATAAATTGTAGGAGTTCAATATTGAGATACAGATCACAAGATTGGTAAGGGGACAAGGTTTGGCAAAACGGATGACACAGTCAAATCTAGAGGCATGCCAAGTGAATGTAGTGCATAATGAAGTTGTAAATATTTCAAGATTTGAGTAGTATAAAGACATAGTGTATTATTTACAGAATTTAAACTATCCTACCCCCCTCAATGATAATCAGATGAGGACCTTGAAGCTGCAGGCTATTAAATACATCATTGTTCAAGGAGAGCTGTATTGGAAAAATCCTGATGGTGTATTACTTAGATGTGTGGATGAAAATTAGGCTAAGGGTATTCTAAGTGACATGCATGATGGAGTGTGTGGTAGACACTATGCTACCTGTACAACAACCCACAAAATTCTCAGAGCTGGCTACTGGTGGCCAACTCTTTTCTCATACGCACAAAAAATGATAAGAAAATGTGATCCTTGCCAAAGGTTCTTGAGAAAGCTAAAATATGAAGGTGCATTGCCCCTTAGGACTATAACTATAGAAGATCCATTTCAACAATGGGGAATTGATTTTATAGGGGAAATCTCAGAAAAATCTAGTGGAGGGCATTGTTGGATTCTTGTTGCCACTGATTACTCACTAAATGGATTGAAGCCATTCCAACTAAAAAGGCTACAAGCAAAGTGGTGATGGATTTTATTCTAGAAAATATTATTATCAGATTTGGAGTTCTAGCCAAATTGGTCACTGATAATGGAATGTGCTTCAGGTCCGGTGAATTTATTGATTTTTGCAGCAATTATGGAATAAATTTGTTATATGCATCACCGTACCATCCACATATAAATGGTCAGGCAGAGTCAAGCAACAAAAGCCTCATGAAAATTCTCAAAAGGATGGTAAGTAAAAACAAAAGGGCTTGGGATTCAAAGCTGAAAATGGCATTATGGGCTGACAGAATAACTGTGAAGAAAGCAACTGGAAGGTTGCCATTTGAACGACTGTATGGTGCAGCAGCTAAATTGCCTATGAACAACATCTTGCTAGTTTATAAACTCATGTAAGAAAATGAGGAGGAGATTAAGGACTTGATGACTGAAAGAATAAATCAGCTGGTTGCATTGGATGAAATGAGAAGGGAGGCATAGAAAACAAGCATCAAGAGACAACAAAAGGTCAAATATCTGTTTGATAAAAGGGCTACAGAAAGAAAGTTTTAGATACGTGATTTGGTCCTTGTATGGAGTGCAAGGAACCAGGATAAGGGCAAGCACGATAAATTTGAACCCTTATGGGTAGGCCCGTACCAAATCAACAACACTCATGGAGAAGATTCCTATTTTCTCCAAGCCCTAACTAGTGGACAACTGGAATTGCCTGTGCATGGACAGTTCCTGAAACCCTACTTCTCATAAATGGGTAACTTCTGTGCACACTGTAAAATAGATGTGAATATTTTGTACATGCCCTGTATAGTCAATTGTGTTTTGAGTTTTAGGTTTTGTCTGGTCTACCCCGAAGTAGTTTGGTTCTTGCTATAGTCTTCCGTCTGCATGTCCACGGTCAGAGCCACTAGTGGTGATCACCTATGTTTAGGGTTCTATGATCAGTTTGCAGGTTCCTATGTGTATTCCTTCAGAGCTTTAGTGCCTTTATTTAATTGTTCCCTGAACTATTAATAGTGTTTTACTGTTTGTCCCTATCATACTTCAGGAAAATGCTAAGTTCTATGCATGCAAAGGTGAATTGTATATTGGCAGGCTTGAAAATCTCCATCAGCCTTCAAAAAATGGTGAAAAATAAGTTGTATGCATTTTTAAATGCATACTGGGCAGCATATACAAGGGGGAATCTTTCACAGATTCCTGGGAATATTCGTTGCTTGCATATTGGGTTGCATGTATATTTGGTTTGTATGTTCAAACACAATGGTTAGATACAAAGAAAAGATACATCATAGGTATATTCATGGAAGATTCCCGCTTGTATATAGGGGCTTGTATGTTGCCAGTGCATATGCAAGGAAAATATACAAGGGCGCAGGTGCATTTACTATAGTGGTGCGGCCAAGATATAGGTGGTGGGGCTTGGGGATATACAAGTGAGAATGTATGTGCGAATATACATTCAAGCATATGAAGGTGGTCACAGGGTTGAATGTATTTTGAGTTTGTATACCCAAATATACAATGAAAAGGTATGAGAGAAAATGTACATTCGGTAATATACAATGGGAAAGTGCAAATGGTCTTGTATGATTTAGGAAATATACAAAGCAGCAGGAGATGCATTTGGTGGGGTCCGCCTCACATACAAAGGGCTTTGTATCTCATATACATAGGAGAATGTATATGTGATATACATTCAAAAATATGTAAAGGAAAAGGATGCAAGGCGGACCTGATGGTGCTTTCATTTTGTTCTATAGGTTCTTGGCGTCCGCAACTTGCATGTATGTGTGAGTTGTATATCGCAGATATACAAAGATGAAAAAATGTACATTCTAGACCTGATAGAAATTTTAGGTTGCTTCATAAACATTTTGGGGTCTATGGCGTGCATGTATATAGCATTTGTACATGCCGATATCCAAAAGGTGAGATACAAGCCAGATTTCAAGGTGAATATAATGTGTTTCATAATTTTTGAGATCCACCTTTATGCATGATGCACTTGTCTGTACAATACGATAATCATAAGAAGGAGATACAAGGCCCGGATTTGAAAGTTTTTCAAATCTGATGGATTAATGGCTAGGGTCCACCTTGTATATTAAGCAGTTGTATGTATATCCATTTTGCATATACAAGGGATTTTTAAAGGGTGAACAGTGGAGATTGTATATGCATCCATTCTTGCATATACAAGGGGGATAAAAAGGCAAAATAGTGAGAGCGAAGGTCAGTGATAAAAACATAAGGTGCCTACGTGGCATATTCTCATTGGTTGGTGACTTTTAGGGTGTGTTTCAAGCTACAGATCTCAGTGATGGGAGTAGATCGATGGCTGGTTTTGTATTTTGCTGCAGTGATGGGTTTCTTTGTATCAATGGCCGCATTTGGGTGGGAAAAACTCTAAAGACACACCACTAAGGATCTGCAGGTAGCTGAGCAATAATGGTGACATTTGTAGGATTTGGGTCGACGATGGACAGGTCAACCACTGATTTTATGAAAGAAGATTTTTAGGTGGCAGCTCAAATCTTGATTCCACCTACTCATTCCTCTTTGTCTCTCTACTGCATTTATGGATTCTAAGTGCCATTTCTCATGCATTGTATTTGGCAAATTTTTGATTTGCCTTGTAATTACTTTTGCTAAGTACACAGTCTTGGTATAAAGGCCAAACTATGTTACTCAGTGTGGTGGTTGAAAAAACTAGACAAATTTTGGTGTTGTAGTAGGAATACAATCTTCTGGTGACTTTGTTTTAGGTGTCTTGCAAGTTTATGAATTGTATGTTGTATGTATTATGTGCAGAATTATCAATTTCATGTTGATTTAAATGAGTAATGCTTCATTGCGTGTGTTTTGTTATTTGTCTCCAGACTGAATGTGTTTTTCTTCTGACTCTGAACATCTAAGAGGTGTTATATATTCTAGAATATAGGTTTTCTATATTGAATACTTAGTCTCTTACTTCTGCTCAAGGAGTAGATTGAATGTTTTGGATTAAGTGTTGAAAAAAATACATTGCAGTAAGGATGTTCATAAGCAGAAATAACTAAATTCTCTCTCTTGGGTATTGTCTATAAGGTAGACATTTTAGAAACCCCTTGAAATCTAATTACTATCTTAGGTCTATGGTAAACATTCACATATATATGTCTACTGACTGCGAGCCTTGGATAGGCACGGGTCTGGTCTAGTATCTCTATTGTAACCCAAAGTCATTGTTTTGTATCCATATATAAATCAAACTTAAACTTCAAATCAAACCTTTAGGACTTTAGATGTAGTTTTAGTATACAAAATCCTCTATCTCACAACTAAAAATAGGCTCAAAGCTAGCCCCTTTGCACTTGTCTTATAGTTTTGGTCTGCATAAGAGAGAATTTCTCTACTTTGTGTCGACATCCCTAAAAATACATAGATGCATTTTATAGATGTTGAGTAGGGAATACCCCCTTGGTTTTGTAGAGCCTAAAGAAGAAGAGGAGATATTTATAGAGTCTATCTCCTATACTATTGGCCCTTGGCCTGGGAATCCTATTGATCAATGATGGCTACCTTGTAGGGATAACTAGGAATAAGCATCTAGTCTAGGAAAATAACCGACAGACTTCAAGAGAGTCATTCTCAAATACAAACTAGAATCCCTTCCTGCATAACTATTCGATGCTTAAGAGATTTTGTTTCAAACCTTTTACATAAAGAACATCTTCAAAAATTTGTCTATTGCCAAAACTTGTGGATCCTATTCAACAGACTTCAACAGTGCTCTCATCTTCGAGCCTGACTAGCCCTTCAATGTATTCTTATAGATTAAAAAACTTGCTTTTGTCTCCAATCATATGGTTTGAGTAGCTAGTATCAATAACCCAACAATCTTCATGACTGGTACAAACTTTAGACCATCTCGATGGTTGTCATTTGATCTTTGTGAATCACTTCCTTGCATAATCTACTCTTGATATCTCTTGATGAGCATTCGGTTGTATCAGAGAGTATTTGCTTTCCTTTTGTCTCCATTTGGATCTCCCTTGAGTTGTTAGACTCTTTCCAAAGGGATGTGGCTCTAATACTAATTGTTGATATGTGCTGGACAATTGAGAGGGGGGTGAATCAGTTGTCACCAAAAACTTAAACACTTTCTGCAATTAAACATTCATCACTTATCCACAACTATTATAATTTAACAATGAGTGCATGAAATTAGAAACTTAATGACATATACAACATCAAACATAAGAGACACCAGATTTATGTGGAAAACCCCAAGGTGGGGAAAAACCATAGAGAAGATTAACTCTCAATATATATTGCAATCTTGAAATAGTGATATTTAGGCTTGGTCACCCCACGAGCCTAAATATACTAGCTTACTGCCATAAAGAATAGCTAGGTCTAGTAGGTTCACTGCCTCCACCCTAAACCTAGCAAGATTACAAGGGCTATTAAACCCTGAGGGTAGTTAAACTCTACTAGTGGCTTACTACCAAATTTACTACCATGACGAACACCTTTCTTTATTGTGAATAAATAATTCCTCAGCTCTGCTCTTCCTCTACCCTGCTTTTCCTCTGCTTTGCTCTTCCTCTTCTTTCCTCTACATCCTCTCTGCTCTGCCTTTGGAGCTTTCTTAATATATTCTCATTTTCTCTCAAGGACACCTTTTCCACAACTCAACTACAAGTATTTATACACTACATCAACCTTGGAATGATCATCAAGGTTGGTACAACCATTGGAATAATCTCCAAGGTCGGTATTACAAACATTTACAAAATAGGTGGTGACCTATTGCAACATCATGAAAAGGGAATGAAACATAGATCATGCCATGCCTTAGTTGGGACTCAAACATGATCTTCCATGCCACAACATGCTTCCACAATCTTCCAGAGATCTCTGCAATCACTAGGATCAACCAGGTCGGCCAAGACTAGTTATATGCTACGTTATCTGGGAACAATCTTTACACACCATCTCAATTTATTAACAAGGACCAAAGTCTAGGTAGGAACAAGACTAGAATATATCCACAAGCATGGTACAATCATCAGGAGCAACCGTACGAACCTTAACCACTTTATCCATAGGAATTTTCTCACTAGAGTACATGAACTTTACTATCTTCAACTATCATAAAAGAAAGATAGATTGCAGACCACTAAACCATGAACCATTGAAACTATAGGAACTTATCATTATCCAAAACTTCCCTCTAGATCCGCATAGCAAAATACTTTATTGTGGAGGAATACAGAGCCAAATACTATCTTCCTGTCTCAACTAAACTTACAAAAAAAGCAGGCTTCACTCTGGTGAACACAAATCACTTAGATCTTCATGCGGATGGCTTAGACCCAAAATGTAACATCCTCAAACATACCTCTAACTTAATTCAAATCCATAGACCACAATCTTCAAGTAGGAACAAATGCATAGTAGTTTACTAGATTGTTCTTCAGCATACAACTCACTGTTTGTACTTCACTTCTCTGTGGCTTACTTGTTTCTTTTGGAGAGTCTAATTTTCTCAATATCCTCAACATACAAGTTTTCTAAACAATTAATGAAATAGGATATAGTTGACACCAATGATGACAAGAATATGTTGACATCAATGGGTGAACATATAATAATGGGTTACAATTTTTTTGACAAAATAAAATTGCTCGTGCCTTCAAAAAAAAAAAAAACTAGGTTTGACCAAACAAGAATGTTCGACCGAATCCTAAAGAGGATTTGATCGAACCTATACATTCGATCAAACCCTGCATCACCACAAGATCATAGGGTGTTCGATCGAACCCAGGTACAGCTAAATTTTTTATTAATATAATAATGGGTTTGAGCGAACAGGTGTTTGATCGAACCCAGGCACAACCAAATTTTTTATTAATATAATAATGAGTTCGAGTGAACAAGTGTTTGATCGAACCCAGGAACAACCAAATTTTTTATTAATATAATAATGGGTTTGAGCAAATAGGTGTTCGATTGAACCCAATTATTTAGGGTGTTTTTTTAATATGAGTTTTAGTTGTCATTTTCGACAGTCAATGCTGCCGAACCCAGACGAGAGCGACCAAACCCTAGGAGCTCCCCACCAGCCAAGTTCATCGCCGGCATTGAGCTAGGTATGTAAAATTTTCTCCTTTCTCCAGCATTTATTTTGTCTGTGCTTCTTAATTTTTCTATGTATTCATGTCTATTACAGCATTTCCAACTATATTATCTGCAAAAAAAAAAAAACACTTCAATTATGCTAAATGATGGATGTCCATACTCGTTTCAAAGTTCCCATTTTGTCACAGGGAGGGATGATGCTGGCGAAGGGTGTCTAGTTTTACACCTTCGAATTGCATTTTCTTGGAAGTTTCTAAAGCCTTTTTAACAAATCCATTTTGTGCATACCCTATAATCATTGTTGACCATGAGACCATATTTCTTTGAGGCATTCTGTCCATAGATGATGTGCCTTGTCTATGCTTCCACATTTTGTATATACATGTCTACTAGAGAATTTCCAACTATAATATCTACCAATAAACCCCCTTGTGTTAAGCTCAGATGGATGTCCATACCCATTCCAAAGCTCCCATTTTGTCACAGGCTTGTGCAGGAGGAAGTTGGCGAAGGTTGTGGTTTCTGGATTTATACCTTCCAATTGCATTTGCTTCAAACTTTCTAAATACTTTTCAACAAATCCATTTTGTGCATACCCTATGATCATTTCTATCCATGAGATGACGTCTCTTTGATTAATTATGTCAAATAATTCATGTGGCTTGGGAAAGCTTCCACATTTTGCATACATATCAACCACAACATTTCCAACTATAATATCTGACAAAAAAAACCCCTTCCGTTATGCTCAGATGGATGTGCATACCCTATTCCAAAGCTCCCATTTTGTCACAAGTAGGGAGGATGCTGGCAAAGGTTGTTGTGTTATGATTCTGACAGTCAACATTGCTTAAATTTGATAGTCAACCTTGCTTGTCAAGCAATTTTTTTATGACAAATATCTATTCAAAAGTGCCTTTCATATACTACGACATGCCTTAGTATAAGTAAATAATATAAAAAACAAATATATATATCTTCATAATCCTAAACAAATTTTGACAGTTTGTCAAAAATCTCTCCTTTCAAATAATATAGTCTTTTTTAAAATTTTGATTGTATTTTACAGCTAAAATGCCTAAATACAACTATACAACTATCAAATTTAAGCCGTAGTCTAGGATCAAATTTAGGATGCATACCACATGCAAGGTTAAGAACTTTATGATTTGTCATTGTTGTCATGTTTAATCCATATGCATGTTCTTTCATTTAAACCACCATGATCAAAATAATAAACATGATAAAATATAGGCAGGGAAAGAAAACATCCTATTTTGTGTGATAGTAACAACCAAAGGTATTTTTTCACATTCCACCACTATTCTAAAATCAACAAACAATCCTCCAAATATACCCCCTTAAGATATTTAGATATGTTATTTACACACCCACATGATCATGAGTCAAAATTTCTTTTGCATCAATACTATTAACATGATCATACAAATCTACATTACTAGAAACAAGAAAATTGTTAACATGTGTATTAGATGTAGCATAACGTAGGGATATATCAACAAGTTTTTGTATTAATTTTTAAATTCTAGCCCTATTGAATCATCATTTGTCAAGCAATGTTTTGGTGTCCACATGTGTCTTTTCTTCAAGTTGAATGCTACAGTTTTCTTCATGTTCACTCATGCTTGATTTATAATCAAGCACAAACTTTTGGGGGATTGCCAACATGCATCCATGAACACAAATTCATTAAATAAAATCATGTTCATTAGTAAGACTTGATTTATCTTAGCAAGTATTTGTCATTAACTTCAACAATATAAAGTGTTTCTTCACAAGATATAACAAGTTGCCATTTTGTTCATCCATGTTACCACATAAGGGGCAATAGTCTTCATATTATTAGATGTACTTGGCATGATTTCACATCTATATAAGAAATTAGGATTTTGAGCATATTCACCCCCATTTACATAATATTTTCCTACATGTATTATACACAACAAGTTTTCAATTTTCACTTCAATGTCAATGTCATCAAATTAGGTGTATAAATTATGATATCTTATAAATTCAAATAAGGGGCCATAGTTTGTAGAGCAATGCAATTGGCTTGATTATTATTTCTATTTCCAACATTTTGCAATTTGACAAGGACTAGCCACTATGCGATACTTGTTTCTTAGATTACATATACATATGCTTATGATCATATTACTTTAAAATAGACTAAAGTTGTGCAAATTTCCTATTAAAAAAACTATCTTATGAAATTGTAGTAATGTTGGTGGGAATCCTTGGCCATTTATGTCTTTTGATATGAAAAATAATTTAATGTAAAAATTGCATTTAATTCTCTTCCAATCTTTTAAAATAATCCATGCATACAGGGAAGGTAACTTATTAGCATATTTCTTGGCTAACTTTGCTTAGCATTATTGACTCTTCTAAGGAATGTGACTCTAATTCTTTTTTGTTGATCCCTAGAGTAAGTAACATTTTGGCCAAGGAAAGTATTAAATAATTTGTGGAATGTCCTCTGTAACACTAGATTGTTTTCTATTCTGTTAGTTGTAGTTGTTTTTGTATGAACTATTTTGGTTACATGAGTTGCAGAGGTTTATATTGGGGTTGTTGGAGAAAAGGGTATGTGTAACTACAGAGGTTGCAGAGGCAGTTGTTAGTGATTTTTGTGTTGCTTTACCAAATATACAATTTGTGTATATATTGCTAATGTATGTTGAGAACATTTCTTGTGTATATTGCAAATGTATGTGAGTATCATTTCGTGTGTATCCTATAATTGTTTGTCGAGGTTGTATGTTGTGAATGTACATTGACAGGAAACTTTGAGTTAGATACAATGGATGAATGACTATATCAGTGACATTGGGGAAAGATACATTAGTTTACCAGTTGTAGCAAGTCAAGTCTTGTATATTCAAGGTTAGTTAATTAGTGTATCAGTGAAGTAAACATACAAAGGATTCTTTGTATTTAACCTTTTCTTCATGTCTGGTCTTTGTATTTGTAACTTATATCTCCTTATCGGCATAATCACAATAGTCAGCTAGACAAATCCAACCCTCGTCAATAACAAATGTTACACCGAAGAGCAAGATACATACAAATTCTTTTGTATGTGCTTTGGACTTATTGCTCCTTATAAACCATAACTTTTTCACTTTTAGTTCCGGGATATGTATAAAATGCAATGTATCTTTCAATATACATTCAGATGTGTTGCATGCTTTATACCGTATATTATTCCCCTTTGAATTCCAGCCTATATGTATAAAGCAATATATATGTTAAAACATATATACAAGGTACGGAATATACAAGCATTTAATTCCTTTTCATAATGACTTCAGATTTGTGATTTGTAAGTAATCAATGCACATTGCAATATGCAGAATATACAAGCATTTAACTGCTTTTCATAATGATTTCAGATTTGTGGCTTGTATGTAATCAATGCACATCATAATGTATGTAATTAATATACATTATGCAAAACATACAATGACTTAATCATCTTTAATAACTTTTTGGCTCCCTAAAATGTTTAAAGCCTTTGTATCTCATGGCGAAGGAAGTCCTTGGGTGGCTGATAGTGTAATTTTTTTTTGTTGTTACACCGAATACACAATCTGTGTATATATCATTAATGTATGTTGAGAACATTTCAAGTGTATACTGCAAATGAATGTGAGTATCATTTCATGTGTATCCTGCAAGTCTATGTCGAAGTTGTATGTTGCAAATGTGCATTGAAAAGATACTTTGAGCTAGATATTTAGTATGACCGGCTGTATCAGTGACTTTGGGGAAAGTTACATTGTTTTACCAGTTGTAGCAAGTCAAGTCTTGCATATACAAGATTAGCTCTTCGGTGTATCGGCGAAGGAAGTATTTGGGTGGTTGAAAGTCTTGCCGATAGGTGAAAAAAAGAATCTCCATCGGTAAGAGATGTGAGATCGGGAGGCAAGATTAAAATTACACTGACATAAGTTTGTCATAGCAAATAAGGAGTCATGGCAACTTCGGCATGAAGTATGTCCGTGGGTGGCAACTTTTGCACTTTGGTATATCTATGCATGAAGTTTTTCTTAACCTGAATTTTTTGCAGGAAGTTTTTAATGCTACCATTTTTTTCCAAAAACTACTATATGGTAAGAAATTTGAGCCTTATGTTTGTTCAAAATGCTCTTTTTCATGTAGATGCTTTTATTAATGTTTTAGAGGATTTTGTTTTGCATTTGGGTACTGCTCTTGTAGGAGGTTTGTTTGAGTGCAGGGATCTTTCCAATTAACAGGCGATAGTTGGGGAGGCATTTGGCAGAAGAAGAGGCTCTTGATCTACAGGGTCTTGTTGATGAAAATGGCAGAAGGATAATTAAAATCTTTATGTTTTGTAGATAGTTTTGTTATATGGTGACTCTATTAGTTGGTTAGTTTGTAATAGTGTTGTTTGCACAAAGTTTTATTATTGTAAGGCTTTAAGCCATAAACTTTTTTTGGATTGACTCATCCTTCTATGTCAATTTTGTATTGTATCTGTTTTAAAGGGCTACAATCGGAGGTTTTCTTTTCCGATTCTTTCTTGCCGATATGCCTTATTGAATCTAGCATTTTGGAAATTTCATTTTATAATTAATATAATTTTAGTGGCTCTGCCACTTTTTCTTAAAAAAAAATGCATTAAATTTTATTTTTTAAAATAATTTTTATTTAAATCAATAAATTATATACCTAGAGATTCCAGGAGAAAAATCACTTCAAACTCAACTCTTAAGAAGTCTAAGATCTAGAATGATATTGATTACAAATGTGACACAATCTTTGGATTTAGGAAAATTATACAACAAGAAAGCTAGAAAACCTAAATCTTTAGACTTATCACAAAATTATTACATCATTAAATAGAGCAAATGCACTATAAATTTTGAGGTATTTTTGGAATACTTAGAAATTCCTAAATGCACTTAATGCATTCCATACTAAGTCTCAAAGACAACATTGTCATTATAGGGGCATAGAAAAATAAAATTTCTTAGAGAAAACATAAGATACATATACCATTAAATAAAAATATTGCATATCAATAATGGCTATAAACAAGTCCTTGAACATAACTATACAAAAATAACATATATAAAAATCTCAATGTTCATCCTTAGGCTTATTAATATATTTAAGGAGCATATATTATCTTGTATCTTTGAGACAATAGGGGTAATCTAAAAAACATGTTTTTCCTTTATAATAAAAATGTTTATGTTCTGCATCTAGGACATGACAATTCCCTTCTCAAAATTTATTCCTAATCTTTAACCAAGATGCATATTGAGTCAATTGAAATTGTCTTAACTATTGTAGCGTCATAAATCAGTTAGGTTTATTTTCAAATGTTTACTTACCAAATTTTTTAAGTTATGACACATAAAAATGGGTTTCAAACATTAATTTTCTTGGTAGTATTTCAGATTGTAATCTACCATCAAGGTGGTTAGAAATTTATTGAAATTAATGTTATATTTCCTAATCTCAAACTAGGACATGTGTATGCTTGTTACATGTAATGATTTTTCAATGATGGTTTTATTCAAAAAATATAGTTAGTAGGTATGAATTATTTCTAATGGTATAATTTTGCAATTTGTTTGATTAGAAATCATTCCTTTGGTGTATGTTTTTATGCTGCAATGAAGTTGTTAACATGCACTTTCTTGAGTGATTGAATCTCATTTAAAGGCCATGTAACTTCCAAGTAGCATGAGTAGACCCATCTAGGTGTGGGAAGTGTGTCTTGGGGTTTATGTACCTTTTGAGGTTCTTAGTTTTCCTCATTTGATCAATGAAGGGCCCATGTGTGCCTAAGCACTCAGACTAGACTATTTTTGTACAATATAAACAATTATATGTGTTTTAAATTATACTTACCAAACCTTATTTATATCGAACTATAGTTGCATTAGGATGGCCATATTTAAACAATTCTCTACACGATGACCAATATGTCTCACCAACACCAATGATAACTAGTGTCTACTTTGGAAGTTGTAGAACAATATCAACATACACACCTACATCAGAGAAGAAATTGTACAATGATATAGGTGGGCACAACACAACATACCTATCTACTCTGATGTAGGACGTGTATGTTGATAAATTTGTTCCATAATCCATTTAGTAAACACTATCATGTTATGATGTTGGTGAGACATATCAGTCATTAGTTGTAGAGAATTGGTTCAACATGGCCATCCTAATGTAACTAGATTTGTTCAATATAATTTCAAAAAAAAATTCTAGTAGACGACAGTCTACATGTAAAATTAAATTGTTTGAAATAGACAATTATGTGTTGAATTATACTTGCAAAACCTTATTTATACCGAGCTATATGTGCATTCAGATGGCCTTGTTTAACCAATTCTAGATCTACAAGAGGATAAGTGAGTTCAACAAGTCAGAAGCAAGAAATTGTATGTTGATAAGTTCAACATGGTCATCCTAAGGCAACTATAGAGGCTTATATAAGGTTAAATTGTAAGTATAATTCAACATGTATGATGTATCTAGATATTTTGAAAACAATTTAATTTTATTTGTAGACTGTATGTATTAGATCTACTAAATTAAGTCATTTTTGATTCATAGATTTAAGTCAATTGATCCAAAGCATCCTTTGCTATATTTGTATTTAACTTTAGTAGTTATGAATTATTTATCATGGTATAATATTGCAATTAGTCTGTTTAGAAATCATTCCCTTGGTGTATGTTTTTATCTTGCAATGAAGTTGTTAACATGCACTTTCTTGATTCATTGAATCTCCTTTAAATGCCAAGTTGTAACTTCCAAGTAGCATGATTAAACCCATCTAGGTGTGGGAAGTGTGTCTTGGGGTTTATGTATAGGTTTTGAGGTTTTTAGTTTTCCTCATTTTATCAATGAAGGGCCCATGTGTGCCTAAGCACTTAGACTAGACTATTTTTGTACAATATAAACAATTATATGTGTTTTAAATTATACTTACAAAACTGTTGGTCATGATTGTTAGTCATTCACAAACATAGAATAAAAGTTACACAACAACCTTTACTCATCTTGAAAGATACGATGAATTCAGAGAATTCATGATCCCAAGTCTCAGTTGATTAGGTCTTAATCTACTGACGTTACTCAGTGGTTGATGTGTGTTGCTGTTTTCCATTCAGGGGCCTTACGTATTTCTGTAAAGTTCATCATTATTCCTCCAAATATCCTGCTCTGTATGTCTGCCCTGCATAAATCTCCAATAATTCTACCTCTGCACTATGAATTTAGTCAAATAATGTGCTTACAGGCTGATATTTGCATGATTTCTACCATTATTTGCAATTCTTTGCATGATATTTTCAATACTACATGCATTTAACTCAAATATGCTAATGATTTTCAGTTACCTACGGGATTTTAGCATATTTCTCTGTTCTGCTTGTTATTTGTCATGATTTGCAGTTATGGTGATGAATTTAGGAAATTAAAAAAGGAAAAGGGTTAAAGAATGAGATTCCCAAAACTACTTGACTGAGATCACTGATCCACATACAAGCTCCCATACATGCAATGAAAAGAAGGAAACTAGAATCATACTTCACCAGGACATTCCACAAATCCGCATGATCTAGTGCAAATCTTCAAAGGAAAAGTTGACAACAACATGTAATGAAATGAAAGCGCTTCCAGTTGAACACAGCATTCACCAGTACATATCTAGAAATCAACATGAAGATTACGTAAAATTTACAATCAGGATGTAATCTGAAACTTCATATCCATTCAGTATGCTCAAGAACAAGTACATTTACAGTGATCTGAAGAAAGAACCTTGACATTTCAACAATTCTATCCTCATTAGTCTTAGTAATCCGATCTCCTAATTGATTCTATAGTAATTGGCCTTATTGCCAGATGTTCCAATGTATATCCTTCCTATTGGCCTTATTGCCAAATCTATCTATCTATCCCTTTTTTTATGTTTTTAACAAGCTCTGGCTCTTATATAGAGCAAATGCCAGAAAACAGTTACAATCATCCAAGGATCAGGATCCTCTCATAATAATCAAAGGTCCAGATGAATAGCACGTGCTTTGCCAGTTGGCAAATGTATAGCTGGCACAGAATATTCCAGCATCTTTGATTTGATTCGGTCTCCAGCTGGCAAACAGCATATTTGACAATATCCTCCTCGTTTCTGGTTCATGTTGCCTCCATGTGCAACTTTGTAATTATCAGCTTCAGCTCTAATAGCATCATGACTTCCTGCAAGTAAACAGACAAACATTAAGTTCATCATCATTTGATAAACAATAGGAATTTAAACATTTTATTAAACATGCTTCAAAATGTGCAGCTACAGGCAATCGGGCTCCAAATCAGTGAAAAATATGCACTAAATGCATAAACAGCGTCAAAAACACTTGGGTCAACCATCGTTGACTGGAAAATGCAATCGGTTCTTCAAATTTCCATCGCTTCATTTTCCCACCCATTTTCTTTTATATCGGGCTCCAAATATGATCATGTATCTCAAAATATACAAGGAAATAACTACTTTTCAATTTATTTCAAATCCGACTTTGTATGCTATCGGCTTGTGTATCGGGTTCACATCATATTCGCATCGGTGTGACCACATATGATCGAGGTGACAAAATTAGACTTGGCCGATGGTAAACATACACCGATATCCACCCATCGGGAAGACAACCAATATCGGAGTGAAAAAAATCAAGATAGGGCTGACAGTTAAAACTACGCCGATCAACAGCATATCGGCGTGACTATCTCCATCGGGGAGAAAATATAAAGTATGGCCGATATCATATGTTGGGCCGATGGGGAAACTTAGAGCTTTCTACCTATCTGCAGGATATTGTGAATATGATGCTCCCCCTCCTCGAATGTCCTGATGATGTCATCAGGATATTTCGCTTCTATATATTGGGGAAAAGAATGACATCATCATCATCATCATGTCGAAGGAAAATAGGAGGATATGAAATATGATCCTGCTGCTGAGGAAAGGAATATGATGGTGACATCATCGTCATATCCGGGCTTCATTAAAATGCAAAAGATGACGTCACCGTCATGTTTAGTTAAGATCAGGGGATAAATGTAATATCAGGTCACCTAAGGAAGATGATCAGGTGGTGAATGTAATATGACCCCCTTTGTGGCTAAGGTAACCCTCTCGAAAGATCAGGATGATGATGATCATCAGGATATCCGGGGCTTTTGTTAAACTTAGAACATGACGTCATCATCATATTCGTGAACCGGATCATGCTTTGGAAAATATCCTGCCGAAGGAGAAATGTGATGATGATGTCATCCTGATATTTGCTTCTTCGTTTATTAGATCGGGATGACGTCATCAAGATATTTGCAAAAGGTCATATTTCTCGGAAGGAGGACATTACCAAATATCGGGTAGACAAACAAGATCATGATGATCTTGACAACATGACAGGATAAAAATATGATGATCCTCCTCATCGAATATCATGTGACGTAACCATCATATTCCACCTTCGGAGCATGAGGATGAGTTGAGGTCATCATCAGGTTAACGCTAGGGTGACATTTAAAATATGATCATGCTGAGGAATGGAATATCACCTTCCCTTAAAAGATAGGATGATCATCATGATCATGCAAAAGGAGATCAGGAGGATATGATGACGTCATCATCATATTAGCGAATATCAGCAAATATGACCCTCCCTTGAAAGATCAGGATGATGACCCTCCGATAGGACTTTGACATGCGCATGCAAATATGCAGATGGTGGATTTTCTAAGCAGGGGGATATTATAATATCAGCATGATAATATAATATCAGGTGATGTAAAAATATCATGATGCTCGTTGTTATGAAATATGACCCTCCTAAAATCATGTTTGACCAGACCTTTGACCTGTCATAACTCCCTCATATGGATGAATTTTCAGGTGATGTAAAAGGGAAACCTGCATGGAATTTCAAGCTCCTTCTAAATATGAGGTCATAGAAACAAAATATGAACTTTGACAAACTAACCTCATGATGATGACCAACCTCATTGAATATCATGATGATGATGCACCTGACTCATTTTTACCAAACCGCCAGAAAGCAGACAACACAAGCCAAGCCAAAAAGTTGGGTCCCTGTTTTGCCAAGTGCAAAATGGGGCGTGTTGTGTAACCACACAACAACTTGCCACCAAAGAAAACAACAAAATTCAAATAATTCAAAAGGTGAGGATAAATTAAAACATAAATTTCCAACTCCTATTAAGCATGAGCATCGTAATCCTTTCTAACTGGTATCATGTTCATCAATGTAACAGTGAATTGATAAGGGATCAATTGTGTGCATGTGATTCATATACTCATCTTGAAAGTGAGTTGAATAAGTCAGTGACTGGTGTTAAGCTACGTAGTTTGGTTCATCGCTCATAGCCAACCGAATAGAGCCTTGCTGCCAGCAGGCGTCCATAGCCCCGGCAAGGTTATTGTTGCAATTCCCCTAAGTAGAGCCCCACTGCCAGCAAGCGTCTATAGCCCCGGTAGAGTTACTTAGATGACTTAATCTAGATTTCAGAAAATCCATTTTATTATTTTATTTATTTTATATTTTGAATTTAATTCTTAAGATATAACAGTTGTAGCCTCATGATACAAGGAATGGTCACTTGTTGAAATTAAGTTGAGAATTGCAATGGTAGCAAGGGCAACCTTTAGATTTTTCACTTAACCCCTACACTGATATGTTCAACAAACCCAAGGCTATTAGGTGTGTCATTGTGAGGATCACCTTGACTCAAGAAAAGTAGTACTGATGAATATGATACCACAGACCTGATCAAGAATACCTACACTGATATGAGTTACAACCTATGTAAAAACTTATATCCAACTTTTGAATTCTAACAATTTATGCAGTGTTCTTAAGTAACAAGGTGCACCAGTTTTGCCCAACCAAAACAAAGACTCAACAATGCAAAGCACAAAGCAACCTATACAAATAGCTAACCTACAAAAGGAAACAACAGAAACATAACAAGAAAGCAAAACAAGCAAACTGTACAAACAGCTAACCTACAAAATTATATACAAACCACTACTAGGCAAACAAAAACTAGCAAACGACCCAAATACACCTGTATTTGCATACTTCTTTTGATTGGGCAGGAGCATTAGGGTATTAGTTATGGTTCTCAACCTAGCAAATTTATCTTTATATTCTAAAAAATATTCTGATATTCTGAATTCACTGTATTCAACAGAATAACTCTTGATGATCAGCAACTGAGGAAGCTCATCATGTTCATGATTAATCCATATGCATGTCTTATCTCCTGAATTTCCATAATCAAAATGATAATCAACATCATTTACTGTGGAAAGGAGAAATACAACCTGGTGTATTTCTGATTCTGTTGTTGGACATGCTTCTTCATTGGCAATTGGTCTTCCATTTGTCATTATATTTTCACTGCTTGGCTCAGTGTCTGGTCTCTCTTCAAATTGAAGGATGTATGACTCTTGATGTATTAATTCTTCATCTTTATCCAGCTTTATCCCTTCATTCTGGATGTTCAGTTTATCTTCCAGTTCAGGAAACTTCTCAGTATTTTCTTCAATTTCCTGCACATCAGCATCTTGTTGTGTGGTTACACAACACGCCCCATTTTGACTTGGCAAAACAGGGACCCAGCTTTTGTTTTGGCTTGTGTTGTCTGTTTCTGGCGGTTTGGTAAAAATAGGTCAGGTGCATCATCATCATGAAGGTCAGGATGAGGTAGGTCATCATCATGAGGTTAGTTTCTCAAAGTTCATATTTTGTTTCTATGACTTCAAAGTTAGAAAGAGCTTGAAATTTCATGCAGGTTTGCCTTTTGCATCACTTGAAAATTCGTCCATATGAGGGAGTTGTGAGCAGTCAAAGTTTTGGTCAAACCTGATAATTGCTATATGAACATCATCATCATGATATTTGGAAAGCCCCCCGATAATATCCTGAGGTCGAAACATCCAGACGTCAAGTTTAAGTCGTATTAATCCTTTCTCGTCGGGCGGTCTTTTGTGTCGCCAAAGGTCATCATCATGATCTTACTCTATCACCCGGTGAATATCATGCAGTCCCGAAATATCCGGACGTCAATCTTAAGTGCTAGTGTGTTTTACCCGTCGAGTAACCTTAGAAACATTGCGAGCATCATCATGATATTCCAACATCACCCGATATTATAATATCATGCTGATATTATAATATCACCTTACTTAGAGAAATCTGCCATCTGCATAATTTGCGCGCGCACGACAGTCTTGGTGATCAACATCATCATGATATTTCAAGACCCGACATTTCCTAATATCCTCCTGACCTCCTTTTGCGTGATCATGATGATCACCTTATCTTTCGAAGCGGAGGGTGATTTTTATTTCTTAAGTCGTGTTGAACAAGATCATCATGATCTTGTTCGTCTCTCCCAACAGTTCGTAATATCATCCTGCCGACGAGTATAACCTTTTGCAAATATGATGATGACGATGACGTCACCATCACCTTTGTCCTTCGGCAGGATATTTTCCAAGGCGTGATCCATTTCACCAATATGATGATGACGATGACGTCATCTTCGAGGATTAACACAAGCCCCGGATATCCTGATGACGTTATCAGGACTTTCGGCAGGATCATATTTTTGATCACCCAGTGCGTATATGATGATGATGATGTTCATCATCCTGATCTTTCGAGCGGATTGCCTTGGCCGAAAAGGATCATGCTGCTTTCATGACCTGATCATCTTCCTTAGAGGGAACCCGATATTCCATTTACCTCCTGATTTTAACGAATATGACGATGACGTCATCCCTTTGCATTTTATCCAAGCCCGATGATGACGATGACGTCATCATGATTTTCCTCAGCGGCAGGATCATTTTCCAAGTCCTCCTGTTTGTCTTCATCATGATGATGATGACGATGTCTTTCTTTCCCGAGTGTGCAAAAACAAAACATCCTGATGTGCTTTTCATCAGAGCATTAGGAAAGGAGGATCATCATATTTTGTGATATCCTGCGGCCACTTTGAAGATATATAGTTGGTCATCATCATGATTTTTTGGCGTCGGTATAACTGTTGCCGTCGGCCTAAGGTAAAATTGTCACCCTGATCATATGTAGTCACGCCGATGCAAATATGATGATGATGCAAAGCCGGATTCTAAGGATGGTTGAAAGGCGATTATTTCTTTGTATAATCTGAGATCATCATCATCATATTTCGAACCTGATATACAAGAAAATGGGCAAAAACATGAAGCGATAGAAATTTGAAAGCCCGACTGCCTGATGTTTGGTCAACGAGGGTTGACCTGGTTGTTTTCATGCTGTTTATGCATTTAGTGCATATTTTCACAGGTAAGACCTGTTTGCCTGTAGCTGCACATTGGGAGGTATGTTTAATAAAAGTGTTTACTTCCTGTTGTTTATCATGATGATGATGAACCTAATGTTTGTCTGTTTACTTGCAGGAAATCATCATGTGCTGCTGAAGCTGAACATTGAAGTCATGATGCTGCTGAAGCTGAACATTGAAGTCATGATGCTGCTGAAGCTGAACGTTGAAATCATGATGATGCTGCTGAAGCTGAGCATTACAAAGTTACGCATGGAGGCAACATGAGCCAGAAATGAGGAGGATATTGTCAAATATGTTGTTCGCCAGCTGGAGACCGAATCAAGTTGAAGATGCTGGAATATTCTGTGCCAGCTGTACATTTGCTAACTGGCGAAGCATGTGCTTTTCATATGGACCGTTGTTTGTTGTGAGAGGATCCTGATCCTTGGATCATTGTAACCGTTTTCTGGCAGTTGTTCTATATAAGAGCCAGAGCTTGTCATTTTCAAGAGGAGGAGAAATACATTAGAATACACAGACGCATCTGGCGCAAAAAGTCAATTACTGTAGAATAAGTTAGGAGATCGGATTACTGAGACTAATGAGGATAGAATTGTTGAAATGTCAAGGTTCTTTCTTCAGATCACTGTAAATGTACCTGTTCTTGAGCATACTGAATGAATATGAAGTTCCAGATTACATCCTGATTGTAAATTTTACGTAATCTTCTTGTTGATTTCTAGATATGTACTGGTGAATGCTGTGTTCAACTGGAAGCGCTTTCATTTCATTACATGTTGTTGTCAACTTTCCTTTGAAGCTTTGCACTAGATCATGCGGATTTGTGGAATGTCCTGGTGAAGTATGATTTCTAGTTTTCCTTCTTTTCATTGCAAGTATGGGAGCTTGTATGTGAATCAGTGATCTAAGTCCAGTAATTTTAGGAATCTCACTCTCTAACCCTTTTCCTTTTTTCAATTTCATTAATTCATCACCATAACTGCAAATCATGATAAATAACAAGCAGAAACAGTGAAATATGCTAAAATCCCATAGGTAACTGAAGATCCTTAGCATATTTGAGTTAAATACATGTAGTACTGAAAATATCATGCAAAGAATCATAAATAATGATAGAAATCATGCAAATATCGGCCTGTATGCACATTATTTGACTAAATTTACAGTGCAGAAGTAGAATCGTTGGAGACTTGCAGAGCGAACATCCAGAGCAGGATATTTGAAGATGATGATGATGAACAGTGCAGAAACACGTAAGGCCCCTGAATGGAAAACAGCAACACACATCAACCACTGAGTAACGTCAGTAGATTAAGACCTAATCAACGGAGACTTGGGATCATGAATTCTTTGAATTCATTGTATCTTTCAAGATGAGTAAAGGTTGTTGTGTAACTTTTATTCTATGTTTGCGAATGACTAACATCATGACCAACATAAATTGGCGCTAGAAGGAGGGCCTGAGTCCGGAAAATGTCGTTCATCATCAGTACTTTCAGGTTTGATGACGCTCAGAGTAAGGTAACTTCAGATCATTTGTGAATTTCACCAAATTGCGTAAATATTTGCTGCGACAAGTTTGTATTTGCACATTCTGTGTAAAGATTTCCAAATTTCACATAAATATTGCAAGCTTTACAGTAGATTTCTTTAAATTCACTAAATATTGGCCAAAGATGCATAAATTTGTTCAAGCTTTGAGAATTTAAGCCTTAAACACGTGAGATCTGGTGCTACCGGTTGAAATATCCCAATATCCTGTCATATTTGCAGTGTCTTCGCAAATATCGCGTAAATATTCAGTCTGATTTGCAAGTTGACCGCAAATATCACCTCGTCCGGTGGAATCCAGCCAATATTTGCAAAGTTTCAGCTAATTGGCCTCCAAATCGAGAAATCCTGGCTCACAGGATAAATACCAGGTCTAGACATAGTGAAATTTTTGAAGAATTGCCTGTCAGAGGTTTTAGACCTAAGACTGTAGACGTCCACCATACTCCAGAGTCTAGTACGTCCAGAGCTTCACCAGGACCTCCTCCTGTAACTCCTGTTGGTTTGCAAATACCTTCAGGTATACCAGTGACACCTCCTGTTCAACCTCAGGGTATACCTTTAGTCCAACCTCAGCCAACTGCACCACCAGTTCAGCCCCTTCAGGTTGCAATGTCGTTCTTTGCAGCCGAATCACCATTGACCTTTACTGCGTATCATGAGTTACCAAAGTATCCGGACAAGCTTTGTCCAAAATACCATCCTTATCAGGATGCGGATGATCATATCAGGACGTTTAAAGAAGCTTGCTGCAGAGCCAGAATAGAGCATCAGGATGTGGTGTGTAGATTATTCCCTTTTTCCTTAGGGGAAGAGGCCTATAATTGGTTCATCAGTCTTGGTCAATCTTCTGTAGGTTCGTGGGCTATCTTAGAGAAGGCTTTTCTTGACAGATTCAAGGTCCCTATTGATCCATCCATGAATTACCACCTGTTTGCCACAATTAAGAGATTGGAGCATGAACCTATTGCAAATTTCAATGCTAGGTTCCAGAAAATGTTGTCCAAGCTAGTTACCCCATATGTGGTGGCTGATGATGCTGCCAGAAGTATTTATTATTCAGCCCTGGATCCGTTAACCGCCATGTTCATCAGGAGAACACATCCTGCGATCACCACATTGACAGGAGCTTTTCAAGAAGCTATCAAGGTAAATCAACAGCTGATACCTGCTCCTACTCCAAATATAGCATTCCCTGCTTTGCCTGGCATGCAGTCACAATATCCAGCACAGTATCCTGCAGCTTATCCTTCGCAATATCCTGCACAATATCCAAATGGAGCAGTGATGCCCCCAGCAATCATGCCTGCACCTTTGCAAGTACCTCCATTGAGTATCATGCCTCCTCCTAATGGAAATGGCCAATTGCCACAATATCCTGCACATACTCAGACACCTCAGGGTACAGACCTATCCCACAATAACCATGGATCTTCCTTTTTCCAGCCTCAGACTGAAAATGTAGTGGCCAAAGCTCAAGAGGAGAAAGAGGAAATCAAAGAAATGTCTGCTCAGTTGAGAAAGCTCACCACAGAAGTAACACACTTGAGAAATCAAGGGTTTTATTCACAGTCAGGTCAGAATAGGAGTTATTCCAATGACAGACCAAATTACCCTGACAGAGGATACAACAATAACTTCAACAGTAGTGCTGCAAATAACAATAATCCTCCTAGGCAGCCCAGAGTGTGGAACTCCAGGCCAAATAATGGTTCATTACCATCACCCCTAGACAATCAGCCTCCTGGTGAAGCCAAACAGACTACTAGAGTCAATCTTGCTGAAGCAGCCCTTACCAATTGGTGCAGGATTCACAACACCAATGCACATGCAGAATTAGATTGTCCACAATTTAGGATTGCTGCCAGCATCTTTCAGACTGAAGTGTCTAATACTTCTAGAAATCCACCTCAGGCAGAAGGAAATGAAATAGTTCCTTGTGGATATGACTCAGCTTTTGTGCTGGAAACATACACTAATCAGCCTCATCAGGAATATAATCAGACCTGTGAAGAATCTGCCTTAACCTTTGAAGCAAATTATGTCTTCCCTTTTGAGGATGAAAATGAACCTACAAGAGAGCATGAGGAAGTACATGCATACCAGCAGCAATACCCTGGTAAGCACAATTATAACCTGAGGAGTAATGCCAACAGACCTGCCGGTCCATTGACATCATCTCTACCTCCAAACAACTTCAACACACCTCCTGATCCTAAGGCTAGCAATAACCCTGGGTTCCCTAAGGTGAATGCTCAGTACTTGTCTCCTCAAAACACAGTAACAAAAGTCGCAAATGCACCTCATGAGTCTGACAAGTTAGTCAGCTATTTGGCTGATGAAATGAAGAAAATCAAGATCAGCCTGTCCCTATCTGAGTTACTGAAAACTCCTGCCATCAAAAAGGCATTCATGAAGTCGCTGGATGATCCTGCTTCTAAAGAGGATAATCACCTTTCGAGTCAATCCAATAGCAGAGACCATACTGCTAAAGATAGCACTGTCAAGCCCAAAGTGTCAGCCACAGTCCAAGCTGCTGAAACCTCTCACATGACCTTGTACAGAGATAAAACTGAATCACCACCGTTTCTCCTCACCATAAGAATGTTCAGTAAGAATTTGCACAATTGTTTAGTTGATTCAGGAGCCTCAACTAATGTTATGCCTTTGTCAATATGCAACGCATTAGGACTGCATCCTGCTAAATCCTTAAAGAAGGTCACTCAACTGGACAAGACAGAAGTAAGTGTCGTAGGAGAACTCACTCATATTCACATGCAGCTAGCGTCTGATCCTAGGATCCAGTATTACATTGACATTCAGGTGGTTGACATACCTGATACATACGGGATGTTGCTTAGCCGGGACTGGTCTAAAACGCTTAACGGATACATGTCCACAGACTTCAGTCACATGTGGTTGCCATGGAAAGGTATACCTAATCAGATCAGGATTGATGCTGAGCCTAGGATGAAACATATGATCACGGAATATAACAGAACAAATGAGATCATGTATGTAAACGTAGAACCTGGAGTTTATCACATCAGGCCGCAAACTGTCCAAATAGAAGAGGTCCTGATGCTTGATGTTCATCATCATCATGATGATGATTATCATGAGGATATGCCAGTCGTAGAACTTAATAATGATCCTGATAATGAGAATGAAATAGATCGCTTCAGGGATTTTCAGATGCATTTATCTACTCAGATAAAACGTTGTCAATTATTAAATATACCTGCTAATGATATTTTGATCGACGGATGGTGCAGATTGCATGGAGAAGCACACTCGGAAAAGACTTGCGAACCATGCTTAGACATGATCATGCTGGAGCAGACGTATAGTGAAGCATCATCATCATATTCCGAGGTGAGTGCTACATCTGATGATGATGATGATACTAATTTTTATTTGTCTTCTGCAGGAACAGAAGAGTCGACGGATCCTGATGAGGATCATATCTGAAAAACAGAAGAGATCCTGGTGTCCAATCAGACAAATGATGCGAGAAAGGAAAAGATCACTCCTGGTAGTGATTGCTTCATGGAACCGGATTATGAGTTGTTTGATGAGGATAACGGCAGTGACCTGATGAAGTTCGAAGAATTTCTGGTCAAAGAAATAAAAAAATGACACAACAGTGTAGATCTCCCCAGGAGGTTTTAATCAAAAGTTGGTGTAGGCTGCATGAGGTGCCTCACTCAGAAACCACTTGCTCACTGTGCTTGCACATTTTGAAGAAGCATGCAGTTGTATGTGCTGAACATCATCCTCCTGCTAGGATTGAAGAGAAAACAGAAAAGCCATCAGGCTCATCAGATAAAGGAAAGAGGAAGCTCGAAGATGACACACCTAAGTTAAGGTGGATATCAGGCGGAGCAGCAGCCAGAGCTGCAAAGAAAAAGGAAAGTTCAAATAAATGTCCTGCTGAAGATAAGCCTTGGATCCTAAGGTTTGATGGATCCAAATCCAAGCAAGGTTCTGGAGTAGGGATTGACCTTACTGATCCATCAGGGAAATCCCATTTAGCAGCTTACAGATTACAGTTCCCCTGCACTAATAATGTCACAGAGTATGAAGCTCTGATTCATGGACTGTTGTTTGCCCATAAGAAGAAGGTGAAGATCCTGGATGTCTTTGGAGATTCAGAACTAGTCGTGAGGCAAGTACGAGGAATCTACTCTTGTAACTACAGAAAGCTGTCAAATTACAGACATCGTGTGTGGGACCTGATTGAAGACTTTGATGCCTTCAACATCGTTCACGTGCCAAGAGAACAGAACCAAAGGGCAGATGCACTTGCTCAGGCCGCCAGTACGCTGGAACCACTGTCCATATCTGGTCTGAAGAGATTTGCAGTAGAATTGGTGTCAGTACCTTCGGTACCTGACAATGTGACCAATCTCCAAGTGTTTGATGATGATCAGCACATCCTGGATTTCATATCAAACAGAGATGTATTTGAAGCTCAGATCATAGATGAAAATGGTATGGAAGATCATGTCTGGGAAGAAGATGAGATTTTAGGGTTGCCTGGCAACACAATTCCCAAAGGTATGATTGAATTAGAAAGAGCCTTTGATCTGGATAATATGCTCAAGCATAAGGATCTGCCTAAGGCAGATGGAGGTCAATATTCACAGGTGAATATTGGACAAGCTGATGACAAGAAGAATGTCTTGTTGGGTAAGGTTTGTACACCTGAAGAGTTAGATGGAATAACTCAAGCCCTTAAGGATTATATACATGTAATTGCATGGACTTATGACGAGCTGAAGACGTATGACACTTCTGTCATAACTCATACTATACCCCTCAAGCCAGATGCAAAACCTTTCAGACAGAAGCAGAGGCCAGTCAATGCTCTGCTTGAGCCCATCATCCTTGAAGAGGTCAAGAAGTTGTTGAATGCCCGGATAATTTTTCCTGTAAGGCACTCCACTTGGGTGGCAAATCTGGTACCAGTCAGGAAGAAGAATGGAGACATCAGATTGTGTGTGGATTTCAGGAACCTGAACAGAGCATCAGAAAAGGATAACTATCCTTTGCCCTCTTTGGATGAGGTTCTGCAGATGGTAAATGGAGCCAAGATGATGTCCTTCTTGGATGGGTTTTCAGGATACAACCAAGTGATGGTTGATAAAATTGACAGATTAAAGACTGCCTTCACCACAAAATGGGGGATATTTGCATATAGACGTATGCCGTTTGGATTGATAAATGCTGGAGCTACATTCCAGCGAGCAATGGACATAGCCTTCAGAGGCTTAATAGGAAAATGTATAGTCATCTATATGGATGACCTGACAGTGTTCTCCAAAGAAAGGGGAAATCATGTTGCTGACCTCAGAAGTGTGCTAAAGAAGTGTGAAGAATATGGAATATCTTTGAATCCCAAGAAGTGCATATTCGGGGTCACAACAGGAAAGTTACTAGGCCACCTGATCACAGAAGATGGGATTATCATTGATCCTGACAGGGTAGAATCTATTATGAAATTACCACTTCCAGGAAGCAAAAAGGAGCTTAAATCTTATTTTGGTAAGATAAATTTTGTGAGGAAGTTCATCACTGGCTTTGCTGAGATTGTCAGACCACTGAATGCCATGTTGAAAAAAGATGCACAAATTGACTGGACACCAGAAGCCAGAGCTGCTTTTGAAGATATAAAGAAGGCCATTTCAGATGCTCCTGTCCTCATTAGTCCAGATTATACAAAAGATTTCTACATCTACTCATTTGCTTCAGAACATACTTCTGCAGCAGTGTTAACTCAAAGAAATGAAGATAAAGAAGAGAAACCAATTGCCTTCATGAGCTGTCCTTTCAGGGATGCTGAGTTGAGATATGTAGATGTTGAAAGACAGGCACTTGCATTAGTCAGAGCAGTAAAAAAGTTCAGACATTATATACTGAGGAGCAAAGTGATTGCTGTGGTACCAGATGCAGCAGTAAAGATGCTGCTGATGCAGAGTGAACCTGGTGAAAAAAGGGCCAAATGGATTACGGTACTACAAGAATATGACATGGAGATCACACCCATGAAGCTAGTACGAGGACAGGCTCTGAGCCAGATGATATCTGAAACTGATCCAAACATCATCAGTCAACAGTATGTGATAGATGCGAAGGACAATAAAGAATGGTATTCAGACATCAGGCACATCCTGATCACTGGAAGATGTCCTCCGAGGATGCAGGCTTCACAGAGAAGAGCCTTAAAGATGAGATCCCAGAAATATATGATGAAGGGAGGAGCCCTGTTCAAAAAGAATTATGAAGGGATATACCTGAGATGTTTAGAGAAACCAGAAGCTAATAAAGTCTTGACAGAACTACATGACAAGTTTGGAACTGCCCACGGATCAGCGTTGGCCACAACACATGCAATCCTCAGAGCAGGATATTACTGGCCTACAATTTTTAAAGACACAGCTGATCATGTTAAATGTTGTCATGTTTGCCAGGTTGCTGCCAACAGAGAAAAATATGCTGCACAACCATTGCAGCCAGTGATGGAGGAGCGCCCATTTGCACAATGGGGCATGGATTTCATAGGACCAATCAATCCTCCGTCTTCTTCAGGCCAGAGGTATGTCCTAACAATTACTGATTATTGTACCAGATGGACTGAGGCTATCAGCAGCAAAACTTGTACTGCTGATGATGTCATTAAATTTCTGGAAAGCAACATTGTCACCAGGTATGGAACTCCTTATGCATTGGTAAGTGATAATGGTTCTGCCTTCATTTCCACTAAATTGTCAAGTTGGGCTTTTGATCATGGGATTATACTTAAGTTCTCATCCAATTACTATCCCCAGGGAAATGGATTAGCAGAATCCACTAATAAGAATTTACTGAGTATCATAAGAAAATTGATAGAGAAAAATCCCAGGGAATGGAATTCATTTCTGAAGTATGCCTTATGGGTAGACAGAACTAGAATGAAAATTGCATTAGGAAACTCACCTTTCCATCTAGTATATGGGGTAGATCCTATCCTCCCTATAAACTTGAAAATTCCTACTCTGCAGTTTGCCCAAGACTATCTAGGCATAGATAATAAACAAGAAGTCAGGTTGCTTCAGTTGATGCATCTGGAAGAAAAAAGAAGCCAAGCAATTGACCAATTTGCAAAACATCAGGCTGTTGTCAAATGCTGGTTTGACAAGAGAGCCAGAATTAAAGCTTTCAGGATATCAGATTTAGTCCTGATGTGGGATAAAGCCCATGAAAGGAAAGGTGATCATGGTAAGTTCGATAGACTATGGATAGGTCCCTTTCAGATTTCTGAAATTTTAGGAGACAGCACTTATAGGCTTAAGAACCTGACAGGTGAGGATGTCCCGTTGCCAGTCAATGGACAATTCCTCAAACATTATTTCCAGGCCTGAGTGACTTCATGGCAGTCTTGTGTACCATATTGTATATTTGTATAGTTGTTTGTACAGTTTGCTTGTTGTTGTTGTTGTTTGTTGGTTGGGACCTTGTTCTGGTAAGTCAGGATGATGCACTTCATCACCTAAGAAAATAACTAAATTGTTAGGATTCAAGTGATGAGATCAGATTTAGATATAGATTGTAATTCATTCTGATAAATACTCATGATCAGGTTTATGATGTCTTTTCATCAGGGTACTTTTTCTTGTCCAAAGTGAATCAAACACAATGAAACACCTAACAGCCTTGGGTTTGCTGAAGATATGAGTATAGGTGTTAAGTGAAAAATCTAAAGGGACTCCCTTGCTACCAATACAATCTCCAACCTAAAGCTGCAAGTGATTACACCTTGTACAAATGAGCAGACATGATGATATCAAATTTAAATTTTTAAAAGAAAATCAGAAACAAAATAAAATTAGGCCATCTAAGTAACTCTACCGGGGCTATGGACGCCTGCTGGCAGTGGGGCTCTACTTAGGGAGATTGTATAGATAACCTTGCCGGGGTTATAGACACCTGCTGGCAGCAAGGCTCTATCCAGGTTGGCTATGAGGGATGATCTCCAACTATGTAGTTTAACACCAGTTACTTATGTTTTCAACTTACTTTCAAGATGAGGATAATTAATCATCTGCACACACCTGATCCTTTGTTAGCTTTATCACCATAATGAAATTTTATCATTCAAAGATCATGATGATTTTACTTAGACAGAATTAGAACACTATAGATAAATGTGATTACATCACTTGAATTATTTGAATTTTGTTGTTTTCTTTGGTGGCAAGTTGTTGTGTGGTTACACAACACGCCCCATTTTGACTTGGCAAAACAGGGACCCAGCTTTTGTTTTGGCTTGTGTTGTCTGTTTCTGGCGGTTTGGTAAAAATAGGTCAGGTGCATCATCATCATGAAGGTCAGGATGAGGTAGGTCATCATCATGAGGTTAGTTTCTCAAAGTTCATATTTTGTTTCTATGACTTCATAGTTAGAAAGAGCTTGAAATTTCATGCAGGTTTGCCTTTTGCATCACTTGAAAATTCGTCCATATGAGGGAGTTGTGAGCAGTCAAAGTTTTGGTCAAACCTGATAATTGCTATATGAACATCATCATCATGATATTTGGAAAGCCCCCCGATAATATCCTGAGGTCGAAACATCCGGACGTCAAGTTTAAGTCGTATTAATCCTTTCCCGTCGGGCGGTCTTTTGTGTCGCCAAAGGTCATCATCATGATCTTACTCTATCACCCGGTGAATATCATGCAGTCCCGAAATATCCGGACGTCAATCTTAAGTGCTAGTGTGTTTTACCCGTCGAGTAACCTTAGAAACATTGCGAGCATCATCATGATATTCCAACATCACCCGATATTATAATATCATGCTGATATTATAATATCACCTTACTTAGAGAAATCTGCCATCTGCATAATTTGCGCGCGCACGACAGTCTTGGTGATCAACATCATCATGATATTTCAAGACCTGACATTTCCTAATATCCTCCTGACCTCCTTTTGCGTGATCATGATGATCACCTTATCTTTCGAAGCGGAGGGTGATTTTCGTTTCTTAAGTCGTGTTGAACAAGATCATCATGATCTTGTTCGTCTCTCCCAACAGTTCGTAATATCATCCTGCCGACGAGTATAACCTTTTGCAAATATGATGATGACGATGATGTCACCATCACCTTTGTCCTTCGGCAGGATATTTTCCAAGGCGTGATCCATTTCGCCAATATGATGATGACGATGACGTCATCTTCGAGGATTAACACAAGCCCCGGATATCCTGATGACATTATCAGGACTTTCGGCAGGATCATATTTTTGATCACCCAGTGCGTATATGATGATGATGATGTTCATCATCCTGATCTTTCGAGCGGATTGCCTTGGCCGAAAAGGATCATGCTGCTTTCATGACCTGATCATCTTCCTTAGAGGGAACCCGATATTCCATTTACCTCCTGATTTTAACGAATATGACGATGACGTCATCCCTTTGCATTTTATCCAAGCCCGATGATGACGATGACGTCATCATGATTTTCCTCAGCGGCAGGATCATTTTCCAAGTCCTCCTGTTTGTCTTCATCATGATGATGATGACGATGTCTTTCTTTCCCGAGTGTGCAAAAACAAAACATCCTGATGTGCTTTTCATCAGAGCATTAGGAAAGGAGGATCATCATATTTTGTGATATCCTGCGGCCACTTTGAAGATATATAGTTGGTCATCATCATGATTTTTTGGCGTCGGTATAACTGTTGCCGTCGGCCTAAGGTAAAATTGTCACCCTGATCATATGTAGTCACGCCGATGCAAATATGATGATGATGCAAAGCCGGATTCTAAGGATGGTTGAAAGGCGATTATTTCTTTGTATAATCTGAGATCATCATCATCATATTTCGAACCCGATATACAAGAAAATGGGCAAAAACATGAAGCGATAGAAATTTGAAAGCCCGACTACCTGATGTTTGGTCAACGAGGGTTGACCTGGTTGTTTTCATGCTGTTTATGCATTTAGTGCATATTTTCACAGGTAAGACCTGTTTGCCTGTAGCTGCACATTGGGAGGTATGTTTAATAAAAGTGTTTACTTCCTGTTGTTTATCATGATGATGATGAACCTAATGTTTGTCTGTTTACTTGCAGGAAATCATCATGTGCTGCTGAAGCTGAACATTGAAGTCATGATGCTGCTGAAGCTGAACATTGAAGTCATGATGCTGCTGAAGCTGAACGTTGAAATCATGATGATGCTGCTGAAGCTGAGCATTACAAAGTTACGCATGGAGGCAACATGAGCCAGAAATGAGGAGGATATTGTCAAATATGCTGTTCGCCAGCTGGAGACCGAATCAAGTTGAAGATGCTGGAATATTTTGTGCCAGCTGTACATTTGCTAACTGGCGAAGCATGTGCTTTTCATCTGGACCGTTGTTTGTTGTGAGAGGATCCTGATCCTTGGATCATTGTAACCGTTTTCTGGCAGTTGTTCTATATAAGAGCCAGAGCTTGTCATTTTCAAGAGGAGGAGAAATACATTAGAATACACAGACGCATCTGGCGCAAAAAGTCAATTACTGTAGAATAAGTTAGGAGATCGGATTACTGAGACTAATGAGGATAGAATTGTTGAAATGTCAAGGTTCTTTCTTCAGATCACTGTAAATGTACCTGTTCTTGAGCATACTGAATGAATATGAAGTTCCAGATTACATCCTGATTGTAAATTTTACGTAATCTTCTTGTTGATTTCTGGATATGTACTGGTGAATGCTGTGTTCAACTGGAAGCGCTTTCATTTCATTACATGTTGTTGTCAACTTTCCTTTGAAGCTTTGCACTAGATCATGCGGATTTGTGGAATGTCCTGGTGAAGTATGATTTCTAGTTTTCCTTCTTTTCATTGCAAGTATGGGAGCTTGTATGTGAATCAGTGATCTAAGTCCAGTAATTTTAGGAATCTCACTCTCTAACCCTTTTCCTTTTTTCAATTTCATTAATTCATCACCATAACTGCAAATCATGATAAATAACAAGCAGAAACAGTGAAATATGCTGAAATCCCGTAGGTAACTGAAGATCCTTAGCATATTTGAGTTAAATACATGTAGTACTGAAAATATCATGCAAAGAATCATAAATAATGATAGAAATCATGCAAATATCAGCCTGTATGCACATTATTTGACTAAATTTACAGTGCAGAAGTAGAATCGTTGGAGACTTGCAGAGCGAACATCCAGAGCAGGATATTTGAAGATGATGATGATGAACAGTGCAGAAACACGTAAGGCCCCTGAATGGAAAACAGCAACACACATCAACCACTGAGTAACGTCAGTAGATTAAGACCTAATCAACGGAGACTTGGGATCATGAATTCTTTGAATTCATCGTATCTTTCAAGATGAGTAAAGGTTGTTGTGTAACTTTTATTCTATGTTTGCGAATGACTAACATCATGACCAACACATCTAAATAAGTATCTTTATTATCACAACCTGAAATACAAAAATTTATCATTTCTAAATCATTTGACTGTAAAGGAGAATTTGCATTCAACTGATAAGAAGACTTCCCTATTTCATTTTCAAAATATTTCTGAAGTGATGTCTGATCATTCACAACAACTCCAAAGTCTTCTACATCTTCATCTTTCAAGAATTGTTCATTAAATAATTCACATCTTCTATCTAGTAAAGTGCCTGGTTCCATTAACCTGCAACATTCTTGCATTTGATCATTTAATTCAACCCAGTTAGGTAGTAAATCAGCATTTATTTTCTTTTCTATGACTCCCTGAGTTACTATCATAGGAACTTCATCATCAGCAGTGAATTTAAATTGCTCTACTATCTGTTTACACTTCTCTTTACCATAGAATGACTCCAGGAAAGATGTTTCATCTTCTTTATCAAAAGTATTAGGATCAGAATCAAACATATTATCCTGATGAGTGATTTCTTCTCTAAAATTTTCACAAGATTCATACCTGCATACTAACTGATCCTTACTTGTATTAGGAAGTAGAGAACTCCTATCAATCTCACCATAAAATGAATCAAGGAAAGATGTTTCCTTTTTTTTACCTTCTGGAACTGATTCAGCTATTGTATTTTCTAGAGTCTTTTTCAACATGGTCAAGCAAGGGTAGCAATCTCTCTCTGAATGCTCTTCATCATGTAATCTGCACCAGCTTTCAATCAAGACATCATCAATGGGTAAACCTAATATTTGACTACACTGTATATTTCTGGACAAGTATAAGTCAAAATCTTCAGAATGATCCACTTCAGTGTCTGGACAACTAATAACTTCTGGTGCTGCATCTGCTTGTTGCTCCAAAATTCTTTATTTTCCTGCCAGACTTCTTTATTTTCCTGGCAAATTTCTTCCCTGAACACATCCGGGAAGAATATTAGTCCTTTCAAATGTAAATCCAACCTTGTAAGGAAAGTTAAACAATTTATTTCGCTGTGTTCCACAGTCTGGTGTATCCTACAATAGGTAGATAAACCAAAGTTAGACAAATTGTGAGGGTAAAGCTGCCTATTCAAAGTTTCCTGAAATAAAGGAATGTTAACTTGACAATTGCGTTCATATACATCCATCAAAATGAGACTCTATTTTTCAATTTTTTAGTATTTTGAAATTTTAATGAGATCTATCATATCTCAGAATAAAACTTGAAAGTTCAGAAAATTAAACTAATCTTTGATGTTTTGAGCTAGATCTTTGCAAAGGTGCAACCAAAACATCTCAGATAAGAGATATTTACAGACATTTAACTGAAATGCTGAAACATTTATGCAATATTTGTAGAAATCTGGAAATTCTTTGTTCAGGCCCTCCTTCTAGCACTAATTTATGTTGCGTTAGAAGCGAGGGGCCTGCAGATTAATTGCAAGACTTAGGGCAAGCGGCTATACTAAGGCAGGGGATATCACTTCAACTAAAAAGAATTTATTTGCTGAGAAACAGCTCAGCCCTCCTTCTAGCACCAATTTATGTTGGTCATGATTGTTAGTCATTCACAAACATAGAATAAAAGTTACACAATAACCTTTACTCATCTTGAAAGATACGATGAATTCAGACAATTCATGATCCCAAGTCTCCGTTGATTAGGTCTTAATCTACTGACGTTACTCAGTGGTTGATGTGTGTTGCTGTTTTCCATTCAGGGGCCTTACATATTTCTGCAAAGTTCATCATTATTCCTCCAAATATCCTTCTCTATATGTCTGCCCTGCATAAATCTCCAATAATTCTACCTCTGCATTGTGAATTTAGTCAAATAATGTGCTTACAGGCTGATATTTGCATGATTTCTACCATTATTCGCAATTCTTTGCATGATATTTTCAATACTACATGCATTTAACTCAAATATGCTAATGATTTTCAGTTACCTACGGGATTTCAGCATATTTCTCTGTTCTTCTTGTTATTTGTCATGATTTGTAGTTATGGTGATGAATTTACGAAATTAAAAAAAGGAAAAGGGTTAAAGAATGAGATTCCCAAAACTACTTGACTGAGATCACTGATCCACATACAAGCTCCCATACATGCAATGAAAAGAAGGAAACTAGAATCATACTTCACCAGGACATTCCACAAATCTGCATGATCTAGTGCAAATCTTCAAAGGAAAAGTTGACAACAACATGTAATGAAATGAAAGCGCTTCCAGTTGAACACAGCATTCACCAGTACATATCCAGAAATTAACATGAAGATTACGTAAAATTTACAATCAGGATGTAATCTGAAACTTCATATCCATTCAGTATGCTCAAGAACAGGTACATTTATAGCGATTTGAAGAAAGAACCTTGACATTTCAACAATTCTATCCTCATTAGTCTCAGTAATCCGATCTCCTAATTGATTCTATAGTAATTGGCCTTATTGCCAGATGTTCCAATGTATATCCTTCCTATTGGCCTTATTGCCAAATCTATCTATCTATCCCTTTTTTTATGTTTTTAACAAGCTCTGGCTCTTATGTAGAGCAAATGCCAGAAAACAATTACAATCATCGAAGGATCAGGATCCTCTCATAATAATCAAAGGTCCAGATGAATAGCACGTACTTTGCCAGTTGGCAAATGTATAGCTGGCACAGAATATTCTAGCATCTTTGATTTGATTCGGTCTCCAGCTGGCAAACAACATATTTGACAATATCCTCCTCGTTTTTGGTTCATGTTGCCTCCATGTGCAACTTTGTAATTATCAGCTTCAGCTCTAACAGCATCATGACTTCCTGCAAGTAAACAGACAAACATTAAGTTCATCATCATTTGATAAACAACAGGAATTTAAACATTTTATTAAACATGCCTCAAAATGTGCAGTTACAGGCAATCGGGCTCCAAATCAATGAAAAATATGCACTAAATGCATAAACAGCATCAAAAACACTCGGGTCAACCATCGTTGACTGGAAAATGCAATCGGTTCTTCAAATTTCCATCGCTTCATTTTCCCGCCCATTTTCTTTTATATCAGGCTCCAAATATGATCATGTATCTCAAAATATACAAGGAAATAACTACTTTTCAATTTATTTCAAATCCGGCTTTGTATGCTATCGGCTTGTGTATCGGGTTCACATCATATTCACATCGGTGTGACCACATATGATCGGGGTGACAAAATTAGACTTGGCCGATGGTAAACATACACCGATGTCCACCCATCGGGAAGACAACCAATATCGGAGTGAAAAAAATCAAGATAGGGCCGACAGTTAAAACTACGCCGATCAATAGCATATCGGCGTGACTATCTCCATCGGGGAGAAAATATAAAGTATGTCCGATATCATATGTTGGGCCGATGGGGAAACTTAGAGCTTTCTACCTATCTGCAGGATATTGTGAATATGATGCTCCCCCTCCTCGAATGTCCTGATGATGTCATCAGGATATTTCGCTTCTGTATATTGGGGAAAAGAATGACATCATCATCATCATCATGTCGAAGGAAAATAGGAGGATATGAAATATGATCCTGCTGCTGAGGAAAGGAATATGATGGTGACGTCATCGTCATATCCGGGCTTCATTAAAATGCAAAAGATGACGTCACTGTCATGTTTAGTTAAGATCAGGGGATAAATGTAATATCGGGTCACCTAAGGAAGATGATCAGGTGGTGAATGTAATATGATCCCCTTTGCGGCCAAGGTAACCCTCTCGAAAGATCAGGATGATGATGATCATCAGGATATCCGGGGCTTTTGTTAAACTTAGAACATGACGTCATCATCATATTCGCGAACCGGATCATGCTTTGGAAAATATCCTGCCGAAGGAGAAATGTGATGATGATGTCATCCTGATATTTGCTTCTTCGTTTATCAGATCAGGATGACGTCATCAGGATATTTGCAAAAGGTCATATTTCTCGGCAGGAGGACATTACGAAATATCAGGTAGACAAACAAGATCATGATGATCTTGACAACATGACAGGATAAAAATATGATGATCCTCCTCATCGAATATCATGATGACGTAACCATCATATTCTGCCTTCGGAGCATGAGGATGAGTTGAGGTCATCATCAGGTTAACGCTAGGGTGACATTTAAAATATGATCATGCTGAGGAATGGAATATCACCTTCCCTTAAAAGATAGGATGATCATCATGATCATGCAAAAGGAGATCAGGAGGATATGATGATGTCATCATCATATTAGCGAATATCAGCAAATATGACCCTCCCTTGAAAGATCAGGATGATGACCCTCCGATAGGACTTTGACATGTGCATGCAAATATGCAGATGGTGGATTTTCTAAGTAGGGGGATATTATAATACCAGCATGATATTATAATATCAGGTGATGTAAAAATATCATGATGCTCGTTGTTATGAAATATGACCCTCCTAAAATCATGTTTGACCAGACCTTTGACCTGTCATAACTCCCTCATATGGACGAATTTTCAGGTGATGTAAAAGGGAAACCTGCATGGAATTTCAAGCTCCTTCTAAATATGAGGTCATAGAAACAAAATATGAACTTTGACAAACTGACCTCATGATGATGACCAACCTCATCGAATATCATGATGATGATGCACCTGACTCATTTTTACCAAACCGCCAGAAAGCAGACAACACAAGCCAAGCCAAAAAGTTGGGTCCCTGTTTTGCCAAGTGCAAAATGGGGCATGTTGTGTAACCACACAATAAAAACCTTATTTATACCGAGCTATAGTTGCATTAGGATGACCATATTTAAACAATTCTCTACAGGATGACTAATATGTCTCACCAACACCAATGATAACTAGTGTCTACTTTGGAAGCCATAGAACAATATCGACATACACACCTACATCAGAGAAGAAATTGTACGATGATATAGGTGAGCGCAACACAACATACGTATCTACTCTGATGTAGGACGTGTATGTTGATAAATTTGTTCCACAATCCATTTAGTAAACACTATCATGTTATGATGTTGGTGAGACATATCAGTCATTAGTTGTAGAGAACTGGTTCAACATGGCCATCCTAATGTAACTAGATTTGTTCAGTATAATTTTAAAAAAAAAATTCTAGTAGACGACAATCTACATGTAAAATTAAATTGTTTGAAATAGACAATTATGTGTTGAATTATAATTGCAAAACCTTATTTATACTGAGCTATATGTGCATTCAGATGGCATTGTTTAACCAATTCTAGATCTACAAGAGGATAAGTGAGTTCAACAAGTCAAAAGCAAGAAATTGTATGTTGAGAGGTTCAACATGGTCATCCTAAGGCAACTATAGAGGCTTATATAAGGTTAAATTGTAAGTATAATTCAACATGTATGATGTATCTAGATATTTTGAAAATAATTTAATTTTATTTGTAGACTGTATGTATTAGATCTACTAAATTAAGTCATTTTTTATTCATAGATTTAAGTCAATTGATCCAAAGCATCCTTTGCTATATTTGTATTTAACTTTAGTAGTTATGAATTATTTATCATGGTATAATATTGCAATTAGTCTATTTAGAAATCATTCCCTTGGTGTATGTTTTTATGTTGCAATGAAGTTGTTAACATGCACTTTCTTGATTCATTGAATCTCCTTTAAATGCCAAGTTGTAACTTCGAAGTAGCATGATTAGACCCATCTAGGTGTGGGAAGTGTGCCTTGGGGTTTATGTATAGGTTTTGAGGTTTTTAGTTTTCCTCATTTTATCAATGAAGGGCCCATGTGTGCCTAAGCACTTAGACTAGACTATTTTTGTACAATATAAACAATTATATGTGTTTCAAATTATACTTTCAGAACCCTATTTATACCGAGCTATTTATACCGAGCTATAGTTACATTAGGATGGCCATATTTAACCAATTCTCTACATGATGACTAATATGTCTCACCAACACCAATGATAACTAGTGTCTACTTTGGAAGTCTTAGAACAATATAAACATACACACCTACATTAGAGAAGAAATTGTATGATGATATAGGCGAGCGCAACACAACATACCTATCTACTCTGATGTAGGACATGTATGTTGATAAATTTGTTCCACAATCCATTTAGTAGACGCTATCATATTTTTATGTTGGTGAGACATATCAGTCATTAGTTGTAGAGAATTCGTTCAACATGGCCATCCTAATGTAACTAGATATAGCTCGGTATAATTTCAAAAAAAATTCTAGTAGATGACAGTCTACATGTAAAATTAAATTGTCTGAAATAGACAATTATGTGTTTAATTATACTTGCAAAACCTTATTTATACCGAGCTATAGTTGCATTTAGATGGCCTTGTTTAATGAATTCTAGATCTACAAGAGGATAAGTGAGCTCAACAAGTCAGAAGAAAGAAATTGTATGTTGATAGGTTCAACATGGCCATTCTAAGGCAACTATAGAGGTTTATATAAGGTTAAATTGTAAGTATAATTCAACATGTATGATGTATCTAGATATTTTGAAAAAAAATTAATTTTATGTGTAGACTGTATGTATCAGATCTAATAAATTAAGTCATTTTTTTATTCACAGATTTAAGTCAATTGATCAAAAGCATCCTTTGCTATATTTGTGTTTAACTTTAGTAGTTATGAATTATTTCTCATGGTATAATATTGCAATTGGTCTGTTTAGAAATCATTCCCTTGGTGTATAAATTTATCTTGCAATGAAGTTGTTAACATGCACTTTCTTGAGTGATTGAATGTCCTTTAAATGGCAAGTTGTAACTTCCAAGTAGCATGAGTAGACCCATCTAGGTGTGGGAAGTGTGTATTAGGGTTTATGTATAGGTTTTGATGTTCTTACTTTTCCTGATTTGATCAATGAAGGGCCCATGTGTGCCTAAGCACTTAGACTAGACTATTTTTGTACAATATAAACAATTATATGTGTTTCAAATTATACTTACGAAACCTTATTTATACTGAGCTATAGTTGCATTAGAATGGCCATATTTAACCAATTCTCTACACGATGACTGATATGTCTCACCAACACCATTGATACCTAGTGTATATGTTGGAAGTCATGGAACAATATCAACATAGACACCTACATCAAAGAAGAAATTGTATGATGATATAGGCGAGTGCAAGACAACATACCTATCTACTTTGATGTAGGACGTGTATGTTGATAAATTTGTTCCACAATCCATTTAGTAGACACTATCATGTTATGATGTTGGTGAGACATATTAGTCATTTGTTGTAGAGAATTGGTTCAACATGGCCATCCTCATGCAACTAGATATAGCTAGGTATAATTTGAAAAAAAAAATCTAGTAGATGACAGTCTACACGTAAAATTAAATTGTTTGAAATAGAAAATTATGTGTTGAATTATACTTGTAAAACCTTATTTATACCAAGCTATAGTTGCATTCAGCTGGCCTTGTTTAACCAATTCTAGATCTACAAGAGGATAAGCGAGCTCAACAAGTCAGAAGCAAGAAATTGTATGTTTATAGGTTCAACATGGCCATGCTAAGGCAACTATAGTGGTTAAATTGTAAGTATAATTCAACATGTGTGTTGATAACTGAGAGGGGGGTGAGTCCATTATCTTCAATATTTAACTTTCTTTTTCTTCTTTAATAATTAGTGCAGTATCAAAACATATAAACATACATGAACATGAGAGCAGAGAAGAAATAAACACACATAACACAAGGACTTTTACGTGGAAAACCCTATTAAGGGAAAAACCACGGGGTGACTAACCCAAGATTCCATTCTCTGTTAAAAGAATAGAAGTACAAAATGGCACTTGCCTATTAGGGTTCACTACCCAAGCACACTGCTCACAATAGGCTCACTCCCTATAAGAGACTCACTATCTACAAGGTATAAAGATAGTACTCAAGTGTTTGAACTAATCAGAGGCATCCACACATGCTGAGGTTCAGTTTCGATTAGGCTCAATAAATTGATCTACTTAACTTCATTCTTCCTCTGCTTTAGTGCCCCTGTTCTATCACATACCGGACTTGTATTATTGCTTCCACACCTATCTCAGCCTTTCTTCACACATTATCACACACCACACATAGCTTCATACTAAAATCTATCTGGTATATATATCCGCATCAAGGATCTCAATATCTTTCTAGTCGGCATCCAGAATACTCAAGATTTTCCCAACATACTAATATGTCAGCTGAATCCATGCTTACTATGTTATGTGTAGCAAGGACATAGACATAAAAGTCATCAATCATGTTAGCCAACCATGAATGATCCCTCAAGTAGCTTGATCACCACCAATTTTTCATCCAGATTAAAGTATGATGCTCTACTGGTTGGTTCTTCCTCAGTCTACTCTGCCTGTCAGGAACCCAACACTTAGATGCTCCTATATTTTCTCTCTTTCATCCCTGGAGGCTCAATTCCTAGAATGTAGTAGTCATGGTACTCCTACTAACTTCCCCAAGTCTACACTTCGCTAAGATACTTCCTCTGAGAGATCTAGACCTGATTGTCAAACCTGGTTGCATGCTCTGTTCTTGTTCACCAAACCAAAACACTCTTCACTCTGACTTCTAGTATAGACATACTATGTGCTACGGATGAGTGGGATGGAATTTGTTGCCATCAATGACAACACTCATGAAGCCACATAGTGTCTCTTGCCAATAGTATGATGTATCTAGATATTTTGAAAACAAATTAATTTAAAGTGTAGAGTGTATGTATTAGATCTACTAAATTAAGTCATTTTTTGATTTGCCGATTTAAGTCACTTGATCCAAAGCATCCTTTTCTATATTTGTATTGAACTTTAGTAGGTATGAATTATTTCTCATGGTACAATATTGCAATTAGTTTGTTTAGAAATCATTCCGTTGGTGTATGTTTTGATGTCGCAATGAGGTTGTTAACATGCACTTTCTTGAGTGATTGAATCTCCTTTAAATGCCAAGTTGTAACTTCCAAGTAGCATGAGTAGATCCATCTAGGTGTGGGAAGTGTGTCTTGGGGTTTATGTACAGGTTTTGAGGTTCTTAGTTTTCCTCATTTGATCAATGAAGGGCTCATGTGTGCCTAAGCACTTAGACTAGACTATTTTTGTATAATATAAAAAATATGTGTTTCAAACTATACTTACAAAACCTTATTTATATCGAGCTATAGTTGCATTAGGATTGCCATATTTAACCAATTCTCTACATGATGATTGATATGTCTCACCAACACCAATGATAACTAGTGTCTACTTTGGAAGTCATGGAACAATATCAACATAGACACCTACATCAGAGAAGAAATTGTATGATGATATAGGCAAGCGCAACACAACATACCTATCTACTCTGATGTAGGACGTGTATGTTGATAAATTTGATCCACAATCCATTTAGTAGACACTATCATGTTATGATGTTGGTGAGAGATATCAGTCATTAGTTGTAGAGAATTGGTTTAATATGGCCATCCTAATGCAACTAGATATAGCTTGGTATAATTTCAAAAAAAAATTCTAGTAGATGATAGTCTACACGTAAAATTAAATTGTTTGAAATAGACAATTATGTGTTGAATTATAATTGCAAAACCTTATTTATACCGAGCTATAGTTGCATTCAGATGGCCTTGTTTAACCGATTCTAGATCTACAAGAGGATAAGTGAGCTCGTCAAGTTAGAAGAAAGAAATTGTATGTTGATAGGTTCAACATGGCCATCCTAAGGCAACTATAGAGGTTTATATAATGTTAAAATGTAAGTATACTTCAACATGTATGATGTATCTAGATATTTTGAAAATAATTTAATTTTATGTGTAGACTGTATGTATCAGATCTACTATATTAAGTTTTTTTTTGATTCACAGATTTAAGTCAATTGATCCAAAGCATCCTTTTCTATATTTGTATTTAACTTTAGTAGGTATGAATTACTTTTCACGGTATAATATTGCAATTGGTCTATTTAGAAATCATTTGCTTTGTGTATGTTTTTATGTTGCAATGAAGTTCTTAACATGCACTCTCTTGAGTGATTGAATCTCCTTTAAATGCCAAGTTGTAACTTCCAAGTAGCATGAGTAGACCCATTTAAGTGTGGGAAGTGTGTCTTGGGGTTTATGTACATGTTTTGAGATTCTTAGTTTTCCTCATTTGATCAATGAAGGGCCCATGTGTGCTTAAGAATTTAGACAAGATTATTTTTGTACAATATAAACAATTATATGTGTTTCAAATTATACTTACAAAACCTTATTTATACCGAGCTATAGTTGCATTAGGATGGTCATATTTAACCAATTCTCTACATGATGATTGATATGTCTTACCAACACCATTGATACCTAGTGTATACTTTAGAAGTCATGGAACAATATCAACATACACACCTACATAAGAGGAGAAATTGTATGATGATATAGAGGAGCGCAACATGACATACCTATCTACTTTGATGTAGGACGTGTATGTTGATAAATTTGTTCCACAATCCATTTAGTAAACACTATCATGTTATGATGTTGGTGAGACATATCAGTCATTAGTTGTAGAGAATTGGTTCAACATGGCCATCTGAATGCAACTAGATATAGCTTGGTATAATTTCAAAAAAAATTCTAGTAGATGACAGTCTACACATAAAATTAAATTGTTTGGAATAGACAGTAATGTGTTGAATTATACTTGCAAAACCTTATTTATACCAAGTTATAGTTGCATTTAGATGGCCTTTTTTAACCAATTCCAGATCTGCAAGGGGATAAGCAAGCTCAACAAGTCAGAAGCAAGAAATTGTATGTTGATAGGTTCAACATGGCCATCCTAAGGAAACTATAGAGGTTTATATAAGGTTTAATTGTAAGTATAATTCAACATGTATGATGCATCTAGACATTTTGAAAAGAAATTAACTTTATGTGTAGACTATATGTATCAGATCTACTAAATGAAGTCATTTTTTTATTCACAGATTTAAGTCAATTGATCCAAAGCATTCTTTGCTATATTTGTATTTAACTTTAGTAGTTATGAATTATTTCTCATGGTATAATATTGCAATTAGTCTATTTAGAAATCATTCCCTTGGTGTATAAATTTATCTTGCAATGAAGTTGTTAACATGCACTTTCTTGAGTGATTGAATCTCCTTTAAATGGCAAGTTGTAACTTCCAAGTAGCATGAGTAGACCCATCTAGGTGTGGGAAGTGTGTCTTAGGGTTTATGTACAGGTTTTGAGGTTCTTACTTTTCCTCATTTGATCGATGAAGGGCCCATGTGTGCCTAAGCACTTAGACTAGACTATTTTTGTACAATATAAACAATTATATGTGTTTCAAATTATACTTACAAACCCTTATTTATACTGAGCTATAGTTGCATTAGGATGGCCATAATTAACCAATTCTCTACACGATGAGTGCTATGTCTCACCACCACCAATGATAACTAGTGTCTACTTTGGAAGTCATGGAAAAATATCAACATAGACACCTACATGAGAGAAGAAATTGTATGATGATATAGGTGAGCACAACACAACATACCTATCTACTTTGATGTAGGACATGTATGTCGATAAATTTGTTCCACAATCCATTTAGTTGACACTATCATGTTATGATCTTGGTGAGACATCAGTCAAGATTTGTAGAGAATTGGTTCAACATGGCCATCCTAATGTAACTAGATATAGATCAGTATAATTTTAAAATAAAATTCTAGTAGATGATAATTTGCATGTAAACTTAAATTGTTTGAAATAGACAATTATGTGTTAAACTATACTTGCAAAACCTTATTTATACAGAGCTATAGTTACATTCTGATGGCCTTGTTTAACCAATTCTAGTTCTATAAGAGGATAAGCAAGCTCAGCAAGTCAGATAGGAAGAAATTCTATGTTGAGAGGTTCAACATGACCATCCTAAGGCAACTATAGAGGTTTATGCAAGGTTAAATTTTAAGTATAATTCAACATGTATGATGTATCTAGATATTTTTAAAACAATTTAATTTTATTTGTAGACTGTATGTATCAGATCTACTAAATTAAGTCATTTTTTTATTCAGAGATTTAAGTCAATTGATCCAAAGCATCCTTTGCTATATTTGTATTTAACTTTAGTAGACATGAATTATTTCTCATGGTATAATATTACAATTAGTCTGTTCAGAAATCATTCCCTTGGTGTATGTTTTTATGTTGCAATGAAGTTGTTAACATGCACTTTCTTGAGTGATTGAATCTCCTTTAAATATCAAGTTGTAACCTCCAAGTAGCATGAGTAGACCCATCTAGGTGTGGGAAATGTGTCTTGTAGTTTATGTGTAGTTTTTTAGGTTCTTAGTTTTCCTCATTTGATCAATGAAGGGCCCCTGTGTGCCTAAGCACTTAGACTAGACTATTTTTGTACAATATAAATTTTTATATGTGTTTCAAACTATAGTTACAAAAACTTATTTATACTGAGCTATAATTGCATTAGGATGGCCATATTTAACCAATTCTCTACACGATGATTGATATGTCTGACCAACACCAATGATAACTAGTGTCTACTTTGGAAGTCGTGGACCAATATCAACATACACACCTACATTAGAGAAGAAATTGTATGATGATATAGGTGAGCGCAACATAACATACCTATCTACTCTGATGTAGGATGTGTAAGTTGATAAATTTTTTCCACAATCCATTTAGTAGACACTATCATGTTATGATGTTGGTGAGACATATCAGTCATTAGTTGTAGAGAATTGGTTCAACATGGCCATCCTAATGCAATTAGATATAACTCGGTATAATTTAAAAGAAAAATTCTAGTAGATGACAGTCTACACGTAAAATTAAATTGTTTGAAATAGACAATTATGTGTTGAATTATACTTGTAAAACCTTGTTTATATTGAGCTATAGTTGCATTCAGATGGCCTTGTTTAACCAATTCTAGATCTACAAGAGGATAAAGCTCAACAAGTTAGAAGCAAGAAATTGTATGTTGATAGGTTCAACATGGCCATCCTAAGGCTACTATAGAGGTTTATATAAGGTTTAATTGTAAGTATAATTCAACATGTATGATGTATCTAAATATTTTGAAAACAATTTAATTTTATGTGTAGACTATATGTATCAGATCTACTAAAGTAAGCCATTTTTTGATTCACAGATTTAAGTCAATTGATCTAAAGCATCCTTTTCTATATTTGTATTTAACTTTAGTATGTATGAATTATTTCTCATGGTATAATACTACAATTAATCTGTTTAGAAACCATTTCCTTGGTGTATGTTTTTATGTTGCCATAAAGTTGTTAAGATGTACTTTCTTCAGTGATTGAATCTACTTTAAATGCCAAGTTGTAACTTAAATGTAGCATGTGTATACCCATCTAGGTGTGGGAAGTGTGTCTTGGGGTTTATGTACCTTTTGAGGTTCTTAGTTTTCCTCATTTGATCAATGAAGGGCCTATGTGTGCCTAAGCACTTAGACTAGACTATTTTTGTACAATATAAAAAAATTATATGTGTTTCAAATTATACTTGCAAAACCTTATTTATACCGATCTATAATTGCATTAGGATGGCCTTGTTTAACCAATTCTAGATCTATAAGAGGATAAGCGAGCTTAGGAAGTCAGATGCAAGAAATTGTATGTTGATAGGTTCAACATGGCCATCCTAAGGCAATTAGAGAGGTTTATATAAGATGAACTTGTAAGTATAATTCAACATGAATGATGTATCTAGATATTTTGAAAATAATTTAATTTTATGTGTAGACTGTATGTATCATCTACTAAATTAAGTCATTTTTTTATTCACAAATTTAAGTCAATTGATCCAAAGCATCCTTTGCTATATTTGTATTTAACTTTAGTAGGTATGAATTATTTAAAAAAACATAGTTAGTAGGTATGAATTATTTAGATCATGGTATAATATTGCAATTAGTCTATTTAGAAATCATTCCCTTGGTGTATGTTTTTATGTTGCAATGAAGTTGTTAGCATGCACTTTCTTGAGTGATTGAATCTCCTTTAAATGCCTAGTTATAACTTCCAAGAAGCATGATTAGACCCATCTAGGTGTGGGAAGTGTGTCTTTGGGTTTATGTACCTTTTGAGGTTCTTAGTTTTCTGTTTATCGAAAAATTTGGATTTACAAATGGAAATGATTCAAACAATGAAATGCAATAACCTAAACCCAAACAATTCAATACCTCGAAGATGCAAGATGAGCTTGATTGATTGATCACTTTGTTGTGTTGGTTGCTCGATTCCGCAGCATAATGTTGATAAGGATGCAAGCTAGATGGATTGAAGATGATGGATAATGGCTTGAGATGAAAATTCAGTAGAGTGAGGTTGCATGAAGAAGAATCATGAAATTCTCTAATGTTGCCCTCCTAATCTCTTCTCTAATGTCCCAAATGGCTCAAAAGAGGCTTGTTTTATAGGAAAGGCTTGGTTCAAATGGATGGCTAGGATCAATTAAGGCTTTAGATAAAATGGATGGATAAGATTAAGTTAGGTTTCCTTGCACATTAAGAAATTGTAGTCAATTAACATGTGGCAAGGGAAGATAAGGCTTAGGTGTGCTTGTGTAGATAAATACTAAAATTAGCTCCCATTAGTTGTGCATGTGAAGGATATGAATGAAAGTTGTAATACAACGCATGATTGAATGGACAAGTGTTGGAATGTGATGAAAGATGAGGACTTAATTCAAATAAAATATTTGAATTAGTTGTGATATGAGTTGGATATTAATTAAATAAATAAAATTTATCTAATTAATTAGGTAGATGAATAGGATGTGATGTGGAAATTAATTAAATAAATAAAATTTATTTAATTAATTGGCTAAGTGGGATTAGGAGGGGATTGAATGGGATTTTAATTAAATAAATAAAATTTATTTAATTAATTGGCTTAATGGATTAGGGAAATTAGGACAAAATGCTACAAGATGTCTAGGATAATATTTTTAACTAGGTGTTGCTAGACATGGACAAAGTTGGGACAATTTTGGGTGTCTACATTTTGCCCCTCTTTGAGATGATGTTTGAGATGATAAGATTTATGTCAAGTAACATCATTTCAAAGAAGTTAAGGTATGGATAATTGATAGGGATAAGGATGATGGAAAGATATGATGATGATGCCCCCTCGAGAGAATAGGCAGGTTGGACAAACACGGGTAGGCTCTCGAAAGAAATGGATTGGCTAAGAAAGAAAGATAAATGATAAGGTATGGATAAAATAAATGAATGATGTGTTATGCTACAATGAAAGTGAGCAACCATGATGTTTGATATAGCACTAGATGTGATGCACCAAGGTATAAGGACCAAGGTGATGATGTGTCTTGTGCCCCAGCATAATACAACCTTGTCTAACATATGGGGAAGTAAATTTAGAGCATTAAAGTCCTAATGCACAAAAGGTATAATATGACCTTAGATGCAAAGGATAGTGCACAAAGCTATTCCAACATACATAAGATATGAATATTAGCTGGAAATGATAAGGATTTGATACAAATGTAAGATAAAATGATAACACACACAAGCAAGCAAGCAAGCATGCACAAATGATTCAAAAACAAACAAGGTATTGCCCCTATCAAGCTATAAACCAATGATTAATTATTAATTGTTGATAGTTGAGAGTGTTGTCATTATGGGGAAAGCTATATCCCTAGATCAACACAAGGTTGTTTGCTGAGTTGGTTGGCTGGTTGGTTGATTGCTTTGGCTTACAGCAAGGCTAGGATCAAGACCATTGATTGCAATTGGATAACTTGGCTTGATTGATTAACTTGATTGGTATAGCTTAAGGATGGGCTTGCATTTGGATCTTTGCTGATTAGATTGATTTGATGAAGGATGGATGATTTGTGGTGGATTGAGCTGCTTTTGATTTGCTGAAGTGATTGGATTTGTTTTGATGGCTAGCTTGATGTGCTTTGGTTTTGATTTGCTTTGGTGTTGATGTTGATGATTGATAGGATTTATTTTGATAGTTGGCTTGATGTGCTTTGGTTGTGATGTCTGTTGTCGCTGGGTTGATTGTTTTGATGATTGGATTGTTTTGAATGATGATAATGATGGTGCGATGATTAGAGTGTTCACGTAATCTAAGCTTAAGCAAGTGTTTTCAGTGTGCTCCAAGGATGTAAAACAAACAAGGTGTTGTCCTTGTCAAGTCATAAACCAATAATTGATTATTTGTTTGATGATGATAGTGTTGTCATTGTGGGGAAAGCTATATCCCTAGATCAACACAAGGATGTGGGAATGCTATATCCCATTGATGATGATTGATTGGGCTCATGACAAGATTAGGATCAAAACCTATTGATTTGATTAGATAATGTTCCTTGATTGATTGGCTTGCTTGATACAGATTAATGTGACTTGGATTTAAGATCATTGCTTAGATTGATTTGATTGATATGATTAGAAGAAGTGATTGATTGAAATGAATGAATGAATGTTATTAATAAGAAGAATTGATGATGATGAGGATTTGATTTTGATTGAATGTTGAAGTGGATTGTTTTGGATTGGTTTTATTGCTTGGATTTTTCATTAGATATTTAATTTTTTGGATTTTTTTGACATATTTTGATTTTTTTTTTTTTTTTAAATTTTTGAGGAATATTTTGAATGTTTTGGAAGATGCCAATGGATTTACAATTGGGTAGCCTTTGCGCTAGATACCAATGACAAGGGAAAAACCAAGTCTAGGTGTGAGGATGGATAAATGGGATTAGATGGATAAAAGGATGGGTTCATACTAAATGGGATGGAAGACTCATGAGAGTTGGATGGGATGGAAGGTTCATGAGAGTTGGATGGATAAATAAGAGGATAGGTCATATATGGGATGGATGCATGCCTCATGATAAATAGATAGGTAGGCTATAGTGGAAAGCTTATGATAAATAGATGGGGATAAGCTATAAGATGGAAAGCTCATGACAAGGATATGCCATAGTGGATGTATCATAAGGGAGCTAGGATGTGATCTCCAAAGGCTATGTTGCATAGGAAGAACTTGCCCCATTCTAGATGGTAATGTTTAGGATTTTACATGACAAAGCTTATGACCAAGGGATGACATGATAGATTGGTTTGAATGGGATGGATAAATGGTCAATGGATAGGACTTGGTTTGGAAAGGAGGTATGTCAAGAAATATCCAAACATGTTTCAATAATTTGCCCCTATGCCTTCATCAAAGTCAAAAGGAGGAAGGATGGGTAAATGGGTTCAGTAAGATAGGCATGTTTATGTAATGGCTAAAGATGGCATGATGAAAAGATAGGATAAGATAGGTTGGTATGATATAATGGGATAGATAGTTGGGAAATGGATAGGTTGGATGAGACAATGTGCCCCCAAGTGTAGGTGACATAGAAGATCAACCTACACATGACACCTGTTTGCCAGGTTTTTATCATGGTACTTATCCAAGGTGCTTGTTTACCGGGTTTTCATCATGGTACTTATCCAAGGTGCCTGTTTACGAGGTTTTCACTGTTGGACAAAGGGATTTCTCTTTACTTTTTTGATTTTTTTTTCTTCTTTTGCTTTTTTTTTTGTGGATTTTTTTTAGATGAGATGACAATTACACATGGCCACTGTTTGCCAGGTTTTCACCATGGTAATGGATAGGAGGGACTCAAGTGTCTAGTTTGATGGATGTTGGTAGTCTCGTTAGAGATGAATTTCATTGCATGGACCATGTCAAGTGTGCTCATCGATGTTGATAAGGGATTACGTGGAAGGGAGATGGATTAGGTAGATAGTAGATTATGATGTGGATTATGGAATGCTTATGGAATGAAGATGGATGAAAAGTTTATGCTAAAGCATGGACCATAGGGATAGCATGGGGGAGATATGTAGGATAATGGATGGAAAATGGGGAGATGTAGTTATGTGGAGATGCTGCAGAGTGGAAGGGAACCATGACCAATGGTTGCACACACCATGATAAACATTGAAGCTTTTGATGAGATGGTGGTGTAGGAAGCAATGGGGTTATTTTCTTAGGGGATGGTTGATGAAGTGATTTAGGAACCCACATAGATTTAGTATTTTTAGTGCTTTTGTTTTGCTTGTGGGATTTTTGAAGGAAATGGAAGTTTTGGATGGAAATAGGCCCTTGGATGGATATAGGTGATTGGGATTCTTGAGATGTGGATGAAGATGCCTCATTTTCTTTTCTAGCTATTTGCTTAGGAACCCAAACCATTTTGCTTTTGGGCTTTACTTTTGGAGGTAAGGGTTTGGATAGCTTTGTGAATGTATGTTGCTTAGAATATGGATGATTTAGAGATTTTCACATTGATGCCCTAAGGCATGAGGGTCCTTAGGAGTTTTAGTTGGATTTTTGGCTTTATAGATAAAGGCATCCAAATGTTTATTTTGGAATCCCATGGGTTTGATGGAAGTGGGCTTGGTGGAATGAATGGAAGCTTCATGTTTAGGAAATGTGTGCTTTTGTTGGCCATGATTAGGGATGTAAGGATACTTATGAATGATAGGTATGTTAGGTGATGGAAGCAATTCTGGCAAGGTGGATGGAGGGATATTTGGAGTTGGTAAAAGTGGAGGCAAAGTGGATGGCGGAAGGTGTATGGTCACATGCTTTTGACATTTATAGGATGATAGAGGTGGAATGGCTACATATGTTTTGTGTAGATGATGGGGGGTGCGATGGAAAGTGGTAGATTTAGGATGCATGAAGGGATTACCAACATCTTGGCCTTGTTTACATTAGGGTGTGTATCCAAGGCCATATGAGCATGGAGGAACTTTGACATGGTTTAGCTCCAAAATACCTTGTTCATAAAGACCTAGGCCTTTACCTTTGTAGTTCATGTTTTGGAGTATGCGATGGACAATGGGACTAGGTGTGGTTTGAACACTAGACTTGGGTTCATTATTGGATGAAGAAGGTGAAGTGGATAGAGGTTGTTTTTGTCCTAAGGAAGAACATTCATGTATAAGGGTGGATAGACTAATAGGACATGATGGTGGACTTGAAGTGGAATTGATGGTGGATGTGGAAGGAGGATCATTAGGATCTTGATTAGCATTGTGTTTTCTATGATCCAAGTTATTTGTTTCATCTTTTATGCTTACTTGGGGGACAAGTGTCTCATCATGACAAGTGGATGTTTGCTCATTATGGATAGGGCTAGATGGCAAATGACTAGGAGCAATGTGGATATCTTGCTCAAGGATGGATATACGATTATGGATAGGATCAAGGTGCTCATGGATAGCTTCTTTATAGATATCGTCTTGATCATGGAAAAGATACATGTTATGAATGGGTTGCATAAAAGTATTTTGATCTTGAGTTGGACTAGGGCTTAATGTTTGCACATGCTTAAGATTAAACTCTTGACATACCTCTTGGCTTAGGATGAAAGTGGAAGGCTCTTGGTCAACAACATGAGAACATGATGACTCTTGACTTGGATTAATGATAGAAGATTTGTAAATAGGCTTGATGGTTTGTATGTCACATGATGGGACTATAGGTTTGGACATGACCTTTGGAAGTTCTTTGATAGGCTCATGAATGGGTGTTTGACATTGGGGTAGTTTATTCCTAGCTAGTAGCCAATTGATCACACCCTTCGCAAGGGTATGAGTGGATGGGAAATATAATGGATGGATGATAAGGGTAGATGGTGTTGTAGGCTTATGATTAGGATTAGGTTGAGGGCTAATTGGATTGGGTGGATTAGGATTTGGACTAGATGAGGGTGACACACAGGATTGGGATGATGTGGCATGATTTCCCATTATAGGTAGGTACACCTTGTAAACAATTGCAACAAATATTGGGCTTTGATTTGTATTGTAGCCTTTGGTCCTATGGTATGCACAATAATCATGTTCATCATATGGACTTTCTTCACATGGGTTGATGGGGGGAAGTTCAATGAGTTTTTGTTCAAGCATTCTTTGTAAAACTATCTTAGCCGCATCCTTTGGTGAAGGATTAGAATGACATGGTGATGAAGGTAATGGAGGGCTTGGTGGTTTGGAAGGTTGATGGACCAATGGACTAGGAGTGGGATCACATGGTGGTGTTGGGATAGGATTGGTTGGCTCATGTGTTGGTGGGTGATTAGATGATGAAGGCCACTCTAGATCAGTGTCTCCCTTGTCAAAGGTAATTAAGTCTTGCATAGGATAACTTGGACTCATTTGATTTATGTATAAGGGGCCATTGGGATTTGGATATGATTCTTGTTGGAAAGGTGGATTTAGATCTATCAATGGTGCTTGGTGGTCTTGTTGAAAAGGTGTACTTGGACTTACTTGATTTATGTACAAAGAGCCATTGGGACTTGGATGTTGTTCTTGTAATATCACTTGATTGCTTTGTGGATGGGCTTGGTAGTGCATTAGAATGGTGGCATGAGGGATTGGATAAACTTGAGGTGGATGTTCATAGGTTTGAGGTGGAATTTGTTGAGGTTGGGATGGTGTTTGGACTTCTTGTTGTGATATGATTTGTTGTTGATGTTGGTAAATGTGTTGATGTGATGATGATGGAGGGGTTGCATAGGACAATGCTTATTGTGATATGGATTGATATGGATAAGGGTTGTGATAGGTTGATAAAGGGCTAATATGACATGTGGATGAATTTGGTTGAGATGAAGTGGGACAAGTTGATGTAGAATTGATTTGATGTGTGGATGGATTAGATTGGTATGAAGTGGGATAAGTTGATGTGGAATTGATTTGATGTGTGGATGGATTGGGTTTTGGACTTGTCTCATCCTCATCAATAAAGATATATCCTCCTCGAAATATAAACTTGGTCTTAGGAGGAGAGGCTCCTTTAATTGTGATCTTGGGCTTTGGTTCGCTTTCATGATTTGGATTTGGAGGATAGCCACCTTTAATTGTGACCTTGGGTCTTGGTTTATCGTCATGATTTGGATTAGGAAGAGGGGCTCCTCTAATTGTGACCTTAGGTCTTGGTTTATCTTCATGATTTGGATTAGGAGGATAGCCACCTTTAATTGTGATCTTAGGCTTTGGTTTTATTTCATTGTTTGAATTAGAGGGGTAGCCTCCTTGAATTGTGATTATAGGCTTAGGTCTTGTCTCATGATTATAAGGATAACCCCCTCGAATTGTCACCTTAGGCTTGGTATTTGTCTCATGATTAGAGGGATAGCCCCCTTGAATTGTCACCTTAGGCTTGGCATTTGTCTCATGATTAGAGGGATAGCCCCCTTGAATTGTCACCTTAGGCTTGGGATTTGTCTCATGATTAGAGGGATAGCCCCCTTGAATGATTACGACCATCTTGACAAGTGTTGACTAGGACTAGGTTGATGATGATATGGAGATGATTTGGAATGAGTATGGATGTGACTAGCATATGTTCAGAATAAAATTGATTTGGTGGATGATTAGGATATGATGTGGAATGACAAAATTGGGTGATGTGGATCAAATGTAGGATGAATTATTTATGTGTTTCGTGTTTATAGCTTGATTTGGCAATGTTCAAACAAATGATTATGCATATACACACATGAATCACTCATGCAAGACACATAAGCAAGTTGTTAGTTTGAAAGAATGTGATGATGGTTAAGCAAGCACGTGAAGACAATTCAACAAGTCCTAGTCAAGGCAAGGTCACTATCGCAAGGAGGTTCTAGTGAAAATCTAGGGGACCGACACCCCACGAGCATCCAGCAATCCACTTAAGACTTTAACTAATCCACTTAAGACTTTAACTAACCCTACTAGGAGTTTTAATAAACACAAAGGTACACCTCCTTTCGAGTTAGCACTGTATGGTGAGCGCTAATACCAGTTAGACTTGGCTTTTGCCTTATCCTCTGATTTTTATAGCAGACCAGATGAAAGTACCACTTGAGGTCATTCCCTTGGGGTGTATACCAAGGCAGGCTTCTCTAAGGCTAAACAAAAGCAACACAAGTAAACATTTTTTATCTCTAAGTTCATGTTGGGACGCAAGGAGAGAGCATACACATTTACTTGGTCACACTCGCATGGGGTTCATTAACCTTAGAAATTCAATGTGTGGAAGACAATGCAAGCACTTGTTTGTTTTAAAGCCCAAATCCAAATGTGATGAAAGATAATGGTTCATTTTATGCCCACTTTCGATATGTGATAGCAAACAAAGTTCATTTTAATCCCAAAGTCCAAATGTGTGATCAAACAAGATTAAGAGATGAAAGATTAGAATGAGTGCACCTAATACAATCACTTTCCAATTTGCTGTAGATGTTGATGCCAATGTTGCTCTAGCTCCTTAGATGCTCCTAAAAGTCACCAAGACAAAACAAAAAGCAAACTTGCAAGACAAAAGTGATATTAGGTCAAATTATGCAATCTGATTAAAATATGAAGCAAATGACCTAATACAGAAAAATTAAGTGCATATTCAGATTCTATACAAAATTCTATGCACTTTTAAAAAAAAATTTGCAGAAATCTGATAAGTTTTGCAAAAGTTATGCTCGATTGAAGTTTGTAATGAAGCTGAACTTTGAATGATAAAAAAAGCCTAAAAAATGGTATAGTCACCTTAAAAAACCTGCTCAGCTGCAAAGTTCATCCTCCCAACTTTCCAATGAGTCCTCATTTGCACGATTTGGCCTCCGTATGTGAAAGTTATGATAGAAACACCAAGATGCACAATGACAGCAACCAAAAGCAAGTTATAGTTGCCAAATGCGACTAACTGTTTATCAGAAGCGACTATTGTTTTGCCACAGGCGAGCCCTTGCAGATCAAATGTGACTTGAAAACACCCAGATGTGACTCCTATAGGCTTATAAGTGATGAAGAAAAGCCCAAAGTGATCGATTTCAGCCTACAAGCGACCTGTATCTGCAAAATGAAAGATGCGACAGAAACCCTAGTTTTGCAGAAGGTGATCACTGTTAGACATGAAGCAATTTAGTTATGCCAAAAGTAGGTACTTTCAAGATAAAAGCAATTCAAATCATGCCAAAGGTGATGCCTGTCTAGATAAAAGCGATCCACAAAAAAGGCGGCTAATTTCAGTGCAGAAGTGATGCGGATATGCAAAAAGCGGCAGATTTTTGCTCAAAAGCGATGCAAAAATGGATAAAAGCAACAGATAATAGTTCATATGTGACTAACAAAAGGCCAAAAGTGATGCATAATAGCCCAAAAGTGATCTGGAAAGTTTCAGGTGAGAGATTGCAGATAATAACCATATGCGACCAAGTTTACCAGATGCGGTCAGTTTTTGTTCAAAAGCAAGCTGAATTTTACCAAAAGCTTATGACTGTTTGTTTAAAAGCGAGCCAAATTTGACCATAAGTGACTGCTATTTGATCAAAGGTGAACTGATTTAGCCTAGGCGACTGCTGTTTGATCAGAGGCGACCTAAATTACCAGAAGCGCATTTTTGCAGTCCGGTTATTGTTTTCTTCGCCAAATGCTCCATTTTTCATAAAATTTAGCCAAATTTGTACTAAACATTTATGGAATCGGCCTTCTGGATGCAATGGTGAGGTTAGATTTGGGCTAAGAGATCATCTACATACATTTTTAGCCAAATCTTTGCAAACTAGGGTTAGAAAAATGCAAAATTTTCCTACAAAAGCTTGTAAAAATGAAAGATTGGCGCTCCAAGAGATCTAAACTTCACAAAAACAACTCAAACAAGAGAGGTTAATCAAGGACATGAGTCCCACTGGGCATGCCAGAATGTATATCAAAAAATTTGGATTTACAAATGGAAATGATTCAAATAATGAAATGCAATAACCTAAACCCAAATAATTCAATACCTCGAAGATGCAAGATGAGCTTGATTAATTGATCGCTTTGTTGTGTTGGTTGCTTGATTTCGCAACATAACATTGATAAGGATGCAAGCTAGATGGATTGAAGATGATGGATAATGGCTTCAGATAAAAAATCAGCAGAGTGAGGTTGCAAGAAGAAGAATCATGAAATTCTCTAATGTCGCCCTCCTAATCTCTTCTCTAATGTCCCAAATGGCTCAAAAGAGGCTTGTTTTATAGGAAAGGCTTGGTTCAAATGGATGGCTAGGATCAATTAGGGCTTTAGGTGAAATAGATGGATAAGATTAAGTTAGGTTTCCTTACACATTAAGAAATTGTAGTCAATTGACATGTGGCAAGGGAAGATAAGGCTTAGGTGTGCTTGTGTAGATAAATACTAAAATTAGCTCCCATTAGTTGTGCATGTGAAGGATATGAATGAAAGTTGTAATACAACACATGATTGAATGGACAAGTGTTGGAATGTGATGAAAGATGAGGACTTAATTCAAATAAAATATTTGAATTAGTTGTGATATGAGTTGGATATTAATTAAATAAATAAAATTTATCTAATTAATTAGGTAGATGAATAGGATGTGATGTGGAAATTAATTAAATAAATAAAATTTATTTAATTAATTGGGATGGGGATAGGATAAATGGGATTATCCATGTGAAATTAATTAAATAAATAAAATTTATTTAATTAATTGGCTAAGTGGGATTAGGTTGGGATTGAATGGGATTTTAATTAAATAAATAAAATTTATTTAATTAATTGGCTTAATGGATTAGGGAAATTAGGACAAAATGCTACAAGATGTCTAGGATAATGTTTTTAACTAGGTGTTGCTAGACATGGGCAAAGTTGGGACAATTTTGGGTGTCTACGTTTTCCTCATTTGATCAATGAAGGGCCCATGTGTATAATATAAATAATTATATGTGTTTGAAATTATACTTGCAAAACCTTATTTATATCAAGCTAATTTTATGTGTTTCAAATTATATGAATTTCTACATGTGCACATGATACATATAGAGAGATGTCTAATTTTGCACATGTTTTATCTAGTTCTAGAGATCTTTGACTACATCACACATGGCAAATTATGCACCAGTTCGACCTCAGGAACTATTTTCACGAACTAATTATGAGATCGATAGATTGAGAGTTTGTATAAATGATGGAATGAACATGGGAATAGATAAGGATAGTTGTAAGTCCATAATGGAAAGCTTAGAAAAAATTAGAGATAAAATTCAAGACACAAGTGCTTATTCTCCTGATGTTATAATTGTTATTCTTTCCCACATGCGGGAAGAAGTTGTGATTTTTCCCTCTCTCATGTTCAGAGTGTGGTGACAAAAGAAACCATTAAATCTGAATGCTTTCCATACTATAAGACTAAGGTAAAGGTCAAGGGATACTAGGTAACAAGATGTGTCGATGATGATATGGCCAGATTGATATACCCTTGATTTCTTTCTATTTATGGTCGTTATCAAAATAATGACCAAATTCCCTTATATTTTGCACAACAGTTGTATGCTGAGGTTCATTTAGGCCTCAAATTCAACTACTGTGACATTCTAGCATATTGTGGTCAAGACCGTGGCAAGCCTGCTGATAGGGATGCTTATCATCGAGTTGATCAGGCAGTCCTGGCATATACAACATTAGTTGGTGAGAGGAATCCTTCTATCTCCCCAGGCATAGCCCCCTCAGTAGATCATGTTGTCGTTGCTTCCCAAAGGGAAGAAATTGACAGTGTTGGTGATATTATAGTTGCTACCACTACGATAGCTACTGATCATGTGGGTCAATTTTTGATGGCATGACATCCACGATCTAGAGATTCATTTGTAGCATAGTGTACCAGCACTCACTATGATCCTTATGCTATGGCAGGCATCCCTACACTTGCACAATTGGATGGTCTCACAGGGGAGATGACACGTAGTACATTGCATTATTTTGTAGAGGATCTCTTGGAGGCATATGCATTCATTGCATCAGAGCTAGGGATCTCCATAGATCAGGTTAGAGATCATCTAGCTATGTCTATTCATTCATATTCAGGATCTCACCATTCTAACCACCCTTCTAGGCCTGGCAACACTAGTGCACATGATGATCCACCTACAGATCATTCAATTATTGCACTGGCTAGTAATCCATGTTCAGATCATGACCTCGAGAGGATGTAGACTTCTACAGGATTTATGGATATGTTGATGCACTCTAATTCTATATCGATGCCATCTCAGTTGATCACTCCCCTTCACTCATCATTACTATGACATGAAAGGGCTCAGACAGATACATTAGATCATTTGGATGATTTAGTGGAGGTAGACATTGCAGAGGGCTCGAGTACTGTGGTACCAGGTGATATGTAGGTATGTATATGTGTAGATGTAGATAAGAAATATATGTATGTGTGCATGTGTATACATTCAATTCAATTGTTTTAAAAAATTATATAGATTTTAGTTTTAACTAAATGATATATAAATATATATCTATAGATATATATATATCTATATATATATATATATATATTGTAGATGGAGATACCTCATGTTACTCCTAACCTAAGGTTAGACCGTGTACGTTGACATGATTCTATTGATGATACTGTTGCTAGTGGACATGTGAGTTTTGTATGTACATGTAGATATATCTATCTACTTATAATAAATTACAATATATACATTTTTAAATAGTTCTATATATCTAGATAAAATGTATTTAACTATGCATTGTACTTGATTTTATCTCTAGGACTCGGCACATGCATCTGAATAGGATTCTCATTTAGAGGGTCTCTTGATTAGGAGTTGACATGATGATTAGGTTGTAGCCACCTAGAGAGGTCTTCATTTGATGTTGCTTCTAGCTCGAGATTTCCATTTATTTATGTTTGATACATGTTGACATTTCCTCCTGACTTGATTACATACATGTGTTTGATGATTTGTGGTGCACATTTGTGTTTATGTTTATGTTTATGTTTGAGATATGGACATGGACATTTGTGTAACTTATGATTATGTTTGAGATATGGACATTTATATGTTTATGTTTATATTCAAATGGCATGTATGGATGTTTATATTTATATATTTGGCATGTATAGACATTTATGCATTTATGTACATGGACATGATTATGTTTATATTTTCAAACATGTATTCAAACATTTATGTTAATATATTTTCTTGAATGTATGTATGAACATTTATGTTTATATATTTTCAACATGTTTGGACATTTATACATCTATACATACAGACATGTTTATTCTTCAGATGGAAACAAATATGTTTATATTTGACATGGACAAATTTACGTTTGAGATATATTAATAATGTTTTCATAGAAATGCATCTTGATATTTTCAATGGATCTATTTGATATTTACACGTGCACGTATTAAGACATGTAATACAAGTTTTGAAATAATAAAATATTAACTTAAAAAATGTTATGCTTATCTCAATCACGTAATGTAAATTTCAACCTACACATGCTAGATACATAAGTAGCATACAAACACAAGATATATAACAAATGTAAATAAAACTTGGAAGATTTTTTATTAAAAAATAAAATTAGACTTCTAGATAATTTGACGTTCACCACTACTAGAACAAATAAGTATTACACTCAAGTCATGAATAAGACTATAAGCAAAATATCTAATCAAGTAACATTAACCACTTAGCACACCATGAACATAATAAAACTACAAATTGGAATACCATTAAGGATTGGCTAAATGCAACATCCATATAAACATGATGATGAATTGTAAACTTGAAGAATTCATTTGAATAACCTTAACTCAAAATTGTTAAAATGCATATAAACAACTAGAATCCATTCCATACCCATTATCAGTCAATTCCTATAAGAGGCCCTAATTCAAGAACATAGATTATTTAATGATATATTATTTCAATTCAATCAAGGCTATATCCTTATCTACAAATCATAGTAGTCCATAAAATTTTAAGGAATTTTTCCTTAGGACAACCTTCATATCTCCTAGAATTGGAATAAGAATTTTAAGAACATTCTTCTCAAGTCAAGATATCATGTTCACTTATTTTGTACAAATTTGATGGTACATATAGGATTAAAGAATATATCTCCCTTATGTAATGCATAGGAAGAATTAATTTGAAGATTATCCTTCTCAATTCAAGACATGTCTTGTTGACTTATGTTGAACAACTTTAAAGGTACGTATAGCTAATTAAAGACCATATCTCCCTTCAGCTATAGCTATAGTGAGTAGGAATGCAATTCTAGGTAATTTAACATATATTATAGGTAAAGCCATGAACTCATGTATATATTCATCCATCTTAGTCAAAACTATAATAATTTTCTACTCCTAGACAATGTGAAGAGGTATTAGAACCAATGTTCATTTTATGATATATACTAGGGAATATTGAATCTATACAAGTTCATCTTATTTGAATGTTTAAATGAACTAGATAGAAGAGGCTTGTTAATTTTGAGTCTTGAATGATTATTAAACTCACATGCAACTTTATAAATATAGTGAACTAAAAAGTTGGGTTTTATAAATTTCTAATGAATTAACATACTCAAATGGGCACCATGGATCTTTACTAGGGTTTCATAACTTCAAGATAAAAAAAAAGAGTTTCCCTTAGATTTTATACCATATTCTAGTCTAGATCTAAGAATATCTAATCTACACCTAGATTTTATATCATTTAGACATATTAAGAAATTTCCTAGTAGATGTAACTTAGACCTAAGGCATATCTAATCTACACCTAGAGATTTCATTTACCTTATTCTAGTCTAGACCTAAGATGTATGTACATCTAAGATAGATGTCCCTGGATTTTATACCTTATTCTAGTCTAGACCTAAGAGATACCTAAGACATATCTAAGACATATAAAAGAGTAAAATATCATGAACAAAAAGGGAAATTCATGCCCGAAGAAGATAATTAAGTTTACTACATATAACAAAGTTTAAAAACTTGGACTCCAATCTAGTTGACTCAATACTGAATGAAATCTTAATTTAATTATTTCATGTTGTATTCAACAATAGAAATCCATTGGTGGCACTTGCTAAAAATAATTTAAAGAATATTTATAAATCCATTTCCAAAAAATCTAATTCTACATTATTTAGTGTCTTGTGATTTTACTTTGGCTAGGAATATTTAAATTGACATGTATCAATTACCTAGATAGGGTTTAACCAATAGACCTAGAGTGAACCATACATATAAACATATGGTCAAATCATATCATGATGAAATATAGATCTAGATAGTGAATTTAGTCTTCAAAACATTAAAAATTGTAAGTTCTTCATCCATATTTTTTTTAGGTCACATCAAGTGGTTCAACTCGCTCTTCAATGACATCTAATATTCTCTGATGATCATCACTATCTAGTCTCCATTTATGATGTCCACGTGCATGAATTGTATGAAGAGATAGGCTAGTAATAATTACTAGGTGGCTATATGGATATACCTTGTTGTTAGGTTGATAATCAATAAAGTGAATCCCATGGTGAACAATCTTGACTTGTTTGAGATATGTCCCTTGCAACTACAACAGAACCTAAGGGAAACAACATTCCATGGTAAGACATAACATTTATATAACATTTTTCTTGAGGTAAATGTAACCTACATCTACAAAACATGTATAGCATTATCATTGCCCGGTAAGACACAACATAAGTTATAATATAAATTGAAAGTTTAAATCACTCTTGAGGTACTTGACATGTACATATGTAACAAATTCAAAATGATTTTAGAATATTAATTAAAAAAAGTTAAACCTATGGGGAAACATCATTCCATCACTTGTTTATGGATTTATTAGCTTTTGCCTCTCTCTGTGCAACAGAATAAATTATAACTAACTTCTTTTATATTTTCAGCCTCTGCTATGACTGCAAAAACATCTCCTGCACCAAATTTACATGTCCAAAATTTATAACTTAAAAAATTTGAGATACATGTTATATATATATACACACACACATACCTTTTTTAATCAATCCTGAAATATGGTTATAATTAGTTGAAATCAAAGGAATGTCTTCAAATATTTCATCCTCATCTTCATTATATGTGTTGTGTAATAACTAGTGGCATGTTTTCCCATTCACTGACATATCCATGTTCTTGGTTCTTACAATTCTTAAAATATCCCAACATGCACTCATGACAAAAACAAGAGTAATCCCTAGTACGTAACTTCCATGTAAGGCTATCTATACTCATGACACAATGCAAAGATCTTGTTTTCTCTACCCTCTTACATCCATGCATTGATCTTCTATCCACACCTACAAATTTATTATATGGTACATTATGAATATAATATATCTAAATAATTAAATTCAAACTAAAATAAACAAACTCGTGTGTACACATGTATATCATATACACGAATATATATTTAAAGTACACATTAAATGAATTCAAACAATACATACTTGATATCTCCCAAAACACTCTATGTGGAATGTATCTGTTTGTTCTTAAAGATGTGCCAACCTCATTTGGTGCAAAGTGTAACTTACACCATTCAATACATCATATGCATCATTTATAAGGTCTCCATCATAATTCATTTGATGTTTTCTTAGAGCACATTTGATGAAAGCTCCTATGCCATCATGTTTACCCTTTCCATGCCCACTCTCAAAGAAACTTTGAACATGTGGTATATTATCATTTCGATGATATCTACATAGTGCATAAAGTGGCCTTGATGATTTGAATTGTGACGTACATCCATCTGACCATACAAAATGCCTTTCAAAATTTACACCCTTGTTTACCAAATATCCAAAAAAATTCTTAAAGCAATGTTGTTCAAAATGTGTGTCATGTTCTTTAATATCACTAATATAAAAGTGATATTCCTTTCTTAATGACTTGTGCTTCAAATGTACTTTCAAGACCATCCAAATCCAATTGTGCATGTCGATAACACACATGCACCATAATAGTGATCTACTCTGAAAAGTAATATTGTGATTGAATCTCTTTTTTATGTACAAAAGAGTAATTTTCTACAAAGTTTACTAAAACTATTCCAGGTGGGAAAGTATCTCTTAATATTTTAAATTGTTATGCTTGCCACTTAGCAAAAAAAACATGATGTATGTATGGTTGAATCAATTTACGAAAATTTTCCATAAATGTTCTAATAGGTATCTCCTTTTCTACATAATCTAACCTTGTGGATTCTTTCCCATTTTTTGTTTGAAACTTTATGTACTTGTAACTCTTGCAAATTTACCAACTTCATTGGGTAGATATCTTCATTTCTCAAAGGCATTTTTGCAAAATTTCCACATGTTTCACAAAGACCTTTTATGCAGTTTATTTGACCATTTTCCATTATCATCATCTAATTTATCACATAAGCTAGATGCTATGAACTAACTTACCTATTTAGGAGGTGCTTTTGCAAAACCATATCTGTCTTCACAAATCTTTTGAAACACCTGATAGTAGAGATAAAATTCAATATGATAACAACAACAATAAGTTTCAAAAACCTTGTTTATCTTCACATAATATGGCCTTAACCTTTCAAACAATGTTTGCCCAATCTTTATATTTGGATTTGAACTAGAAAAGTTCACATACATCTCATCTTATGTTATCTCTAGCCAATGTTTTGTGTGTAGATCATAACTATTGGGCCCAATTCTGTGTTTGATAACATTTCTACTATTTTATGAAGGATGAGTATTATCATTCCAAAAGCTTGTGATCATGTTCCTAACAACATCTTGAATCTTCTCAGAGCAAGAAGCTCTAGACATAATTGCCTAATTGCTTTTCGAGGTACTATCATCCAATAATTTTCTCCTTTTCACATATTTGTTGTTGTCTTTCTACTGAAACAATCTCAGTTGAAATTGAAGACAATTATCTTTTTTTGGAATTATCTTCACTTAAAATACCTCTCAACATCAGTCTTCTTGAAATGGACTTATCTGCAGATCAAGATTGTTTCCCAATGGGAAGCCAAACCTTTTTTAACATTTTCAACAATATCTTTTTCTAGGTGTGAACCTTTGCCCTTTTTCAATGACAAATCTACACCCAACAATTATAATGGCTAATTTAGCTCCTTATTAAGAAGTACAATTGATAACAATTGGGTTCGGCCAAGTGTATCAAGATTATCAAAATGAGCAATTATGTCCTTTGCAGGTTTTATTGATTGACCTCCTATCATTACATTTAGGTTGTCTAGCATACTGTTTCAATTTCTCAATATCCATTTTAAGTAAATGTTCTAAATTTCTATAAGAAATTTTTTCCTTCACCTCTTTAGTTAGATTAATATGCTCATCCATACCTGTCAAAGGAAGCGATCCTGACCCCTCTCCAACAACCATTGTTTGCACATGGACCTCCTCTGGGCTAACATCTTGAACTATGTGTTCTTCAGCAATGTTTGCTCCAGTTTGTATCACACATTAATGAAGTACATATTAAAGAAAACATATTTAATTTCATGAACGAAGTCTTGATATATTTTAAAGCTCACCTACATTTGAGTTCAAAATTACCATAAAAATTAGTATACACATCTACATCTAGCTTACTCAAGAGATAATTAATCTCTAGTAGCTACTTGTTAAAGAAGTTCAACTATAATTTATATGGTGACAAAATCTAAGCTACTAAAGAGAAGACATATCTAGAGAAGTCCTAGTAAGAGAGAAACAAGGAGCAAGTTAAAAAGACTTAAGTCGAGAGAGAGAGAGAGAGAGAGAGAGAGAGAGAGAGAGAGAGAGAGAGAGAGAGAGAGAGAGAGAGAGAGAGAGAGAGAGAGAGAGAGAGAGAGAGAGAGAGAGAGAGAGAGAGAGAGAGAGAGAGAGAGAGAGAGGAGAGAGAGAGAGAGAGAGAGAGAGAGAAGACCTTAGAGAAAAAGGATAGAGAGAGAGAAAAATATTTTTAAAAACTTACTCAATTCAAGGGAGAGAGAGAGAGAGAGAGAGAGAGAGAGAGAGAGGAGAGAGAGAGAGAGAGAGAGAGAGAGAGAGAGAGAGAGAGAGAGAGAGAGAGAGAGAGTTTAAAATCAAATGTGATAAAAGAAATAGATCTCTCGAACATGGTGCAATAAGTACTATCAAAAGAAGGATGAGACT